>CM060415.1:17783005-18983005 GCA_030545235.1 Helianthus tuberosus | reverse complement strand
TAAACACACATATGGGCAAGTGCACCCATCGTGAGCGTAGTATAGTGTTGGTAAGATACCGAGGTCGTCCAAGGACACAAGAGCTTTTAGTACCGGTTTATCCATAACGTCTAATCAAATCAAAAGTTAGAAAAAAGGTTTTAAACTAGAAAAATAAAAACTAACTAAAATGCTGAAAAACAAAATAAAAATAAAAACAGATAGACAAGATGAATCACTTGGCTCCGACTCGTGTTTAGTGTAACCTTTGATTATTTCCGCACTTTTGCACTATTTAAGAGATTATCTTAGTTATTATAGTAGGCCCCTCTGTTGAAGGTGACGTTACCCTCAACCCAGTAGTTTGAGTCAGCAAGGATACAATCCTAAAGGGTCGGATTATTGAAAGATAATTAATTAAGTTATTAATGCGTATTGTGGTAGGCCCCTCTTTTGAAGGTGACGTTACCCTCGCCTAAGTAGTCTGAGTCAGCAGGGATACAGTCCTAAGTAGCCGGGTTAAAGTATTAATAGTAGCATACATATGAGGGGATCAAATAGTTTGGACCCCCGCCATCCAATACCGGTGGGTATTGAAGGAGGTCCTACTAAATTTGACCCAGGTCCTTGTAGGATCTATACACTGAACAAGGCAAGACTCTTACCAAACCGTTCCCTTAACCCCCGACCAGGTAGCCAACATACCTCCATATAGACCGTGGAGATATGAATGGTGAAAATCTTTTATTTTATATAGACAGTAAAATAATGCCAAGACACCACGGACAAACGATAAGGAAGAATCACCTTCAACATAAGAAACTAGTTATTAAAGTCAGTAATACATAACCAAGTAAAAAGTGCGAAAAGATTAAAAATAAAAAGTATTACACTAGACACTTGTCTTCACCAAGTGATGTAAGAGACTTAGGCAAACATGGCCTTTGATTGTCAAGAACTCTTACGATCAATCTTGGATCCCGAGACGACTCACACACTCTATGATGGACAATGGATGGTGGTGGTGGATGATGGTGTTGTGATGGTGATGGGTGGTGGGTGAAGTGTGAAGTGTGAGAGAGGTGGTGTGCCAAGGGATGGTTTGCAAATGAGCCAAGCACCCCTATTTATAGCCTGATCAGTAGCTCGGGCACGGCCCCGTGTCCAGTGGGCACGACCCCGTGTCCATCCTCTTCTCTATCTTCATTAATTGCAGTTTGTCTGCATTAGTTGACCACGCCCCCGTGTCCGCTGGGCACGCCCCCGTGTGTAGAAGCATATCTTTACTATCAAGATTTGCCTGGATTCTGCGAATCTTATAGTTGACCACGTCCCCGTGTCCGATGAGCACGGCCCTGTGGTGGGCGATAGAAGCTTCTACAGCTTTGTCTTTTATGTTGACACTTGGGCACGCCCCCGTGTTCACTGAGCACGGGGCGTGTTCAGCCTTCTGTTCTCTTGTTTTGCTTGGGAAGATGCTTTCGTGGAGGTCGGGCATGGTCAACTAATGCAGACAAGCTGCAATTAATGAAGAAAGAGAAGGAAGGTGGACACAGGGCCGTGTCCAATGGACACGGGGCCGTGCCTGAGCGTCTGTTCAGGCTATAAATAGGGGTGCTTGGCTCATTTGCAAACCATCCCTTGGCACACCACCTCTCTTACACTTCACCCACCACCATCACAACACCATCATCCACCACCATCATCCATCATAGAGTGTGTGAGTCGTCTCGGGATCCAAGATTGATCGTAAGAGTTCTTGACAATCAAAGGCCATGTTTGCCTAAGTCTCTTACATCACTTGGTGAAGACAAGTGTCTAGTGTAATACTTTTTATTTTTAATCTTTTCGCACTTTTTATGTGGTTATGTATTAATAACTTTAATAACTAGTTTCTTATGTTGAAGGTGATTCTTCCTTATCGTTTGTCTGTGGTGTCTTGGCATTATTTTACTGTCTATATAAAATAAAATATTTTCACCATTCATATCTCCACGATCTATATGGAGATATGTTGGCTACCTGGTCGGGGGTTAAGGGAACGGTTTGGTAAGAGTCTTGCCTTGTTCAGTGTGTATAGATCCTGCAAGGACCTGGGTCAAATTTAGTAGGACCCCCTTCAATACCTACCGGTATTGGATGGCGGGGGTCCAAACTATTTGATCCCCTCATATGTAAGTTACTATTAAAACTTTAACCCGGCTACTTAGGACTGTATCCTTGCTGACTCAGACTACTTAGCCGAGGGTAACGTCACCTTCAAAAGAGGGGCCTACCACATTATGCATTAATAACTTAATTAATTATCTTTCAATAATCCGACCCTTTAGGATTGTATCCTTGCTGACTCAAACTACTGGTTTGAGGGTAACGTCACCTTCAAAAGAGGGGCCTACTACAATAACTAAGATAATCTCTTAAAAAGTGCAAAAGTGCGGAAATAATCAAAGGTTACACTATACCCGAGTCGGATCCAAGTGATTCATCTTGTCTATCTGTTTTATTTTTATTTTATTTTTCAGCATTTTAGTTAGTTTTTATTTTTCTTGTTTAAAAACTTTTTCTAACTTTTGATTTGATTAGACGTTGAGGATAAACCGGTACTAAAAGTTCTTGTGTCCTTGGACGACCTCGGTATCTTGCCAACACTATACTACGCTCACGATGGGTGCACTTGCCCATATGTGTGTTTAGTGTTAGTAAATATCGTGTTTTATAAATTTAAAACTTGGCTAAAAAGTATAAAAGGGCTTAAAATATATATTAAAAACCTATCACACCTAACGCACATCAGAAAGCGTGCCTTGACAACCAGCACGTGTTTATCCCGTTTGCTTTTGATACTTTTGGTTTTCTGATGCCAGAGGCCGTGGAACTACTTGGTCGAGTTCAAAGAATCATGCATAGTAATGTTATGACCCCGAGATCTATGAACGTAGTTTTTAAAGGACTTAGTTTTGCTATTCAAAAAGGGGTAGCGGCGCAGCTTGTTGCCCGTTTACCATCTCGATGTAAATTCGTACATGATGATCCAAATTTGTCGTTCAAAAAAAAATATATGCTTTTACTTGTTTCAATTTTTCAGTAAAAAAGGATAGGCTTTGTACACTGTAACACCTCGTAAAATCACGACCAATATTATGAAGACACGTGTCGTGGACTTTAAACGTGTAAGGAATTATTTCTGAAGGACCGAAATTTGTCAAACAATGTAAATATGTTTATAAAGGGATCCAAAGTGTCAACATGCCATTCTTGTGCCTCTGATTGACCTCACACGACGTTCGTATTCTTTAACGAATAAATTGTCGAACAATGGAAGTCGTTTGTGCTTAAAATAAG
Organism: Helianthus tuberosus; assembly: GCA_030545235.1. Lineage (NCBI taxonomy): Eukaryota > Viridiplantae > Streptophyta > Magnoliopsida > Asterales > Asteraceae > Helianthus > Helianthus tuberosus. The sequence goes on along the minus strand of CM060415.1, from coordinate 18,979,684 downwards.
GATCTTATGAAACATAGGGGTTAAAAGCATCAACATGTTGAAAGTAACCTCTGAATGACCTTTTAACGATCCCAAAAACATTGTGATAATTTATTTTGATCCCAAGAATAACGGATATTAAATTCGTGAAGTTTCGACTCACATAAATAAGCAAAATGTTAAATTACAAGTAATAAGGGCCAAATGCGTTAATATTGCATTTCAAGACCGTTCGAGTGACCTCGTAAGTAACCGAAGGCCTATTGTTAAAAGTTTAAAGATTCAAGACCCTTAAAAGTCAAGTTTGGGGGTTAAAAGTGCAATAAAAGCAAGTTAAATCAAGTTTAGAAGGACCAGAGACTGAAATTGCAATATTTGAAACATTGGTGACCGGAGATGGCCCTGGCGCGGGCCGCGTAAGCATCAAGGCAGTTCTTACGCGGGCCGCGTAGAACTGCCAGATGCAGCCAAAGCTGGACAGGTGCGGGTTTGGCCTGTTCCACCGCCTTAGAAAGCTTGTTTTCGATACAAGGGACTGAGCCAATAGTATTACATGCATAGGGGACACCTGGGATCATCAGAAAACATTTGTAGACTTGTGTGGAATGATCTTGTGATATATTTTTGGCTATATAAGCACTCTTGTTTGCACCATTTTTGCATTCACTTGAAATTCATTCACAACTCACTCTTGGGAGCCTCCTGGAGCTCAAGGTCATTTTCTAAGGATCATTACTCGTGCTAAGTACTTCAGTAAGCATCCTTAACCTCTCTAATTCAAGTTTCATTAGCTTAATGACCAAAAGTCAAAGCCGCCGTAATTAAGCTTTGACTTAGTGATTAATCACTAATGGTCCAGTATTTTTTTGAATTGAAAGTGGCTATGAGTTGGTAATTATGTGGGTAATAAACCCTTAAAAGGGCACCCTCTGATTTCCACTCTAACTAGGTCAATTGTCGGGTCAAACTTAATATTAAAAAGTCAACAGAAAGCTATTTTGCAAATAAACTCATAATTAACAATGTAGAAGCTATGAAACCTGTTTTAACACTTATATAACTTGGTAATTAATGTAAGAACATGTCTAAGCATGTTCAACCCGACAATTTTGAGTTTAGGCTCGGTTCGTAACCGAAAGTCGCAAAAGTAGACTTTTGCTTTGACTTTTAGTTCTGACCCGATTTAGCTTAGTTTAGATATGCCTTAGAGTTCCATTAGGACCAGGTTATAGATTAGTATAACTCTCTGACGTTATACAACTTGGTTCCTAATTAATCCAATTCATTTGTATGTTTCCGTTAATTGCTTAAATGTTGACCATTATGTCCTTTTGACCTTAAAACGAGATTTTTGAAAATGTGAGAAGACAAAAACCTTTATTATTGATTTATAAACATGTCCTAAAAATTTGACATCAGTTTGAGGTCTAAATTAGGAGTTATGCTCAATATCGTAATTTGAAAGCTTTTTATTAATTAAACGGAATTCTTAGCATAAAGCCTATCTAAACCCAAATTTTGACACCAAACTTTTTACCCACTGATGTAATATAATATTTTGGGATTTTTGAAGATTTTTAATTATTTTTAAACTGATCATAATGTAGGGTTTTTGCTTTAATTCGGTAATGGACGGTTATAGCCTTTTCTTGAATAAAATGAGTTTTACATAACATTTTGATACCAAATCTTTTTCTAGTGATTTTATATGATAAATAAAATATTTTGAACCTTATAAACTGATCAAAAACTCAGATTTCCTTATATAACCCGAAAATCACCTAAAACCGACTTTTTACGCGTTTTAAACACATAGTATGGGTTAAAACTATTTTTGGCATATAAGACTTAATACCTACTGATGTTTTAAGTAAATTTTCATACTTTAACAGAAAGAAAAAGTTTTGGACTCAGATTTCCAAATTTGACCTTTAAAGCTTATGTGAAATGACCAAAATGCCCCTACGGTGCATAATTTGGTTATAAATGATAAATTTCACATTTATGCAATACCTTACTGATATAACCTACTAAAATAAATATTTTTACTGATCAGTTTAGACCAGAACCTCAGATTATTATTTAACCACTTTTATAATCTTTAAAATGACCAAAATACCCCTACGGGGCTTAATTTGAGTTTAAAATTCGTTTTGGGCATAATGGAAGGTATCCTACTGATGTCACAACATATTTAAGGTGTATTAACTTAGGAAACCTGTTCATGAATCTTTTGGTTACCCGTTATGCATTTATCGCGTTCGGTACGGTTTATGTAACTAGTTTGCATAAATTAACCGAAACGGGTCAAACCTTATCATTTTCACTTCAAAATCCAGAATGTGTTTAGTTTACCCATATTATACAAGTCTTCATACTTGTCGGGTCTAAATCACATTCTAATCCGGTCTTCGCTTAATCTTGCGTTTTGAACCGTAAACCTTTCTTTAAAACTAACCGGTCTAAGTTTAAAATTAAGTAAGACCCGTTAGGAATCTATTAGGTTATTAAAATCTTCGTTGCATATTTAGGAGCCCAATAAAAGATAACTGCACTTGCTGATTGTATACGGTTGGGATAAATTTGTATAATTTGCTCAGGTATATACTTTTAACTTATTTTTCCTTATACGGGCTTGGGGTACGGTATATAAAATACCGCTTGGTCGGGTATTGAATTTTTAATCATATGAAGGTTAAATCATTGAGATAACCTGTTTAATCTGTTTTGTTTATTTTAAGCCTTTGGGGGGTTAATGACCATGTCCTGGATATCCTCGGCTCATTCATTGAAATGGCCACGACTTAAGCACGGGGTGTAGGCATACACCTGCCGGTGCGATGTAAAATATTGTACCCACCTGTTCGAGAATAACTCTGTGACAACCGGTAATTTACGCCCTTAATTACGTGATTAACAGGTGATTACGCGATAATAAATAGTGTTTACGACGCTAATTAACTTAACCAGGCCCTTGGAGTGCCCAGGAACGTTTATTCGAATATACAGTGCGCGTGTGGTGATTTACAGAAAATATGCTGAATATTACGCGACAACGGACTGATACCGTACAAAATACTGACAACGCCGACAAATATGGATGTTACACGAATATTTTATGCCCATGAAGTTTGGGTCGCGATATCGGGTCTCGTAGGATTTACGGGCCACTTACACATAAGATGGGCTTGTGGGCCCTGGGCCCAAGCTCAAAACCCACAAACCTAAACCTGCACATAATTAGATCTATTTCTTAAAAATCTTAACAAAATCTGAGTAATCTTATCAAGATCTAATGAAATCTACAATAAATCTCTACAAGAGATTTTAGGTCATTGGATAAAACATGTAACCATGTAAAATGTTTGACCTGAATGTAGACTGAATACATAAAAGACAATAGAACTCATCCCTTGTATAAATCACCTCCCCACTCTCTCGAAGTTCATTGTCTGCATATTATTTATACACGCACACAAATGTCTGCACTCATCTTTCTCCTTCAAGCTAAAAACCCTACTTCACTACTCTCTTCACATAAACAAACACATAGAAATCAGATTCTTCACAAATAGAACCTTCTCCTCTTCACAAACATCACCACATACCTTTGTTCTCTCCCTCTCGCTACGTCTGATCGCCGGAAACTTCACCGGCCACGCACACCCACCCCAGCCGACATCTACAACAACCGCAGCCCCCTGTTACGCCATGGTAAACGGCCGGCCACCACCGGATGGTGGTGGCTACGACGGCGATAAGGCAGAGGAGAGAGAGAGAGGCGATGAAAGAGACAAGGACGGGAGAGAGAGATGGCGGATTAGGCGGCAGAACCGCCGTGTGCGGCGGTCGACGTCTCGGACCGGCGGTCCTTGACTTTATCCGGCGAGTTTCTTCGGTAAGTCCTTCCTTTCAACTGTTTCTTGCTATCAGATGATGATGATGGAATTTGTTGCCGGAAATGATGTTAGATTATGAAGGTGGGGACTAACGACAGTAGTGGTGGCTGTCTGTGGCGACTCGGGGCAACAGTGGACAAATCACGAGTCCACTCGGTCAGATTCAGCTGCAGTGCGAGTATTATTCAGCAGATTCAAGTGTGGTTCGGACTCTTGGTTCGGTCAATGGTTCGGGTCGAGGCAGAATTTCGGGTTCGGGTCGACTCGGTTAAACCAAGCCGACTCAGCGAGTCAACTCAGTCAACAGATCGGTTTGGGTTCGGTCAAACCCGGTCAGCAGCAGACAAGCTCAGTTTCGCGGTCAAACCGAGTCAACTCGGTCAACCCGAGTCGACTCGGTCAACTCAGCGAGTCAACCCGGTTGACTCGGTCAACTCAGTTAACAACTCGACGCGAAAGATTTGGTAAAGATTGACGATACGTTTAATATTTACGTAATTTTAATTATTTTGTGAACGAGCTCGAACCATCGTTAGACATTTAGTGATTTATTTATGTTTTGTCATTTTGATGAAACTATATATTGTCGTCTACATAGCATTGAGTTATTGTTGAATTTTGAAAAATAACGACAACTTGTGTTGTCGGGGGCATCCAAAAACAGAGGAAACTCTGCCCGTTTTTCGAGAAAACTGGTAAAAGCAAAACATGTTTTATTGAAAAGCGACTTTTATAAAACGAGATACAAATATAGAGTATAACTTTCGACAACGACTTACAACTTACGAGAACAACGATATGGAAATTATTTCAACAACAAAAATAAATATAGTTATTATTATATTTATTTCAAACGAACTCGAATCCTTTTATAAATAAATATAGTTATATATTTATTTTCCAATACAAGTCGACGATTTTTTTTACAAAATAAATATAACTTTTATATTTATTTTATACCCATAGACGGCACATACGTATATTTTTGGCAAATATACACAAGACGCAATATATAATACGAGTTTATTATATATTACTTTCATACGAATATTCCTTTATATCAACATACGACTTCTTAAAACGAGCTAACAAGTATAACTTCTTCGCTTCTTTTAAGTTGACAATTTACCGTCAAATCGTTCGATTAACGATTCGGTAGAGCTCGATTACACGTAGTTAGTTACTGCGTTGTTTAGAAACTTATTAGATATTCCGTGTTAGGAATATTGTAGAATGCACGCTAGCGAGTCTCTTCTTGGAAACGACATCGTGTATAGCTAGCTTTGCACAGGAATATTCAGGTGAGTTCATAACCCCACCTTTTATGGTTTTACATTTTTATAAATGTTTTCGGGGTGGAAAGACATGCACTTTTTGCAAAGCAAGAATTACATATTTCTAAACCATTTTACAAGCAAGTTTTAACTGACACAAATGGTTTACGAAAAGCTTATGTTTTATACCGGTTTTTCAAACAAGCGTATTTTTCGAAATATGCATACACACGAGATTCTAGTTTTATAAACTACGGGAAAATACAAATACAAGAGTTTACAAAATACAAATGTTAAAATGTATACAAATGGTATGATAAAAATACAAGAAGCACACTTGGTGAGAACGAGAACCAAGTGTGACGAGATATAAGAATACGAGAAACGCACTTGGTGAGGATGAGAACCAAGTATGAGGCGTTATGAGAAATGATAACAAGAAACGCACTTGGTGAGGACGAGAACCAAGTAGGATGCGTTATGAGAAATGATACGAGAAATCGTGTCACGAATAGGGTACATAAGCACCATTAATCAACAATATACCTAGACCGCAGAACAAAAGGTTAGATCTAACGGGTGCCGGGCAGCCACACTCTCGGTGAGGGCGAGAATCGAGTAGTGCTTTTGTGTCTCAGAATATACCAATTAAATGCCTAAGGTTTGGTGACTTCCTATGTCGTGTCACATGTTAATGGCTTTGCAACCCATTAACAATCCTGATACATACAGGAATACTGTATTTACATAAAATTCATACCATACTAAAAATTGATTAATACTTGAAGTACGTGGGGTACTCAAGAAAAACTTGATTTATAACTTGAAGTACGTGGGGTACTCAAGAAAAACTTGATTTATAACTTGAAGTACGTGGGGTACTCAAGAAAACAGGAATTATACTTGAGTACGTGGGGTACTCAAGAAAAACCTGAATTATACATAAGTACGTGGGGTACACATGAATACTTGATTTAAATATGAAAACTTGAATTATACTTGAAGTACGTGGGGTACTCAAGAAAAACTTAAATTATACATGAGTACGTGGGGTACACATGAAAACTTGTTTTATATATGAAAATGATTTTAAATTCGTTTTCACAACAATACTTCAAAAACCGGTTATTCAAAGAGATTTATTTCAAATCTTTTACAAACAAACTATGAACTCGCTCAACTTTATGTTGACTTTTTCGCATGTTTCTTTCTCAGGTTGCATTTCTAAGACAATGCACGGTTGGAATAGGAGAACCATGAAGAGTCGAGTACTTAGTGGGCGTTCGATTTCTAAAATACTTAGATTATTTGCTTCCGCTGTGCAATGAAGATACCAGTCCAGTCACGCCAATGCTCTGATATTTCGGGGTGTGACAAACTCGCCGTGGGATATATTAAGTGGTGTGTCTATTAATCTTTAACCTGGTTTTCAGCCCGGGCTACTGAACGTATAATAAACATATAATTCTTTAACAAGATTATTTTTAAATAATTATCCCAAGTTATAAAAGATTATTTGTGCCTTGTGCATTCAAATCAATTTTCTTAAAACATTTTCAAAATGAGTCGGTTAATTGTATTTACCAGTGTAAACTGACGTATTTTCCAAAAGGTTAAGTGCATGTACTATGCGAAATAGGCTGGCTACTCCTGAGTGAATAAATAAAGAAGTCTTGCAAGCTTTGTCACTTAAAAATCTGTTGAACAATATTTCCTAAGTTTTGATCCGCCTGTGGATCCTTTTACATTCCGTTTGTAATACTCATGATACTTTCATTCGGTTTGTAATATTATTACTTTTAGACTTCCGTTGTGCATTGAACTGTGATTATTGACTATGATGATATCAACTACGTCACGATACTCCCCACCGGGCCCACCGGTAATACGTGGAAATATCGGGGTGTGACATACACTCTGCACGTTTATGTTGTTAATTAACCCCTACTGATTTGATGTTATAAGACTGTAAGTTTTGCTAGTATATGTCTGTATACTTGTATAGGGCTGCCAACGGGATGGTATACCCACGCATAGATGTATTTTTCCGTTTAAACTTGTTATACGTCTGCTGTATATTATGTGACTGATGCCTAATGGCTTTATGCGATTACTAGGGGGATTGCATACAAACACATGTGAGATAATTTATGTAATATAAGTGAAGGGGTATGGTCCTAAATCCTGCGCCGACTATCCTAGTCAACCTCGGGCGCGCGCGGGACCATACCCATATCAGACCAATTTGGTAACTTCCCCGAACTTGCGCCGACTAATCAAGTATAATCCAAGTCGCGCGCGGGGTCAGGAACAACTCAAGATCAATTATGACGCTTAACTCCTTGGATGAAAACCCTGACTTCCCTGACCTTGCGCCGGCTACACCGGATATTCCCGGAGGGTCGCGCAAAAGTGGGAAGCGCGGGTAAACCTCGGACAAGTACCAAAGGTACAAGTGGCAGAGCAGTTGCCAATAAGCGTCTAACAGGTTGTATCCGATCATGCTGCACGACAGACAATCGTACAGGAGACAAAAAGGTACATAAGTACACACACGTGGCACCAATCAACGTGCACCGAGCACTGCTCCACGATCTCCACTTAGCTGCTGATGACAGACCAGACAACAAGGATAATTGTCAGGACACGTGGATCCATTTAGCACGCGTCAGCTACCCTCTCGCCTAGAATCACCAACAGTCGTGGCAGAGGAGACAGAATGGATATTCCTTGTTGTCGACTACAGGCCCAGGGCCCGTCAGCTCATCTCCTTCACAAACCACCTCGGCTATTATAACAACCCTTAAAAACAATCGAAAAACTGAACCCGCGTAACATTAATTTTAACAAAAAAATGAAAAATCAAAATTTTATTACTTGTCGCGGGTCGTGACAGACTTAGGGTGGGTCGGTCGCGGGGCGCGACGACCCTTTGCTTGCCGGAAACGTTTGACGACACGTGTCGTCACACGTGTCAAGCCTAGGTGTCAACGAGGCAACCCTAGCCGTAGCTAGGGTGCCCTCGCGAAAGGCCCTCCTTGGGCGGGTCGCGGGGCACGAGAGAGCCCCGAAAATCGTATAAACGGAGCAGTTCAGCAGCATTTCAATTCGTTCAGTTCTTTCTTTTCTCTATACTTTCACACGAAATTTACAGTTAAAATACCCCCTAAATCACGAAGCTCTGCCCCGTTGTAAATGTTTTAATCACTGATCACTGGTTCGATACCCTGTCCGATTGATCTGGAACCCAGCAACTGATGTCAAAGCGCTGTCTGACAATATTTCCAGGAAGCCTATAGAAATACCTAAGTTTACAATGTGAGTCATTCTCTTTTTCTCACAGTTTGTGAGCCATTATTTAAAATGTTTTATAAAACCCTAAATGTTTATCAGCTATACCTACAGTGATTAAGTTTTTGTATTCTACAATTATCATCGATATGTGGGGTTTTGTATACATTACTTGACACTCGTTAATATTGGACAAAGAGTTAGCCAATATTTGCATAACCACAAGCACGGGGGAAATTGTGCCCTGTGTTGAGAAATTGATAGATATAAACAAATGTAAAAACTTTTGATGCTGTAAAGTATAACGTGTCTTTTTATAAAATGGAATGTACTCGCCAGTATTTCTTGCTGATAAAATTTTTTTAAAACGCGTTTCAGGTAACTTGATGTGAAGCTACTAGAAGCCAGTTATGAAGCACTGAAGGCTTAAATAAAGTGGCTATAAATTACCTGAATAAAAGCAGAAGTTATATTTTCAGCAAGTTAAGGTTTACTCCTATAAAAATATTATAAAAACAGGTTTTATCCCATTTGTTTAATATAAAAGTTTTGTGTTTTGCAAACTCTGAATTTATTTCCTAACTACGATCCTAATGTTTTAATTCCTCTGCCAAATTAATAAACACCGATACCAAAGGCTAGCTGTCTCGCGACGCCCGCTCCCAGGGTGGGGTCGGGGACTGCGACAGCTATAAATAGTAAACTCCACCCTCTCTTATTATTTAACATCTACATATTAGCATGAGATTAGCCAAACAAATTAGCCGATTACATTTTGTCCAACACATTTTTAACATTTGTATATTAGCATGAGATTAGCCAAACAAATTAGCCGATCAGATTTTGTGTGACCCATTTTTTATGTTTGCCACTACGTAGATTCTAATTTGGTGACGTCTTTACGTAAAATTAAACAAAGTGTCTATTTTTACCCTCTTATATACGTATAGAGATATAGAGTTATAGTCTTATTTCTCTACGTAACAGAGCATTTTCAAAAGATGAAATCACGTAGAGGACAGTTGTAATCGAGGTCTTTATATTTTATATTTCATTATTATATTATTTTATCATCATTTCCATTTTTTTGTATAACCCACTTTTAGCCGACCCAAATTGTGCCCCCCCTACAAAAAAAATTCTGTATATTCGCCATTGTCATGTACCAACAGATTGCTTCGTGGATAATGATCCTATGGGCTAGTTTTGTTCGTTGGGTCAAGTGAATTGTAGGAAAGGTCAACCAACAAGCATTCAACTAAACTCCCAAACAAGAATACATACCCACCACATCAAGGAAGCTTTTGGAACACCTTCACCTTCAAGCAAACATAACCCCTAAGTCCTGACTTTTAACATATCTTTCATACATACACACATATATATAACCTGTTTACCTTCTGTGAGTACATACAAAGCATCTGTCTCTTTCAACAACACATCGAATTCGAAATCAAATATTTGACACATCAGAAAAATGGCAATGAGAGGAAGGGGTGGTGGTAGGGGTGGTCCTAATCCCAACCGTCCACCGCGAATGATCGTTAACCGTGTGTACGAACAGTTCAAGCCCATGTCTGAATGGAGACAAGAAGATGGTTATGACACTCTTCTTGTGTATCTCCCTGGTAAATTCATCAACTTCATATGATTTTGTTATGTTAGATTACATTTTTTGAACTTTGATTTGAGTTTGAAATAGGCTTTCAAAAGGAGTATATTAAGGTGACGACGGAAGAGTTGAACATCGTTAGAGTTCGTGGAGAGCGTTTGGTAGCGGAAAACAAATGGAGTCGGTTTCAGGAAGATTATCGAGTTCCTGAAAACTGTGAAATGAGAGGTATTCGTGCAAAATTCGATGGCGGAATACTAACAATTACAATGCCTAGAAAGATCGTCAATGCACCACCGCTGCCGCCACTCCTTGTCACTACCACGGCTCGGGTTGGCCCTAAAACAGAACGGCCACAAAAGCCTAAAGAAAAACCGACGGAAAAGAAACCAGATAAACCTCAAACCAGGCGTGTAGAGGACAACACTTTGCCACCACCACCACCAAAGCCCACATCTTCATCAGCACCAATAATAGAACGACCACAGAAGCCTAACGCAGAACCAAAGGAAACGAAAACCAGTCGTTTAGAGGACCAAACTTTGCCACCACCACCAAAGCCCACATCGTCGTCGGCACCAACCAAACAACCACCGTCAAAACTTGCACCAGAAGCGGAAAGGGACAGATTTGAACATGATGTTATTGAAAAGCCCGTTGTTAGTGAAAAGGCGAATTTGGCCAAAGGAAAAGGAAAAGAAACTATGCTTAAAAAGGAAACAAAGAGGGATACCGAGGGTAGCAAGGGAAAACCGAACAATTCAGGAGTAGTTAGTGGCGGTTTACAGGGCATAGTTGCGAGGAGAGGGATTAAAGAAGATAGGAAGTTGCTGGTGAATGCAGGTGTGGGTTTTCTGATGATTGTTGCACTCGGAGTTCATGTGTCCTACACCATGGGGCTCATCGGCAAAGGGGAGTAGTTTCGTCATGTATTATGTGTATACAACTATATACGCTTGTTATAATGTTGTGAATTTGAGGTTACTTTAAAAAGTTTATCGTACCTTATAAATTTATTAAAGAAACGTTTCTTATATATTTAATCCATTGACCTATCTTACTTCTATAATTATTTTTGAAAGAAATTAAAAACGAATTGGGTCAGCAAGTCAAATGAATTAAAAAATAAAATGGGTCAAACGTGTATGGATGATCAAGAATACTTAAGTATCAAGTTAAGTTAACTAGGCAACATTGTTTAAAACTCGGTCAGTCAAGGCTTGACCGGTTATAGATTGGAGTTACCTTTAGCGTAGACCAAAGATCAGACCGAGCAATCAGGCTGGTTCAGGACACCGGTTCAGCCGGTCTACACCCCGTTTTCGATGCCCCTATGTAGCCAGGCTTTGACATCAAACCGTGGGTCCCAAATCCTTCCTCGGATAATCCTAGACAATCTTCTTTTACGATGTCTTCTCTTCTCTATAGGACAATTGCATTGCATCCGATTAGTAACAAAATGAGCGGTCAGACATGATATGACGAGTAACAGGTTAAAACAGATTGAATACACCAATAAACACATTCTGTTAAATATTTATAAAAACTATAAATACGCTTATAAAAGCGTAAACCGTTAAAATAATAATCTAACTTATTTGAATAAAATGATTCATCAAGTAAATATCTAATAGATGCTATAATCGTTGACCTCCAGTTTAGCTGAGCTGTGACCTTATAACACAGAGGATTTGAGAATAAAATGTAAAAATGTTGCATGGCCAAACCAAGTTTAATGAATTCACACTCCTTCAAATGAAAACGACAAAATCTTGAATAGCCCGTCTGGATTATCAGCATGTACCTGAAAACAAAATCATATTGTCGATTTTAATATAAGCAGCGGTAGATGCGAAGAGACTACCATGTTTGTTGAGATGTTTAAAACGAATCATTATCATCGTAGCTATAATAATATATATTATAACTCAATTATAATACGTATTCATGGGGTTAAGTTATTCTACAAAGGCTCCTAAAAATAAGAAGTGCAAGAAGGCATTATAGAGTGACAAGTGTCCAAGAACCTAAAACCACTACACCACCACCCAAAACCTAAACACCCACCCCCACCCAAAAAAAAAACTATACCTCACCAAAAAAACCTAACACCCCCCCCCCCACCCAGTGGCGATGCTTGACCCGAATGACCGCGGGGGGGTCGAAAATGTATATACCCAAAAAATTCTATAGAACCGGGGGGTCGAAAACATATATACCCAAAAATTTCTATACAAAAACTACATATATAACACTACTGAGCGAAAAGTTCGGGGGGTCGGGCGCCCCCTCCCGCCCCTTCTATACTTCGCCCCTGCCCACACCCAAACTAAATGCTAAAAACTAAACCATAAAGCTAAACCCCACAACTAAATGCTAAAAACAATCTAAAAAACACACAAAAAAATTTTAATTTTTTTTTTAAATCGCTACTTTTCGTCACCCAAAAAAAAAAAAATTTTTTTGGGTGGGTGGGGGGTTTAGGTTTTTGGGTGGTGGTGGGCGTTTAGGTTTTTTTTTTTGGTGTAGTGGGTTTATTTTTATGAGCCTTTGTACACTTCTTATTTTTAGGAACCTTTGTATTTGATCCTAAACCCTATTCATGTGGATTCTTTTCTTTCTTTTTCATATCATCATATTTATAAATATTGTGTTCAGAAGACCAGCAGAAATGACTTAGAAACACTTATACTTACAAGTACACCTGGCAAAATCAACCAAAGTGAAACAAAACCAGCCATTGTACGGGTTGAAAACTTTACAAACATAATATTATCAATGGTCAAATGAGTCGTAAGAACATATTAATACCTATTCTTGCATTAGTAGTTACCAATTTAGCACAGTGTAGTAATGAATTATTTACCATTCATCGTGGTATTTTATAAAAGAGTAAAATGTCATTTTCGTCCATGGGGTTTGGCCATTTTTGCTACTTTCATCCAAATGTTTGTTTTTTCGAATCCAGATCCAAAAGGTTTGAAATCCTTCCATTTTCATCTGACTCGTTAACTCCATGCATTTTTCTCCGTTAAATGAGGAGCATTTCTGTCTTTTTAGACATTTTTTATAAAATAACAAATAACAAAAACTATAAGAAATAAAGACCCACCTTAGTTGACTTTCTCCCCACCCAAACCCTTTAATCATCACAAAAAAAATGTCTAAAAAGACGAAAATACCCATGACTTAACATTAAAAAATGGATGGAGTTAACAAGTCGGATGAAAATGACAAGATTTCAAACCTTTTGGATCCAGATGCGGAAAAACAAACCTTTGGATGAAAGTCGCAAAAATAGCCAGGGAAGAAAATGGCATTTTACTCTTATGAAAAGACTTGTAAGATGTAATCATCATAATACTCATTTATTGAACATACGCCATATTAATATTATATTAAGATTAATTTATTATAACTATCAGGCAGTGGGAAAATAAAATGTGAGCAAGAAAACATACCCAGTGGCCAGCATCTTCTAGAACATGCATTTCAACTCCACCTGCCTCCTGAGAAGCTTGCTCCTCAGCTACATGTATCCTCTGCAGATCTCCAAGCGCCCATCTGTGCAAGCTTCTTTCTGCTTTTAGAAAATTTACATGTACACCTCGAGGTACATCTTCGACCACACCCCTGCATCCGATCAACTTATAGTTAGATGGTTATTCATTTACAAACCTTTTTTTCTGAAGATGATACATAAACTAGTTTGTACTATCAGGATAAAGTACCATAAATTTGTATCTTCATAAGATTGATACATTTCAGCAATTCCATCAAGGTTGAATATCCATGAAAATCCAGAAGATGAATTAGAACGGTTAGTCTGTCGGAGATTTGTAACAACCCACTGCAATGAGAAGAAGAAAATAAAATTGTGTTATATATATAGTTTGGTATTTAAATAAGAAAGATTATCAGCCAGAGGGATATTATAAATAGCAGTTCTAAATATCAAGAGACAGATATAGTTATTATCAACCATCATCATCATCATCATACTCAGTAAATCCCACCAATAGCAAAGCAAAGGTAGGGTCTGAGGAGGGTAAGATATAGACAGCCTTACCTCTACCCAGTAGGAATAGAGAGGCTGCTTCCAGTTATTATCAACCAGAAGAGTATTATTTGCAAAGAAGCACTGCAATATTTGTCTAACCATCTTTCATACTAATATACATGCTCAAGTTATCCTATCTTATCCTGGGCATCTGCTAGCCTTCAAAGTTCAAAGTATATTTGCAAATGGTGTGTGCGTGTGTCTATATACACATATGCATATAGAGAGAGACTAGGGATCATGTAATCATGTGAGATGTGAGAGCACGTCTTAAGATGAGAACACGTCTTAAGGTGAGAAGTGAGATCACAGCGCACCTTCATGAAACTTTTTTTTTATTTTTTAATCAGTATTTTTTTGTGAATATCATAATTTTAGAAACTGGTTTCGGATATTCTTTTTTTATGTAACCTACACAACATTTTGCTGTGAAGGTTCCATGAATATTTTTTTAACAAAACCAACTTTCACAACTGTGAAAAGGTAAGTATTGCAAAAAGAAAAAGAAAAATTAAAAGAAAAAACAGAATATATATACCCACACACACACACACTAGAGCCTAGAGGGGTGCCCGCGTGATGCGGTGGGGAACACGGACACCGGTAATCACGTAACATGTTAATTTTTGTAAATAAAAAACCTATAAAATACCATACTCAAATTAAAGAGAATAAAATGCTCGTTTTGATGGGGTAATTTTTTTTATAAAAAAATATAAACGTATGAAAAGGTTATAGCCATTTGAAAATCGTAGGGGGAAGTTGGTTTCAATGTCAACAATATGTTTTAACGGATTGTGCCATATGTTTTATAAGTTGTAATTATATAAACTCTTAAAATTATGTAAATTAGTGTGTGTGTGCGTGTGTTATAAAAGAAGTGTCCTGAATGTGTAAAGCCCGTTTTAAAGGTTCACAAGCGCGCGCCGGAAAGATATGTGGCCATGAAAGGCGAAGGAAGGCTAGAATGACAACAGACGTCTATTATTGACGCACGCACACGCGCGCGCACACACACACTCATGAATATGTATTAATGTATATTTGCAACATTAACCAAAACAAATAAGATACTTTAACATATAGATAAAAATATGAACTATCTAATGACGCAACACAAAACATCTTGGCTTTTTGAATGAAGGTAGTGCGAAAGTAAATTCATGTAAGAAAAACATGACGCAACACAAAACATCTTGGCTTTTGGAATGAAGGTAGTGCGAAAGTAAATTCATGTAAGAAAAACCTAGCATTATTTGTAAAAGCCTTCCATCTTTACACCAAAAAATTCAATCTCTAAACCAGAAAAAAAAAACGACATAAAAAACACAAGTTATAGTATTTGTCTCAAAAGAATTACCTGTGCTACATCGTTTGAAAACCCCTCACGTACCAGAGCGTTGATGACCTCCCTTTTTGATACAACCTTCCTTGAAAAAAGACATACAAAAGTTAAAATTGTAGAGGTTAACAAGAGGATTGAATTTTGCAAACACAAGTATGTTTCTGCGTAAGAATGTGATCATGGAACAAAATCAAGTAATAAATTAGCATAACCAAAAACAGAGTCTTCATTCAACACACCTCATTTGGAAATGCATTTAGAAAACTAATCAATTCAGCAGGATGATCATCTCCGTCTCTACCTGCTCGAACCTTTCCAGGTGTAGCATCCAAAACCCAAACCTTAAGAAACGACAAACAAAAACCTAGTAAGTACAGAATTCTACGTGAAGATCATTCTACATTACCGATTTCACATCAGTAATACAAAGTTGCCCACACATTTTAACATGGTTTGGCCATGTAAAGATATGTATACTTACCCTGACAGGCCGTGCAAGTGGCTTCGCAGCTTGGTCAACCATGCTTAGTGCAACTGGATCAGAAATTAGTGCTGTTAATGATACGGTACCATTTTTGCATAGAAAATACGAGAATTTGTAAGGTTGTAATTATGTTTGTGTTACCTTTCCCGCCAAAGCTATGACCAATTATGACCCGTGGTATCACTCTAAGATGACCAAGCTACTCCAGATGAAACAAGAAAAATAAAGTCAATCTAACTTTTCTTTCAATAAATAAACAGGAAACTTGACTAGAGCATATGTTTTCAAACTAGCTTCAGTTCATAAACAAATCTCTTATAGGAAAATATTGAAGTATATACAATACACTCAGAAATCTACAACGGTTTTAAAATAAGAAATTTGTGTGTGTGCAAACACACACACGTGTGTGTATAATCTGAAAACTGAGTGCTCACCAGCTTTAGAACATCAAGAGCAGCTGAGGCAACAGTATGAGGTCCTCTCTTTTTGATAGACGCTGAATCACCATGACAGCGCAGGTCAACCAAGAGAAACTGTAAACAAGAATAATAAACTAGATCAGAAGTGTGAATTAGAGATTAAAAAAAAGTATCAGTTTCATATACTTGGTAAATGCGGAAACGGTGACTTCGATATTAACATTGATAATTTCTATAGATGACAACCTATTTACTTATAAATGGTCAATTTAGGTTTTGTTTTGTCGCTAACGGGACAACTCGGTAAAATTAAAGAAAAAATAGCTGATATTTCATTTGAATTTTCCCCCACTTTGATTATTTCCTGACTTCCTTCCCCGCTGGACCGGTTTTAAAGAATCGCTTGCACACAAAGCATGTAACTGTATGTGCACGTGCATATTTCTCACCTCTGATACTCTGATAGTATCATATTACCCTTTGTTCAAATTTTGGGTGTCACATAAGTTTCTTTCTAACTTCAAAGTAGTAACAATTTTTTGAGGTTGTACAAAAGTTATAAGAAAAGGTGGAGCGGAAAACATTAACCATCGCTTTACCTATAATAACTACTATGTAAGAAATTTCCAAAACTAAGAATAAACTGTAATTGTAGAATGGAGATTAACTAACCTGCCAGTTTGGAAATTCCTTTGCTAATCTCCGAGCAAATGTTCCTGATATACACAGTAGAGAGCATCAATCAGACTTCAGATCAGGCTAGGTAGAAGAGTAGAACTCAAGGGAAAACTAGAACAAATGAAGAAACATAACAAAGTCATATGTCTATATTCATACCTACTTGATTATCTTTATCTTTATCTAAATTATATACAAGTACAGCATTACTACTTCCCCAAAAATTTCTCTTATTTCTTCCTAGGTAAAGCCTGGTATTATTAGCCCAGGTTTAGAAATTAAAAAAGAAAAAGAACGAGAAATATAAACATAAAAAGATATAAAAAAATAAAGGGTAACTAAAGATACGTGCATAGCCCAATATCTTGATGATCTACAACCCCTGCTGCCACATAATACTCATGGCAGCAAACCAGTGACTACCCTTATACTATTTACATATCTTCCTCAAGGAACTGATATATCAGATAGAACCAGTTTCCTTACAGCTATCAACTGAACTTTAGGCAGAATTATGTATAGGTGGCAATATAGACCTATTTACTTATAAATGATCAAATCGGTTATGTTTTGTCTCTAACGAATCAAATGGTTAAAACTAAAGGAGTTAACTAGGACAAGTGGCCAAAAGTTACAATCCATAGTGTTTCAACCTTGGTTTTAAAATGCACGAATAATGCGTGATGTGCCCGATGTGCTGATGAGAGCGCATTGCCACAGCTGATGTGTTGCGATCACGTGATGCGAGAATATTGCGCTGATTTCGCATAACGCGCTCCGATGCACACAACATTGTTTCTTGTGTTTTTTTCCAGATTTTATGAAATAGGTTGAGTCTTTTCAGTAATTAATATCTTATTATGCCTGATTTGGACCATTATGGTTCTTAAACACTTTTTGTGGTTTGATAAACATTTTAGTATGCTTGATTTGAACCAACAAGCACAACTCTTAACTTCTTATTACGTTAGTTTTTTAGTTTAAGTATATTTTTATAAGTCTATGTATAACTGTATAAGTAATATTTTAGTTTTTTTTTTATAAAAGTGGATCGCATACATGATGCGCTCGCATCGCGCATCAGATTTTTGGACCAAACGTGTTAGATATTTTAGTGTAATCGGGGGATTGACTTGGTGATCAAAGCGAATAATAATACACATCAAGCAAGTTAGGAGGTGCGGGAGTGCACGCTTGTTTGAGTTATTATTATTCGGAGTGTACGGGCGGAGCCCGTACCCTACGGGGGTTCCAAGGGGGCAGCGCCCCCTTGGCGGGGGTCCGGGGGCAGCGCCCCTGGGAGCAGGGTCCAAGGGGCGGCAGCCCCTGGCGGGGTCCAAGGGGCAGAGCCCCTGGCTGGGGTCGAGCTGATAAAAAAAACAGCAGTTTTTTGGCTAGTTTGTCTGAAAAATAGAGGTAACTGCCGAATGGCAGTTACAACCCCAAAACCTAATTCGTAGACAGTTTTGATCATATGTTTTTTCCTGGTTCGAAAAATTCACACACACTAACATACACTTGTTCAATTTCTCGAAATCGGAGTTGTATCCGATTGAATTATTCGGGTGAACCACCGAAATAATTTGATCTGAGAGTGATTACACGCCTCTCTGATCGTCCGGTAAACTGAAATTCCCCAACAAAACGCATCGAAGCGCATCACGCAATTTAAAACCAAGGTTTCAAATAGTTAAAAACCATGAATAATTTATTAAAAATAGCCAACAAAACATAGCCCAAGCTGATTGTGTCCCATTAACCAAAGGTTGTGGGATCAAACCTCATCACAGCTGACAAGTGTGTGTGTGTGTGAGTTATTTGTCGTAAGCAACGTTAGATTATCATTATCATTAAAATATAAATTAATATAGTTTTTGTTTATATATCTATAGAATTTAAATAAATGGATGAAAAAAGTGTGTGGCTCCGCCCATCCCACCCATTTTGCCACCTCAGACATTTTAACTGGATTAATGCAGCGTATGATCTGTAGGAGACTAGTAGAAGAGACAACATACACAACGAAAGAAGTATGTCTACATCTTGTGCCATCTTCTGACACTAGATTGAGTAAATCACTGGCATGACTACATTACACTTTACAGCATATACATTTACTCACCCCAGTTCTTCCTGCTACCTAAAATGCCATGCAAAAGAACAGCTGTTGGTGGGCATGGTACTGATCTGTCTGCAATGTAACTCCATCTAACCTGTGCACAGGATGTGAGATGCGAAGTCAAACACAAGCATAAAAGATTGATGTGATTAAAGACAATGTGAGTTTATGACAACTTTCAACAAGCATGAAAACATACACCGATACACACATGTTTTTCCTATACGCTTAAGTAAAACATATAAAGAACAGTATTATAGTTACATTAACAAGAAGACATAGAAGTCGATAGAACTTACAAGAGGTCCTTGAACAAGATCATAAGCCTGGAAAAGAAATAAGCAATAGTGTTAGTGTGCTTGCAGCAAAAACCTTCTCCGAGACGTGCATATTAACTCTTTCACAAGGCATCAACATTACCAATATTTCAGATGGCGTTAATATGGCATCCCGTCTACCAAGACTCTCATCTACTAATGTCATCTGAATGCTCGACCTTGTGGATGGCCTCCTTGACAGACCCTTAGCTGACAGCTGGATGCATAATGTCCCACTCTACAGCTAGGAAACAAAAGTTATAAATTCCAATAGGTAATAACTGTAGATGGTAGTATAGTACTAAAACTACATTATATGATTCACAATAGTATACAAATCACACAGAGTACAGACTAGTTTACACATATCATCTGGATTTCCCCATAACCATATGTCAAACAATTATCTTATTGTATCTTCATATGAAACCTCAACATATGTATTAAGTACTTTAAAGATGAAACCTAATCCTATTCTAGATTTCTTCTTAGTGTTGGGTTTGTAAGCCTTGTGAGCCTTACATGGGCTTACCTTGGGGAGCAAGTTGGCTAAACCCTAATTATTCTCTATAAACATAATCTATGTACCTGTAACTTGATTATCACCTCAGTAAAGAATATCCTACTTGTCACCCATGCACGATATGTCAGTTTAGACTGAACCACGTAAATCTCTGTGTTCGTTTATTGCTTTCGCACTTCATGTTCGTATTCGTGTGTGCTTGATCCTAACACTTAGATCAAGGAAACTATAACACGCCGCATTGGGGATCAAATTTCTATATCCTCTTTAGGCAATTTATTAATATTTTCTGTATGTTCCTTAAACCATCTCACGGCCATTTGATCTTCCTAAATAATTCATCATAAGATTGCTACATATTAAGTTCATTAAAACTGAAACTGTTGAGGTAAATCTGTAACAAATTCCACTGAATAACATAAAAGTAATTTGAATCCGCCATTAAAACAACAAAACTCTACAAACAGATCGCAAACAAAAATACATTTCGGTGCATATTAACGTCATTAAAACTGAAATTGTTGAGGCAAATTAGTAACAAACTCCACTAAATAACACAAAAGCAATTCAAATCCGCCATTAAAACAACAAAATTCTACAATAACTCACAAACAAACAAACAAACAAACAAACAAGCAGACATTTCAGTGCATATTAACTTCATTGAAACTGAAGATATCGAGGTAAATTCGTCACAAATTCCACTGAATCACATAAAAGTAATCCGAATCAGCAATTGAAACAACAAAATTCTACAATAACTCACAAACAAACAAACAAACAAACAAACAGACATTTCAGTGCATATTAAGTTATTAACTTCATTAAAACTGAAATTTCTGAGGCAAATTCGTAACAAATTCCACGGAATAACACAAAAGTAATTCAAATCCTCCATCAAAACAACAAAACTCTACAATTGAATCGCAAACAAAGATACATTTCAAAGCATATTAATTAGTACATCGAAGTACCTGAGAAAAAAGCCTTGAATTACATGGCAGCTTACAGTTAATCACCGAATTAGGTCTAAAATGTGACCTAATTTGAACCGATGATGCTTCGGTGTACTGTCTACAGACTGAGAAATTCAAAGCCGCTGTTGACATTTGGAACTTATCATATAGGGATTGAGGTGAGTTGTTTTATTCTCTGATCAGCGATGAATATGTAAGAATGGAGTGAGGAAATAGGGAGAGATAAAATTTGGTGGAGGATACAATGGAGGATTCTTGTGAAGAAGACAATGTGAAGAGAGATTCAGGTGGACGGAGGTATCGATGTAAAAGGTGGAGGCGATTGTTGTTGAATGTGTGTGTGTGGCATCAAGTCCACGTTTTCTCGTGCAGTCGTGGTCGCTACCAGTCGCTTTGCGAATAATAATTGCTATTTAGTAATTTTGTGTAACCATTCGTAGTGGGGCGGTTTTTTAAAAAAAAATCAAAAAAAACGCTAAAAAACGCCGTACCCCCATTACATGGGGCGTTGTTTGACGTGGTTTTTGAAAAAAAATCACTTTGGCGTTTTATATAAAACGCTTTGCACATGTTGACCGGCCAATCATAATCCTCCAACGGCTATGTAACGGCTACTTCTTTATTTTTATTTTTTTAAACCTTTTACCTATATATATATAAACTCATTCAAAATTAACCAAAACTCTCTCAAAAACACTACCATTTTATAAAAAACTTGATGGATTCCCCTAGTTCTTCATCCATAGTAAATTTTTACTACAAAGAGTGTTTTGCGGATGGTGATGATTCCACCGATGAGGAGGTTGAGCAAGAGGCGGTTACGAGTGCTTGTCAACTAGCGGTGAGATATGTGAAGCATTGTCGTCGCCCCCAACCAGAAAAAAAATAAAAGAGGTTATATTGAACGAGACCGACGCGCGGCACACGATCGTTTGATGAAAGATTATTTTGATGAGGCGCCGACATTTTCGAACCAAATGTTTAGGCGTCGTTTCCGAATGAGTAAGCGGTTGTTTCTACGCATAGTCGACGACTTGGAAGCCAACTACGATTATTTTAAACAAAAAGCGGATGCGAGAGGGGCACTTGGATTTACCGGTATCCAAAAGTGTACGTCGGCGTTACGAATCCTTGCTTATGGAAACACAACCGACATCAACGACGAGTATCTAAAAATGGGCGAGAAAACAACGCGAGACACCTTGGAGCATTTTTGTCGCGGTACAATTCCTATACTTTACTATAATGTTTACAATTTTTTTTTGAAGCTTATGTTTGTGTATGTTTTTTATAATGGTATTATTGATGTGTATGGTGCGCGTTATCTTAGAACGCCCACATGGGACGACCTTCAAAAGATCTACGAGGTACATTCGGCGGAGCATGGTTTGCCTGGTATGATTGGGAGCATAGATTGCATGCATTGGCGTTGGGATAACTGCCCGACCGCATGGCGAGGCCAACACACACGGGGTGACCAAAAAGGACCCACTGTTATTCTTCAGGCGGTTGCTTCACAAGACCTTTGGGTTTGGTCGGCTTACTTTGGCGTGGTCGGGTCATGCAATGATATCAATGTTTTTGAACAATCTCCGTTGTTAGAGGGGTGGATTTCTGGCAAAGCTCCAAAAGCGTCGTTTTACACAAATGGAAACTACTACCCTCATGGATATTATTTGAGCGACGGAATTTATCCTAGGTATTCGATTTTCGTGAAGACGTTTAGTGATCCTATTGATGAAAAAAGAGCATACTTTAAAAAGGTTCAAGTGATCCAGAGTTAACTTAAGTGAAAATAATTTAAAAGAAAGTAAAAGCGAGACTGGAAAGAACGAGAAAGAAAAAAAAATGTTTTTCCCCATTTCCTTCCAAATCAGAAAGATAAAAAGACTAAAGAATTTAGTTTAGTTTTTCTTTCATTTCCTTCTTTAAATGGAACTCGGAAACACGACATGTTTTATTTTTCTTTCTTTTTCTTCCTTGAATGAAACTCTGAAACACAAAATATTTTTACTTTCTTTTTGTTTATTTTTCTTTTCTTCCATTAGTAAACTCTGGAATACAGTGATGCCTGGATAGTTGAGTTTTTTTCCCATAGTAGTGTTGCTGGGAAAAATATTTACCAAAATAGTGTTGATACAAAAATATTTACCGAAATATTGTTTTTAAGTTTTGTTTCTTTTTCACTTCTAACCTTATTGGGTAAATCTATTTTCTTTAAATAATTATTGATTTAATCATGGTATTGGATCTCTCACTAACTTATTTATTATCAAGTACCTTACAAAAAAAAAAAAAAAAAACTTATTTAAAAAAAATATGCTAAAAATCAATATTTAATACTTTAAAAATCTAAAAGTCTATATTTAATACAGATAACGGTGATCCTAATAACTCCAATTATGTATTAAAATTGTGTATTTGATTAAAAAAACTGAAAATCACTCAAATCTATATACATATATTGTTGAAACTCCTTTTGATTATGTTTTTTATACATAACATAGTATAGTAACTTATTTTTTTAAAGCTTTTTTTTAATAATCCATTTTGTTGTATGCATATTTTTTAAATAAAGTTCTCGAATAAACGAATGAATTGGTAGGTTCGAATTTAATCCTTACCTCATCTATATCTAAAAATTCTACTAAAGCAAAACAAGTTGAGGCCACATGTCAGTAACTTAAGCCAATCATGCCACGTGGCAATGTGATATTCCTCCATGATTGATTTTGAGCGGCAATTGTTCTACTATCTTTTCCCTCACACACACCTATTCTTTCATCCGCTCCCCTTCAAACCCTAATAGTCATCTACTCTTTGGCGATTTTTCAGAAAACCCTAAATCTCATCCCGTCGCTTTTTATTTTCCTCATAAACCATGTTGTTCACTCCCTCAACCTAAACCTAACTCGACTTCATCTTCTCTTATTTGACCTTTTCAGAAGACAATATAGGAAAATCCAACAACCCAACTGTGTTTCTCATCCGTCCCGTCCCGTCTGCCAACCGATTATTCTCACCGACAACTTTGACACAGGTAATTTGATCTTTTCTCCTCACTTGAACCAGATTTCAGTTTTAGGGTATAAAGAATGCAAGCATTAATCAGGTTGTTCTTTCATTATTGTTGACTCTTCTTCTGTTTTGACTGATTATGTAGTCTATTCGTTTGGGTTTTTAGGTCTGTAGTTGGGAGTTCCCTACAGAACGCAGATTTCATTCGTTGAACACCAATTTCTTTCACAACTGGGTTTTATCATGAGGTTTCTTTTAGCTTGTAAAGTTTTAGATTTTACTTTGTTAGTTGTTTGGTTCCCTTTGTTTGTTAATTCCATCTAATATCTTTTTCTATTAACTATTTTCAAAAATATAATCTCGCGATTATGTGTATAAGGTTTTATTTATAAATGTTTTATAAGCTCTTTGGTTATGACTTTTTTAATACACATCTATACAATAAATTGCACATTTGTGATTAGGTTTTTATCTAGAAACTAGAACTGAGACCCGCCGCGATGCGGCTGGGATTCTTTAGTTATAACTAAATCGATTTAGGACCCACACATTATGTTAAACCTGTCAAACGGGAAAAAATAGACTATGTAAAAACGTTCACCCACACATGCACGTTGCGTCGTGTTAACTCGTAAAATTTAGAACGAAACGTAAAAACGTTAAAACAAAGACGCATGTTGCGATTTGTTAAGTCACAAAATTTAGAATAAAGCATAAAACGAAAAATTTGCGGAAAATGAAAACTATAAAAGACCAAAGTTGAAAGTAAAAAAAGTTGCAATGATAGATTGCAAAAGATAAAAGTTTTGGGTTAAAAGTAAAAAAAAAACAAATAGTTTTAGGTTAAAGGTAATTTATTAAATACATTTTGGTGAAAAGTAAAAAAAATGGAAAACCCCCATAGCCAAGGTCACGACAACCATATGCATAGACATTTTTTCTTTAGAAAACCCCCAAAACACACTCCGCGTTGCGGCGGGGCGTAAAACGGTGTCAAATAGTACTAATGTCACACAACCGTCATCGACCACCAACACTGACTCGACCTAGGATCTGCGTGTTGCGACGAACCTGTCAAACATGAAAAAATATAGGTAAAAAACGTTGAACCATACATGCACGTTGCGTCGTGTTAACTTGCAAATTTTGAAACAAAACATAAAAAAGTTGAACCACACTCGTACGTTGCGTTGTATTAAGTCGAAAAATTTAGAACTATACGTAAAACGAAAATTTGCCAAAGATGAAAAGTATAAGTGACAATAGTTGTGAACTTAAATTGCAATAATGAAAAGTTTTGGGTTAAAGTTAAAAAACAAATTATGTAGGGTTAAAATTAGAAAAGCTAAAAACCTTTGGGTTAAAAGTAAAAAATCAAGTTTAATTTGGGTTAAAAGTAAAAAAAAAAAACAAATTATGTAGGGTTAAAATTACAAAAGCTAAAAACCTTTGGGTTAAAAGTAAAAAATCAAGTTTTTTTAGAAAACTCACAAAGCACAATGTACAAGTGGTTATGTACAAAAAAAGTTACTTAATTATATATGGAATAATAGAAACATGACATGTGAATATATCAGAAGACACAACATGTCAAACTAATATTTTTATTATAGAGACCGAAGTTTGTAGAATGAATTTTAAGTTCTTGAAGTGTTCTAAGATCCTATTCTTATATTACTTTAATAGCTACTTGATTGTCTCAAGATTAAATCTCTTAATCTCTAAAATGTACTCCATTTTAGCTAATGCAACTCGAATGTTTAGAATACATGTTTTATAGGTTCGCCGGTGATGGGGGTGATGCGATTTTTGGTTCGTCGTGGTTTTCACACAGGTAAATTATCGATTTATATAGTTTCAAATTGTGTTTTGTTTGATTAATTGGTTGATTTTGAAACTTTATATAGATCATACGCATTAATATATGCAATGGGTATGTCTTTTTTGCTTCGAAATCCTCTGTCTCAGGATTAATTTGTGAAATGTTTGTGATTTTTTATGGTTCTATGGTGAACTCTTTTTAACCTCAAAATGCATGTCTACCACTGCTGGTTCTTATGGGTACGTTGCACCAGGTATCATCATATAATACTGGCTTCAAAAAATAGCAACAAGTTTATGTTTTTACTGACATGAGTTTTCTTTCAGATTGACTAAGAAGGTATCTTTTATGTTGCAGGATGTGCATACACACCAAAGGTATTGCAAGATATTAAGAACAAGGGTTACAAAGGTACTACATTCTTTTAAATTGATTAGCAACTATGCAGCTTTTTTTTTATAATGTTATGAAATAATTTGTGGTTCATTTTTTTAATTGATAGGAAATTAGCTTTAAAAGTATAAAAATGAAGATGATTTAGGCTAAAAGATATATTTTGGTGTGTGTTTGAACCGAGGCTTCTTTTTATTCAATTGTTCCGAATTCCGATGAGTCTTCGGCGATCCATCCGACGAAAGGGCAGGTACTTCTATTGTCTTAGATTTCTCCTTAAATTTATAAACCCTAAATCTGATACTAATGTCTTAAGAGGTGAGCATCTTCTTTGATTTTACAAAACTTGATTTATTTTGTAGTATATTTATGTGCGTTTTGCAGTAACACTTCAATTGAGGATGGCATTGAGAAAACTTGGTTTAAATGTTTTTTTTTTTTGTTTTATATGGATAGAAATCTTCTATCATTTATGAAACATGAACAGAGGTGGCAAAATTCAAGGTGATGTTATTTTTTTCATATTTTATTTGTTAATTTCGTGCATTTATATATGGCAAATGAATACATGATGTCTGATGTGAACATGTGCGATGAAATGCCTCTGGATATTTTTTTCTTCCTTTGGAAGCTTACCAATGCTCATTGAATGATTATAAGTTTATAACCATCAAGGATGTTGCAAAGAAGAATTTTAAAATGATACGAGAGTTGGATGATGTCGCAACCCCCGCCCCCTATCTGTTCCGGAAACGGGCGGTCGCGAACATTAGCGTCGGTGGTATCGGTGTTTATTATTTTGGCATCGGAAATTTCATCAGGACCGTAGTTAGGAAATGTTTTGTCAGAGTAAAACCACCATCTTTTATATTAATAATCACATGGGTAAAACCCAAGTTTTTTATTACAACATGTTTATAGGGATAAACCCTATTTTATTGAATTTAAAACATCGTCTTTTAGGTAACTTTTATAGCCACATTTTTCCAAGCCGTCAGTGCTCTCCAGCTGGCTTTCTTCTAATTGGCTTTTACATTTTGTTACCTGAAACGCGTTTTAAAAACATTTGTCAGTGGGAAATACTGGTGAGTTGTAACACCCTTAAATTTTTCACTTGAATTTAATTATATTTCATACCATTTTATATAAAAGATGTCTAAAGTTACGACATAATTTCCATAAGTGAGATTCAAAAGTATCAAGCCCTTAGTCAACTATAGACTAATTGACACATTCAAAAGTTTCAAAACAAATTGTTTACAATCCATAAACATTGTCTACTAAAGTTGAGATATTGCGGAAGCATTCAAAATGAGTGTTCGGTTCTTCAACATTAACTTGATCGCCATTCCGGATAGTTCCCAAATTACCTAAGGTCAAAACCACCCAAAATATTAGTTTTGACAACAATTTGTATAGTACAAACAAGTCCTAGCATCAAAATATAAGAAAAACAAACATTTTTCAGAAGTTACCCTGCCGCGTGTCGCGGCAGGTTTCGTTAAATATGTCGCGTGGCGCGGCGGCTCCCGCGTGTCGCGGAATGTCTCAGTAATCCTGTCGCGTGGCGCGGCAGGAACGGTTTTCCAGCTGGTTGTGTTTTGTGAGCTGCATTTTCTGCCAGCTCCGGAAAACCCAGTTTTAAACTTCGTTTGGCCATAACTTTTGACTCGTAAGTCCGTTTTAAGTGATTTTTCTTCCTATATGTTTGTAATTTAATTACCGACATAACTATTATAAATTCGATACCGAAAATTTAACTTACGGACCGAACAACTAAATGTCGCTATGCATTTGATCAACCCATTATAACTCTATTTATTTTGTTGCCATTTAACTAGAAAACCTAAGGCGCTTATTACCCAACTTCCGGGGCTTATTATCACCGGCATTTCATTACCAATTCTATGGCTTCGTGCTCTCGTGATCATTTTCGCCATATCTATCTACTTGCATAATTATTACTACAATGTAACATTATTCAACCCGTTTGGTCCATCTTTGGAAAATCCTCCATATTGATGGCTACCAAACGTCTACCAACCAAATCTTATCCTACGAATTTAAGTAACATACATGATTGTTATATCCAACATAATTTTTATCAACAACGCATAGTTTAACAACAATTTATTCAAATGTAACGGTTCAAGTTACATACCTTCAAAGTGGGCCTTTCAAACGTGGCTCGTCGCCCGCTTGTCCGCTTGACGCTCCTGCGCCCTTTCCTATAGAGTTCATTTATGACAATGTTTAGAACTCTCTTTAAACCACATATCGCATAATGCACCGAAACATCATAATTATGCGTTTAAACTTTTAATTTCAGTTTTAGGCCTTCTTAGAGTCATTTCAACAAACTCTTTAAGGGCAGATTTTTCATGATTAAACATCAAATGTCTAGTTTATCACTTAACCCCAATTTTACAACATTCAATCATTTTACATGAGTATTAACTTCTAAAATTCTGAAATCACTTCAAAATTGCCATATTACACTAGATCAACAATCTATTTCCTAGTGTTCATCAAATTACACATAGCCTACTAATCACCTACAATGGTGATCATAGTTTCCACTAAAAATTCACATGATTTCAGCTTGTGTTTGTCTAGGGTTTGTCCCTAGACACTATAGTTGTTCCTAAATCATCATAACATACACATGCAACCATAATTTCAGATTATCCCAATTTCATGAGAATTTCAAGTTAAGAGTTTTCATCAAATTTTACATACCTTGTAATCCTCTTGCGATGAGGATCAATAATCTAGGCTTTAATTTCGATTTTGGGCTGATCTGAACCTTCAATTGATCAGTTTTTGTGAAAGTTAGGGTTTTGGTGGAGAGCTCTTGTCGCCCTCCTGCTTCTTGTACGACCAAGCCCTCTATTTGGGGTGTTTGGTTTATTTTTTATTTATTTTATCAAATTAAGTTTCAAGTTTAACAACTTAAACCCTTCCACTTTGTACAACATATAGTTTAGTAGCTTTTAACCCTATTATAAGCTATTTCTAGACAAGTAACTAACTAGGTTAAAATTCCTAGTTAGTAAATTCTCATTTATTTATACTTTATAATTCTAATATAAAGTTTTATATTTTCGGGGTGTTACAAGTCCACCCCCCTTAAAAGGGTTTCGTCCCCGAAACCGAAGTACGTACCAAATAATGTAGGGTGGAGACGTCGCATCTCCTCTTCGGACTCCCACGTAGTGTCCGAACCCTTCCTATGCTCCCATTTGACCTTGACTTGATTAATCACTTTGTTCCTCAAACTCTTCTCTTTACGATCTAAAATCGCAATTGGTTTTACTGCATAGTTGAGGCTGTTATCTACCTCGATATCATCGTAGTGGATACGAGCAGTTTCGTCTGCCAAACATTTTCGGAGATGAGACAGGTGGAACGTGCTATGAATCCCACTCAATTCCTCGGGTAATTCGAGACGATAAGCTACTTTTCCAACCCGTTCAGTGATTCTGAATGGCCCAATAAATCTCGGGCTTAGTTTCCCCCTTTTTCTGAATCTAATAATGCCCTTCCATGGGGAAACTTTTAGCATAACCATGTCGCCAACCTGAAATTCAATTGGCCTATTCCTTTTATCCGCGTACGCCTTTTGCCTGTCTTGAGCCGCTTTCAAGTGTGCCCGAACCATGTCGATTTTCTCATTCGTAGTTCGGATTAAATCAGTAGGTGCTAGCCCTCGTGGACCTACTTCTCCCCAACACACTGGAGTTCGACATTTTCTGCCATATAACAGTTCATACGGGGCCATCTTAATGCTCGCGTGATAGCTGTGACAACTGGCACCAAACCGGTAATTTCCGTACACTTTAATTATTGCATAATGACTGCAATTATGTGCTTAATTGTCAGCAATGCCTGATTACATACTAAACAAGTGAATTCATGCACGTTGTATACTACAAAATATTGCTTTATGCATAAACGAGAGCGTTGCGTCAGAAATAATAGTAAACTCACCGGTAAGACACACTGTGTCAACAGAACTGCAGGAGGCAGTCAGACATTAGAATTGAGGCCTAGGTGTAGGTCCGACGACAAAAGTACATTAAAACCCAAGAGTACATGTGAGGGTTTAATTTACAGACATTGCGAAAGCAAAAATAAGCACTAAAAAGCACCCGAAACGCACTTTAAGTGCATAATTTTATATAATTCAGCAATAAATCAGCATTTAAACATATGAATATTATGCAGAAATGTCGTTTTATTATCCAGAATACTTCCCCAAGTGTTGGGAATTGAAAGAGTACAAGAAAGGTACTTAAAAGACACTAAAAAGTGTAATTTAGCACTTTAACGAATCGGTATCTAACCGAACAACCGGACATTATCCAGAACACCAAGATAATGCTAGAAGCATTGTTTTTATTTTTTTTTTCTAAGCTAGTTAGGGTCCACGAATACCCTAACACACTATATATTACATGACATACCATAAACCATCAATTAACACTAACTTGTAACTAGATCTTGTAACTAAGAGTTGAAACCAAACTAGAAACCCCCCCCCCCCCTAAGTGGACGGTTACCATGGGGGCTCCACATTTTGATTTTGTTTGAATATTATATTTGATATGCTAGGATGATATTAGACATATTAACCTTTGTGTAAAGGTATGTTGGAAGTAAGTTGATAAAAGCCTAAGGGTTCTAAACATTAACACTCAACCTCATTCAACAAACACCATTCTTCTTCCTCCTCTTCTAAACCTACGGCCCAAACACCCCTACATCATCATCCATTTTTCAATCCATTACCAAGAATTCTAAGCATAAACAAAGGTGTAAGAAGGTCACTAACGAAGCTCGGTGCAAGCGGATCTTGAAGGACCTTCACCATTTGCTTTTATCCACCTCATTTGCACTCTTGAACTTCCCTAGCCTTGTGCTAGTAGTAAGTGCTCTAAAACACCATCTTGTTCTTGTTTATGATGGTTAATAGATGATTTAATGGCTAAAAATCATGAAACACTAAAGAACTTACATTAAAGTCTTGAACATAACGTGTATAGGGTGGATAAAGAGAAGATATGTGTGTAAATCTTGTGAAACTTGTCTAGTTGTGATTATTTGATGTTGTTTGTTAATAAAAGCAAGATGGATCATCATCTAGACATACTAGTCCATGTTAGAGAGCATGAACTAGTAGGATGTAAAAGTTAGAAAGTTAAAAGATGATGGATCCATCCATTCATAAGACATGAACTTGAGTAAAAGTAATTTTCTTGTAAAATAAGACTCTAAACATGTAGATCTAAAGATCTACAAGTGGTTTTTCGGAAGAACCAAGCAAAAATATTAGTTTTGTTAAAACCCGGATCTTATCCGAACTAAAAGCATTTTTAGTAAATAAACAAGTGTGTAGACACATGTGTCACAAGAAAATTTAACAAAGAAATATTTTTGTGAATCTCGACTAGAAGGTGTGAAACTTCATATTCTTTAAAAACAAAGTTTTTAAGAAATTAAACTTATTTTTAAAGATAACAAGACTTACTAAATGTGCTAGTAAGTTACTACACATTTTTGTAAATATTCAAGTTCATGAAATGGAGAAATTAGTGATCATTGTTGATGATTATTGTTGATAATTGTTGTTGATGATTGTTGACGATTTAAAAGAAAATTAACACATGTTTTGAAAACATGGGAAACCTCCAATTTTAGGGAAAACTCTGTCAAAATTTTTATAAATTTTGACACTTAGAAAAATATAAGTTTTTTTAGAAACTTATTCCCTAAAAATGTATCTAAAAATATTACCAAGGTTTCCCTAATTTTTGGTGATAAGAAATAAGGATTTCATCAAAAATAAAAATGGATATTAAGTATATATATTTTTGAGAGAAAAATATATATTATTTGATCACCAACTTTTGTGCTAAGTGTATATAGTATGTGTTATACGTGCTAGTGTATTAAGACTTAAAAATACACTAAATACTCATGAGGAGTATAAACATAAAAAAATACACATACAACATACAAGATACATAATTCGGGTGCAAAGTGCAAAACACGAGATACTTATATTAATTTTTGAGAAAATAATATAAGTAAGATACTTAGTTAAAAATATAAAATATTGTTAACACAAGAATATATACACAAAAGAGAGTGACTGTACTTGTGCGACACAAGTCTAGTGACTAACGTTAAGAAAACGCGAATAGGTTACGACGTTAATTAAGCAAATCCGGTGAAGTTTACGACGCAAGGAACGCAAAGTTGTGAGTTCATGCTCCCCCTTTTCTTTAACTGTTTTCAATTTTTATAACTTCGGGGGTGAAATACATGTACAAATGTACAATATTTATAATTGGTATGATATAAATATAAGAAGCACACTTGGTGAGAACGAGAATCAAGTGTGATGAAATATAAGAATACAAGAAGTACACTTGGTGAGAACGAGAACCAAGTGTGACGAAATATAAGATAATAAGAAACGCACTTGGTGAGGACGAGAACCAAGTAGGATGCGTTATGAGAAATGATAATAAGAAACGCGCTTGGTGAGGACGAGAACCAAGTAGGATGCGTTATGAGAATTGATAACAAGAAACGCACTTGGTGAGGACGAGAACCAAGTAGGATGCGTTATGAGAAATAGTGTCACGAATAGGGTACAGAAGCACCATTAATCAACAATATACCTAGACCGCAGAACAAAAGGTTAGATCTAACGGGTGCCTGGCAGCCACACTCTCGGTGAGGGCGAGAATCGAGTGGTGCTTTTGTGTCTCAGAATATACCAATTAAATGCCTTAGGTTTGGTGACTTCCTATGTCGTGTCACATGTTAATGGCTTTGCAACCCATTAACAATCCTGATACTTACAGGAATACTTTATTTACACAAAAGTCATACCATACTAAAAATTGATGAATACTTGAGTACGTGGGGTACTCAAGAAAAGATTGAATTATACTTGAAGTACGTGGGGTACTCAAGAAAAGATTGAATTATACTTGAAGTACGTGGGGTACTCAAGAAAATAGGAATTATACTTGAGTACGTGGGGTACTCAAGAAGAAATTGAATTATACATGAGTACGTGGTGTACACATGAAACTGAATTTATATATGAAAACTTGATTTATTCACAAACTATGTTTTCATACAAAGTATACAAACGTGAAATACAAAACTGCATGAATTCACACCAACATTATGTTGACGTTTTTCCAAAAACTCACATGTATTTCAGGTAACTAGGATGGATGTGCGCGCGGTCTTGCTTATGCTCGTGGATGTCGCTTGTGTTTAACTTTAAATAAAGTTGTAAACTTTTAAGACAATGTTTTAAGCTGTCTAGCGATGTAAACGCTATCTTATGTTTTCAAATTATGGTATTTGAAGTATTTTTACGAGCATGTAGCATGTTTACCTTTCGTATGCAATGAGAACCTTTCATGATCACACCTCGTGCTTCCGCCGCAGAAAGGGGTGTGACAATATCTATTGTTATATGAAAATTCGACCAAGGGTAAATAGACATCCCAACTACCCCCGAAGTCAATAATGCAAGCCCGCAGCATATCTCCCAACGTTTGTATTGTTCTTTCACTCTGCCCATCCGTTTGTGGATGGTAAGCAGTGCTAATGAACAATTTAGTTCCCATTTGTTCTTGAAATTCACGCCAAAAATTCGAAGTAAACCGAGTATCTCTGTCTGACACAATGGATATCGGTACCCCATGTCGTGCTATGATTTCATTGGTGTACACCTCCGACATCTTTTCGGATGTATAAGTCTCACGAATTGGAATGAAGTGAGCGCTTTTTGTCAGTCTATCTACAACTACCCATATAGCATCAAACCCGCGGTTAGTTTTAGGCAATTTGGTCAACAAATCCATGGTGATTTCTTCCCATTTCCAAACCGGAATTTCCAATGGTTGAAGTCTACCGTATGGTTTTTGGTGCTCCGGCTTGACTTGTAAACATGTCAGGCATTTTTCTACGTTCTTCACCACGTCTCTTTTCATCCCGGGCCACCAATAGTTTTGTTTTAAATCATTGTACATCTTGGTCGCTCCCGGATGAATTGAATATCGGGATTTATGAGCTTCATCAAGTAGAAGCGCCTTCACTCCACAAGTATTTGGAACCCATATCCTCCCGAATCGAGTCTTTAACCCGTTATTCCCATCCGTCAAATCTTTCAACTGACCGATTATTCTTTCCTTCTTCCAATTCTCCTCTTTTACTGCTTCTAATTGCGCCTCTCGAATACGTTCAAGTATACCCGAGGTCACCACTAGCTGCATCGACCTTGCTCGTATTGGGACATAGTCCGCTTTTCTGCTCAGAGCTCCGCTACCACATTTGCCTTCCCGGGGTGGTAATGTATTTCACAGTTGAAATCTTTCACCGTTTCTAACCATTGCCTTTGTCGCATATTTAACTCCTTCTGATCGAAGAAGTATTTTAAGCTCTTGTGATCGGTGAATATGGTGCACTTTACCCCATATAGGTAGTGCCTCCATATTTTTTTAAGGCAAATACCACCGCAGCCAACTCAAGATCGTGTGTGGGATATTTCTTCTCGTGTATCTTCAATTGTCTCGAGGCATAAGCTATAACTTTGCCCCGTTGCATCAAGACGCATCCGAGCCTTGATAGTGAAGCATCCGAATAAACCACCATATCTTCGACTCCGTCCGGCAATGTCAGTACCGGAGCTTGAGTTAACTTTTCCTTTAGCGTTTGAAACGCTTTTTCTTGATCGACACCCCAAATGAACTTTTCTTTCTTTTGGGTTAGCTTTGTTAGCGGTGACGCAATCTTGGAGAAATCTTGAATGAATCTCCTGTAGTATCCCGCAAGCCCCAAAAAGCTTCTAATTTCCGAAGGGTTCTTCGGAGAATTCCATTTTGACACAGCCTCTATCTTTGACGGATCCACCAATACTCCGTTGGCACTTATGACGTGGCCAAGAAATTGTACCTCTCGTAACCAAAAGGCACACTTAGAGAATTTCGCATACAGCCTTTCTCGTCTCAATGTCTCTAACACTTCTTGCAAGTGGTGTGCGTGTTCAGCTTCACTTTTTGAGTACACCAAGATATCATCGATAAACACTATGACCGACTTATCCAACATTGGCTTGCAAACCCGGTTCATGAGGTCCATGAAAGCCGCGGGTGCATTTGTT
Organism: Helianthus tuberosus; assembly: GCA_030545235.1. Taxonomy (NCBI): domain Eukaryota; kingdom Viridiplantae; phylum Streptophyta; class Magnoliopsida; order Asterales; family Asteraceae; genus Helianthus; species Helianthus tuberosus. Next base: position 18,944,278 of record CM060415.1, on the reverse strand, counting down.
AGCCCAAATGACATCACGAGGAATTCGTAATGTCCGTATCTCGTGCAGAAAGCCGTCTTAGGCACATCTTCTTCCTTGACCTTTAGTTGGTGATACCCAGATCTAAGGCCAATTTTTGAAAACCAGTTTGCACCTTGTAATTGGTCGAATAAATCATCTATCCTTGGAAGCGGGTATCGGTTCTTTACCGTGAGTTTGTTTAACTCCCGGTAATCGATACACATGCGCATGCTCCCGTGTTTCTTTCTCACGAACAATACCGGTGCGCCCCAAGGAGACACACTCGGCCTTATGAATCCCTTGTCAAGCAGGTCTTGAATTTGGGACATCAACTCTTGTAATTCCGACGGTGCGAGTCGGTACGGGGCTTTTGCTACGGGTTTTGCGCCCGGAATTAATTCGATCCCGAACTCTACTTCCCGTTCAGGCGGTATCCCTGGTAAATCCTCCGGAAACACATCTCCATAATCTCGTACTACCGGTACATCTTCAATCTTCCGTGATTCTTTCTCGGGCTCATTTGCGTATATCATGAACGCCTTGCATCCTCGCTTCATAAGCTTGTGAGCTTTCAACATTGAGCACACTATGGGGTTACCTCCTTTTTCGCCATAAATGGTAACGTGTTTCCCGCTCGGAGATGTTAGTTTTATCTCTTTACGAAAACACACGACTTTTGCATGGTGCTGGGCTAGCCAATCCATCCCAACGACTACTTGGAATTCCTCCATTGACATCGGGATTAGGTCTATCAAGTATTCCTCACCGTCGATGCTTAATTTGCAGCCTCGACAAACATCACAAACTATAAAACTTTTGTTGTCCCCTATTTCAACTTCTAAGGGCACAGGTAATTTCGTCAATACAAATGAAGGATGTCGAATAAATCCATGTGAAATGAAGGATTTATTCGCACCCGTATCAAACAATACACGTGCTGGAATTGAGTTAATTGTGAATATACCTGAAACCACATCGGGTTCTGTCTTCGCTTCAGCCGCGGTAAGTTGGAAGGACCTCGCCTTCGCTTTGGGAGCTTCTGTTGGAGATTCTTTAACATCTCTCTTTCCAACTAAGTCCGGACATTCGGACTTTTTGTGGCCGGGTTGATAACATTTGTAGCAAACAGAGACTTTCCCCGGGCATAGCGAGTCCGTGTGCCCCGTCTTATTACATATGGGGCATGGCTTGTCTTTGAACCGACATTCCCCTTTGTGTCCCTTCCCGCACACTTTACAACTTGGCGACCCACCTTTAGCATCCACCTTCTTTCCCGATTCTCCAGTTCGGGCTTTCTTTGTAGGGCTTGGATTCACATCGTGTGCCCTTCGCTCACCTCTTTCGACTTGCTTCTTCAACTCGATTTCCCGTTCCCGAGCAACGTTAATGATTTCGATAAGGGTCTCGTATTTTGAAGGAGTCATAACTCCCTATATTCAGCGCTCAACATGTTGTAGTAGTAGTATATTTTCTGTTCTTCGTTCGTCACCAATTCACTACTAAACTTCATCTTATCCATAAACATCGTCGTGATCTTGTCTATGGTTTCACCCTTATGCCTAAGTTGCATGAACTCTTCCTTGATTTTGTTAATGACCGCTTTGGGACTATGATGTTTAAGAAATGGTGTCTTAAACTCTTCCCATGTCATGGTCCTTTCCGCTTCGGCCCCTATTTCATTTTTTTGTTATCCCACCAATCCTTGGCTTGTCCTCTTAACTGACCCGTTCCGTAAGCAACGAAATCGCTTTCGTCGCAATGGGTTCTTTCAAACACCCCTTCAATGTCGCCTAACCATCTTTGGCAAATTATCGGGTCGACTTCCCCGTTATAGATTGGCGGTTTACACGCCATGAATTCCTTATATGAGCACCCTTTACGTTCTCCAGTTTTGTCTTTCATAAGGTTGACCGTATCCTCCAACCTTTTAACTCGTTCTTCTACGAGTGACAACACCGTACCTTGAATCTTGTCTATAAACCCGGATAGACTGCTTTCAATTGCCTTTCCTACTTCCTCGACAATTATTTCTTTCATTTGTTCGGTGCTTGTCGGCACCGGTTCATTATTGCTCCCTTTCGACATCTTGAAACTGAAATGTTTACATCAAACGTTAAACATTTCATTCATGACATTGCTTTATTTGGAACCCATATCCTCCCGAATCGAGTCTTTAACCCGTTATTCCCATCCGTCAAATCTTTCAACTGACCGATTATTCTTTCCGTCTTCCAATTCTCCTCTTTTACTGCTTCTAATTGCGCCTCTCGAATACGTTCAAGTATACCCGAGGTCACCACTAGCTGCATCGACCTTACTCGTATTGTGGGATCGAGGCATTTAGTAATAGCACAAAAGGCCTAGTCACGTGGACAAGCTTAATTTATAAGCCATGATTTCCGAGAATCGAGGCATTAAGGTGTGAATCAAAGTTCATTACCTTTTCTTGACAGAGAGCCAGAGACATCAACTGTCTGTTGTCCCTTAGGACAATAAGTATGGCCCGTAGGCATTTAATCACTTATGGATGTTTATAATATAATCATCTTCATTTGATGATAGTAGTCAGGATCGCATTGATCATACAAACTATGAGGCTTGGGCATAGCCCACCACCTTAGACAGGAACCATAATGGTTACAACTGTCATTGTCGTATTGACAATATTATAAAGTATAGCCCGTAGGCACTTCGTCACTAAGGATGTTATAGTATGATCATCTTATAGGATGATATAAGCCATGATTTCTAAATCATAAGGCAATTTAGGAAATTTAAAAATTTCCAGTATAGGGATGACTATTGTGATTTTCTCGAATCACATCTGTCAAGAGTGCTAACACGTTCTTAGGTGTTAACAAGGATTTGAATCTCTTGAATAGGTCCTACCATCTTGGCTTTGTCATATAGGCTAGGTTTACCTTTAAGATTCCTTTTTAATAATAAACGTAGAACAATCCTATCTCAGGATGTTAATAAGGATCTGAACCTAAATTGAGGAACTGCCATCTTGGCCGCGTCTTAATAATGACACCAAGCTAGGTCTTGTCCCTTTTTAGATTTTGCCATTTTATTATAATGGTAGATCTTATAATATAGGAATGATATTTTAAACATAATCGTTCCTTTAAAATTTAAGCAAGTATATAGTTGCCCTAAACGGGACTTCTAATAAAAATGACTTGCCCATGCAAAGGCAAATTAGAAAATAATCAAGGAAGTAATTAAAAGACAATGAAACGAATTGGAATTTGTCCTATGTTCTTTTCTAGACTCAAGAATGTGCAACTGTGTAACTGAGATTAAACGCAAAAGGCTAGCGTTTAATTCACTCAGTGTTGGCTCTGATACCAACCTGTCACACCCCGACTTTCCACGTGTCACCGGTGGGCCCGGTGGGGAGTATCGTGACGTAGTTGATATCATCATAGTCAAACAACACAATATTTAATATGCACAGCGGAAGCAAAAGGTAGATATATTACAATCCGAATAAAAAGTAATATCCAAATATTACAACGGAAAGTAAAGGATCCACAGGCGGATCAATATAAAAAGAAAACTGTTCAACAGACTTTGATATCTAGAGCTTGCGAGACTTGAGTAATGATGCCTGGAGTAGCCAGCCTATTTCGTCTAGCACCTGCACTTAGCCTTTTTGGAAAATACGTCAGTTTACACTGGTAAATACAACTCAACTGACTCATTTAGAAAAGAGTTTGAAAATTGATTTGAATGCACTTCGGCAAAAATATCTTTTATAACTTGGGACAATTATTTGTATATAATCTTGTATACAGTTTTACTTATTTGTCGTCCATTAGGACGGATTAACTGACACGCCACAGGTATAATGCCCACAGGCTACCATCCTTTAAGTGGATTACCAGCTTCGGTATAATGCCCACAAGGATGATACCTCTGAGTGGATTACCAGTTTTTACATAATGCAACTGTCAGGTGTACGCCTACACCCCGTGCTTAGGTCGTGGCCATTTCTTCGAATGATGCCAAGGATATCCGGGACATGGTCATTTAACCCCTAAAGGCCATACACCAAATAATACATATTAAATAGGTTATGTAAATACATCAATCACAATCCGATTTAGATGACTACATACACCCGACCAAGCGGTACTTTTATAGTGCCGTATCCCAAGCCCGTATAGGGAAAATAAGTTAAGAGTATTTACCTGAGCAAAGTATCAATCAAATACAGCAAATGCAAGTACTTTTACTGGGCTCCTAATCTGGAACGAAGGTTTATAATAACCTATTAGAATCCTAACGGTCTTTAATTAAGCTTAAGCTTAGACCGATACTGTTCAAACGCGTGTTTAAGCGAAGACCGGTCTAGAATGTGGTTTTGACCCGACAAGCTTGTATACTTGTTTAATATGGGTAACTTAAACACATTCTGGATTTTGGGATAAAACCGATAAGGTTTGACCCATCTCGGCTAATTTATGTAAACTAGTTACGTAGGCCGAACCGTACGTGTAAGAGGCGTAACGGGGAATTATAAGAGTCCTAACCAGGTTTCCTAAGTTAATATGCCTCAAATATGTTGTGATATCAGTAGGATACCTTCCATTATGCCCAAAACGAATTTAAACACAAACTATGCCCCGTAGGGGTAGTTTGGAAATTTAAAAGGTGATAAACGAGTTTAAGTGTTTGCCTGAGTTACAGGTCTGATGTAATCAGAAAACATACTCAATTTAAGGAGTTATAACAGTAGGGTAAGGTATATATGTGAAATTTATCAATTATAACCAAACTATGCACCGTAGGGGCATTTTGGTAATTTCGCATAAGCCGAGAAGCTCAAAACTGAAGTCTGAGTTTATCAACCTTTGCTTACTGTTAAAATATTGTAATTTTCCTAAAATATCAGTAGGTATCAACCCGTGTATGTTTAAAATAGTTTTAGTACATACTATGCGTTAAAAACGCTTAACAAGGCGATTAAAAGCCGTTTACGGGTTCTATATACAAAGCTGATATTTTTATTATTCCAGAAGGCTTAAAATAATTTATTTATCATATGTGATCAGTAGCAAAAGGTTTGGAGTCATTTAGATATGAAAAACTCATTTTATGGCCCGTAAGGGCAAAACCGACAATTACCGGATTAAGCCTACGACTATAAGTTATGCTCAACCTAAAATTGATTAAAAATCTTCAAAAATCCCAAAATAATATATCATATCAGTGGGTAATAAGTTTGATATCAAAAAGTAGGCTTAACTAGGCTATACGCTAATTACGCCGTTTAATTAACATAAAGCTTTCAATTTACGCTAATGAGCATAACTCTTATTCTACACCTCAAACTGATGTCAAACTTTGCATACAAGTTTATATATCAGTAACTAATGTTTCTACACTTTTACATTTCCAAAAATCACGTTTTATGGTAATAAGGGCATAATGGTCAACATATAGGCAATTAACGGAATCATGCGTATTAATCGGTTAACTAATGAACCATGGTGTATAATCACAGAGGGTTATACTAGCATATAACCTGGTCTAAACGAAGCTCTTAGGCATTTCTAAATCATACCAAAACGAGTCAGAACTGAAGTCAAAGCAAAAGTCAAAGCTTTGCGTCTTTCGGTTCCGAACCGGGTCTAAACAGTAAATTGTCGGGTTGAACATGTTTAGACATGTTCTTACACTAATTACCAAGTCATATTAATGATCAAACAGGTTGTATATGTCCTACATTGCTAATTATGCATAAATTAGAATTTAAGTATCCTGTTGACTTTTTCTTAGCAAGTTTGACCCGACATTTGACCTAGTTAGAGTGGGAATCAGGGGGAACCCTTTTGAGGGTTTATTACTCACATAATTACCAACTTATAACTACTTTTGATTCGACTAATCACTGGACCATTAGTGATTAATCTTAAAGTCAACCGTTAATTACGACGGTTTGACTTTTAAGCTAAAACTTAACTAAGAAAGGATTGGCAAACTTACTGAAGTCATATGCTTGATTAGGAAGGTCTTGTGTCTGCTCTTAAGCTCCCAAAGGCTCCAGAATTGCACAAGAGATGAATGATCAAATGGTTGCAACTTCATGCCCTTTTATAGTGATTTAATCACCATAAAATGTTGACAAGTAAGTCTACCACTAACCACAACTTATTAACAAGTGTCCCTAGTGTTTAGGGGTTGTTTAGGGGCCAAGCAAGATGAGGAAATTCGTTTAAAGGTCGAAAATCACGTTTAAACAGCAACCAGCCCCGTTTTCTGATACTGGGCATCCCTTGCGCACCGTAAGCATGAGTTCTTGCGGTGCGCAAGGCTTCTGATCAGCCTTCACATTTTCCATTTTTCGCATAAATGACTCTTGGCCCTTTCGAAAGGTCAACTAACCTTTATATTTTGCACTTTGAGCCCTCTATATTTACCTACAAGGGCTTTAGGGCTTATACCCATTTTGTTAAGTCCCCGGTTAACTTTATTGTTACCCGAAAAGTCCTAACTTTCAGCGTTGACGCTTTAACCCCTCGCATACGAATTTGATCATAACTTTCTCATACGATAACGAAACTTTACGAAATTTATATCGTGCATTCTAGTGAGCATAATTAACAGTTACAAAGCTTCGGGTTTGTCAAAAGGTCACTCAGAGGTATAACTTAAACATGTTGACACATTTAACCCCCGTAGTTTGTAATCTCTCACTTTCATTCCCAATTAGCTTCGCATGATCCATGATTTATTCGTGTAAGGGTATGAGCATCATGTAGGGTTACTGTAAATTATATTTATCCCTTGATGACATTTTAAACCCTTATATTCACATACTTTCCATGTTTGTTAACTTTAGCCCCTCTAGAGTACACTTTCACACGTTCAAGCTTATGACACGTGTCAATACATTATAGGACGTTAATTTTCGACGTGTTACATTACACTAGATCAACAATCTATTTCCTAGTGTTCATCAAATTACACATAGCCTACTAATCACCTACAATGGTGATCATAGTTTCCACTAAAAATTCACATGATTTCAGCTTGTGTTTGTCTAGGGTTTGTCCCTAGACACTATAGTTGTTCCTAAATCATCATAACATACACATGCAACCATAATTTCAGATTATCCCAATTTCATGAGAATTTCAAGTTAAGAGTTTTCATCAAATTTTACATACCTTGTAATACTCTTGCGATGAGGATCAATAATCTAGGCTTTAATTTCGATTTTGGGCTGATTTGAACCTTCAATTGATCAGTTTTTGTGAAAGTTAGGGTTTTGGTGGAGAGCTCTTGTCGCCCTCCTGCTTCTTGTACGACCAAGCCCTCTATTTGGGGTGTTTGGTTTATTTTTTATTTATTTTATCAAATTAAGTTTCAAGTTTAACAACTTAAACCCTTCCACTTTGTACAACATATAGTTTAGTAGCTTTTAACCCTATTATAAGCTATTTCTAGACAAGTAACTAACTAGGTTAAAATTCCTAGTTAGTAAATTCTCATTTATTTATACTTTATAATTCTAATATAAAGTTTTATATTTTCGGGGTGTTACATGAGTGAATCCCAGTTTAATCAAGAAGAGTTTTATCAATTAACACAGTATTGAGAGCGATTACAATGTTTGTATTTACACAGTTACTCATTCAGTACTGTCAATCCTGACTGGTGGGTCATATTACCCATTGGCTAACTCTTTGTCCAATGGTAACGTGTTCCACATTTTGTATACAAAACCCCAACATACCGGCAGTAATTGAAGAATTACAAAGACTCAATCACTGCGTAATCACATTGTAAAATATTTAAGGTTTTGTAAAAACAGTTTACAAAAAGGAGATTACTTACATTGCTGTCTTAGGTTTCCTTTAAAGGTTTCCTGGATATTATCTATAATTTACACAAATGCACACGTGTTAGTATAATAACCCATTATTTATATTAATGATACCCTCCCCGAGACAGCATTCCAACGACTACGTCGGGCAGAACCACGACAGCCGTTACGGAACCCTGGATCAATCGGGCAGTGTATCTAATATGTAGCCGGGGTTATGATACTTACATCGTGGCAGAACTTCGTTAATTAGGGGGTATTATGCCCGGGAATTATGCCTACTATAGTGAAATTGAGAGAGAGAAGAAATTTGAACGGTCTGTGAACTGTGCTCGTCGACTCAATTTATAGGGTTGATTTTGGGTTTCCTCGCGGCCCACGTAAGGTGAGACCTGGGTTTACGTGGCCCGCGTAGTAGGGATGGTAGGGTCTAGCTTGTCCGGGTCACGAGTGTAGGTCCGACACGTGTTGCCACGTGGCAGCATCGGGTGATGCCTCGGTGTTGATCGCTCGCGGCCCGCGTAGGAGGTAGCCAAAGGCTACGCGCCCCGCGACAGACTCAATTTTCTTGTTTTTATTTAATTTTTATAAAAATAAAGGTATTCGGGGTCCGTTTTCGCGTACGGTGTGTATTTTAGGACATATTAGGGTAATTTAATTATATTAGGGCGTCGAAAAATATTTTGGAAGGTTATTATATCCTCCCCACCTTGTTTTAGAACTCGTCATCGAGATCTACTGGAGTAGGTGTGGAAATTTCTTTTGCATTTATGATTCAAGTTCCCATGTGTACTCGGGTCCTTTTTTTTGGAATCCCATTTCACTTTGACCAGAACTAATCTCTTGTGCTTGAGGTTCTTGACTTTCCTGTCTTCAATCTGTAGAGGCCTTTCTACAAATTTTAACTGTTCATTTACCTCTATATCCTTAAGAGATACTACTAGTGATTCATCAGCTAAGCATTTCTTGAGATTAGATACATGAAATACATCATTTATTCCTGCCATTTCCTCTAGCAGTTGTAGCTGATAGGCTACAGGTCCTATTCTTCTAATAATCTCAAAAGGTCCAACATACCTGTGGGCTTAGCTTTCCCCTTTTGATGAATCTTACCACTCCTTTCCAAGGAGAGACTTTTAATAGCACTTTGTCACCTACTTGAAATTCTAACGGCTTTCGCCTGTTATCAGCATAACTCTTTTGTCGATCACGTGCTGTTTTTAGTCGTTCCTTGACTTTAATGATCTTGTCTGTTGTTTCTTGCACTATTTCAGGTCCAGATAATTGCTTTTCCCCAATTTCTGCCCAACAGAATGGGGTTCGGCACTTTCGTCCATAAAGTGCTTTGAATGGTGCAGCATTGATACTTGTGTGGTAACTGTTATTATAAGAAAATTCTATCAATGGTAAGTGATCATCCCAGTTACCTCCGAAATCAATTGCACAAGCTCTAAGCATATCCTCCATGGTCTGAATTGTCCTTTCACTTTGTCCGTCCTTTTGAGGATGATAAAATGTGCTTAGATTCAACTTGGTTCCCATGGCTTTTTGGAAACTTGTCCAAAAACGAGAGGTAAAACGACTATCCCTATCATATACAATTGATAAAGGAATCCCATGTAATGAAACTATTTCATTTACATACAATTTAGCTAATTGTTCCATACTGAAAGTTTCCTTCATTGCTAGGAAATGAGCTGACTTAGTTAGCCTGTCTACAATCACACAGATTGTATCATTACCTTTCCTGGTTTTGGGTAATTTAGTAACAAAATCCATTGTTATCAATTCACATTTCCATACTGGCATTTCTAACTGCTGTAATAAACCTGATGGTTTCTGGTGTTCAGCTTTAACTTATGAGCAAGTTAAACACTTAAAAACATAAGCTGCTATATCCTTTTTCATTCTTATCCACCAAAAATTCTTTCTTAAGTCCTGATACATTTTATCACTTCCAGGATGCATCGTATATTTAGACTTATGGGTTTCATCTAATATATCATATCATGACGTAGGTTTCCTAATTTAGGTATCCATATTCTTTTCTTATGGAATCTCCAAATTCCATATGTTCCTTGTTCTAGTTCCTTAATCATTCCTTTTAACTTTTCAGTATCATCCTTGATTACTGATTCTTGTACTTTTCTAATCTGCTTATTTAAATCCACTTGTAGATTTAATTTAAGAGAACGTACCCTTTGTGGCTTTTCGTGATATTTTCGACTTAAAGCATCAGCAACTACATTTGCTTTTCCTGCATGATACTGGATATCACAATCATAATCACTAAGCATCTCCATCCAGCGTCTTTGTCTCATATTCAATTCCTTTTGCCCGAAAACATACCTTAAACTCTTATGGTATGTGAAAATAGTAAACTTACTACCATATAGGTAATGTCTCCAAATTTTAAGGGCAGAAATTATGGCTCCTAGTTCTAAATCATGGGTTGAATAATTCTCTTCATGATTCTTAAGTTGTCTAGATGCATATGCTATAACCTTTTGGCGTTGCATCAACACACATCCATAACCTAACTTAGAAGCGTCACAATAGACTACAAAGTCTTCAGTTCCTTCTGGTAACGCTAGTATGGGTGCGTTGGTTAATCTTTGCTTAAGAATTCTAAAGGCTTCTTCTTGTTTTGTTCCCCATTCAAACTTAACAGATTTATAGGTTAGCTTAGTTAAGGGAATGGCTATTCTAGAAAAATCTTGAATAAATCTTCTATAATAACCAGCTAGTCCTAAGAAACTTCCAACCTCAGTTGGTGACTCAGGGGTTTTCCATATGGTAATTGCCTCGATCTTGGTAGGATCCACATGAATTCCTTCATGATTAACTAAGTGTCCAAGAAATTGTACATGTTCTAACCAGAATTCGCACTTCGAAAACTTAGTATAAAGCTTTTCCTTTCTTAATACGCTTAAAAGTGCGTGCAAATGCTTTGCATGTTCCTCTTTACTCTTAGAGTAAATGAGAATATCATCTATAAAGACAATTTTGAATTTATCCAAATATGACTTACATATTTGGTTCATCATGTCCATAAATGCAGCTGGGGCATTGGTTAAACCAAATGGCATGACAGTAAATTCATAATGACCATACCTTGTTCTGAAAGCGGTCTTAGGAATATCCTCTTCCTGTACCTTTAATTGATGATATCCTGATCTTAAATCGATTTTAGAGAAAAATCGAGCTCCTTGTAACTGATCGAACAGATCATCGATTCTTGGTAATGGATACCGATTCTTAACCGTGACCTTGTTCAATTCACGGTAATCAATGCACATTCGCATCAATCCGTCTTTCTTTTTAACGAACAAAATCGGTGCTCCCCAGGGTGATGAACTTGGCTGTATGAATCCTTTCTCTAATAATTCGTCTAATTGTTTCTTCAGTTCCTGCATTTCTGCGGGTGCCAAACGGTAAGGTGCTTTGGCAATCGGTGTTGTCCCTGGTAGTAAGTGGATTCTGAATTCAACTTCTCTGTCTGGTGGTTGTCCTGGTAATTCTTCTGGAAATACACATGAAAACTGAGATACTACTGAAATATCTTTGAATTCTTTCCCTTTAGTGTTAGTGATTACACTAATGACCCTTTTCATATATAACTTCCTTTTTCATCATGGAGATGAATTTTGTGGATCTAGAAGGTTTATTTCCTTTAATTGTGATCTTTTCACCCCTAGGTGAATTTACTTGGATTGACTTTTGATCATATAAAATACTGGCTTTATTGGCTATTAACCAATCCATTCCTAACACAACATCGAATCCTGCCAGATTCATTGGGTAAAGGTTTGCAATAAATTTCTGATTTAGAATTTCTATCCTTGCTTCCTGCAAGATTTCAGATATCTTAATGGTTTCTCCATTTGCTGTTTCTACTAAGCATTCTTGTGGGAGTTTAGTTAATGGTTGGTTGAGAAGTTTGCAAAATGAAGTATTAATAAAACTTTGGTTTGCACCAGAGTTAAATAATACTTTAGCAAAAACATCATTAACTAAAAATGTACCGGCTATCACATCCGGAATCATTTTGGCTTCATCTGCAGTCAGAACAAATGCTCTAGCATTTTTGGTGTTCTTATTGTTCATGGCTGGAACTAGTTTCAGACAGTTTGGCCTGATGTGACCCCTTTTCTCCATAGTTGAAGCACATTCCATTATTAGGTTTCCTCCTGCAATCTTCTTCCTTATGTCCAGATATTTTGCAGAAGTTACAGTATATGGAGCATCTTCCAAAATGATTCCTTTTGCAATACTTGCAATAGGGTGCAGAGGTAGAACCTACATTTTCCCCCGATTAGAATTTCCAGAGCGAAATTCTTGGGTAAGCCTTTGAGCTAGGTTCTTTCTTTGATCCTCTTCCCGTGTACGCACTAATTCATCTGTCAAGGTATTGGCTAGTTCTACAGATTCTTCTATGGTTTGTGGTCTAGCTGCCTTGACCACATGCCTTATCTCCCCGATTAATCCCCAGATGTAACGGGAGATTAACACTGATTCAGGTGATGCAAGGGTTGGCACTATTCTAGCATATTCGAAGAATAACATAGTGTACCCCTTACTATCCACTTCATTCATCCTAAGGTTTAGGAATTTATTTGTTATCCGTTCTTTTTCATTGGGAGGGCAGAATTTCCTTTCTACCATGTTTTTAAATTCCTCCCATTCCATATTGTAAACCCTATCACTTCCTCTAGTTTGGAGGATAGTGTTCCACCATTCCAAGACCACATTCTTAAACAGATTAGAAGCAAACATTATCTTATCTTCTTATACGCACTTGCTTATTCTTAAGATTGCCTCAGTCTTCTCTATCCAGCGTAGAACTACAACGGCCCCTTCATTGCCCGAGAATTCCATTGGTCTACAAGACCAGAATTCTTTATAAGAACAACCATAAGGCATGGTTCTTCTTCTTTTGGGAATGGACGCTTGAAGTACGGGTCCATTGTTTACGTTGTTTTCAGGTTCAGTTGGTCGCTTACTGCTATGTTTACTTTTATTATCCGCCTCCTTAACAGTTTGAATAATAAATGGCATTGCATCTATAATTCCTTGTGCCACTATGTGTTGAATTGCACTATTATCCACTTGGTTTCCATTGTTATCATTGTTCGGGTTATCGTTATTCAGATTATTGTCATTCTGGTTTTCCAGGTTATTATCCAGATTCTCTTGATTCACTTGGTCGGCCATCTGAATTTTAAACAATTATCACATATTAATATCACAAAATAATATCTTAATACGATCAATCACATAACACGTATTTTGATCAAAAGCGTCGATCAGTGCGACTTACTATATATATATATATATATATATATATAGTATGCATCTACTACAAACCATAATGAGAAATTAAAATTACAATACTACTATGCATCACTAACCACGAAGTGGTCTATACTACGATATATATATATATATATATATATATATATTCAACAAACACACATATTATATATATTATTATATTATTATTATTACCATCTCCCTCATCACCTTCACGGATATTGATTCATCCAGAAATCCATATGACGCTCGTCGTACTTCCAGACGAGTCGTTCTCCTACTTGCCTCATCCCCTCACTACTCTCTAAAATCTCTTCTCCGAAAGTTCGGAGCTCTTGCACATTTTCTGCACTCATTGGGGGTGCAGGTACGGGTACTGGATCTGGGTATTGTGGCATGGGTTCTTCCTGAGGATACGGATTCTCTAAGATTTCCCTAATGTATTCATCATTATCGTAGTAGGGATCTAGAGGGTCCAGACCTGGGTAAGCTGCTAGGTTTGGAATGGGTATGTCTGTCAGCTGGTAACGTTGCACATAGTCCCTATGATCATCAAACCACGGATCGTAGTCTGGGTCTAAGGGATTTGGTGCTGGTATCCTAGGTATCTCATTAGGATTAAAATCATGCATTTCTACTTGGTTTTCAGGGTTGTTTTCTATTTCCATCGATTGTAATGGTTGAGGTGCTATCAGTTGTTCCAGGTTTGGGTCAGCAGCTGTGGTTGCTAAAATGAGGAAGTTTGCTAAACTCCTATTAAGCATGTCTTGGGTATGGGCATCTGTCTCTCTTTTAGCTGCTGCTAGCACTCGTTGCTCTTGTAACTTCTTTATTCTCTTCCTACGCTCAAGTGCTCCCTTACTGAACCATCCTCTCTTTTTTCTGAGGGAATGTGTCACACCCCGATATTTCCACATATTACCGGTGGGCCCGGTGGGGAGTATCGTGACGTAGTTGATATCATCATGGTCAAACATACACAGATTAGCATAGCGGAAGTCTTGGAATATAAAATATTATTACAAACTCAAATGTCTGAAAATATCAAAGTATTTATAATAGACGAGCCTGTAATATCAAATCCACAGGTGGATCATTACGGAATGTACAAAATGAAGTTTAGCAGACTTTATGGCATCTTTAAGGATTTGCAAGATCCTCTTTTTCGACACCGAGCAATTCCCAGCCTATTACGAGTAGTACCTGCCACTTAGTCTTTTGAAAATACGTCAGTTTTCACTAGTAAATACAATTAACCGACTCATTTGAAAAGAGTTTATGAAAATTGATTTAAGTGCACAAGGCACAAATCATTTATAACTTGGGACAATTATTTAAAGATAATCTTGTATACAGATTTATATGTTTGTCATACAATTGGGGCTGGTTTGGAAGTCGGTCATGATTAACGCACTCACCACTTATAGAACCCACAAATGAGTTATCCCCAACATGTGGGTTTATATTTTAGCATTTGCATCTGTCAGGTGTATGCCTACACCCCGTGCATAGGTCGTGGCCATTTTCAAATGAAATGAGCCGAGGATATCCAGGACACGGTCGAATTAACCCCCAATGTTTATGTTATCAAACAAGACAGATTAAAACGGGTTATGTAAATTTATTAATCACAATCCGGTTAAATGATTTCATACCCGACCAAGTGGTATCATTATAATACCATATCCCAAGCCCGTATAAGGGAAAATAAGTTAAAAGTATTTACCTGAGCTGATACTTGATTCACAGCAAAATAACTCCGTCATATCCAATCTATCTAAATGCAGATAGCTTTTACCGGGTGTCTCTAGTCTGGAGTGATGGTAATATATAACCAATTCAGAATGCTAACGGTCTTATTTAAGTCGTAGACTTAGACCAGCTAGCTTAAAGTATCTAAAGCGGTACGATACGCTAGATTAAGCGATGACCGGAATAGAATGTTATTTAGACCCAACAAGTATGATGACTTGTATAATATGGGTAAACTAAGTACATTCTGGATTTTGAAGCAAAAACGATAAGGTTAAACCCGTTTCGGCAAACTTACGTAAACTAGTTACATAAACCGATCCGAACGCGTAAATGCGTAACGGGCAACCAAATGAACCATATACAAGTCCCTTATGTTATTATGCTTAAAATATGTTAATAAATCAGTAGGATGTTAATATATATGCCCAAAAAGTATTTAAAACTAAATTAAGTCCCGCAGGGGCATTTTGGTCATTTTACCCTTTATAAAAGAGGTTTTAAAGCAAACTGAGGCTCTGGTCTAAAACATTCAGTAAAAATATTTATTTTATCACATTACACATGTAGGATATCATACATATGTGAGGTTTACCATTTATGGCCAAACTATGCCTCGAAAGGGTATTTTGGTCATTTCACATAAGCTTTTAAGGATATTTTCGGAAGTTTGAGTTCATGACTTATACCTACTGTAATGATATTAAAATTTGTTTAAAAATTCAGTAGGTAACAAGTCTTAGGTGTTAATTATGGTTTAAAACCATACTATGCACCTAAATAGCGTAAAAATCGCTAATTGACGAAAATTAAAGTGTTTTATGGAAATCTGAGATTTTGATCAGTTTTGAATGCTCAAAATAATTTATTTAATGTATGAAATCAGTAGGAAAATATTTGGCATTCAAATCATTTATTAATCTCATTTTATGCATAAAAAGGGTATTATCGTCATTTACCGAATTACACAAGAACTCCATGATACGATCAGATTATAATCTGATCAAAAATTCCAAAAATCCCTAAAAATAATATCTTAACATTAGGTAATGTGTTTTGGGTCAAAATCCAAGTTTAAACATGCATTATGCAAGATATCGCAATTTAATTAATAAAAAGTTTCTATTTACGATATCGAGCATAACTCCTGTTTGAGACCAAGAACTGATGTGAAATTTTCGGGACATACTTATATATCAGTAACAAAGGTTTTTGTCCACTCACATTTCTAAAAATCTCATTTATATGTCAAAAGGGCAATTATGGCATTTATAAGCAAAATAACGGACATGTGCATATAATTCAAACTACTAAGGACCAAGCAATATAACTTCAGGGGGTTATACTACTATATAATATGGTCCTAATGGAAGCTTAAAACATGGAAGGATCAATCTTAATCGGGTCAGAACTGAAGTCAAAGCAAAAGTCAAGCTTTTGCGACTTTCGGTTGCGAACCTACCCTAAACTCAGAATTGTCGGGTTGAACATGCTTAGACATGTTCTAATACTAATTACCAAGTTATTAGAGTGTTCAAATATAATTTATAACCTCTGCATCATTGGTTTTAATTATTATTCATAAATCTGCCAAGTTTGACTTTTTTACTTAAATGGTTTGACCCGACAATTAACTAAGCAAACGAACGAATTAGGAGGTGCCCTTTTAAGGGTTAATCACCCACCTAACTATGGTCACATACCCACATTCATTTCGAACAGTGGCTGGACCATTTGAGTTTAAACCGAAAGTGATGGAGTGTGTGAAACCCGAGTGTTAACGTGCTTATCTTGTGTGATTTATTAACGTTTACGTGATTATATACTTTAAATATGTTCACTACGAGCTTTCGTAAATTTACAGGTTAATCACGTAATTCGGTGAAGTTAGAGGCATACATTGGAAGCAGCCAACATCTCTGATTTTTAGAGTGTCACGTGAATTTTGGGAAAGGATGGATTGTTCAATTATAAATACATCATCATCATGGCACATTGGTAATGTGGGTGGAATTGGAATTTGTTTTTCAAATAATACATCATTCACGCAGCCATATTGAGGGAGCATGGGATAGGCACCAAAAGTCAAGACCTCAACATTATCATATGACACGTAGCATTGGAGGAGATATTAAAACATCAAATCATCATTCCTATGAGGAAAGTATGACAACATTACATCTTTGGCAGCGCACGTGATTGAAAAGGAACCGACATCATTATCACATATTCAAGTGGACTTCTATTTGGGCCGAGAGACATCTCGTGGACTTTTGGAATTATTTTGGTTGGGCCGCAATTGCCATATACACGTACACTAGAGGGTTTGGTCAAGGGACATCAATTAAAGATCACAATAATATCATCATTATTTATTTTTATTCGAGAGATCCAACTTCTTTATGGGCCACAATCATCAGAGGGATTATTCTTGGACTTGTGAAAGGGGCCCACGACTTTGAAGACATACATCCTCTTTGACGGTTACGAGGGGGGTTCTAAGCTTGAAACTGACGACACACTACACATCATCATAATCACTTCTTGGAGGCAACCAGAGGCACGTGCACATGAGGGGATTTTGAGGATACAACATAATCAACATCACATCATCATCACAAATATTATCATCAGTTTTGGCCGCTGGGGAGACTTCTTTGGGGGGAGTTTTCGAGAAACACAAGACAAAAAGGAGGAGCAGGGCCTTTCTCACAAAATCATGTCATTATTATATACACATGCATACACGTGACATAGGAACAAGATTGGCAGTTACTCACATGCACATGTTCGTGGGACCTTTTTTTTGTGGGTAACGAGAATTGGAGCATCCAGGCACCGTCGCCGACGCCCATAGGGGCCGTCGCCGACGGTTAATGAATTTCTGCGTCGCTCAGAAAGCCCGTAGGCAGCAAGATTGGCCGTCAACCATATTTAAACAACCACACACCGTCGCCGACGGGGCTTCAGGCCGTCGGGGACGGCTCACCAATATTGATGTCGTGAAATTCGTTCCCCTTTGTTCTTGGAACGAATCAAAACATAAGGGCCATGATTATTTTCGACAGTTACACTTGGTTTTGGAGTTTTGAACACATCTTGGAGCCTATTCTCACCACCTATCACGATCCAATTCCATCATCTTCATCTTTACAACCCGAAATCATTATCAAGAATCATCACCATCATCACAATTAATCCATCATCCACAAACCCTAATCCTTCCACCATCATCATCTTTCACCAAACCTCATCATTCACCATTCTCAAGGCTTCAAGATGACTCCATCCGCATTCCAAGCATCCGGTGATCAAGTTGCATCAACCATGAGCGGCTAATCATCTCGGTTTCACCCCGGTGTAGGTAGTTGTTAATTTTAGGGTTTCAATTTGTTCTTGTTTCATCTTAGTGACAATTTGTATTTGGTTTTTGAAACTTTTGACAATAGTATTACATTTGTTACGAATTCGTGAATTGTCGAACGATGTTAAAAGTTATGACTTTGCGAAACGGTGATATGTAATTGTACGTTGTTAGGATTTACTTGTGTTGATTACAAAGTGTCTTTTTGTCCGTTCTTCGGGGCGTTGATAGTTAGTAGCACCTAAGTCACGGTACACTAAATCCGTTAATCGAATGCATTTGAGTTGAAACTAAAACTTGTAGAAATCCTAGGCTAACAATTACCGAAACCGGGTGTGATTCCTTTTTATAATTATTGTTCTAGTAATCATTTTCTCGTAATTGTTAATCATTAGTTGTTCATCAATTTAATCAATTCAATTAGTCTAAACTCATATCTCTTAATTAAACAAAAAAACAAAAACATTCTAGTAAGCTTCATAAATCGTGACATTAGTTATACTTCATTCGAATCCATACACAAACCACATACTCTTCGTGGTTCGACCCCTTACTACCACTAACTATTTGTTAAGGGTAATTTGGGCTTATAAATATTATCTTTGACCGGAGCGCGACACTCCGATCAAAATTTTGGCGTCGTTGCCGGGGAGTGCGTGCGCTTTGTGTTTGGATATTGTTTGAATTTGTGTGATTATCTGTTTAATTTATTTAGCTTTCTTTTTGTACTTGTCTTTTTCCTTGTTACGCGGGGTGTATTACTTGTGCAGGTTACAGGTAGTGCATGCATACGCGGAACTCCGAGAGGACTTCACCTTTAGTCTACGAACCGGAAATCGAACGAGTAGCAAGAAGAAACCTAGCAAGCCGGTTAGAAGCAACACTTGCTTCTAATCAAACCAACCAAACACCACAACATACACCATCCATTGAAACCGATTCAATGGCGAACCAAAACTCAAACCAAAACCTTAATTTGAACCAATTCCAATACCGAAGCAACTTCAATCCCGCTCCAAATATGCAACCTATACCTCCCGAGCGACCTGGTGGTAATAACAACAATACCGGACCACCTACACCACCTTTCCAAAACCAAAATCCCAACAACAATCAAAGAACACCTCAACAACAAAACCTTCATAGACACAATTCCCTACCCATTAACCTAGATGATCGGAATGTCAATTCCGACCGTCGGGGAAATCGTGATCGCGGCAATCCCGCAAACGAAGACCCATTTTTCAACATAGATGATTTGAGGAACGCCATTCCCGATGATGAACCTTATAGCGTTCCCGGTTATCAATCGCCGAAACATGTGAGTGTTCATACGGAAAATTCGGACGATGGGGGATACTATGATGACAGGGCTAACGATGATGAAGATTGGGGCTACGTAAATAGGGGAAACGTCTACAATGCAAGAAGGTATGATGATGATGAGGAATTTGGCTACCAATATGCCAATTACGTTGGGGACGACGAATACGGTTACGGAGGTGGAAGAAATGATGGTTATGGGAACAACCGTCAACCACGAAACAATGACCAACGGAACCGGAATGATGGGTTTTATAATAACAACAACAATGCAAACCCTAACCGGATTCCTCGTTTTGTGGGAGGTGGTAACCCAAGGGATAATCGAAGAGATGGTCGAAGAGGTGAAAGACGGGATAATTGAAGACCGGTTGATCAAGAAGTTAATGGTCCACATCATCGTCAACGACCTCCACGGGGAGTGAATGATCGTTTTAGGCCGGTTGTCACCGAGAATGACTCACCAATCGTTTGTGAAAGGAGGATGTTTGATTGTAAACCACATTACATCAACATACTTCCTCATTTTAATGGAAGATCTAACGACGAACCGTATACACGTTTGACGGAATTTTCTTCGGTTTGCAGCACTATCGGGGGTCACAACTTTGCTTTAGAGGAGGTCAAACTTCGACTATTCCAATTTTCACTGAAGGATAAGGCAAAGCAATGGTTCCTCACACTTCCCGCAAATAGTATTCGCACTTGGGGAGAAATGCAACAAGCGTTCCTTGATGAATACTACTCAATGGCGAAGACCGATGACGCTCGTGATGAAATTAGGTCTTTTCGCCAATTATCGGGCGAACCGTTACATGAGGCCTTTACAAGATTTAGAGAAATGATGCGAAGATGCCCTCATCATCAAATTGAGAAGTGGGAGTTGGTTAAATGCTTTGTACGGGGTCTAGATGACAATACATGGAACCGACTTGAATCCACAAGCAATGGGACCCTCCTAAGCAACCATGAAGACGATGATTGGGAGTTTTTGGAACGAATGAGCAAGCGTTCGAAAGAGAAAGAATCGGCCGACCGAGCCAAGAAGCATCCCGTTTCCCGGTCACTTCCCGATCTTGATTCTAAAGATCGGATTTCTACTTTAGAGCGGGAAATGGCTCGAATGAAGAAGAAAGAAGTGAACGCGGTTCAATTTAAAGTGTGTGAAGAGTGTGGTGATATTGGGCATAGAGCGGAACAATGTCCAACGGGGTCGGGTGATTACACCGAGGAAGTCAATCAAGTGTATGGGGACCGAAAGCAATATGACATGAACTCCAACACTTACCATCCGAGCTTGAGAAATCACCCTAATTTCCGGTATGGTAATGCTTCAAACCAAATGAACCCGAATTTTCAATCGGGTAACCAAGGAGGTCAAGGTGGGTCTTCGTACAACAATCGTCAAGGTGGTAACCAAGGGGGTTACCAAAGGAATTACAATCAAGGGGGTAACCAAGGGTATCAAAACCGTGAAGGTAATTATCAAAGAGGTTACAACCAAGGCGGAAATGGGAGTAATGCCTCAAACTCTCAAGGTGATGACTCGATCAATTCAAAATTTGATGCTATTATGAATGCTATCAATCATTCAAATCAAGAGATGAAGAAAGAGTTTGAGGTACCAGACAAACCCCATAAGGCGCTGGAGAAGCAAGTGGGCCAACTTGCGGAAGAAATGGCTCAAATGAGAGGAAGCACGGGAAGACTTCCAAGTGACACCACAGTGAACCCGAAGCATCAAGGTTTTAGCACAAGCAATGTGAGGAATGCACGCGTTAGCGCGGTAAGTATTCTTTTAAATGATGAAGTTTGTAGTGTTGAAAGCATTCCACCACCACAATTTGTTGATGGTGTAGTGGAAAATATAGGTGAAGGACCGGAAAGTGAAAATGAACACGAAACGATTTCACAAAGTAAAAATGAAAACATAACTAAAATTTTTTTTGTGAAAATTGTTTAAATCAATTTAACCCGCTTAATGCATCGAAAAGTGAAGAACGGTGCCCACCGAAGGACGAGGGGTGGGAAAATTTTAAGCAAGCTAAAATTAATTTACCGTTACTAGATGATATTAAAAAGGTTCCGGCTCATGTGGAATGCTTAAAGGAGTTAAGCATCGAAAAACGGCACAACAAATTACCCAAACCGGTTGATTTGATATCTCATGTGAGTGCCATTTTATCGAGTGCCCTTCCCCCAAAAGCTCAAGATCCGGGAGATCCTCTTATTCCCATTCAAATTGGAACATTTAAAATTGAGAGGGCGCTCCTAGATCTTGGAGCTTGTGTGAGCATCTTGCCCGGGAGTTTGTATGACCAATATGATTTTGGTCCATTAAAATTTTTTGATACTCCCGTGGTATTGGCCGATCAGACTCCCACGTATCCAAGGGGGATGGTGGAGGATGTGATTGTTAAGGTGGATGATTGCTATTACCCAGTTGACTTTTTGGTAGTAGACTATGTTGGGTGTGTTGGGGACACCCAACCGATAGTCATACTGGGTAGACCGTTCCTGGCAACTGCTAATGCCATAATAAATTGTGCAACGGGAACGGTAAGCATGAAGTTTGGGGACCGGGAATTAAAATTAAATGTTTTTCCAAAATTTACTAACCCACTCGGTGAGGATAAGTGTTCTAAAAAGGACATGAATCCAAACAAAAAGGTTTGTGCTATGGTTGGTAGGTTTGGAGAAACAAAGAAGAAGACGGTCAAGAAGAAGAAAGCAAAGAAGTCACCTCTAGAAAAGAAAAAGGAAGAGGAGGTGAGGAAGTTTGGACCGTTTGGCAACAAATGGTACGAATCACCGGTGGGTGATTTTGAGGAGCTCGTGAACGGCAAGCATGCCATTCGACCACCATGAGGTGGTAAGTTAATTGTTGTTGTATATTTTATTTTGCGTTTCGTTTTAGTGTTATCCGTAGTTTAGTTGGTATTGTTGTTGTTGTTGTACAATTTTTGTTATTTCGTTTTAGTAGTTAAATGAACGTTGTGGGTGTGTTCCCTATATAACCCTCACGAGACCTACTCGTCCTTCCGAGCTATCGGGTGGTTTAAAAGGGCTTGTTGCATAAGCTAAATGCAACCGTGATTCCTACGAAAGTGAGTTAGGTTTGTTATTGTTGTAAGTTAATTTTCCACACAAATCAAAAGTAAATATCGTATGGCTTGGTAATGTTTTCATAAAAGTGGTAGAACTAAGTAACTAACAAATTTTGATGGTTGTGAGAAGCATGCTTCTACACAAGGGTTAAGATTTGTAGGAACGTTATGTTCGTGGGACGACCACTTTCTTGAAGAAAAGAAGAGCACACGAAGAATGAGCTCAAAAATCAGGTGCATACGTTTCTTTTTACTTTTGATTTTTAGTTAGCAAATAAGTGGATTGTAAATTGTATATTATTTTTCCGGGGTGAAATGTTGGGAAGGTTAGCCGTGTCACATCCCTTGTGCGTTTTAAAACTCTAGTTCTTACACATTGAGGACAATGTTTACCTCAAGTGTGGGGATGGGGGAGTAGTAAAAGTTTTCGATTTTGACCCGTTCATTTAAATATTACACATTGAGGACAATGTTTACCTCAAGTGTGGGGATGAGGGAAAACTTCAAAAAATTTTCAAAAATTTATTGTTTCAAAAGCGATCTTAAAAGCATAAGTAACCAAGTCAACGAGGGATGTCACAACCCATTTGGTCTTTTGTCATGGTCAAGTTCAAATTAATAAGCATAACGGGTATTTAGCGGGTGGTTATTTGGGAATAATCCGCCTAAGAAACTAGTATTTCATGCATGTCACATACCACACCCTTATACGTGAGGTTTTGAGCCACTTCTATATCATGGATTTACATTTACATGTCTCTTTGTTTGAGTGGACCATTAGTCGCGTATTGTAGAACTTGCAACTTTTGATACGTTCGAGACCATAGACCGAATACAAGCACGAGAATGATTAAGGCATTAGGTAAACCTTTTCCTTTTACACCATTTTTATATCTCTACCCAAAAATTATCCCCTAGTAGCCCACTTTGAGCCTAATCCTTTCGTTTGACCACCCATTTAGCCCATAACCTTAAGCCTTTTCTTTTAAACCCGTGTGATGAAAATTCGATTATAGGTCTATTTGTTTGTATAGTTGTGCTTTACATTTTGCGAAAAAAAATAAATAAATAAAAAGTTCAGAAAAGTTGTGAAAAAAAAAAGAAAAATAAAAATAAAGAGAAAAAAGTAAAAAAAATATAAAAAAAAGGTGTAGAAAATATCATGAAAAAAGAAAAAAAAATTATTGAGAAAAATACAAAAAAAAATATGAGTTCTAGTTGTTGAATAAAAGGCGAAAATCATTGCATTATAGTTGATGTTTATAGTTTAGTTTCGTTTAGAATAGTTGCGTTGTAATAAAAGTCGAATTTTCATCACCTTAGCCACTTTAAAATGTCCTATTCCCTACCCTTAGCCTAGCCCCGTTACAACCCTTTAAAGACCTTTTGACTTGTGCTTAGTATTCGTGATCGGTGGTGGAGAATGATTGAGTTGCAAGCCTATGCGGGTACGTGTTCTAACCGGTTTTGAGCGATTAATTGATTGAAGTGCTAATACATTATATACATTAGCCGAATTATAAACCGAGTGGAGAGAACATTGTGAGGGATGTGCATAACTTGTTAGTTTTACGGGCGGGTTAATCTTGGATAACCATTTTATATGGGATTATTCACTTTTTCGTTAAATATTTCGTAAATTGAAAAAAAAAAGTTTGAACCGGGTATGACATTAGACCTTAACCTTTGTCTCGGGAATGGAAAGTGTGTTTCTTGTTCGACCCACGTGAAAGTGAAAAATAGATTTGCTTGAGGGCAAGCAAATGACAAGTGTGGGGATGTGATGGAGTGTGTGAAACCCGAGTGTTAACGTGCTTATCTTGTGTGATTTATTAACGTTTACGTGATTATATACTTTAAATATGTTCACTACGAGCTTTCGTAAATTTACAGGTTAATCACGTAATTCGGTGAAGTTAGAGGCATACATTGGAAGCAGCCAACATCTCTGATTTTTAGAGTGTCACGTGAATTTTGGGAAAGGATGGATTGTTCAATTATGAATACATCATCATCATGGCACATTGGTAATGTGGGTGGAAT
Source organism: Helianthus tuberosus (assembly GCA_030545235.1). Classification (NCBI taxonomy): domain Eukaryota; kingdom Viridiplantae; phylum Streptophyta; class Magnoliopsida; order Asterales; family Asteraceae; genus Helianthus; species Helianthus tuberosus. The sequence continues at coordinate 18,919,539 of CM060415.1, read as the reverse complement.
TGGAATTTGTTTTTCAAATAATACATCATTCACGCAGCCATATTGAGGGAGCATGGGATAGGCACCAAAAGTCAAGACCTCAACATTATCATATGACACGTAGCATTGGAGGAGATATTAAAACATCAAATCATCATTCCTATGAGGAAAGTATGACAACATTACATCTTTGGCAGCGCACGTGATTGAAAAGGAACCGACATCATTATCACATATTCAAGTGGACTTCTATTTGGGCCGAGAGACATCTCGTGGACTTTTGGAATTATTTTGGTTGGGCCGCAATTGCCATATACACGTACACTAGAGGGTTTGGTCAAGGGACATCAATTAAAGATCACAATAATATCATCATTATTTATTTTTATTCGAGAGATCCAACTTCTTTATGGGCCACAATCATCAGAGGGATTATTCTTGGACTTGTGAAAGGGGCCCACGACTTTGAAGACATACATCCTCTTTGACGGTTACGAGGGGGGTTCTAAGCTTGAAACTGACGACACACTACACATCATCATAATCACTTCTTGGAGGCAAGCAGAGGCACGTGCACATGAGGGGATTTTGAGGATACAACATAATCAACATCACATCATCATCACAAATATTATCATCAGTTTTGGCGGCTGGGGAGACTTCTTTGGGGGGAGTTTTCGAGAAACACAAGACAAAAAGGAGGAGCAGGGCCTTTCTCACAAAATCATGTCATTATTATATACACATGCATACACGTGACATAGGAACAAGATTGGCAGTTACTCACATGCACATGTTCGTGGGACCTTTTTTTGTGGGTAACGAGAATTGGAGCATCCAGGCACCGTCGCCGACGCCCATAGGGGCCGTCGCCGACGGTTAATGAATTTCTGCGTCGCTCAGAAAGCCCGTAGGCAGCAAGATTGGCCGTCGACCATATTTAAACAACCACACACCGTCGCCGACGGGGCTTCAGGCCGTCGGGGACGGCTCACCAATATTGATGTCGCGAAATTCGTTCCCCTTTGTTCTTGGAATGAATCAAAACATAAGGGCCATGATTATTTTCGACAGTTACACTTGGTTTTGGAGTTTTGAACACATCTTGGAGCCTATTCTCACCACCTATCACGATCCAATTCCATCATCTTCATCTTTACAACCCGAAATCATTATCAAGAATCATCACCATCATCACAATTAATCCATCATCCACAAACCCTAATCCTTCCACCATCATCATCTTTCACCAAACCTCATCATTCACCATCCTCAAGGCTTCAAGATGACTCCATCCGCATTCCAAGCATCCGGTGATCAAGTTGCATCAACCATGAGCGGCTAATCATCTCGGTTTCACCCCGGTGTAGGTAGTTGTTAATTTTAGGGTTTCAATTTGTTCTTGTTTCATCTTAGTGACAATTTGTATTTGGTTTTTGAAACTTTTGACAATAGTATTACATTTGTTACGAATTCGTGAATTGTCGAACGATGTTAAAAGTTATGACTTTGCGAAACGGTGATATGTAATTGTACGTTGTTAGGATTTACTTGTGTTGATTACAAAGTGTCTTTTTGTCCGTTCTTCGGGGCGTTGATAGTTAGTAGCACCTAAGTCACGGTACACTAAATCCGTTAATCGAATGCATTTGAGTTGAAACTAAAACTTGTAGAAATCCTAGGCTAACAATTACCGAAACCGGGTGTGATTCCTTTTTATAATTATTGTTCTAGTAATCATTTTCTCGTAATTGTTAATCATTAGTTGTTCATCAATTTAATCAATTCAATTAGTCTAAACTCATATCTCTTAATTAAACAAAAAAACAAAAACATTCTAGTAAGCTTCATAAATCGTGACATTAGTTATACTTCATTCGAATCCATACACAAACCACATACTCTTCGTGGTTCGACCCCTTACTACCACTAACTATTTGTTAAGGGTAATTTGGGCTTATAAATATTATCTTTGACCGGAGCGCGACACTCCGTTCAGAAAGTCAAAGTTAATTTACGATAACTTGACTTTTGGGTTTTTAAAACACAAAACTGAACTAAAGAGAGGGCTAAGACACTTACAAAGGGTCCTAGCTATCTTTTCTACTAAGAATAAGTTCCAAATCAAATTAGAAAGCTCCAGAATTTGAGAGAGGAGAAGGATGAATGAAATGGTGCAAATGAAATGGAAGAATTCATGGCTATATATACTAGTTAGAAGTTTGTAGGATCATGCCAAGTGTGTTGTGTAGCCTCCAAGGAATTATCTTGGCCTTACAAGTGTTTGGTTGTGGTTAAAAGCCTTGTTAAATACTTAAACTTGGTGCCTACACAAAGGAATTTTCATGAAAGGTCCCTGAATTTCAAGCTGCAGGTCAGAAACATACATTATGTCCAGTTGGTACCGTCGCGTCGCGCGACAGGAAAGGAAGGGGGTGTCGCGCAGCGCGACCCCTGTGGTTTCAGCCAAATAAGTTTTGAACTTGGCATATTCAGTCCCTGCACCTTTATATGTAATGCTTTAAACTTTCTGAAATGACATAATCGGCACATAACTTTCTAATTTCACGTATATCTTCATCACAAGGTGTGAAAGTGTTAGCGGCCAATCTCCGGCACACCCGGGAGTTTGACTGACCATTGCGGAGCTCCCGGTTCATTCAAAAGGCCTCTTAAAGGCGTAGTTTTAGACGTTGACGCTTTTGGTCCCTTTAACGCGCAAACTTGTGCGTATCACCGTTTAATGGCATCAAAGCCTTATGTAGCTTATATTGAGCATTCCTGAGAGTATGATTGTACATCATAATGCTTCAGGTTCGTTAAAAGGTCATTCAGAGGTATAATTAAACATGTTGACGCTTTTAACCCCTAAAACTTGCAAACTTGCGCGTAACATTACTTTTTGGTATAAAAACCTTGTATGGCCAATATTAGGCATTCCTGAGAGTATGATCAAACATCATGAGGCCCTCGATTTGTCAAAAGGTCACTCAGAGGTAAGAATTAACATGTTGACACTTTTAACCCTTCGTCGCGCAAACTTTTAAATAATTACGCAAACGGCTCCTCTCGTCCAACAAGTGGCTCGTTTGAGAATATGGACACCGTATAAGGTCACTCAGAGGCCTAGTTTAGGCATGTTGACACTTTCAGTCCTTCTATATTCAAGGTTTTCGATTTTTGATGAAATTAGCCCCTCATAGTCAACGTTTGACTTTATTATGGTTTATTACACGTGTCAACACATCATTGGACATGATTTTACGAGGTGTTACATAATGGCTCTTCAGACTGAGCCTTAAATACGAATATTCCTTCTTCATCATCAGCAGAATACCCTGAGAGGGTAGGCTGTGAAGAGGCGCCTTCGCTTCTATGCGAACCAGACAACTGACGATACGCGTCGGATGGTCCTTGGTCGCTCATACTGTAAACTAAAAAATAGTCAAATAACACATAACAATAAAATACAATTATGCACGTATTTCCGTAATTTATTTCCTAACACTTTAAATAATATCTTGATGTCAGCAGAACACTTCTGTGGCTGAATCAGTGGCGTAGCTCTGATACCACCTTCTGTCGCAACCCCCGCCCCCTATCTGTCCCGGGAACGGGGGCCGCGAACATTAATGTCGGTGGTATCGGTGTTTATTATTTTGGCAGCGGAAAGTTCATCAGGACCGTAGTTAGGAAATGTTTTATCAGAGTAAAACCACCATCTTTTATATTAATAATCACATGGGTAAAACCCAAGTTTCTTATTACAACATGTTTATAGGGATAAACCCTATTTTATTGAATTTAAAACATCGTCTTTTAGGTAACTTTTATAACCACATTTTTCCAAGCCGTCAGTGCTCTCCAGCTGGCTTTCTTCTAATTGGCTTTTACATTTTGTTACCTGAAACACGTTTTAAAAACATTTGTCAGTGGGAAATACTGGTGAGTGAATCCCAGTTTAATTAAGAAGAGTTTTATCAATTAACACAATATTGAGAGCGATTACAATGTTTATATCTACACAATTACTCATTCAGTACTGTCAATCCTGACTGGTGGGTCATATTACCCATTGGCTAACTCTTTGTCCAATGGTAACGTGTTCTACATTTTGTATACAAAACCCCAACATATCGGCAGTAATTGAAGAATAACAAAGACTCAATCACTGCTTAATCACATTGTAAAATATTTAAGGTTTTGTAAAAACAGTTTACAAAAAGGAGATTACTCACATTGTTGTCTTAGGTTTCCTTTAAGGGTTTCCTGGAGATTATCTATAATTTACACAAATGCACACATGTTAGTATAATAACCCATTATTTATATTAATGATACCCTCCCCGAGACGACATTCCAACGAATATATCGGGCAGAACCACGACAGCCGTTAGGAAACCCTGGATCAATAGGGCATCGTATCTAATATGTAACAGGGGTTATGATACTTACGTCGGGGCAGAACTTTGTTAATTAGGGGGGTATTATTCCCGGGAATTATGCCTACTATAGTGAAATTGAGAGAGAGAAGAAATTTGAACGGTTTGTGAACTGTGCTCGTCTACTCAATTTATAGGGCTGATTTTGGGTTTCCTCGCGGCCCGCGTAAGGTGAGACCTGGGTTTACGCGGCCCGCGTAGTAGGGATGGTAGGGTCTAGCTTGTCCGGGTCATGAGTGTAGGTCCGAGACGTGTTGCCACGTGGCAGCACCGGGTGATGCCTCGTTGTTGATCGCTCGCGGCCCGCGTAGGAGGTAGCCAAAGGCTACGCGCCCCGCGACAGACTCAATTTTCTTATTTTTATTTCATTTTTATAAAAATAAAGGTATTCGGGGTCTGTTTTCGCGTACGGGGTGTATTTTAGGACATATTAGGGTAATTTAATTATATTAGGGCGTCGGAAAAGGTGTATTTTAGGACATATTAGGGTAATTTAATTATATTAGGGCGTCGGAAAATATTTTGGAGGGTTGTTATAGATGAGTGACAATTGATGTTCGTTTATCCTCTGCTTCTTCATAATCGCTCAACACACCTAAAACTCTCAATTTTGACTTGGAGGGTCATTGATGTTCGTTTATCCTCTGCTTCTTCATAATCGCTCAACACACCTAAAACTCACAATTTTGACTTGGAGGGTCAATTTGTGAGAACCGCTTCACTAAAACTAGTTTTATCCAGATTAAAAAAAAAACTTAACATCGCCCTTGTAATATTTAAAATATTCAATAACGTATAATCGGGACGTTACATTCAATAACCTATAATCAAGACGTTACATTCAATAACCTATAATCAGGACGTTAGAGTCTCTCTATCCTATCAACCCTAAAGATTATGACATCCACGACACTGCATACAGTCTCACTAAAAAAGATGCAAACTCAAGGAAAGAATCACAAACAAATGAGCATTACACTATCATGCCAGACCAAGAGTTTAAGAGCGTGAAAAAATATAGGGGGTGTTTGTTTTTTCTGAAAAGCTCTTCTTGTCCTCTTATGTCTGCGCCGCGCAGACCACGCGCAGAAGTATGGGTTTGCAAATTGTTTGTTTTCTCGAAGACATTTCATTAAAAAAGTTATGCGCGTCCTCTTTTTGGTGCAGATGTGGGATGACCTCTTCTAACCTCTTCTTTCTCCCAAACCCAAACATAACAAGAAACCCTAGCCTCATCTCATCCACCCCTCTCCTCCTGCTTCTGCCTCCCCTCCCCATTGTCAACCTATCCACCACCACCACCCTCCTACCGCCGACAACCCTTCACAGGCGGCTATGCCGTGGTCGGAGGACGAGGAAGACTCGGAATTTTATTGGACTTCTGATGTGGTTGTTTGGTGTCAGATTTCTGGTTTGTTTAAAAACGGAACAGATCCGAAAACTACAGAGAGTGTGAACCATTTGGTGGTTGCTTTTGGTGTTGGGAGGTGTATTCGATCTGACGACAAAGCAAACACAAAGCGGAGAAAATGAAAAGTCAAGAAAAAATGTTTGTGAACAAGTCTTGAAGCATGTTGTACAAGCTGTAAATGACCTCCTTTTGCTTTTTTACATGTAGATCTGAACATGAATGCTGAAAACGTATGTATGTAGATCCGTGTGTCGATTAAATTGCCCATAAAGATGAAGAAGTCAAAGTCAAAGTTTTTTGTGTTTGTTCTAGATGTTAATTGTTATAAATTGTTATGATTAAATGTTTAATAAATCAATTTCTTTATATTTCAATTTATTTCAGCAGTTTACAAAAGTTAAAAAGCAAACACTCTTTTTCTTGCAGACTGTAGAGCTTTGATACACCTCTTTTACTACAGAGGTCTGCAAATGTGGTCCACAGACTGCAGACTTTTTACCTCTGAAAAAACAAACAACACCATAGTCCTAGATAATGCTTATACTCGACCTGGAATACTCCAAATCTAAACCATCAACCATCATACACCAGCCTATGAGGTACGGTGAGACCTAGGAAAACGTGACCAAGTAGAACTCACCAATAATGTTATTTCTAATTTATAATAAAAAACAATAAAAAATAAAAAAAGGCTAAAGTTTAAGAAAAAAAAAAAGAAAGTTGAAAGCTAGAATATGAAACCATTGCTTTCGGGTAGGAATATGTCCGGTATATAAGACCGTGGGGTATGGGGCGTGGGTTGGGGGAAAACGCCCAAGCCACCACCCCGGGTGGGCTTGGGTTGGGGCGTGGCCCTTGGGGCTTGGGTTTCAAGCTGGGCGTGGGGAGGTCTGGCCAAGCTGACATGGCGGGCTCTGACTGGACAAACCAAAGTAGCCGTTGGCCAACGGCTATCTTAAAAAAAAAAAAAATTTCCACTATAAAACTCACATTTTTCTTCCATTTTTTACCACATTCAACCACATCTTCTATAATCATCTTCAATTCTCCTTCAACAAAACGAAAAAATGCATCCTCATAACCGTCCTTTTGACCCGAAGAACCCGTATGCATTCCAAGAAAATAATCCTAGCCCACCACCCATTCGTCCACTGCCTCGTCCATTTTTGATACACTCTTCTATGCCCCAAGAAGCGAGTTATGCATCGTATCTTGGGAATTATTTGTTTACTAACTTCCCACACACCGATGATGCGATACCTACCGCGTTTACACAAACGCCCATCAACCTTTCACAAAACGAAACCGTCCCCGAAACTCAACCACCCAACGATGGTCCTTCCGCATCGAAACCCATCAAAAAGAGAAGCCATAAGAAAAAAACCGAGGCGGATAAAGCACTTGAAACCGCTAAGCGAAAACAACTAAAATGGACCGTTCCTGAAGAACTTGCATTGGCGAGGGGTTGTGTGACAACCCGAATTTCCAAGATCAGTGTCTCTTAGTCACGTGATCTGTTTTCTTGTTATTCCGCTTTCAGGTCCCTTGCGATGATGTAAATTGATAAACACTTGTGACTATAATGTTATAACGTGTTTGAGTATGCGTACGCGTGTCTAGGTGTCGTTTAGTTGATTTAGGGGACTAACCTATTTGGGCCGCGAGCTACACGATGCGTATTGGGCCGCAAACCCACTCGAAGCACACACCACAGGTTATCCTAGATTGAACTGTTCGAGCCCAAATCAAGGGTTATAAAAACTGGGCCGGCCTATGTGAGTCCGCACGCTCGAAGCCCAAATACCACATGTGTTGGGGGCGGGCTTTTGATTTCAGAATATACACATATGTTAGAGTTGGGCCGATTATTTGGGCCAATAGGAATCACGCACACATGAGAGATTCACATATGGTTACTTAACAATATCACACAACTCAAAGCAAAACCCTATCTCTCTCAAGTTCACGTGCGGCATAGCAGACCCCCCCCCCCATCGGAGCTCTTCCATCTTCGAATCAGTATCTCTCATGTCCTTATATTTAACCGGTATGTTAACTTGATATTAGTAATATTGATGCTTGATTGGTTATTTGCTTGAGATGAAGTGTTTGATTGATTGATTTTAGTATTCGTGAATCATGTATTATGTCTGCACATAAGGCTTTAGGATTCGTCCGCACTGGTAGTCAATATGTGTGAATACGTTCGAAATTTTAAAAGTAGTCCGACGACCTTGTTGACTTGACTGATGTTGTTCGCACATAATCATTAATAATGATTCAACTCATATTGTTTAAAACAAAAACAAATCATGATACTATAAAGGTCCCATCTTAATTTATGTGAAAGTGTGAATCTGTGTCTGAGGCATGATTGACCGAGTATAAAACAAATATAGAGGACCTAGGAGATATTGGATAGGTTCTGACATATACATGTGACTATATTATGTGAAATCAAATTGATAAGTATGGTGGGCCAACATACACATGCCTTTGAAAACAAATGGATAAGTTTTGGAAGGAAATACATAAACCATTGATACACATATGGTGGGCCGCACATGGGGAAGGGAGATTTGGAATGACCGAATTTGTGGAATAATTATATACTGACTTTGTCAAGAGTGATTTAATTCTCAAATCACATTCTTCTTTAAATGGGCCGCATACAAACAGATTTGAAATACACCGGATGTTTGGACTATACAAAAGGAATATTGTCTGTGTATATATATATGTGGAACGTGTTAATTTGAATCGGTGTTAAGATACGTGCATGACTAGTTGAATTACATGCAGACTGGTTAGGAATAGTCAACTTGATAGGTGTAAACGTGACTTTATTGGCTGGTATATGTTCAAAGGTGTGTAAATAAGTGTTCATGTCAAACTGATTATTCTATGATAACCACATTAGGTTCTGTGGATTGAATTGGATCATATAACTAATCTTACCGAGCAAATCAAGGTGAGTTCACTACATTCGAGCATGCGTCCCAGTGGTTGGGGACAGTCAGTGGTTTGGGTAAAAACGGGTATATTGGTTAATATTCTCACCTATCATTTTTGTAAGTCCCTTATTCGGGTATTAGTTGGTAGCGCTACTTAGGTTTGGCACCCTCACACCGCTCCTGGATAGGACGGATGTGAACTAATGACCCAGTCGGGCCCAGTACTAGATAGGAGTACGTGGGATAGGGCAGTCATGTATTTCAGGAGCCGTCTTGTTCGGAAATGAGATATTAACAATATTACTTGCATTTGTCAGTGAACTGTTTTACATACAACTGGTAACAAAACGTTTTCTTAAACTGTGAACTCGCCAGCTTTGTCTGATACACTTGTTGCATGCTCGCAGGTCGTTAGATTTCTTGGATGTGGGACTTGCTGTTTGGAGCGGTTTGAGTGGTCATGGATTGTACTGATTGGATACACTTATTGGAACATTGGTTCTCGTACATTTGTTTTGAGAATATTTAAAATATGGTTTCGTTAATGCTTCCGCTGAACACATTGATTATTCGTATAAACTCATGTTGGGATTTTATAATTAAATCGAGAATGTTATTTCGAAACTTGTGAGTTCAATGTAATTTAGTGGCTCATCGTCAGTTTGTCACACGCCTATCAGGGTCACTCACTAGATGGTATTTTGGGGGTGTGACAGTTTGGAATCAGAGCCACTGGTTATAGTGAACTTGGTTTTAAAACGTTTTTATAAAACCAGACTATAACCGAACAGATCCGAAATCGACCATGACACTCAGCTCCAGATTGCAAGGTTCGTCTTTCTCACTTGATGCATACATTACATGACTAGTACACATTTGTTTATGATACAATCCCACACACTCGTCGCTATGGCATGACTACCTGAACTACTTACTTACATCATGATGCATTGATAGTTTGTCATAGTCCTTGGATTTCTATGGTTTTATCGTTTTGATAACTTCTGTTTGGCATTTGAGTTAGAGGAACCATTTGACATGAGTTAAGAGGAACTGAGATGAGCATGCAAATCGCAATATTATTGTGGGTGCACACACAATAATAATGTGGGGTGCATGCGAGTCCCAGTGAGCCTTAACAAGTGAAAAGGGGGTTCTGTTCTGTTATCTAATCAATGAGAAATGTAACAAACCTATGTGGAGTCATAGCAGTGATTGTCTTTTACTCGAACGTGGCCTTTCCACTCCTTTCTGAATCCTTACAAATCTCGATGCTATCGAGTATTACCTGAACACACATCTGAACGCCTAGTGAAATGTGTAGAATGTTAGGTGCTTGCATGAACGTCCTTGAGTTGGTCTATACCTTTCTCGCTTCTCTTCATTTGCTAGAACTCTATGTATTGACGTCTTAGACTTCGAAGTGTGATCACTTCTGCAACACTCTCGCAGCATACCGCGTATTACTCAAACAACTTGCAACATTGATGGGCAAGAGGATGAGTGTAGTACTTTACCGACCTCAGTATTTGGACGACACCGATTTCCAGCAACGAACATCAGTAATTTGACTCCAATTGAATCTTTAACTCTAGTCAGCGACTCATGGGAGTCAACTCTTATGAATCAATCAGGACGTAAGCGATGGCAATTGATTATAGTGTGGAGCACAGTGAATAGCACCCAGGACGTGGCACAGAATGTGAAAAGATGGATTTGGGTGGTGAAGGATCGTAGGGCCCCGTTTCAAGCAACGACGTTAGAGGCAACAGACATGGCAACATCAAGGTACTCGTAATAGTAACCTACAGTATGAAAATGAAGGTGTCTACGGCATGGATCGGACGTTGTTGAATCAAGACAACAACAACCAAGGGAACGATGGCAGTGCTGGAAATCCTCGTAACGATAACAACGACACTGGAAATGATGCTCGTGGAGGGGCATTTAGGATTGGCATGGGCGACGCCATGAATACGACAGCATGGTGGCCTGCACGTTCTTGATAACGAATCGCTCCGTCTCTATTCTGTTTAACCCTGATGCTTCTTGAAACCGAACCTGTTGTGGAATCGGTAGACGACAAGTCAATCGAAACTTCATGCATTCGTTGGGATGCAAACTCGACCTTCTGGGACAAGTGTTCGACATCGACCTTCTTCCTACTACCCCTGAAAGTTTTGCTGCAGTGGTTGGTGTGAATTGGATTTTTCAGAAATCAAGCAGATATACTCTGTGAGAAGGAATTTTGCGTATCTTTCTCCCCAGTGGGGAATCGTTATTTGTTCTGAAGCATCAGAGTGGTGCAAAGGTTAGCGCCATTTCAGCTATGAAGGCCCAGAAGTGTCTACAGTAGGATTACCCCGCCGCATTAACAACCGTTACAGACGTTAAGACTGAGGAAGAGAGGATCGAGGATCCGTCAATTGTTTGTGATTTCTTCTAATGAACTACTCGAAGACCTTTCAGGTTTACTTCCACAACTATTAGGCAGAATTTCAGTTTGATCTCACGCCAGAGGCAACCCTGATTACTCGTACTCTTACCGTCTTGTATCAGGAGGGTTGCAAGAGCCGTCTAACCAACTACAGGAACTGCTGAACAGGAGTCTAGTCAGACCTAGCCTTTCGCTTTGGGAAGCCCCAGTTATATCCGTGAAGATAAGCCTTCTCGTATGTGTACTAATTATCGAGAACTCAACCAGGTGACAGTCAAGGACCGTTTGCCTCTACCATATATTGACAGCCTGTCGACCAACTGCGAGGGTTAAGCTCCTATTTGAGGGAAGACTAACGAACGAACTGTCGTCAGATGGATGTCCAAGGGAAGAATGTTCTTACAGCGGCATATCAAACGCAGTACGGCCATTGCGACTTTGTATTCCATGACCCTTGGGTTAAATCAACACACCAGCAGCTTTATGGATCTCATGAGCCGACCGTGTTTATTGAGGACGTTTTGAATCATTCCCAGGATAAAGGAAACTATGGGCGGCATTTGTATCTTATCTTAGAGCTCCCGAGGGAGGAGCCACTACACGCGAAGTCTCGATAAGTGTAACTTCTGGATTTGAGAGGTGCCTATTTTTCTTGGCCATGTAGCCAACGAAGTGGGGATACACGTGGATCTCGCTAAGATCTATTTTGTTAGAAACTGATCAACACTAAAGATTCCTTCGGGGATGCAGTAATTCCTTGATTTCGCTAAATACTATCGCAGATTCATCTCAGGATTTTCGAAGATTGCGCCGCTGTAACCTCTTTAGCACAGCGGGGTGCTGTGAATTCACGGGAGACAAAACAGGGGGACGACTTTTCAGCCTTGGAAACCCAACTCTGCAATGCACTGAGCATCGCTTCTATCCGAAAGTATGGATGCTCTAGTGGTATACCATGATGGTTCGGATTAAAGTCCCAGTTTCGCGCCGATGCAACACGAGAAGGCAATGACTTACGTAATGGAGTTACGAGGAGGAACTACACGACACACAACCTGCAGTAGCAGCCGTGATCTTTGGATTTAAGCTGGAGGCATTACTTGGACGGTACCAAATGCACTACTTAGACCGATCACAAGGGCCTCCTGTGCACTCTAGTTTCGAAGGAGCTAAAACAATTGGTGGCATTGCTGGATGGAACTTATGAATGATTACGACCGTGTAACATGGACGTTCACGAGCTTTGCAACTCACTATCGACTCTAGCCTACCTGATCAGATTCGCCTTGTTCTAACCGAAGCATTAGAGGAGGAGGAATTTCAAGTTGGGCCCATGCGGGGCGTGGAAGAGCAACTTTTAGCAAGTTGGGCGATTTTCGCTACTTCATGGAGCGCATATGTTTTCCCCATTATGAAGCAACCGTAGAGAACTTGAGTGGAGCAAGGCACACCTGCCTTGATATTCTGGTCATCTGGATTTGATGGAATATATTAGGATCGAGGGATCTTGTACCGACAATTGGGGTTGAAGGCCTACACAGCAAAGCATGTGAACGACGTGTGACTTGTGCGAAAGTCAGGGTGGAACACCAGAAACCCTCTGGTTCATGTCAGTAATCAGAAACACCTATTCGGAGATTTGAAACAGACAACCATATATTTTGTCACTGGTTTACCTAAAACTCAGAACGGAAACATCATCACCTGGGTGATAGTTGATGGACTCAAGTTACCAGCACACTTTCTTGCGATCAAGAAAACTGACGAGTCTTCACAGTTGTGAGTATTCCTCTGAGAGAGGCGGCTTCTAGGCACAGAGTGCCAACTCCTGTTACCTCTGAATTTGATCTATGCAAGCAATACACAACACCCTTGGCTCACGTCAGAACCAGAGCATTGCTTATCGCCGTTGGGCGAACGATCAGAGAAAACGAACTCTCCCGTCACTCGAAGACATGCTGCGAGCATGTGTGTGACTGGCTTTGATGCAAATTGGAAGGACTCTTACCTATGGTTAAGGACTACTGCGGCAGTTATCATCTTGGTAGCCAGACAGCTCTGTTGAGGCATTACATAAGACAATAATGCCAACCTTCTTGATAGACTGGGATGGATGACAACCTAATCACAGGTCTAGGACTTGTACTCGAAACTCTTGGGGAGATAGCTGGGATCGGATATCACTGGAAGTTCATTGTAGGCGGTCGAATCATGTTGAAAACCCTGGGAGGATGTGGTACGCTTGGGAAGCGTGGCAAGCCTAACTTACGTTACGTTGAGTTATTCAGAATCTTTGAAAGAATCGGCTACGTCGCCTACAAACTTGAGTTACCCGACGAATTGGGTAACGATTACGATGTCATTTATGTCTCGAACCTAAAGAAGCGTCTGTTCGACGCAACGCTTGTGATACCTTTGTTGAGAAACCCACTGTTAACACAATCGAATTTCAATCGTGAGAGTTCGTTGGAACTCAAGACGTGGACCGAAGTTCCTGTGAGAACGCAAAGATCAGGTGAAGCTCTGTTACCCCCGATTGTTCAAACGGTGGGACCAACTTTCGATATCATTGGCGAATTTCGGGACGAAATTCCGTTTCAAGTTGGGGATGATGTGGCACCTGAGGAAAAATCTACGGCAATCTTGATTTATCACCTCACTCCTCTGTGCTCACTTATTAAATTTCGGGACGAAATTTCTTTCAAGTTGGGGATGATGTGACAACCCGAATGTCACACCCCAAATTTCCACGTGTCACCGGTGGGCCCGGTGGGGAGTATCGTGACGTGGTTGGCAACATTATAGTCAAACAACACAATATTTAATTGCACAGCGGAAGCAAAAGATAAATATATTACAATCCGAATATAAAGTAATATCCAAGTATTACAACGGAAGGTAAAGGATCCACAGGCGGATCATAAAACGTAAACATTGTTCAACAGACTTTAGACGCCTAGAACTTGCAAGATTCCTTATTAACGTCCTGAGCCGCTTCCAGCCTATTACGTACTTGTACCTGCCACTTAGACTTTTGAAAATACGTCAGTTTTCACTGGTAAATACACTCAACCGACTCATTTGAAAATGTTTATGAAAATTTGTTTAGGTGCACAAGACACGTAAATGTTTCGACACTTTGATTAGAATGCACAAGGCAAAATTTATATTTTATACTTGAGCCAAACTATATTTCATGTTATCAGTTTTACATAACTTGCTCTACATGTAGGGCCCGAAACTATGCCGGTTCATGATTAACCGACACACCACTATTCCCCTATTGGGAATTCCATATTGGTATAAACATATGGCATCTGTCAGGTGTATGCCTACACCCCGAGCTTAGGTCGTGGCCATTGCAAATCATGAGTCAAGGATATCCAGGACACGGTCGCATTAATCCCCAATGTTTCAGTCAAGCAATACGAATTAAAACAGGTTATTTGGATTTCCCGACTCATTGGTCTTTGAATCCCATACCTGAACATGCGGTATTTATATTACCGTATCCCAAGCCCGTAATAGGGAAAATAAGTTAAGAGTATTTACCTGAGCTAGCTCCTGTCTTAAACAGCAGAAATTTATAACTCAGCCGTATTCACTTAAGCAAGTGTAGGTACAATTTACCGGAAAGCTCTAGTCTGGAATGATGGTATAAATAACTAATTAGAATGCTAACGGGTCTTTAATTAAGCTTAAGCTTAGACCGGTTAGTCTTACAGAAAGATACGGTTCGTACGCACGATTAAGCGAAGACCGGATAGAATGTGATTTAGACCCGACAAGTTCGGAGACTCGTATAATATGGGTATATTATACACATTCTGGATTTTGAGATAAAACCGATAAGGTTTGACCCGTTTCGGCTAATTTATGTAAACTAGTTACATAAACCGAACCTAACGCGTATGAAGCGTAACGGGTAACCATAAGAGTCCTAAACAGGTTTCCTAAGTTAACATGCCTTAAATATTTTGTGATATCATTAGGATACCTTCCGTTATGCCCAAAACGAGTTTAATTTTATATTAATCCCCTTAGGGGTATTTTGGTCATTTTAAAGATTATAAAAGGGATCAATTAAGATTCTATGATCCGGGTCTGAATAAATCAGTAAAATAACTTATTTTAACAGGTTATAACATTTGGTTATAAGTCTTATATGCCAAAATAGTTTTAAACCCTAACTATGCGTATAATACGCGTATAAAGTAGTTTTAAGCGACGTACGGGTTAAAATAGGATTCTGAGTTTCCTAATCAGTTAAACAGGTTCAAAACACTCCATTTAATATTTAAAATCAGTAGCAATTGGATTGGCGTTAAAAGGATTTGTAAAACTCATTTTATGGCCGAAAAGGGTATTTTTGGTATTAACCGAATCGAGGCGATTAACCTAGCTTATGATCAGTTTAAAAATAATTAAAAATCTTCAAAAATCCCAAAATATTATATCACATCAGTGGGTAAAAGGTTTGGTGTCAAAAATGGGTTTTAGATAGGCGTTACGCTAGTGACGTCATTTAATTTATGAGAATCGCTATAATTACGTCATTAAGCATAACTCCTAATCTGGACCTCCGCTTGATGTGAAATTTACAGACATGTCTAATAATCAGTAACTAAGATTATTTTACTTTCATATTTCCAAAAATCTCGTTTTATGCTCATAAGGGCATTACGGTCAATATTTAGGCGTTTAACGGAAACATCGGACGATTTGGGATTCGAGTGGTATAAACGCAGAGGCTTATACACACATGCAACTAAGTCCTAATGGAAATTTAAGGCATGTCTAAATCTATATAAATCGGGTCAGAACTGAGGTCAAAGCAAAAGTCAAACTTTTGCGTCTCTCGGTTCCGAATCGGTTCTAAACATAAAGTTGTCGAATCAAATAAGCTTAGACAAGTTATTATACTTATTTTCAAGTTGTATGGCTGATAAAACAGGTTACACGCCTTCCGTGTTGTTAAATATGCGATTAAGGTTTCTGTTGACTTTTTCGGACAACCTTGGACTCGACAAACGACCTAGTTAAGATTGAAATCAGTGGGTGACCTTTTAGGGGTTTATTACCCATATAAATACCAACTTATAACAACTTTTGATTCGACAAAACTCTGGACCATATGTGTTTTATCGTGAAGTCAAACCGTAGTTACTACGGTTTGATTTCTAGGCTACTAACTAAGGAAAACTTGATCGAGAAGGGTTAGACATACTTACACTTGATTAATGGATGATGAGGGATGCTTGTGACCTGCTTGTGTGCTCTGGAAATTCTCAGAGGTGATGAATGAACCATGTGGTAACATGTGGGTCTTGATATAAAGCTTCAAACACACTTGGATCATCGACACCTAAGTCTAGGAGTGTTATAATACCAACCATAAGTGTCCTACAAGCTAAAAACCACCTTAGGTAGCCCAAGGTATGCCATGCAGGTGAACAAAGTCGGTTAAAACATCAACCAACAGCTGTGCAAACGTTTCTGATCAGATAGGGCAGTCGCGTAGCGCGACTGCCGGGACCTTCATGCTCGCGCTACGCGAGCGTATGTACGACCAGCTCAACAAGTTTCATTCATTTGCATTTTAGTCCCTGATCCTTATAAACATCGCTTTCATTTGGTTTCTTGCATTAAGGGGCTTTAATATTGACATATAGGGGCTTTAATACTTATACCCACTTTGTCAAGTCCTCGGGTAACTTTGTGATCACCCGAAAAGCCCTAAATTTCAATGTTGACGGTTCTAACCCTCACACACGAATTTTATCACAACTTGCTCATATGATAACGAAACTTCATGAAATTTTTGTGGTACATTCTAGTGAGCATAATTAATCGTTACAAAGCTTCGGGTTTGTCAAAAGGTCACTCAGAGGTATAACTTAAACATGTTGGCACATTTAACCCCTGTAGTTTGTAATCTCTCACTTTCTTTCACAATTCGCTTCGTATGATCCATGATCTATTCGTTTAAGGTTATAAACATCATGTAGGGTTATTGTAAAGTATATTTATTCATTGTTGACACTTTGAACCCTCAAATTCACATAGTTTCCATGTTTGTCAACTTTAGTCCCTCTAAATATAATTTCACACGTTTAAGCTTATGACACGTGTCAATACATTATAGGACGTGAACTTTCGAGGTGTTACACCGAATTTCCAAGATCAGTGTCTCTTAGTCACGTGATCTGTTTTCTTGTTATTCCGCTTTCAGGTCCCTTGCGATGATGTAAATTGATAAACGCTTGTGACTATAATGTTATAACGTGTTTGAGTATGCGTACGCGTGTCTAGGTGTCGTTTAGTTGATTTAGGGGACTAACCTATTTGGGCCGCGAGCTACACGATGCGTATTGGGCCGCAAACCCACTCGAAGCACACACCACAGGTTATCCTAGATTGAACTGTTCGAGCCCAAATCAAGGGTTATAAAAACTGGGCCGGCCTATGTGAGTCCGCACGCTCGAAGCCCAAATACCACATGTGTTGGGGGCGGGCTTTTGACTTCAGAATATACACATATGTTAGAGTTGGGCCGATTATTTGGGCCAATAGGAATCACGCACACATGAGAGATTCACATATAGTTACTTAACAATATCACACAACTCAAAGCAAAACCCTATCTCTCTCAAGTTCACGTGCGGCATAGCAGACCCCCCCCCCCCCCCCCCCCCCCATCGGAGCTCTTCCATCTTCGAATCAGTATCTCTCATGTCCTTATATTTAACCGGTATGTTAACTTGATATTAGTAATATTGATGCTTGATTGGTTATTTGCTTGAGATGAAGTGTTTGATTGATTGATTTTAGTATTCGTGAATCATGTATTATGTCTGCACATAAGGCTTTAGGATTCGTCCGCACTGGTAGTCAATATGTGTGAATACGTTCGAAATTTTAAAAGTAGTCCGACGACCTTGTTGACTTGACTGATGTTGTTCGCACATAATCATTAATAATGATTCAACTCATATTGTTTAAAACAAAAACAAATCATGATACTATAAAGGTCCCATCTTAATTTATGTGAAAGTGTGAATCTGTGTCTGAGGCATGATTGACCGAGTATAAAACAAATATAGAGGACCTAGGAGATATTGGATAGGTTCTGACATATACATGTGACTATATTATGTGAAATCAAATTGATAAGTATGGTGGGCCAACATACACATGCCTTTGAAAACAAATGGATAAGTTTTGGAAGGAAATACATAAACCATTGATACACATATGGTGGGCCGCACATGGGGAAGGGAGATTTGGAATGACCGAATTTGTGGAATAATTATATACTGACTTTGTCAAGAGTGATTTAATTCTCAAATCACATTCTTCTTTAAATGGGCCGCATACAAACAGATTTGAAATACACCGGATGTTTGGACTATACAAAAGGAATATTGTCTGTGTATATATATATGTGGAACGTGTTAATTTGAATCGGTGTTAAGATACGTGCATGACTAGTTGAATTACATGCAGACTGGTTAGGAATAGTCAACTTGATAGGTGTAAACGTGACTTTATTGGCTGGTATATGTTCAAAGGTGTGTAAATAAGTGTTCATGTCAAACTGATTATTCTATGATAACCACATTAGGTTCTGTGGATTGAATTGGATCATATAACTAATCTTACCGAGCAAATCAAGGTGAGTTCACTACATTCGAGCATGCGTCCCAGTGGTTGGGGACAGTCAGTGGTTTGGGTAAAAACGGGTATATTGGTTAATATTCTCACCTATCATTTTTGTAAGTCCCTTATTCGGGTATTAGTTGGTAGCGCTACTTAGGTTTGGCACCCTCACACCGCTCCTGGATAGGACGGATGTGAACTAATGACCCAGTCGGGCCCAGTACTAGATAGGAGTACGTGGGATAGGGCAGTCATGTATTTCAGGAGCCGTCTTGTTCGGAAATGAGATATTAACAATATTACTTGCATTTGTCAGTGAACTGTTTTACATACAACTGGTAACAAAACGTTTTCTTAAACTGTGAACTCGCCAGCTTTGTCTGATACACTTGTTGCATGCTCGCAGGTCGTTAGATTTCTTGGATGTGGGACTTGCTGTTTGGAGCGGTTTGAGTGGTCATGGATTGTACTGATTGGATACACTTATTGGAACATTGGTTCTCGTACATTTGTTTTGAGAATATTTAAAATATGGTTTCGTTAATGCTTCCGCTGAACACATTGATTATTCGTATAAACTCATGTTGGGATTTTATAATTAAATCGAGAATGTTATTTCGAAACTTGTGAGTTCAATGTAATTTAGTGGCTCATCGTCAGTTTGTCACACGCCTATCAGGGTCACTCACTAGATGGTATTTTGGGGGTGTGACAGGTTGGTTTCAACAATCTCAACATGCAACTTTAGGTATTCTTAAACTTTGTTTATATTAATGGTTTTTTTTATATAACTTTGTAATATATTAAATTTTGTTTTTATAAAAATAGGAAATTCTCAACATCGAACCCATTTGTGGCAAGGGGTTAGTAGAGTATTCCATCAAGATTTGGGAAGAAAGGTTTATCGTGAAAACGATAGCTTATCCTCGAAGTGGAGCGAGATAAGCAGCCAACTTATAAAATATAGTGTTTTTTTTAAATAAAGCAAAACAAAACCCAAAAAGTGGTGAAACCGAAGCGGACATTGTGACGAATGCATTGGTTCAATTCAAATCAAATGTGGGGACCGACTTCCGTTTCATGCATTGTTAGGAGATTTGTAAGTTCCATCCAAAGTGGACGAATATCCCCAGTGGTAGCGAAAGTAACACGTCTTCCAAAAGGTCAAGAGCCTCGTCCCAAGCCCAATCTGATGCACGAGATCAAGAGTTTGAGGACCTTTTGGATGATTCGCCAAGCCCAAACCGGCCTGAGTATGGAAGAGATGCCGCAAAAAGGCGTGCTCAAAAATCAAGATCTGGTACGGCATTGCCTTCAGCTGGGAGTTCGGGCTTGCATAGGGGAATATACAGCTACCAGTTGGATGACATTTCATCCAAGTTAGATACATTCAACGTCTTCCAACAACAAAGGGCCGAACAACGAAGGAGCAAAGAAGCTAGAGATGCCCTGAGACAAAGACGTGATGATTTTAAAATTCTATCCCAGCCGATTGATCACCTACAGGGTGACGAGTTACAACTAGTCTTGGAGATGAGAGAAGAGATAAAAAACAAATATAAACATTAGAAATTTTTTTTTATGTACTTTTCTTTAATTAAAAATATTTGAAAAATTAAATTTGTTGTTTTAAAACAAACAGCCCAGCGGGTCAGGCCAGCGAAGCCCACCAAACCCACGCCCCAAACCCCCGCCCCACCATACCCTGTTTAAATGTGGGTCGCCCCATGTCTTCCCCCAGCCACGTGTCAACAAATGCCCCAACTCAAGCCTAACCCAAGCCCCACCATACCTCACGGTCTAAAAAAAAGAGGCTATTCCAAGCACCACTAAAAATCGACCACGTGTCCGATGGCTCACACGCCCCCGTTCAACTTACGCTGCGTAGACCACATGTGCAACTTGACTCGTTCCCTTTTGCCCTAATTTTCTCTTTCAACACATAAAAACCGCTTTTCATCCCATTCCGAAAACCCTAACCCCCTCTCTCTCTAACCTCTCTACGCAACCTTCAATCGGCGATTCAATCTACACACCGTAATGGCGTCTTTCGCGGAGGCTCCTGCCGGAAATCCAACCACCGGTGAGAAGATCTTCAAGACAAAGTGCGCTCAATGTCACACCGTCGAGAAAGGCGCTGGTCACAAACAAGGTTTTCTCTCGTTTTTTTTTTCAGATGATATCTAGATCTGATGTTTTTAGAATCTGTTTTATGATTTGGTACATGTTATTGTTGTTTTTGACCTAAACGATTTGTGTTGACATTTAGAATTTTGAGTTGCTATCGTCTCGTTATCTAGATCTGATGTTTGTTTAATCTATATCGATGATTCGGTACATGTTGATGTTGTTGTTGACCTAGAATGATTGTGTTATGTGTCTAGAATTGTGATTTTCTATCGTTTGTTTTAGATCGGTTTTAAAAAATTTGTATCCGTTGTTTTGTTTGATTTTTATGTATATCTGGTGGTATTTTTGGTTTATATGTTGAATCTGTTTCGATTTGTAATTTATTTGAAATCCGGTACGTGTTAATGCTGTTGTTGGCCTAAAATGATTGTGTAAATTGTCTAGAATTTTGATTCGTTGTCGTCTATTTCAGTTTCAGATCGGTTTGTTGATTTATAGTATACGTTGTTTAGTTTGTTCTTGATGTATACCTGGTGGTGTTTTGGGTTTATGTGTTGAAATTGATTCGTTTTGTGCTTTTATTTGAATCCGGTACGTGGTAATGCTGTTGTTGACCTAAAATGATTGTGTTATTTGTCTGGAATTGTGATTCACTATTGTCTGTTTTAGATCGGCTTGTTGAGTTATTGCATACGTTGTTTTGTTTGTTTATGATGTATATCTGATGGTGTTTTGTTTATGCTATGTTACTGATTTGATTTGTATTAATTTTTAAGCTCCGGTACGTGTTAATGTTGTTTACCTTACATGATTGGGTTATGTATTTAAAATTGTGATTTACTAGTAGGTTTTAGATCAGCTTGTAGTTTATTCACTTATTGTATATGTTGTTTCGTTTGCTGTATATGTGATGGTGTTCTGGTTTATGTATTGAATCTGGTTTGATTTTTAGTTTTTTTGAAAGTAAAGGATTAGATATATTTGTTATTTTATATTACGGAATGGTAATACACGAACGGCGAGGTGTGTCATTATTTGTTGGTGAATCTAGGGTTATGTCAAGGTTTACAGATTTTTGATTTAGTTTTCAGAAGAAAATTATGTATAATCTAATACTAAGAGAACATAACTAACACAAATTATTGACGGTTGTTTTTATGATCTTCAAGTTTTTAAAAATAAAAAAAACTGTTGTAAAGTTTTTCCAACCTTAGTGTGAAGGGGGTGCATGCATAAAGGGATTAGGCAAAGTTTACCCCCACCCAAGCATGTTGTGCCATGTAATTTGCCTCTCATTCTTGCCTATTACCCAAAAAACATAAGGGGTGCATGCCTAAAATGAGATTAGGCAAACCATTTAAAAAAACCAAAAAAAAAAACAAAAAACAAAAAAGGATGATTGGTTGATTTGGGTATGTGCCCCACCACTTCTCCCTCTCTCTCTTCTTTCCCCCATCGGCAAACATCCCCCGAAAACAACTCTCCATCAACATTGCCGAGCTGCATGTTTCCTTTGGCGGCGGACTCCCGAATCGGCAAGGGTATGCCGATTACCCTGGCCTAACCCACCCCGCACACCCTTATAGCAGTCTGAATATCTAGTTTTATTAGGCTAGCATATGGAATTAATTTAGCTTTTTAAATTTTTTAATAACTGTTTTCACAACTTCCAAGCAGTCTGGGACTCTGAATATCTAAATTTATTTTTAGTAGCAGGTATATATAGATTTAATCAACAATTTGACAATCAACCTAAATCAGCTAAAAGTTTGAAGTTATGAAAACTATAGCTCTATAAAGTTGTGTTTTGTGGACTTATTATTTTCAGCTAATTCGTAAATTATGTTAAGTAATTTATTGTGAAAAAAAAGAGTTTAGTCGTTGAATTTTTCCAAGCAAATTTAATAACAAACTAAAGGCAACTTTGTTCTTATCTGAAAATATGGTTAGTTTTTATAAAACTGTGCTAATTGGTTTTACTTGCATGCATCATGCTTGTTTCATAGAAATGCACTTGGTAAAGTTCTTTTACAGAAATAATAGTATTTGTGATTTGGTTAATCTTAATTTAGCATCCTGTGTGCTGAAATCGTGTAATCAAACATACCATAGCCAAACAGCTAACATCGTATATAACAGATAATACATTTAAGGAAAGTCTCTAGTCTCTACAATCTTTGCTTGTTTTTGTTGACAGATCACAGTTCTTTATGTTTTGGTTTATGCTTCATTGTTTTTAAAGTTACATATGAATTAAATGTTTTTGGTGAACAAGTGATATAGCTCTTATGTTGGATGCATGCTGCAAATCTTCTAGCAAGCTTATATGATATAAGTTTGTCAAAGATGATGTTACTTTTCTAACCGTAGTTTGCTTGTTCGAAAAAAGTTTAATTGGTCAAGATTTTTATTTATAAATCGATATGAATTTTACAGGACCCAACCTAAATGGACTATTTGGAAGGCAGTCTGGAACCACTGCTGGATATTCTTACTCTGCTGGTAACAAGAACAAGGCAGTTATCTGGGAGGAAAACACTTTGTACGACTACTTGTTGAACCCTAAGAAGGTATGATTTTTGTTTATTTTTGCTGATATGTGTGATCTGAAAAACTTTATGGATCAAATCAAATGAAAAATTCAGTTGTTTTTGCTTACACTTTTTTTCAGCATTAGAACTACTCTCTCTGAGCTTTTCTAAAATATTTCAATTTGGAAGTTCTGTAGAAAGAATAAGTTTGTAAACCAAGAAACAAGTTAAAATTTTGCGAATGACATGGTTCATTTTATAAACTATGGTTTATTCCTCACAATGTTATTCAATCAACGTAACAAACATTTCTTTAATGTGCATGTTTGGTTTATGCTTTGCTAAGTTGGTATAAATCGTTCAATGCAGTACATCCCCGGAACAAAGATGGTTTTCCCAGGACTGAAAAAGCCACAGGAGCGTGCAGATCTCATTGCATACTTGAAGACATCCACAGCGTAATTTTTTCAATTACGTATTATAACACCATTTTGAAGTTCTCTTGGTGATTCGTGGTATTAGGAGATAACTTCGGATTATATTTTGATAAATAAGGGGAGGACATTCATCAAATTTTATTACTCATCATTTTTTGTTATTCAAATGGCAAGAGCCTTTTTGTTCTTCAGACAGAAATTACTATGCGTTTGAAGTGATTTGTTTTACACCCCATTTATATGTTTGTTAATTATGCTTGATTGCTTTCTCTGTTATATCATGGCCTAAGTTTTTACCTTATTAACACAAAGAAATGATTTTTCGTTAGGCGACAGTGTTGAAAAATAACTTGCTTTTTGGCGTAAGATTATGTTTAAAGTTTGTGGTTTGGTCCAGGGAACTAAAGAAGTAACAATCGTTGAAAACTCAGGCCATTTTGTGAAATATTTGCTGTAGATAATGTAAGCATATAGTTCTGTTGTTCTCTTATTTAACATAAAGTTCGCTTCCCACTAATCAATGATACATATCTGTATATATTATCATACATCAACGTACGTTTTTCAACGACGAGATTTATTATCGCTTTTTGCATGTCTTTGGAAATTTAAAGTAGGCGCAAATATACTAGCATAGCATTCTGATCCAGTTTTTACACCTTCAACTGGAATGATATTAGACGGACGTAAACTCTTATTTAGTTTGAAAGATGATCTCATGCTATCTAAACCATGAATCACACTGATTCTTAGACCATGTGTAGTGGTACACATGAATAATGTTCCCACCCATTGGCGTTGTGCGCCATGTGGCAGTCCAGTCAGCAATAAGGCATTATGTGACTTTTTTTTTTTAAAACGGGTGTAGTGGGGATGTGGACATTGTGGGGCATTATGTTAAAAGGGGTGTAATAGAATAAAATTAAATAAAAACCATCAAACAAATCTTATTGGCCAAAGGTAAACCATTAGGTAGCGTTTGGTATGGAGGAATGAGGGGTGGAATGGAATGGATCATTACGAGAGAATGAAAAAAAGTGTATTTGGTTGGTCGATGGAATGGAATCGCCCATTCCAAAATGCATTCCATTCCCTCAAAATCATTCCATCCGCACCCCCTGTTTTTTTTCCATTCCATTCCCACTTCATCCTTCATTAAATATACCACAACCCACCATCGTTGCCACCACCCACCATCACCACCGCCGTCCACCACCGCCGTCTTCACCCACCTCCGCCGCCACCTACCCACTGCCGCCAGCCAGCTCCGACCACCACCACCACCACCACCACCTCCCACCGCCGCCACCCGCGACCCACCGATAACACCACCACTGCCACCGCAACAATCGCCACCACCACCTTCGCCACTACCACCACCGCCCCCACCCGCCACTGCCGTTGCCGCCACCCACCTTCGTCCCCACCTATTGTCACCACTAACACC
Source organism: Helianthus tuberosus (assembly GCA_030545235.1). Classification (NCBI taxonomy): domain Eukaryota; kingdom Viridiplantae; phylum Streptophyta; class Magnoliopsida; order Asterales; family Asteraceae; genus Helianthus; species Helianthus tuberosus. Next base: position 18,894,112 of record CM060415.1, on the reverse strand, counting down.
TCCGATCACCGCCGCCACCCACCTCCGCCAACGCCGTCGCTGCCACTACCGATCACCGCCACCACTCACCTTCGCCATCTTCGTCAACCACCACCATTGCCACCCACCCCCACCCCCGCTGCCGCTACCACCCACCGTCGTGACTGCTGCCACCCAACTCCACCGTTACCCACACCCGCCGCTACTACCACCCGCCGCCACCCGCTGCCGCCGGTACAACGGCCACCTATCACCACCCACCATCATCGCCCACCACTGATCACCGCCATCCGATTTTATTCCTTCGTCTTTTCTTGCCAACCAAACAACCAAAAGTAATGATTCATTCCATTCTCACATGGTAACCAAACAAGACATGGAATGGTAATGATCAATTCCATTACCTCATCCATTCCATTACCTCGTCGATTCCATTCCACCGTCCATTCCATTACCCCATACCAAACATACCCTTAGGGAAGTCATTGGGCAAAAGGAATGAACAAGGGCATTTTTTTTTGGTAAAAACTGCCCAGGGGGCGGTCATGGGGCGTGGAGTGGCGTTATTTTGAAGAAAAACGCCCAAATTTGTTTCAACTACTGGTGGTCTTAAGGACATGATATTCCCTAATTGTGCTAACTAAGCTGGAATGAAACCATTGGATGGTTCTCACTGATCACAATAATTTGACAACTAATTACATTAACTAAGCCGAGATGGCACCATCAAGTAAGCAAGAATAAAAAAAAAACATTCAATTAACATCCTAATCGTTAATAAAAGCACAATCGACAAACATTCAATAGTCGATGCAAGCAATTGTTCAATTGTTCAAACACACAAAAGTTATAGTTGACGTAGCAATGATAAACCTTACACCCGATTATGATTGAAATTGTCTAGTCATCGTGTTGATTGTTATGAAATACCCCAAATCCAAAGTCATAATGCAATTGTACATCGATATTCTTCAATTCCTTGTTATCTTTGGCATTTTTCCACTCTAGGTCGTCCAATGACTCTCCAAAGTTGTGAATAATGGTTGGAACTTCGAAAGCCTATTTAAATTGCTTAAAAACCGTTTTGCGTAGGTCTTGGCTTTTCAAAATCCATCCAGGCATTCGGCATTCGATAACTCTCCTTAATGAGATGATCAGAAAAGCTTGATGTCCAACACCACCCTAGGCATTCCATAACTCCATGTACAACTTTTGTTCTTTACACCGCTTTTAGCATCACCTATCACAAGATTATGAATCAATGTAGCTTATATTCAAGGATAATTGTGTGGCAATGAGCATATGTTTCATAGCAAACATGCAAAACTTGCATTCATCACTCATCAGTTTGCCCTTTTGTAAAACCATACTTAGACACATTTCTCACGTAAAACCATCGAGAAATGTTAGTTTTGACAACAATACTTGACTTTAAAATCAAACAAAAAAACCTTACAAGTTAATACTTGGAGAAAATAATTTACTCAAAATGTCGAAACTCTATTTATCATAAATGTCACGTGTGTGTCGTTGGGATTTCTTTTCATATATACTACTTTCTTCAATCATTTCTTATTAAAACCATTTTTTATAAATCCTAGTTTACAGGAAACGTGTTTATAACTTTTATAAAAAAAAGTATAAACATATCTTTATAAATACTAGTGTTAATTTCTTATTTATAACTATATAATCTTACATATGTACTAGCAGGTACACCCACACTAAGCGATGAGATAACGTCTATGGTTATGCTGGAGCTAGTTGTCTTTGAACAATTTTATAACTAGGGGTGAGCAAATTAACCACCATAACCGATAACCAAACCATAACCGACATAACCGAACCACTAATAACCGATAACCAATATAGCCAACGGTTATGGTTATGAAACTTTGTATAACCGCTCAATCGGTTATGGTTATGGTTATGAAGCTTTGGTTAACCGATATAACCGAAACCGAACCGAACTTGTAATGTTAACTTTATATAATGGATTTGTGTTTTACAAAACCCTATCGAGGGTTTTTACTAAGATAAAATTATCTTAGTAACAAAATGATCTTGATGTAGATGCCATTTATTTTGATAAAGAACTAAGGTGTTATGGCCATAATTTTTTTTGTTTGAGAATTACCTTATTAAAAAGAACCCCAAATCGGTAGTTTAACCAAAACGTTTAGTTTCCGTTATCTTATAAAATAGGCTCAAGCTATGTTCGAATCGTGCACAACCCTATTTATTTCAAACCTTACTTGGTTACTTAACCGAAATTAACCGAAACCGAACCATAACCGACTTCATAACCGATTAACCGTAACCGAAATTTGGTTATGGTTACCAAAACTCCATAACCAAACTAGCGGTTATGGTTATGGTTAATAGTAAAAACCGAACCAAACCGACCCATGCACACCCTTATTTATAACTAATGCATGATCAAATTCTTTGTTCAACTAACGCATTTTTATATGGTTATCCTTTTTTAAATTATTTATGATGAGACAAGAAATCTAACATCTTTTTTCCTAAATATTTTAACAATTTTACAACCTTTAGAAAACCCTAATGATTCTTATAATGAATTTTAACTTTTGTCAATGGTAATGCAATAGGTTTTTAAATTTTCTTCAATTGAGTGAACTAAAGAGTAAGTATTGAGTTAAATGAAAATAACACATATTATAGGCATCGGTAAGCTATACCTTACATAGCAAAATTTAATATACTATAATGAGAAGTTGCATGTACACTAAAGGTGTTGTTTGTTTTTTGGCCAGAAGTACTTCTGGCCATTTATGTCTGCGTCGCGCAGACGCGGACAGACGTTTGGCTCCTGCAGATTGTTTGTTTTCTCGCAGACCTTTCATTAAAAAAGGTCTGCGAGACCTCTTCACCACACAGACATGTTCCTATGTCTTCTTGGAACCTCTTCTTGGCAGACGTTTTCTTCCACCGCCTCCACCACCACATCCTGCCACCACCTCCACCACCACATCCCTGCCACCACCGCCACCTGATACATCACCACCACCTCCACCACCACATCCCTGCCACCACCGCCACCTGATACATCACCACCACATCCCTGCCACCACCGTAGAGAGAGAGACCGTAGAGAGAGAGAGAGATCGGTGAACGATGAAGAGAGAGAGAGAGAAAGAAGAGAGAGAGACCGCCACCTGATACATCAGCACCACATCCCTGCCATCATCGAACAAAAACCCCAAATCGAACCAAAAACCCTAAATCGAACAAAACCCCCAAATTAGAGACGACGAAGGCGGTGGTGGTGGTTGAACGACGACTGCGGTGGTGGTGGTTGAACGACGAAGGCAGATTGTAGAGAGAGAGTAGAGAGAGAGAGTTGAACGACGACTGCGGTGGTGGTGTTTGAACGACGAAGGCAGACGACGAAGGTAGATGATGGCGGTGGTGTGATGGCGGAGGTGGTGCGGTGGTGGTGGTGCTATGGGCGGCGGTGGTGGTGCTATGGCAGATTGTAGAGAGAGAGTAGAGAGAGAGAGAGCTGAGGCAGAAAGGAGAAAGAAATGGCAGATTGTGTGTGTGAAGAGTTTTTGTAGAAGAAAGAAAAACAAACTCTCTTCTCCTTGCAGACTGCAGACATTTGGTCCACCTCTTCTCCTGCAGAAGCCTGCAGATATGGTCCGCAGACTGCAGACCTTTTCCCACAGAAAAAACAAACATCACCTAACTTCACGTGAGTATTTTTTTTTTTTTTGTCATTTAGTATTTTTTTTGTTTTTTTTTTTTACTTTCACACTTCAACATTTAGTATTAACACTTACAACCACTCAACTTTTTAAAGACTTCGTAATCAAATTTTACTTGCATAATTTTATGTACATATCGGTATAAATTCAGGTTAATTTACATTCAATGTAATTTTTTTAAGAAATTGGTAGGCTCAAATATAAAACATTTTAATGTTTTTTTTTGTACCTTTTTAATTGTTTTACATTTTGACATAAATTTTGTTTTAAAACAAGTTGGATCAAATATAGTACGTTTTCATTAGACCGTATAAATTCGAATTAGTTTACGTTTCCACATCGTCACAACGCGCCGTACCATTCTTTGACTTAAAAATATATTTTTCTTATCTACTTATTTTTATGTACGTGTCCGTATAAGTTCAAGTTGGTTAAAGTTTCATCTTAAATTTCTTTTACAAATAAGTCAGATCAAATATAATACGTTTTCGTACGATAAGATTGCCAGAAAACCACAAATGAAGTCCAGTTTCATGTAAAAGCACCGGATTCAGAAAACAGAGACAAATCATTCAACCAAAATGCAAACCTCTCCAGCCTCCGAACCCCCAAACCAACCGGACTTCAAAATCGGCCAACGAGTCCATTACACCGGAGACTACCGGCGGATCGGCACCGTGAGGTACATCGGAGAAGTAGAAGGCTATTCCGGCATCTGGATCGGCGTCGAATGGGACAATTGCGACGGCAAACACGACGGATCAGTTAACGGCGTTCGCTATTTCACTGCACAGTTCCCTAAATCAGCTTCATTCGCTCGCCCTCACAATTTGAGCACTGGCGTTTCGTTATTGCAAGCCCTAAATATCCGATACCGTACCAGTTCTACTAAAGAAGAATTAGGTATACAGTTTGAACTATTAGCGTTTCAACTTTCAATAAGTTGATTTGGTTAGTTAGTGTTAGGATCAAATGCAAATAGTTTTCGTGCAAATAACTAGAATAATTATTGTTACGCTGTAGTTAGGTCTGTAGTTAGGCCTGTTCACTAGTCGAACCGAACGAACCTTTGCTCGTGCTTGGCTCGTTTACAAACCGAACCGAGCGGAGCGGCTCATTTAAAATCGAGCCTCAAAGCAAACGAGCATTTGAATATTCCGAGCGAGCGTCGAGCGAATTTCGAGCGATTTTGATTATTGTGTCGCCCGATTTTAATTTGCTGAGGGAGATAGTGACAATGTTGGGTCTCAAGTTTTTATGTCTTTAAAAACAGGCACATTTTATGGCATAGTATTTTTCTTATGAATAACAATGTTGTGGTTGATGAGGCGATGATCATATAAATGACGTTGAGAGTAGGAGACGATCGACTTAGGGTAACAACATGAGACTTTGAGCTTGAGGCGATGAGCAGATTGTAGTTTAGCGGTTTGGGGTTTAGCTTTGTGTGTATATGTGTATATACATGTTTATATATGTATGTGTATGTGTATATGTATATGTATATATATATTCGAACCGAGCCGAGCCGAGTGGACCTTTGCTCATGCTTGGCTCGTTTACAAACCGAACCGCGCAGAGCGGGTTGTTTACAACCGCGCCTCAAATCGAACGAGCATTTTCCGAGCGAGCGGCTAGCGGTTTGGACGGCCCTAGCTGTAGTTTTTGAACTGGGGTAATTATTATTATGCTACTTAGCTACTTCATTTGTTTTAGTGTAATTACTTTAAAAATGTTTGGTTTATAAAGGAAACCGTTTCTAACACGCTGGTTAGAAGAAAACGATTACACTCATTGTTATAAGGCGTTTCGGTTCGTATAGAATAAACCTTGTCTAACACATTCGTTAGAAAATAGAAATAAACGATTACAAAATCCGTGTTGAAGTTTATCAAAATGAAACCATTTCAAACACGCTCATTAGAAATAAAAGATTACAAAAACTGGTTTTAACACATACGATTACAAAATTTGTTCCAAAATTCTAAGTTTATCAAAATAAATTAAAATTGTAGAGTAATAATAATTATTCTAGTTATTTGTATGCTTAGCACAGAAAACCTATATGTACTGGATTCCACACTTGGTTGGTTAATATGATTTTTTTAATTTTTTTATGGTTACAGATGAAATGTATGTGCTTTCTGCTAGCCATAAACGAGTAAATGTACAGCTGGTTGGTAAAGATAAGATTGAAGATATATTGGCCCGGTTCGAGGAGTTGCCTGGTGCATCATTGTCATATTTAGGGGTTAGCTCTCCTGGGGATCCTGTTGAAATTAGTAAAACTTTACCGAGTGAGTTTCAGCTCTTTTGTATGTAGTTGGTGAAACAAATATTCGATTACTGTGATAGATGTAAAATCACGTCACCTGCTTGTTCCTAGCTTTAGTTTAATAATTATCTGGTTGCATATGTTTTAGAATGGGCCAGACTGACTGCACACCACTGACACATCATACGAGCCATATACGTGGCGATAATAGGTCATGTGGGGTGGAATTAGGTGTTATATTGACACGCCATACGAGTTATAATGTTAATACATGCCACATGAGTTGGTGTTCGTCCACGTCATACGATCGTACGATGTGTTATTCTTACACAAGTGACTGATGTGACAACGCACACCACTGACAAAGCCATATGGCCTGTATGATTTTGGTCTGGCATATGGTCCATATAATGATGCCAAGTGGTGTACATATAATAGCTTCCTTTAAAATGCACACCCAAACACCTACAAAGTTGTTTAGCCTGCACCACTAGTTTGGTTTTGAAAACTTTTGACAGTATTTGGATGTAGAAGAAGATCTTTCTCAAGTGTTTTTTAAAAGCGCCTCTATAAGCATGTTATAGGCCACTGGTGTATAGGGTTATCTGTGTATTCAGGAGGCAAAAATTTGATTCTTTTTTTCTTTCGTATGCTGGTGTATCACATGATTATTTTACATGTAAGAGAGATATTTGATGGATTGGAGAGGTGTGTTGGAAGTTTGATTACTTGTGAGTGTTGGTTTTCACAATGTCAGATGAATAACTGATAAAGATCAACATATATTTGCATCTAGTTTTGTGTCAGTACAGTTATGCTTTTTTTTTTTTTTGCAGATCTAAAGGAGCTCGATTTAACTGGAAACCTGCTGTCCAAGTGGCAAGTATGTTTTCTTGCTTACAGATTTACATGCGGTAAATTTGTTTTCTTGCTTACAGATCTACATGCGGTAAACTTGTGTTGTATTGCAGGACATTGATGCCATCTGCATTGGGTTGCCAGCTCTTACGGCACTTAATCTAACAAGCAATAGAATGTCAAATGATGTGGTGGGAGTCTCTCACCTAAGGAATCTTCGACTTTTAGTCTTAAATAACGTTTCCATTAGTTGGTCTCAGGCGAGCAATGCTTCCCTACTTCTTTTACTTAACTATGATATGTTAATATGGTCTGTGTCAATGAAATTTAGTTGCTTTGCAGGTTGAAGTGCTAAAAGATTCATTGCAAGCCATCGAAGAGCTGCATTTAATGGGAAATAAAATAAGGGAGATAACGGTATGTAATATCCTCATATTTTTTCATAAGTAATTAGGTCGCAGTTGCCACATCAAATCTCTGCACTATTATCTTATTTTGATAATATGTTTCATTTAACCAGCCTACATCATCCAAATATGTACAAGGATTTTGCTCTCTGCGGGTTCTTAACTTGGAAGATAACTATATGGCCGATTGGGGTGAAATCTTGAAGCTTTCACAACTGAAATGGTATAATAAAGCAATCTTTTTTCACTTCTTGGCTTAAGCTGTTTAACGTTTACGTTCACCCTTGAAAATACGGTTTCTGCATTCAGTTTGGAGCAGCTTCATTTGAATAAGAATAACATAGAACACATTTCGTACCCCACTACAGACGAAGGACCATATAAGCCTTTCCAAAGTTTGCGCTGCCTTCTTATCGGTAATCAATTTTTCACCATATATGTAACTTGCTCATAATGTCGACTGATTTATAAATTACACTTATCAGGAGGTAATAAAATCGAGGATCTATCTTCCATTGATGCGCTGAATTCTTATCCAGCCTTAGTGGTAAGATTGTTTTATATGATATGCTTAACCTTCATGTTCCTTGTTCTTTCTTAATTTTCTGAAAAATAGTATATGTTCAACAACTAGTATAGCATAGCTTACGGTTAAGAATAGTATTGAGTTGATGTGTAACACGTGTCGTCAAAAAATTGTGAGAAAGTAGTGTGTGCTTTTACTTTAAGTCATCCATTAGTGTGTTATGCACGGTCAGAAATGCCTATGGTAGCTTTAAGCTTCCAGACGTATTAATGTTACGATTTCAAAGTGCAGGATATTAGGTGTTCTGAGAATCCAGCAACTGATCCAAGCAGAGGTGGGATTGGAAGATATGCTTTGATTGCTCGTTTGGCAAAAGTTAAAATATTGAACGGGAGTGAGGTAAATTCAAGACCATATGTTGTATATTGCCGTTTGTAGTTGTTTAAATGTAACACATCCATCTTCTTGTCATTTGTCAGATTACCCCTCGAGAACGCAGAGAGTCTGAAATTAGGTACATCAGATTTAATGCGATTGGTCTTAATATTAAATCGAATACTATAGAGCTGCATTAGAGTTAGGGCTACCATTTCAATGTTGTGGGCTTTTGTATTGTAGATAAAAAGATGTATATTATATTTTTTTTTATGCAGGTATGTACGTCTGGTAATGTCAAAGCCACATCAAAATCTGGAAGAGATCAAGAGGCTTCACCCAAGGTATTGTCAAAGCCGCATCAGGCGTTCAATTATTAAAAAAAATTGTACTTATTTCTTACATATAGCCCATTAAAAGAGCCAGTTGTATGATCATACAAACCAAAGGCAACGAATTTGAAAGTAGGTTAGGGTTATGTTTTATCTCTAGTGGGTCAAATGGGTTACAGTATAGGATTTAACTAGAAAGGAACAATGGGTTGAAAGTCATCCTGTATTCAAATGTATAAAAACCTCCTAATAATTCTCTTAAAAATGTTAAATTCTTTTTGTAATAACACCGTTTTCGTGATTATATTATCACATTAGTTATATATAAAATTAAATGGATATTTTTTTTTCTTGAGTCAGCCCAATCCAGCCAGTCTATCTTTACCTGTTCTACGTATTTACATGTTCAACACGAACCTGATTTGATCTGTTACCCAACATGTCTGACTCACCTATTTTGCCACCTCTAATTGGTACCATGAAAATACATCATCGTGGTGGTATACTAATTGTGGTGGTATACTAATTGATTTCCTTCCATTGATATACTATATCTTCATAGTGGTTTTGCCGTTTCATAAGTAATTTTTGTTGCAAAATGAATAAAAAATTTATTAGATATATATTTGTGCAATTAGTGAAAAAACTTGATGAATAAGATCCTTTTCTGTTCATTGGTATTTTTTTCGTGCGATGATCCTTCCACTGATGTCGTCTCGAGTTTGATATTAGATTCACCGAGCTCAAAGCATTTCATGGAATCGAGGATGAACGACCTACAAACGGTCCAGCAGGCCCTCAGAAAATGTCTTCTGGACTTATCAGTATGAGCATATAGCCTTTTGAACAATGTTTTAAGTTTTCGACAAATAGTCAACAACTTTCTTTAACCTTTGTGCCAAATTAAATTGTTTCTTGCAGCTGTTACTCTCAAGTGTATTGGACCATCAATTTGTGAAAAAGCTCCGATAACAAAAAAGTTGCCTGCAACCACCACTGTAATTATTTGTTTTTCCAATTATTTTGTTGTATTATTTTTCAGTTGTTTTTCTTAACCATAATGTCTTCGCTTCTTTTTGTAAGGTTGGTAAGCTGAAGACGCTTTGCTTGAGCTTTTTCAAATTGAAGTTTTTTAAGCCAATATTATATCTTCAAGAAGAGGTTTCTCTTTGACCAAATGTTTTGACTTTATAAATGTTCGTGTTGCTGTATTATCGCTAGGGCTGTCCATTTTTATCCAAAACCCGAAACCCGACTCGAATTCAAAGCCATCTGAACCTGAATTAGAGAATACCTGAAAACCCCAAACCCGACCAACCGAAATTTAAATGGGTCGGTTATCGGGTCACTTTTTCCCAGCGAAAAACCCGAACAACCTGAAACACGAAACCTGAAAAAAGGTGTTCTGGTTTAGTATTTGGAAAATTAAGTTTTGGAACTTTTGAATATTACAATATCATATTGATAAATGATGTTTGAATTTTGATGATATTTTTTTAGTAACAATATGAATTTTGATAATATTTTATAAAAAAAAATATTTTCATTATATATCTAAACCTGAAAACCGGACAACCCGACCCGAATAACCCAAACACAACCAACCCAAACTTTAAATGGGTCAGTTATCGAGTCACTTTTTTCCAGCAAAAAACCGAATAACTTGACCCGAAGATTGAAACCCGATGAACACCCCCGACCTGAATAACCCAAACCCGACCAACCTGAACGTTAAATGGGTCAGTTATCGAGTCACTTTTTTCCAGAAAAAAACCAAACTTGACCCGAAAAACCCGATGAACACCCCTAATTATCACTAGTATGGAAAAATGTTCCTTGGAAACCTTAAGGAGTTCTACCAATTGTAAATTTGGAAAATAGCGCGTTTGAAGTTCGTTAGTTAAATAAAATGTTAATGTATGATCTTAGCACGAGTATTAGTTTAAGAGACCTGATAGCAATAGATTGAAAAGCGATTGCGTCTTCATGGCGAATCTGAACCTAACTTGCCCTGTGAAATGTGGATAAACGCGTTTGCTTGTGATTTGCAGGGCTCCCCGCTGCATACGTTGCTTGATGATGACATGGCATCTTTGAACGATGCGGGTGTATGCAACCAATCAACCATTCTGGTGGACGAAGAGTACTGAAACACCACATCCCATGAACAATTTTAGGTAATGAAAGCATCTTGCTAACAGCATGCTGCTATTATTGGTGAAAAATGTGAAGTACGTTGCGATTTTGATGTTGACCATCTTACATTCTTGTAGGTTTTATGCCGGATAAAATCATAGCGTATTAAAGGCCAGAGGTAATATTTCTTGATACACGCCATAAACCGATCTCTCAAGTAATTTACACTGTGTGTCATAAGAAGTATCAAGTACATGGAAAATGGACTCGCATCCATGAATCATGGTATGTAACGGGAGCATTGTTCGGTTTCATGGTTTGGTCTAGTTTTGTTTGTTTGCCCTGTTTAGCAAGTGATACGGGAAAAAGGTTTTGGTTTGTAACATAATGCACAAGGAAAGCTCATTTAGCCCTTGTATCGAATGCTAAAATACACGTGGGACAGTACCGACAGTGCAAGTTACTACCAGTGTTGTAGTAGTCGCTAGTCGGGCGAGGGGTGGGGACTAGCGATTAATCAGGATTTTTACAACCATGGTTGCTGCCCGAGCAACAGTAAGTTGCTACTGTATGTTGCTATCGACACGCAGGTTAATATTGAGTTCGATTACTACTGGATTATATGAAATATACTTGTATACCAAAGCACATAACAAACCTTCCTTAAACAAACACAAACCACATCAAAATGATAAAAAAAAAGGTCGAGGTAAAGACTATACAAACACATGTGAATCAAGAGTTGTACCTCCCTATCAGATCTATTTACCATGTATAGCTTGAAGCCGTTGGCCAATGTAAGCCATATGCCATGTGAGCGCGACCAAGGTAAACAAATTCAGCGCGGATGAATACGCATTCAGCCTCTTCAACTTCTCGTTCATCCTCAATACATCTTGTCTCTCTACCGCTACACTCCTCACCACTGTAGCGTTGCGGCCATCAGCCATCCCGTCTTTACCTGCAATCCCATTTGCCACCGACCTCGACATTGTAGCACAACTGCCATCCACCATTCTCTCTTTAGCTGATACAGCAACCCGCACACCTCTCCCATTCGCTGCCGACCTCTCCACCGTAGCAGCACCACCGCCACCATCTACCATAGCGTCTTTAGCTGCAAATGCTGCCCCCAGCCCTCTTCCCTCTTTCTTCCCTAACTTCATTCTTTTATACATCGCCTGAAAATAAACAAAATGTTAGAACCATCATTATCAATATACCGTAGACGTGTACCCTATATTATTACACGATCATTTTTGGTCTAATAGATCAAGTTTTGCTACAACAATCTTGTAGATTGTACACTTCTATATGAGGAAATGCAATTACCAAATATAGCAACTTTTATGGTTACTAGAAAACCGGAGTGGCGGCAGTTTGGGTGGAGAATGAAGGGGTGAGGGTGGGGTTGTTATAAGGGTATTTTTGTAATTTTACACCCACTTAACTGAATTATTTAACGTCTATCTATTACAGGGACTATCTGAGTAACAGTTTGTTAAACCACAGGGACTATACATGCTATTTTGAAAAGGTGGGGACTAAAGATGAAAGAATGGTAAACCACATTGACAATTCGGGCAATTAACTCTTAAAAAAAGTTTAAAACTACATATTATGTAACCTAAATGGTGCCCTTCTAAGAAGTGGTGAGGGTTTAAGTCAGTGACGCACTCAAAAATTATTTCCTAGGGTGCGAACAAAGGGTTTAACCATATTTTCAAGTGGTACGATCAGAATTTTGCCTAGTAAAATACACTAAAAAAAATTCTTGTGGGGTGCGCCCGCCCACCCAACCTAGTTCCGCCCCTGATTTAAGTCCTAACATAGATAATAATGTAAATTTAGAAGCAGGTTTAGTGGTGTGTGAGTTTGTTGTAAAAACTACAACATTTTATATTTACCAATCCACATTACCTTGGTTGCTCTGGGCTCTAACAAGATCATGTTGGTCAAAACCATCAAAAGTGCAGAAACAAGACTCAAGCTGTGAAACATCCCTATCTTGCTAGCCAAAACCCCATTCTTTTCACTCACTAAATGCCCCAACAAAGCAGCAAACACACAATAAGCCAATGCTCTAAAATACACCGGATATATCCGGCTTTGCACCAATCCAAACATCTCTCTCGGTAGACACCTACCCAAAATATAGCTCGAAACAAACGTCACCCACACACACACCCCATACGCGGTCGAAAACCCGACCATATGAACCAAACCAGCTACCATACGAACCAAACCGGCTCCCGAACCGATCTTTTTATATGCCATATTTTTCAACTTATTGAGAATATCATTAAAACTCCCTTGACCCAACACATCTTCAACATTCTTCACCGTCTCTTTCGCTTGCTTCGTCATATTTTCCGCACTTTCTTTTATTTCACCGCTCACGTTTCGTGATATATCTTCTCCGCTTCTTTTCGGCGAATCTATTATATCGAATTCCTTCGATGCAAAATCTTTTACAATAGACATAAAATTGGAAACGAACTTTTTCGCCTCACCGATTAATCCTTTAGCCACACTGTCTTTCGCCTTGACTAAAAACTCTCCCAGAGTTCGTCCAGGCAACTTTTCCCCTACTCGTCCGAAAAACGTGCTTTTCGCCTTACCGATATGTTGTGGTGGTTTTTCGATCACTTTATTCACCGCCTCAGTCGTGTGTTCTTCGATTTCTTCAGCTATGTCTTTCGTAAAAGCGCCCGAAATGTTATTCTTGCACTTACCATAAGCATCACATACAAGTTCTTTTGCACTGGAAAACGTCGTCGTCCCTTCGTCCGGTTTTTCGTCGACCGGTTCGATTTCTTCAGCTTTGTCTATATCAGTGTCTTTCGTAAAAGCGCCCGAAATTTTATTCTTGCACTTACCATAAGCATCACATACAAGTTCTTTTGCACTGGAAAACGTCGTCGTCCATTCGGCCGGTTTTTCGTCAGATGGGACGACGACGTTTTGCGGTGAGATCGACACCCTGGTGGTGCGGTCGGCTTCTTTATCGTACTTAACCACCACTACACGGTGGCCCTTGTTCATAATAACCTCACGGTGAGTGCCTGCTGCTGTTAACAAGTGTGAGGATAAAACAAGACAGATTACTAATATGTTCATGATCATGTGTGTTTTTTTTTTTTTTTTTTTTTTTGATGTGTGATTAACTGATTTTGATCACTTGGGTATTTCTGGAGAAACAAGAGAGGTGATCGGTGGTTGTGTGAAATAGATTTAAGGATAAGAAAATGGCAGAAATATGATATGTGACGTGGCAGTGGAGAGAAAATGACACGTGTGTTGTTGCATGTAGTCCTCGTTGCCACCTGCATGTTATTCCACCGTTTCGGAAAAACACCTGGGTACTACCATTATGGATTAAGGTTTTCTGACAAAGATTCGTGAATGACATCATATTTGAGATTTGCATATGCATTAAATATAAAATAAAGAAAAGAACTTAACTTTTACAGTTTTATGAGTCGGTTTTGAATTAAAAAACGTGTATTTATGAATGCTTATGTGTTATGCAAGTATTATTAGGCAAAAATAATATAAAATACGTTTTTTATTGTGATCAAGTCTTGAATAACAAGGGATTGAAATGAAATTACGAATTACAATAGAATGAAAAATACGGAACGTTACACTGGCGTTGCAGACGACGTCGCCGACACAATAGGGGTGATAGACGCCCCAAGTGGTTGTCCACGCCCTTGTTCAGTGGCGGAGCCACACTTTGAACAACGGTGTCGTCCGACACCATTGAATTTTGTGTAGCAAATACAACGTATAATAAAAAAAAATTCGACCGACACCATTGTTTTTTTACGAGCGACACCATTGTCTTTTTACAAATGACACCATTGTTTTGTTTTCTTCTAAAAGAATTACATAATAAACAAATTTATATTTAAAAAATTAGCCCAATTACTTGAATTTAATTAGTATCCTTTAAATCATTAAAAGGTTCATGCTTAATTTTTATTTTTTCTAATCCAGTAAGCATTATAGCCCCATGTCTAATTGGTTTTGTTTAAATTGTTTAACCTAACAGGATGTTTGATGACCATTTGAATGATGCGTGCATTTGTTTGTTATAATGAAAAAAGAGGGTTTTTTTGCAAGTTGCCAGTGAAAACATTATGAATCGTTTTCAAAACATGAAAATACGTACAGAGCAACTATTAAATTCATTTTTTATATATTTCAAATGACTTTGTAATTTTATTATGTGTTTTTATTCAATGACATTGTACTTTTACTGTGATATTTTCTTTTATTATGTGATTTGACCCGACTAGATTCGAACCGATCCAAAAAGTTCGACTCCGGGTTACTATAAACCGGAATATCCATGAAAAATGACACCATAAGAAAAAATTTCTAGCTCCGCCACTGCCCTTGTTGACGCCGGGAAACCCCGTTTCTTCATTTTCTTCGATCTTGGACCCTATAGATCCATTCCCAAGCCCTGTTAAACTTTCATAATGCATCCCAACCTCACCAAATAGTTGTGCGAGGTAATGGTGAGTATGGGACTCGTTTTAAGCTTTCGAAAGCACCCCAATTATACCGAAGAGTTGTTTGGAGTGTGGTTGAGTATGAAACTACTGTATGAGCATGTATAGGGATGTAATAAGTATGTATGCATGTAGATATGGGTTTATTTCATTATGTGTCAGTAGAGGGAAACCGTAGATGAGCATGATTAAGAATGAATACGTACGTAGGTTTTTATTTACGGGATTGTATGTGTGGATGTTGTTGTAAGGATTTGTCTGTTTGAATGTGTTAAAATGTAAGATATTGTTTGGATAGAAAGATATGTATGCACATATTGGAATTTAATATATATGAATGAATTAGACTTGTACACATGTACACTTGATTTTAATATGTACATGGATTAACGATGCTAACCATCTTGCTTTCAGAATGAATGAAAGTGCAGATAAGATATTGTTCGCATTTTCGAAGGTTCAACGTCGGGATGCAATGATCGAATTTGGAAGAATAATCGAATGGTTTATCAAAAGTTAGAAGAATGCGACATGTCTTTCAAATTATATTTGTTTTAAACTATGTATGATGTCGCCGATTACTAATGATTTGGATGTACACGGTGACTTCATGTTGCATCATCATCCTCATAAGGTGCAAGCGTGGATTGTACGGGCGTGAGGTAATGTTGTTTGTAAACGTAGGTTATGTTTTATCATTTAAATAAGAATTAGGGGTGAGCAAGTTTAGGTCCAGACCAAAAATAACCGAGAACCGAACCGAAAAAACCGAGAACCGAACCGAACCCAAGTACTTAGGTATTTAGATCGGTTCCAATTTTTCATATAAAATAGGGTCGGGTCGGTTCTCGGTTCTTTTCATGGTGAAACCCGACTTGGACCTATGGACCGGAACCGACCCTATATTTAGGGTAGTGAATCGGTTCTGTATTTTATGTTTAATCGGTTCTCGGGTCGGGTCGGGTAATGGTCGGGTCGGGTCGGGTCGGGTTTGTCCTTTTGCTCACCCCTAATAAGAATGAATGATGTAATACTTGTAAAAGGGTTATCCCAGATGGTGTTCAAGCACATTAAAATGTTTATAAAGAAAGAATTTTTATGATTCGTATTTTTCCCTGCACGTTTTCACTTAAAACGGTCTAGGGTCTTATAGAAAATTTAGAAAGAACGTATTAAATAAAAAACACACATAAATTACTTAAATAACTAAGTAAATGCATAATGACAATAAAGTTGGGCAAAATTCCATTTTTATTTCGGAATGTTAAGGATAAAAATAACACACTCACGAATTTAGTTTTTATAATAAAAAAACTAACGAACAAAAGTTAGAAGAAATAAATAAAATTATCAGTTAAATACGTATATTATTTATAATATAAGGTGTGTAATTGAAACTCAAATGATATAAAAAGGAAAAAATCAAGGTATGTAACTGAGACTTTAAAAATATATTTAAAAAAAGTAAAGGTAACTATTATCCATCTATTAATTTACTAAATGGTTATTCAAGTGTGTAATTGAAACTCAAATGATATAAAAAGAAAAAAAATCTTTAAAAAATATATTTAAAAAAAGTAAAGGTAACTATTATCCATCTATTAATTTACTAAATGGTTATTCAACTTTGTATAAGTCTCCATAGCTTTATTTACTAAGGTGTAAAACATACTTGAATTTTATTTTTATTTTTGTTTTTTATTGTTATTTTCTCTTATGTGATTTAAATTACATCTTTCTATCATCCATCAATGTTTCACGTCTATTTTTTTATCGGTTTTACGGGTCTGTCGTTATATACGGGTCCTAAACACAATTTAACTTTTTAGCTTTCTAAACACATGTTATATTCAGATGTTATAAAAAAAGTGGACACTATACAACTACTTTGGTCCCCAAGGTTCACCTAACTTACGTATACAATTGCACTTCACCGCAATTCGCGGGTCTTAGTGCTAGTTCATCAAAAGTTGGTAATAATATTTTTGAGTCAAATGTCATTTTAGTCCTTGTGGTTTGGGTCATTTTGCCAGTTTAGTTTAAAAGTTTTATTTTTTGCCTATGAGTCCAAAAAGGTTTCACGTTGCCATTTTAGTCCACTAGGTTAACTTTATCCATTTTTTCTGTTAACGAGAAGGGCAATTCGGTTATTTTATATGACCTAATTTCCCTTCTTGGTTAACAAATTTACATATAAAATAACCGAATTGCCCTTTCTCATTAACAGAAAAAATGGATAAAGTTAACCAAGTGGGACTAAAATGGCAACAGTGAAACCTTTTTAGACCCACATACGAAAAATGAAACCTTTTGATTAAACTGACAAAATGACCCAAACCACATGGACTAAGGGGGTGTTTGGGATTCCTTCTCAAAAACAACTTATTAACTTATATAAGTCATAAGTTATAATTTTTAACTTCTCAAAAACAACTTTTTCACACACAAAAACAACTTAAATAAGTTAAACCAAACACTACAAAAACAACTTATTAACTTTTATAAGTCAATAAGTTATAAATTGCTCCAAAATAAGCTAACCCAAAGTCCCAAACACCCACTAAAATGACATTTAACTCAACATTTTTATTACTAGACTTGAAATTTTGAGTTTTTTAAACTCACATGCTAGAAAAACAAAAGAGTTAATTACTGTTTTCGTCCATGTGGTTTGTCAAAAATCACTATTTCAGTCCATTAGTTTAAAAATTGCAATTTCAGTCCCTGTGGTTTCACTTTCGTAACCATTTCAATCCTTGTAGTTTCACTTTCGTAACCATTTTAATCCATTTATTCTGTTAGTACAGGGACTGAAATGGTTACGAGATGGACTGAAATGGTTATGAAAGCGAAACCACAGGGACTGAAATCGCAATTTTTAAACTAATGGACTGAAATAATGATTTTTGACAAACCAGAAAAAGTAATTAACTCAAAACAAAATAAAATAAAAAAAAAAACAAAAAATCAGGTTTGCTTGGAGAGAAGGAAAATTCAAGGGTTCTACTCAACACCCCTTTCTTCACCAATTCGTGCATATCAATCTTCTTCAGTCAATTCTCATCAAAATTTCGAGTTCTTGATCCATTAACCATCCACTCATGGGCTCGGAACCAAACAATACCGCTAGCGGCAGTGAAAACCCCAAAGAGGAGACCACTTTGAAGGCCCCTAAAGATCCAAAGGCGAAAGATGACAAGAAAGACGAAGATCTCGTAAGTATTCAGTTGCTTTTGTTAAGTATTTAGGTTAAACGTTACTGATTATTGTGTGTTTGGTGTGATAGTCAGAGGAGGATTTGGCATTGAAACAGCAATTGGAGCTGTATGTTGAAAGAGCTCAGGATGCTGATCTAGGGTTGCAGAAGGTTGCTCTTGAGAGCATGAGGTACTGATTTTGTGGTTTTGTTTGATGCTAATAATGTGTTATTTTGAATGCTTGTTGTTTTTGGGTAGATAGAAGCATAGTAGTCAATAGCGCTATAGCGCGCTATGTATGTAGCGTATAGGTCTAGGCTCGCTGTTAGGGTTGTAGTGATAAGTTTTTTTTGTTCTTTTTTCATATAAATAACAATTAAATATAGCTATAAAATAGCTGGATTTTAGTTTTTTTGTTAAATATACATGTAAAATAGCATATATACCAGAGTATTTTGATATAAAATATGCATATGATTTTTTTAGGCCGCTATTTATCGCTATTCTCTATGTAGCATATAGGTACCATATCGCTATTTGTCGCTATTCGCCATTAACAACTATGGACAGAAGGAAATTGGGTTACAGGAATTGTGGTTATGGGAACTAGGGTTAGAAGATGATACTGAAGTTTGATCTTCATTTTATGTTTTTAGGCTAGGTAGTGTTTCGTGGAATGTGATGGAGTCGGAATTGAATATTAAAGAATTCCTTTGAAACCCCATAATGTGTGTGGTTACTGGTTAGTACAATTATCAATGGAATTGGAATGTAAAATGTGTAAAATGACATAACTACCTAGTCTCCCGAAAGGAGGTGGACAGGCGATTTCGATTCAATTATAGCTCCTTTTGTTGAAACGAACGATAAGGAATGGAATCTACGTTCCAATTCCATTCATAATTCTTTCCATTTTGTGAAACGAACACTATTCCAAATCCACTGAAGTATTCTGAATGCTTGTTAGTTTTGGCTAAGCGGAATGAAACTAGGGTTACAGATAATAAATACTGAAGTTTGATCTTTCATTATATGTTTTTAGGCAAGAAATTAGGACTTCAACAAGTTCTATGACTTCAGTCCCAAAGCCACTGAAGTTTTTGCGTCCGCATTATGGAACTTTGAAATCGTATTATGAGACGATGCCAGATTCAGAGTTAAAGGTATTTCTTTCATTTTGTTAGCTGTTACCATATGTTTTTGTCAATCTTTTTGATTGGCTTTCATTTTGGGTGCAGAAATTGCTTGCGGATATACTATCAGTTTTGGCTTTGACAATGTCTGCAGAGGGTGATAGGGTAAGGAAGTCATGTGCATATAAATAATTACATTTTGAGGTTTTCCACAACGTGTTTAAACGCGTTGCGCTCATTGGTTTTGCGTGTGTTATATAATTTCGTATTTTTCAAGGAGTTTTTTTATCGGTTGGCGTACGGTGAATGTATTCGTTACACTGTAATTATAAATTATCATATGTTGTTAAGTATTGTGTTTTACTATTGACGTTTTGCATGTTCAGGAGAGTTTGAAGTATCGATTGTTGGGTTCTGAAGGTGATATTGGTTCGTGGGGTCATGAGTATGTCAGGTAATCAGTTTGTTATCTTTTGGTTTCATAATCTGATGATCGCTTCATTAGTTACAACTGCAAAAAGAATTGAAAGGCTCATCCATATGCATGATTACACAATTTTTTCTACTTGATTAGTTGGTCTGATTACTGATTGTGTCATTGTAGAAATCTGGCTGGTGAAATTGCACAAGAGTATTCGAAAAGAGTGGTACTGTTTTCTATCTCAAACAACCTTATCTCTTCACTATGATTTTCAGATGTAGTTATTTTGTTTTTTTGTGACATTACAACGTTATGTATATGTTATTTTATACTTTGTGCCAATTCAGAATGAGGAAGCAAACGTAGATGATCTAGTAGAGCTTGTGGAACAAATTGTTGCTATTCACATGAAGGTATTTGTATCGAGTTCCAATTTCTTTTGTTGTCGTTTTTTCACCTATTATTCTTCATGTTAGTTTCTTATCTGAATATTACCTGTTTCCATCTCTTATATCTGCATTGCAGCATAATGCGGAACCTGAGGCTGTAGATCTCCTGATGGAGGTATTCTGCTTCACGATTTTCAATGTAGTGTCTAAAATGTTGAATATGAATAATATTTACTCTGAATAAATTCAGGTTGAATTTCTTGATCGACTGGTGAAGCATACTGACAAAACAAATTACAAAAGAACTTCTCTGTACCTAAAAAGTTCAGCGAGGTTAATTATCTTCTCAGAATTGCTTACAATTTTATTTTCTATACGTGTGCTTGTCACGCGTTATATGCTTATGTACTGTGTAAGGGTGTTCATTTTTTTTAACAAAAAATGTGTAGATACCTTCCTGGACCGGATGACATGTCAGTTCTGGATATTGCGTACACCATCTACAGCAAGTTTGAAGAATATCCAAGTGCACTTCAGATTGCACTCTATCTCGACAACATGCAGGTTTGCATTTCATGGTTATATGTATATCTTTTTCATTGATATATGATGTATAACCATATGACACTTACATATATACATATGTATTTTAACTTAAACATTGCACAACTGAACATAGCCTTTGGACGAAAAATAATTTTAGTTGCTTGAAGTTCATTTAGGGTAAATGTGATGATTTTCATTATAAGATGATTACTAGTTGTGCTTTTTTCTTTTTTTATGCATTTGGTTTGCGTTCTGATATGTCATTGGATGTTTCTTCGGCAGCATGTGAAGAAGGTTTTCACTTCTTGTCCGGATCTATTGCGGAAGAAGCAATTTTGCTACATTCTTGCTCGACAAGTAAGTATTAATCATCATAAGCTTTTTTTTACTTGTATTTGTTAATCTTTCATGTGTTGCTTTATTCACAAGGCCTCAAATGATTTTTAAATATCTTTGTCTTGAGTTATTAGTTAGCATTTTGATGAAGGGGTGTTTTGCGTTTTTTACAAGGTGGGAAAAAAGCTTTTTGGTGCTGTAAGTTCTAAAGTTGTGATTTTGTGTAGGGTATAAGTTTTGAGGTTGATGAAGAAATGTGTGCTGATGATGAAGACAGAGAGGCCTTGCAAGAAATTATCAACAATACTAAATTAAGTGAAGGCTATCTTACCCTTGCCCGAGATATTGAAGTCACGGAGCCTAAATCTCCTGAAGATATTTATAAGGTTTGAACCATGAATCATTTATTATCAATCATAACTTAATAAATAACAATTAACATTGCTCTGATAAATATTTTGTTTCTTTTGTCAGGCACATTTACTTGATGGTCGGGCAAGTGCTGGTGCTAGTGTCGATTCGGCCAGGCAAAACCTGGCAGCAACGTTTGTAAATGCGTTCGTGAATGCCGGTTTTGGCCAGGTGGGTTATTTATCTAACTACTTATATTATATTACTATTCTATTTTGTGTCGGTGTTCATAGTGATTTGTTTTTCTCCTTTTAAGGATAAATTAATGACGGTTTCATCAGACTCTTCTGGCGGAGGTTCACTGGGAAACTGGCTGTTTAAAAACAAAGAACACGGCAAAACCAGTGCTGCTGCAAGTTTGGTATGTAAAAGCCATTCTAATTCTCTTAACTTCATGTTCACACTATTTATATTTGTATAACACTATTTTGCCAAAATCAGATATTAAATACTCGAAACCCCCCAAGGTTTTTTACAAATATGATTTTGTTTTTATAAACAGAAAACGATTGATATTATCACACGGAAAATTTAAATAATATTATAATTTATGAAACAATTGATATATCCATCAACAATACACATATTCAACAGTATTACACTCTTTATAAGATTATAGTTTATATTTCCTCAACCCGTGTGATAAAATTCATGAATTATGAATGTATAAGATTATAATATTATTACATTTTTTAATTGTTTGATAATGATTATATAGAAGTTTATAATTAACAATTTTTCGATATTCAACCCATGTAATACACGGATTTATAAATTAAGATAACAGTCATTCTAAACTTTTTTGATATTTAACCCATGTAATGCACAGGTTTATAAGCTAGTAATGATATAAACTTTTATTTTTGTTTGTACCATCTTAGGGAATGATTAATCTTTGGGATGTTGACACCGGGCTTGCTCAACTCGACAAGTATTTCCATAGTAATGATAATCATGTCACAGCTGGTGCATTATTAGGAGTAGGTATTGTAAACTGCGGTATCAAGAATGACTGCGATCCCGTGAGTAGCGAACTGCTGACATTTTATATGTTAAAGCAAATCGGCTATGATCATCTGTTTGATATCTCGTTTTTTTTGTTCTTTTCAGGCGTTAGCACTTCTTGCTGATTATCTGGATAAAGAAGATTCTTATACTAGAATTGGTGCCATCACTGGCCTCGGTTTTGCATACGCGGGCACACAGAATGAACAGGTTATCTTTTCCTTTGGTTTCCAACTAGGGTCGTAGTCACCCGCGCGTTGCGCCGGGATGCGAGTGGAATTCGCTACATATCGCACACCATGACAACCAATGAATAAAATTCATAAAATTAAACAAAATGATATCTAAATGTGTTGATGTTATTTGCGTCGTAGCTCGCTTTAAACATCAAAATAATAAAAAAATGATGAAACAATAAGGTAAATAACAAAGGTAAACATAAAAGAAAACACGATAGGAACAAACCGATGCACTCATTATAGCAAACGAAAAAAAAGTTAAAAAATATTTTCAATAATGTATATATGTTTGACCTTTTGAGTAGGGATAAGCATTTGGTACCGGGTCCTGAACCGGTACCGTACTGGTACTGGTGTACTGAATTTTCCGTACTGAATTATTTTTGGTACCGAATAGGTACCCACTTTTTGGCGTTTTCGAACCGGTACTTTCGGTACATTACCGGTATTTTACCGAATTTTGCCTTCAAATACCGGTACCGTACCGTACCGAACATTTTCGGTACCGGTACCCATATTTGGCAAATTTCGGTACCAGTACCGAGCTCATCCCTACTTTTAAGGCAGTTATAGATTCTGGGAGGCAATTCTGTCCAAAAGGGTATCTGCGCATGCTCAGTTCGTTAAAATTTCGGAAGTTAAAAGTGGGTTTTCCATACCGGTATCAGTTTTGTTTGTTTAAAAAACTAAACTAAAAAAGGCTCAAGTTAGCAAAGCCTCTCACTAAACTAAAAAAATAAATAAATAAAAAATAGCTCTAGTTAGCAAGCCTCCAAGGCTTATGTTAGCATAGTGGCACTATTCAACTTTCTTTCTTTTTATATAGAGATAATTGAGTTTTCTCTGAACATGCTGTAATTTGTTCGTTACAGTTTTTCTTTTTTAATATTTAAAGTTAGTTTTTGTTATTTTTTACAGATTCGAGACAAACTCACTCCCATTCTTGGAGACCCGAAAGCATCGCTAGATGTCATTGCTTTCACGGCAATTGCACTTGGTTTAGTGTATGTTGGTTCTTGTAACGAGGAGGTTGCTCAAGCAATAATCTTTGCACTTATGGACAGAAGTGAGTCGGACTTAGGGGAGCCACTCACCCGACTGTTACCTCTCGGTTTAGGTCTTCTTTACCTTGGGAAGCAGGTAAAATAAAGGGGCAATTTCATATATACCCCTACAACAACAACCATACCCAGTAAATCCCACAAATAGCAAAACTACTTATAGGGTCTGGGGAGGGTGGGATGTAGACAGACCTTGCCTCTATCCATAAAGATAGAGAGGCTGCTTCCAGAGAGACCCTCGGCTCGAAAACGAAAACGAACAACAAACCAACACTATAAATACCCCTACAAACTTGCAAAATATCAGATATGCCCATGCAAAACTTTAAATACCCTTACAAAGTAGCTGAAATATCATATATACCCAATTCATTAAAAACAATTTAATAAATGATAATTTTACCCTTTTTTTTCTAAAACTTCGAGATCTCATATATGACCTTTAACTTCAAATATTATATTTACTCATTTCTAGCTAAATTATTTAGCTTAAATTTTATATATGGAGAATACTATTGTTTATGGGAAAAATAAATAAATAAAAATGGGTAAAAATAAATTTAAGCTTAAAATTTGTTATATAAAAATATGAAGTTAAAATATGAGCATATATGAAAACTTGAAGTAAAACAAATAAGGGTAAAATGATTATTTATTAGATTGTTTTTAATAAATTGGGTATATTTGATATTTTAACTAATTTGTAAGGGCATATATGATATTCTTAGTTTTTGTTGGGTACATATGAAAACTTTCAAGTTTGTAAGGGTATATATGAAATTAATCCTAAAATAAATGCAAGTGGTCAAGTATTTGTGGTATACCATAACACGTGGTAAACTTAAAATTTGTATTTTTTATACAGGATAGTGTGGAAGCTACTGCTGAGGTGTCAAAGACGTTCAATGAAAAGATCAGAAAGTATTGTGATATGACCTTGCTATCTTGTGCGTATGCTGGAACTGGCAACGTTTTGAAGGTTCAACATTTTCTCGGTCAATGTGCCCAGCACCTTGAGAAGGGTGAAACATTTCAGGGTCCAGCCGTGTTGGGTATAGCCATGGTGGCAATGGCTGAGGAACTAGGTCTCGATATGGCAATCCGTTCGTTAGAACATCTTTTACAGTACGGGGAACAAAATATCAGAAAGGCAGTTCCATTGGCTCTTGGTCTGCTCTGCATATCAAATCCGAAGGTGATATTTACATGACCACATCTTGTTCGTTGTATGTGAATGTTCATAAATATCATAATAACTAGTAAAATTCTTCGCGTGTTGCGGCGGGATTCCGTTGGTAACGATTCGGGTAATTACGGTATCGATATGTGTTTTACATTGATAAAAAACAACAAAAAGGAAAAAACCAAAAAAATAAAGTTGACATACCTAGAAGAATATCGACATGTGTTATACATCGATTGAAACCATAAAATCAAATATTAGTAATGGTTCCGAAAGTACTGATACCAGTACTGGTACAGATGTTTGGTCGGAATCGACGTGGTTACGGTACCAGTTCACTTAATCACGTTAAAGAAAAAAATCAATTAAAGCGTTCATAGGTAAAAAAAAGCACGTTGCAACACAAGTCGATAATAATTACAGAAAATAAACTTAAAATAAAAGTTAAAATTAAAATTAAAAAGTTACTGTAGCTTGATAGTGAAAGACGCTACACTAACAAACATGTTTTTTAATATTATTGATAACGTATGCCGTATTGTGTTGAGTAGGTACATGTTATGGATACACTGAGTCGACTCAGTCATGATGCCGATACAGAAGTTGCTATGGCAGCAGTTATCTCATTGGGGTTAATAGGTGCAGGAACTAATAACGCTAGAATCGCTGGCATGCTTAGAAATCTTTCAAGTTATTATTACAAAGAAGCCAATCTTCTCTTCTGTGTAAATCTCTCTTTGATAGTAGTCAACAAATTGCAAATTAATGACAGCATTATTTAGTAGTTATATTTACTATTATTACAGGTGCGCATTGCTCAAGGTTTTGTACATATGGGGAAGGGTCTGTTGACTCTTTCTCCTTACCACTCGGAGCGATTCTTACTATCCCCGTAAGTATTACAGTTCTTATCCTAATTTATAGAAGATGAATCGTTATTATGTATATGAAAAGTACCTTGTGTTATCATTTTTTTTGCAGGACTGCGCTGGCTGGACTTGTAGTATTACTGCATGCGTGTCTTGATATGAAAGCTATAATCTTGGGAAAATACCACTATGTTCTCTACTTTGTAGTTCTGGCCATGCAGGTTTGTATTGTTGGCATTATGTATTGGTCTCATAGGGCCGAATCGCAAAAACAGTTTTGCCTTCTATTCCTCCTAATTTTCATAAATAATTATTTTTTAAAGAATGATTAAAAAACTATATTGCTATAGTCTTGATTTAATTTTGAAACAAAGTGATATAGGTCATATGTTTTGGATTATTCTTAGAGTGACTTTTGATCTTGTCGACCCGTATTTAGTTTTACTCATTTAACCCGTCAAACCGTCAAAAGGCAAAATTTAACCCAAATTGTCCCGTTTGTCCGTAAATGGCATGACTTGCCACCTCTCTTCATCTCTTGCACTATCTTCTATTTTGTCTTTTGAAAAACCGGAATACACTAATTTGTGATTGCTCAACAGCCTAGAATGTTGCTGACTGTGGATGAAAATCTGAAACCTCTGGCGGTACCAGTGCGGGTGGGTCAAGCTGTGGATGTTGTGGGCCAGGCGGGCCGGCCCAAGACTATCACTGGTTTCCAAACCCATTCCACTCCTGTCCTCTTGGCTGCTGGGGATAGGGCTGAACTTGCAACAGAGAAGTACTACATCTTTTCATTGCTTTATCTATTGTTTATCGTAAAGCATTTTTTTTTTCTTTTTTATAATATTTTTATGGCTGGTATTCTATGCAGGTATATTCCCCTCTCTCCTATTCTTGAAGGATTTGTTATTTTGAAAGAGAACCCAGATTACAGGGAAGAGGCGTAGACGCATTGATCAATGTATGGTTGAGAAGACAGGGTTTGGCGGATATCTGAAGTAACATGCTGCAATGGGACCCGAGCATGACGATGACGAAGTATTATGGCCCAGGCTTAAGTTTTGAAGGTCTTTTTTCTGACATGTCGGATGCTTTTGGTTTATGTTCAGATTATGTTTAATGATGTTAAAATAGGTTCGCGCTTTGTTCATGAAGTAATGACGGTTACGCCATGTGACATGTCATGAGCTTGTAGACAACCCAAATTTCAACAAAGTGGATGATGTTAAAATGGGTTCGCGCTTTGTTCATGACCTGAATGTTGTGTCCTGTTGATATTAACTCATGCTACTCTAGATTTCATTGTGGACAGTCAATGATTCTTGATCTGTCATCTTTATGGACGAGCAAGTCATACTTCACGCCCATAGAGTCCAAATGTTTTATCTTTTTTTGGATGACAGTAAATCAACTGGTTGGATTGATTTATTTTTGTGACACTTCATGTGATGGAAGGAAAACTTTTGATATAAAGCACATGAATAACTTTAATGAAATGGATCTATCAAGGATTGCTAAATTTGGTCAAACTAGGATCATATATGCCCCGCTTGCAGTGTGCACATATAATGTATATATGTGTAGTTGCTTAGGGGGCAAGGGTGAGATTGCACTAATTTTAACGTTATTTTACTAATTTCGTGAAAATAGCGATGGACGGTTAATCATGTATCATCATGTAGCGGTGTTGATAGCCGAAAGACAAAAGGGGTACATGCACCAATTGGTCTTTTTCCCGATTGCCAAGTGTTATGTGCCTTATGTCAAAGGCTTGATACAAAACTACAATCGAGTCGGGGGTCTCACTGGAAGCAGTCTCTCTATCCTACGGGGTAGAGGTAAGGTTGTCTACATCTTACCCTTCTCAAACCTTACTTTAGCTTTGATATTGGTGAGATTTACTGAGTATGACGACGGTCAAACTGGGATCATACCACCTACACCATTCACATTGAGTTAAAAAGTTTTAGGACTTAGGGTGGTTACTTAACCCATTTGTCTAACATATATGCTTACATAGAGTTATACTCTAAAACTGATAAGAGTGATAGTACCTAACAATTCTTTATTCAAATCCATGTCTCTTGGGCTTCCCTAAACACTTAGATAATTTGTTTCAGCATTCTACATCTCCTTATCTATTTCCTTAAAACGCCTTCGTATGATCGAAGGAAGGCTTTCAATACAAGACACGTGGATAGACTTTTTTTTTTAATAAATAGATACCCCTTCTTGGATACAACAATGAGATAAAACTTTCGAACTAGCATGGATTGTTGGATACTCCTAACATGAAGTGAAGTGTATGATGAATATTTATTCAACCTATTTTGTGCCTTTGATTGATGAAAAGGGGTCGGGTCGATTAAGTTTGAAACACATACATAATTTAACTTATTTTGACATTTTAGTCAAAACAATTCAATTAAGGAGGGTTGTGGGACGAAATGAATCATTAGTAAAACGGGTTGACATGGTTAAATTTCTATGTTAATGGAAAATGTACTTTGACTTTAATAAAAGGGGATACATAAACGAATCTTAGTGCTAATATTATGTACGAATAAAATAGCTAGTGGATTGAGCACCCAAACTACATGCAACCCATTGGCCAAACTCCTTAGTCAATTGTGCTCAACACATTTACATAATTCGCATACTTCACTAATGGGTCAAAAAGTATGTGACTTTGTGAGGCTTGTAGATTATTTTATGATATGAGTTGACTGACTTGTATTGTTCGTATGTTGATTGTTGAGTTATTGACCAACTAATTCAAAGAAAATGTAAGTGAAATGTTCACAGATTAAGTTGTTGTACAAATGATTCTTAATATATAAAATACCCTTAACGTAAAAGGTGAAAGAGATAATTTTTTATTTTTTTTTAAATTTTCCCCATCTTATCAAGCATATATTTTAGTCCCAAAATAAAAAAAAAAAATCGTGATATTACACTAATAGAGTAATTACAAAATTGTAGAGTAATAGTAATTGCGCTACAATAATTACTCTACTGCTGTAGAATCACAATTTTTTTTTTTTTTGGATAAATTACAGTTTTCGTCCTTTATGTTTGTACTGTATTGCAATGGATGACCTTTACCTTTAATAATTACAGTTACAGTCCTTTTTTTGTAGAACATGTTACACCCTACGTCCTTTGACCCTAACCCGGTTACTTTTCAAGGTTAAATCTAGTCATGTACTTCACACATGGGGGTATAATTGTCATTTTACCTATTTATTAAAAAAAAAAAAAAAAACACTTATCCATATGTGTTAAACCCCTAGCCAACAAACTTCAGTTCATATCACCTTCTCCGTTACCTGCACCCACCATCATCAAACCCACAACCTGCAACCACCTCTAACCACCCTCACACAACTGACCACCACTAACCACCCTCACACAAATGACAATCTGAAAACCCTAAACCCACTACCTTTTGGATCAGATGGTTGCGGCTTCCTACTACCATATGAAAACCCTAAACCCAAACCAAATCTGAACGACGACCACGAAATTATGCCCTTATTTAACACAAATCGAAACCATAACGTCAAAAATGAGTCGCCTGAAAGCATAAAACTAGAAGTTCAGATATCGACTGAACTCACCGGATCTTGTTCTCGCCAGAAAGCCGAACCGTATAAGCTTTGTTCTCGCCGGACTTTGTTTAAGCAAAAAAAATCATCGGATCTTGTTCTCGTGTCTGATGTCACCGGACTGAAGTCACCGGATCTGGTGGGTCGCGATGGGATTGGAAATTGGGGGTTTTGGAGATGGGGTTATGGTGAAGAGAGTTTAAGAGGTCTGAGTGACGTGAAGATATTGTATGGGTTTTTTAAGCACAGACCGCCATTGATGTTGAGAGATAGTATAGGGGGAGAGACCGAGAGAGAGAAATGGAGAGAAAAGGGTTTATAGATTTTTATTGAAATGACTATTTTGCCCTCATATGGGGTGCACATGTTTTCAGTTAACTGAATTTTTTAACCAAGTTAGGGTCAAAGGACGTAAGGTGTAACATGTTTTACAAAAAAAAGACTGTGGCTGTGATTATTGAAGGTAAAGGTTATCCATTGTAACCCAGTACAAACATAAAGGACGAAATCTGTAATTTACCCTTTTTTTTTACATTTTGCAATTAAACATCATTCTTAAGTGGTAAGGGAAAAAAATTTTAAAAGAAAAAAAAACCGATCCTTCACTTTTTGCTTTAAGGGTATTTTGTATTTGATCGTTACACAAATATCCACCGCTTGTTGGAAACAATTGATTTTTTTAATACATAAATATGATTTTGTTGACATATCACCTCAAACAGTCAAACACAAAACAAGTAGTCAAAGTCAGAAATTTATCTTTGAAGAGGTTGTTGAAATCCTCATTTTCGAAACGAACTCTTTATGGTTATCGTTTATACAATTTTTTTTGTGTGTATGCATACTTTTGACGAGTAAAGTGGGCCTCAAAGAAATTTAAAACAAACCATAATGGTAGCGTGTCAATAACACCACTATAAATTTGGTTACATGATGCCCTATTTAATGTAACAATAATTAAACTAATGAGTAAATTGCCATTTTAGTCCCTGAGTTTTGTCCAAATTTGCCATTTTAGTCCAAATAGTTTTTTTTTCGCCTCTGGGTCCCTGACTTTTCCCTTTTGTTTCCATTTTGATCACATACACTAACTCCATCCAAAACCTCCATCTTTAACAAGGGGTATTTTGGGGATTTTCATTTTAAATGTTTTCAATTGCCATTTTGATCCAATTCTAAAAAATTTAAAAAATTCCAAAAAATTCTAAAAAATAATAAAAATTCTAAAACATCATAAAAATTCTAAAAAATCCAAAAAATCCGTTTCGGCGCGAACCGTTTCGAACCCGAACCGTTTCGACGCGAACCGTTTCGACCCGAACCGTTTCGAGCTGAACCGTTTCGACCCGTACCATTTCGAAGCCGAACCGTTTCAAGCCGAACCGTTTCGACCCGTACCGTTTCGAACCGAGCCGTGCCGTATCGAACCGAGCCGTTTCGAGCTGAACCGTTTCGACGCGAACCGTTTCGACCGGTACCGTTTCGACCCGAACCGTTTCGAGCTGAACCGTTTCGACGCGAACCGTTTCGACCCGTACCGTTTCGAAGCCGAACCGTTTCAAGCCGAACCGTTTCGACCCGTACCGTTCCGAACCGTACCGTTTCGAACCGAACCGTGCCGTTTCGAGCTGAACCGTTTCGAACCGAACCATTTCGAGCTGAACCGTTTCGACGCGAACCGTTTCAACCCGTACCGTTTCAAGCCGAACCGTTTCAAGCCGAACCGTTTCGACCCGTACCGTTTCGAACCGAACCGTGCCGTATCGAACCGAACCGTTTCGACCCGTACCGTTTCGAACCCGAACCGTTTCGAGCTGAACCGTTTCGACCCGTACCGTTTCGAACCATACCGTTAAGATGCGAATCGTTTCGAACCGAACCGTTTCGACCCGTACCGTTTCGACCCGAACCGTTTCGATGCGAACCGTTTTGAACCGTACCGTTTCGAAGCCGAACCGTTTCTACCCGAACCGTTTCGACCCGTACCGTTTCGACCCGAACGGTACGGTTCGAAACGGTACGGGTCGAAACGGTTCGGTTTGAAACGGTTCGGTTCGAAACGGTACGGGTCGAAACGGTTCGCGTCGAAACGGTTCAGGTCGAAATGGTTCGAGTCGAAACGGTTCAGCTCGAAACGGTTCGCGTCGAAACGGTTCGCGCCGAAACGGATTTTTTGGATTTTTTAGAATTTTTATGATTTTTTAGAATTTTTATTATTTTTTAGAATTTTTTGGAATTTTTTTGATTTTTTGGAATTGGATCAAAATGACAATTGAAAACATTTAAAATGAAAATCCCCAAAATACCCTTGGTTAAAGATGGAGTTTTTGGATGGAGTTAGTGTATGTGATCAAAATGGCAACAAAAGGGAAAAGTCAGGGACCCAGAGGCAAAAAAAACTATTTGGACTAAAATGGCAAATTTGGACAAAACTCAGGGACTAAAATGGCAATTTACTCTAAACTAATATATAAGTAACAACACTTACATAGTGATAAATGAATAATTTGTCAATATTCACAAAACAATTATGTAATTAACTTATAGAATTTCAGTTTAACTAATTTTAATCTAACACACACACACACACATATATATATATAGAGAGAGAGAGAGAGAGAAAGTGTAAAATACAATTGGCCTTAACGTACACTCGTACGTGATGAGTATTCCGCATGTTATAGGTGTCCGGGGTTAGTGAACTGTGAATCCGCATGTTATAGGGGTCCAGGTTTGTGAGTTTTAGGAATTCCACATTTTATATTTCCGATATGGTGTTCGGGTTTAGTGAATTAGCGAATCCGCATGTTATGTTATCCGGGTTTAGTGAATGTAGTGAATCCACATGTTATATAGGTTGTCCGGGTTTAGTGAATTTAGTGAATCCGCATGTTATGGTGTCCGGGTTTAGTGATTTTAGTGAATCCGCATGTTATAGGTTGTCCGAGATTAGTGAATCCGCATGTCTATAGGCTGTCCGGGTTTATGAAGCCGCCTGATATAGGTTGTCCGGGTTTGTAAAGGCGCATGTTATATTTTCACAGCGTACGCATCGTACGTTAAGGCCAATTGTACAATAACTGGCCTCTATATATATAAATAGGGTAAGGATCCGTTAGGAACCACCCTTCATTACGAGAACCATGAAAACAAATGTGAACATAACCAAAACTACTTTAAAAATATTAAAAACACACAATTTTTTTATTTTTTTAATTTTCGTTAAAAATCGCAACATTTTATTTATAATTTTTATAAAAAAATTGTTAATTTTTTTTGTAAAAAGGTCGCGATTTAACTGTTAAAAAAATATTGCCGTTGTCGAAACTTGGATCTCACTGATGGTGATGATGTTGTTGCTAGGAGGGAGACAAAGCTCGGGTGAAACTCGCCGGCGAATGGGGAGGGGAAGCTTGATGGGGAACGAGGAGGCGGAGTTGAAAGTCGTATGCAAGTTTTTGTGGACCGAGTTGCTTAGAATCGTTTGGTTCATAAGCACGCTAAAGCTTGTGCCTCTAACCAACATGTTTTTGTCCCTTTTGCCTTTGACACATATGGCTTCCTAGCGGCATAAGCTATTCAATTCCTAACTAGGGTCAAACGGGTCATCCACAACAATTGCTCAGCCTCAGAGGGACGGAGTTTTGTCTTTTGTAGATTAAGGTTTGCAATTCAGAAAGGGGTGGCGGCGCAGCTTGTTGCCCGTCTACCTTCTGTTTTGATGTAACTTTTTTCATCAAATAAATATTTTGGTTAAAAAAAATAAAAAAAATAGTAAATTAGGAAAATGAATTGAAAAGGTTTTCGTTTGGTTTTAGTTTTTGTAATTCTAAAAGGCAGACATCCAGGAGGTTGGGAGTTTGTAATTTAGTTTGATGGAATTGGAATGTTTACAAGTACGTTTATATTTTTAGTTTTGTTTATTTTGTCACTTCTGATAATATAGGGATAGTTAGACCACCCGTAGTGGTTGCCTATTTGGGCGTTTTTCATGTTCAATCACGCCCAAAACTGCCCTTTAGCCATTACGCATGGGCGTGTTTGGCACTATTTTTGTGCAAGCGTTTTTTAAATCACGCCAAAGGGGGGAGAGCTTGTCCAATCATATTTCAGCTTACATTATTTGGCCAATAAGATTTTTAAGTTTTTTTTTTTATTTTATTTTATTACAAAACATAATGCCCAATAATGCCCCATCCCCACTACACCCATTTTAGAAAACACCCAATAACGCCCCATTGCTGACTGGGCTGCCACGTGGCGCAAAACGCCCAAGGGTGAATATTGCCCACTACGCATGGTCTTAGCTACTTTATATAACATAAGAAATTCTCCTATATATTAATAATACAGTGTTTTGAACAGTAAAAGTTATAATAATATATAAGGTTTTTTTTAATAGTTTTATTATCTTCTTTATTTTTTTAAGTTAGATAAGCTTTTGTCAACCGGTAATGGTATCGAAAATATCAGTACGGTTATCGGTACATAAAGGTAAAAACCGACACCAGACTGGTACTGAAAACACCAAAAGTCGGTATCGAATTGATTTTGAAAATCTTTTAGTGCGGGAAATTCGGTACTGCTACCCGGTACCATTTGCTTATCCCTGATCACGGGTGTCGTAAAAACAACAACGGTATCGTGCAACTTTTTTTTTTATTTTCTTCAACTTTTAATGATTTCTTTTTTTAGTTTCAGGGGTAGGGATGAGCTCGGTGCCAACCAATACCGAATCGGTACTGGTACCCAAAATACCAATTACGGTACCTGTATATGAAGGTAAAAAACGGTAGCGGTACCAGGAACGCCAAAAGTCGTACCGAATTGGTACTTAAGATTTTTTGGTTTGGGAAATTCGGTACCGGTACCCAGTATCATTTGCTCATCTCTGACCACATGTTTCATACGAACAACATTATTACCATACAACTTTTTTTATTGATTTTCTTTTGGTTATCTTTTAGTGTTTTTTTCTATATTTTCTTTTTATTATTGTCAGCGGTTTCCGTGCGCAACGCGTTCGTAGTGATTTCAAAACACATGTAAACACAGACTAAACAACAAAAGACGTTCGCCGCAACGCGGCGATAGTAAAAAACTAGTTTTAATTAAACTATTGATGCTGTATACAGGAAGCAATGATGTTATATTATGTCTTTTCCAACTTTGGTCTTTTCTTAAGGGTATCCGGGGCACCAAGCGAGGAGTGGCTCGGTGACCACGTTCCCCGATCGGGAACACCGCCGCCATCCCTGCGGTGACCCAATTCGGGGAGGGTGGTCGGGGGGAGTTCACCGAAGAAGGGGAGATGATATGGTGGGGCCAGCCGCATTTTCAACCAATGAAAACTTTTTTATTTTTTTTTTGAATAAAAAAACAATTCCCCTAAGAGAGGAGTGCCGCCATCAAATTGGGGTGCGAGGGGAGTTTAAGAGGGGAGTTAACGTGGCATAACCTGATTGGGTGTGCGTAAGAGAGGGGACTCCCCTCTTAGGGGAGTGCCCCGGATACCCTAATATTTTCAACCTTTTTGTCTCATATTTAAATTAACTCTTGTTTAACATGAGTTAGGGTGAGAGGGGCACTCCCCTCATAGGGGAGTCCCTCCCCTCATAGGGGAGTCCCCTCTCTTACGCACACCCAATCAGGTTATGCAACGTCAACTCTCCTCTTAAACTCCTCTCACACCCTCAATTTGATGGCGGCACTCCTCTCTTAGGGGACTTGCTTTTTTTATTCAAAAAGAAAAAAAAAATAGAAAATGTTTTGATTGGTTGAAAAGAGGGTGACCCACCATCTACCTCCCTCCATGCGGTGACTCCTCCCCGATCCCCCTCCCCGATTTGCCTCACCGCAGGGATGGCGGCGGTGTTCCCGCTAGGGGAATTGGGTCACCGATCCCCCTCCCCGTTGGTGCCCCGTATACCCTTAGAAAAAGGCAAAGTAACTATGTAATAATAATATCTAGGCATTTTGAGAGTAATTCTCACCTGGATAATCCTATAAAGTTACACAAGATCTAGTCATTATCAATAGCATATAAATGCACCCAAATCATTTGGCGATAATCCAAACCCAGCTTCAAACACACAAGAATATATATATTAACTGCATAAAACTATCTTTAAACACACTAAACTTACAAGACTACTCTCAAAGGCCAAAGCAAACACACACTATCAATTATGACTTAGGCATACTCAAAACCACATAACATAAATACGAGCATTTAACAAGTTTATGTAAACAAGTCAAACAAGCAGGGGCAGAGGTAGTGTACAAGCAGGGGTAGTACGGGTTACCCCTCAACTCGTCTCTGTAATGTAAAAATACCTCTTAACTCCGTCAACGACTAGGGCTGGCAAATCGTGTCTTAGCAGGTTTAACAGGTATCTGATAACGCGAACAACAAAAATGTTAAACATGAATACGACTCGTTTAAATACTTTATATCCAACGTCTATAAGACAGATGTATATTTTATGCACCTAGAAGGAGAAATAATGGATCCTAACTTCCAAATTTTGATTATTTTTAAAAACGTAAAAAATCACTGGTGTACTTTTCTGTTATTATGTCTTAGCAGGTTATCTACAAGTTACCTATTGCCAGCCCTATCTACGACGTAGTGTACAATTTTTTATTTTTTATTTTCGATTTTATATAAAGGATACACCTCATCCTAAAAGATAAAATAAAAAATGAGATGCCCCTGAATTTCTGGGCTAGATCCGCCACTGTAAACAAGTAAATAAGTTTTAAATGAACTAACGCTAATCTAATGTAAAGATTTATATGGGAATAGACACTATTAAAATGAGAAACAAATATTAGTTCACATGGTAATTTACATTAAGTTTCAACCAAATATAAATACCGAAAATAGCTGAATTTAAAGTGTTAAATCACATGCATTTCAAAACTTTAATTACTAAAAAAAATCCAAAAAAAAAAACGTTTATAAATTTAGGTGGGAGAAAAAAAACACACTTTCAAATAACATAAAAAAAACCCGACTCGCTATTTTGTGTTAAGTGTATGGGCGTAAATGAGTCGAGCCGAACCCAAGCTCATTAGGCTTGAGATCGCCTAATTTTAACTTAAGAAGGCTCGAGCTCGGTTCGTTTATAGCTCTATCTCTAAAGTTTCAGCTTTGTCACGAGCAGTTTTTTAAGCTAGAGCTCAGCTCGTTTTATTATTTAATTTATACACTAGGTTATGTACCTACTGTGTATTACACAGGTTAAACAATAAAAATTATAAAAGTCATAACTCTATAAATAAACGAAATACAAATAAATTACATATTATACTAAATAACAGTCAATGTTTGAAGTGTTAGTTATTAATTAGTTAGGTATCTATGTACTACACGGGTTGGAAAATTTAAATGATATAATTCATAATCTATAAATAAAAACGTGTATTACATTTAATTAGGACAAAAATTACAATTTTAATTCAGAAACTTATAAATAAATTATAAATCTCTAAAAATTTATTTGTATACAACATTACTTTTTTTTTTGAACCGCAACTATTTTATTATAATCATAAAATAGAACAAAGGGGCCAGCAGAAGCTGGAAGTCCCAAACAAAAACAACATTACATTATAATGTCGCTTACATTAAAGTCTCTCCACCTCTCCCAATCAAGACTCACAAACGATGATATATTTTTAATCCATTGAAACGATTCCTCTTTAATCCTATCCACCATACTGTCCACCCGACTCTTTTTCTGTTCGAAGATAAATTCATTCCTTGATTTCCATATGATCCACATCGTCGCGAACGCAATCACTGAAATAGCCTTTTTCCATTTATTAGAACCTTTCAAATTATGAACCCATTCTAACAACTCCACTACAGAGCCAACACTTACCCTTGTTGAAGCTTTGTCCAAGCCCAAATACTCCATCAAGTAGCAGATGAGGTAATGCAAGAGAACATCAAATGCTCTATTGTTTCTATACCATAACCACACATCACACAGTTAACATTATCCACCACCAGGGCCGGCTCTGGGCACGGCGAACCCGTGCCGACGCCCGAGGCCCAAAATTTCAAAGGGCCCGAAAAGTCTTTATAAGTTTGTATATATTTATTAAATTATATATTTAGTATATTTATCCATTCATTATGCAAAAAAATATTAGTGTAGTGGCAAAAACCATCTCAAAATAATGTAAAAGTCTCAAGTTCGAGTCTTTGCTCTATCACTAAGTTTTAATTTTTGTAATTCATTTACCTTTAACCATAATTTTGGGCCAATTCTTTTCGTCGCCCAAGGCCTAAATTTTTTCAAGAGTTTTCGGGGACGGCTCTGTCCACCACAACTCCTCTTTTTTCCAGTTTTGTTTTGACCGCTATACCTCCCTTACCTCCCTTACCTAAGATGAAGTAGAAAATAGCAACAAGTCTAGGTGTAGCCATGGCTGCTGTTGAATTTGATATTAGGCTATGAAAATAGTTATCTGAAATAGAAGACTCAACACTCAATTAAGTATAATAAGAAACATTAAGAGTTCATTGGATCAATTATGTTTCTTAATTTCTTTTATGTCAATTAAAAATGATGTCCCCTATTTGTTTTCCAAGCCACCAATTTCTTTTTGACCCACAACCATTAAGCAAAAATCACATAATTAGCCACCAAAAATTCATGTTATACGACATAAAATTCTAGGAGTTGGTTAAAATAAAATTATTCTGAAGACAACTTCAAAAAGATAAGTTTATAACTATACCTTGTTAGATCTTCTTAAACATATTTTCGGTCTAATATTAAGTTAAACTAACTGAATTATTCACCTGAAATTTGAATGGCCAATAAATAGCTTTTCTATTATTTTTTAAACAAACAAAAATCTAAAAAAAGGTTTGTTTTATCAGAGTGTTTTACAATTAAAATTAAATAAAATTATTGATAAAGATTAATAAGTACATAGAATAAAGGATGTAAATATGGTAGATTGAAAATCCAAAGCGATGATTGAGAGAAAAAACGAGAGTAATTTAAGGAACACACTTAATTCATCTATTTGGAGTACATACCTTTGAGCGGGAAAGCAAATATATCGATGCCCTTAATAAATGACACGTGTCCCCAACTATTTCTTTTTTATTATATAAAATATAGATATAGATATAGATTTTTATAATTATTTACGTAAATTTCTATAATTAGAAATTTCATATGTAATATGATATACATTATTTAATATTTTTTTTATCATAATCTTTTATAAAAATAAAATTTATATAAACAGAAAACCCATAAACTCGTGAGTCGGCTCAAATTTGATTAAATGTAAGGCCTTTGGGTGTATTTTAACCTAACTTAACTCCACCTAGGTAGGGGTGTTCAAAAAACTCGTGGCTCGCAGCTCGCTCGAAACTCGCTCGAAAAAAGCTCGAAGAAAGCTCAGCTCGAAATTGGCTCGAGCTTGGTCTGGCTCGGCTCGTGAGCTCGTGAGTTGGCTCGATAAGGTTTACATCCTTCATTTTTTTGTCCCACATCGCTTAGAAAACAAAAACTAGGGGAATATTTCCCCTATAAAAGAATGTAAAGAGAATGTACAAAGTGAATTAACTATTTATACTTGCATATGGTTAAATTAAATGGCAATTATGGCCCTTAGTCTATGAAGAAATTCATTTTTAAGGGCTTTTTAAGTAGTAAATTTTGTGGTTTTTTGTTAGTACGAGCTAGATCGAGCCGAGCCGAGCTAGCTCTAATTCTAATCGAGTCGAGCTCGAGCCACAAATCTCAGCTCGATTTGAAATTCGAGCTCGAGCCGAGCCAACTCGAATCGAGTTCGAGCCGAGCTCGAGCTGGGTCTAGCTCGGCTCGACTCGGCTCGTTTACAGCCCTACACCTAGGTGACACATCAACTTTTTTTTCCTTATTTCACTTTGTCTCACTCTAAGAAAATGGTTTAAATGTTAACAAATAACTCATTTAATGCACTTTAACATTGGGTTTTTATCTAAAAAAAATTATAATTAATTCAACCTCTTAACATTGGGTTAACATGTTAACACATAACTCATTTAATGCACTTTAACACAAGGAGGGAGTAGTTTGCAATGTTAGTTAACATGCTATGTCATTGTTAACACTCTAGATGTTATAGTACACCCCATGACCTAAAGTCAGGGTTCAAGCTTGTTTATATAACAAGCCTTAATAAAAGTTCGAGCTGAAGCTCATTTAATCCCAACTCACTTCAAATCCTTAACAAACCAATCTTGATTGGCCCACGATGAATTTTTTTATTAGGCTACCGTACTCTCCAACTTGGAGAGCCCTGTTCCCCTACTTTGGCCGGACTACGTTGTCTTAGTCGGGCCCACGCTGACTTCAAAGTTTGGTTTGGACATTCTCCCGGGAAACCACACTGTCGACTGCCACTTGACAGGCCGTTGTGCCACCACAAAGACTAAATACTCTCTGATGTAACAAACAGTAGGACGAAACCCGGGTGGGCTCATGATTGAACTTGACACCTCTGTAGGAAGGCTAGGCTCTATCGATCATTGCCTAATCCATCAAAATAACACAAGTGAATATTAAACTTAAATTTGTATTGAAGAACCCAAACCTCCTACCACTAACGAGTAACTCAATACTTTTATACTCACGATAAAAGTAAAAGGGAAAATAGCTAAAATGGCCAAGTTTCAGTCAACATTTCCAAACTAGCCAAGTCAAACGTCTTGTGGAGACGTCATAAACATGTGCAAACGTCTTGGCGGCTGACCAACCAAAACCTGCCACGTGTCCGACACAGCTCAGACGTCTTGACGTCTTGGCTGAGACATTTCAGACGGCTGCTTGAGACGTTTTAAAAGCTGAGCCGATAAGCTGCTAGTTTTGCATGGCTTGAGACGTTTGAAGCCGACTTTGAGACGCCTCAACACGGCTTGAGACGTCTGAAATTATCACTTTTAAAAAAAAAATTAAGACGTTTCATTAAACCTTGAGACGTTTCACGGTCTCCAAAGTTCAATAAAGTTTTATAAAGGTTTTGAATTTAGATGTTTTAATTAATATAGTTTAATATAAGGTAATGAGTATATAAATACAGTATAAGATCAACTTATAGCAGCTCCGAGACGGAGGATAAACTGGTTAAGACGTTTGGGTTATACACGAGTGGCGCGCGTTCGAATCTCACTAAGGGTCGGTTCTAACAAGAAGACCCCATTTTTTATATTTTTAAGCTTTTTTAATTTAGATGTTATATAATGAGTATATAAATACAATATAACTTCCAAGTTATATCAGCTCCGGACGGAGGATAAACTGGTTAAGACGTTTGGGTTATACACGAGTGGCGCGCGTTCGAATCTCACTAAGGGCCGGTTCTAACAAGAAGACCCCCTTTTTGATATTTTTAAGTTTTTTTAATTTAGATGTTTTGTTTTTGTTTTTTTTTTTCTGAATGTAATGTTTATTTTTTTTCTTTTTATATTTTCTTTTTTTTAATTTATATTTTCTTTTATATTTTCTTTAACTGTTTACAGATTTAATTATCACCGTTTTTAAATTTTTTTCAAAACGTTTCATTAATACCTTGAGACGTTTCAGACGTTTCACGGTATCCAAAGTTCTTTTTAAGACGTTTAATTCCTTAATTCAAACCTTGAGACGTTTGAGACGTTTCCCGTTTTCCAAAGCTGTTTTTAGGACGTTTGAGACGTTTCCCGTTTTCCAAAGTTATTTTTAAGACGTTTGAAAGCTCTTTTTAAGTCCATCACAATTTTCAACCCTATTATACACAACGTTTTCTTCTTCACCATATCTTATACCCCATTGGTGTTCACAGTTCAAAAAAATGGGTAGACTCCCTGATTCAACAAACGGGTTCAAAGAAGTCATCTACAACGGACACAAATCTTCTCCCTTTTAATGGGATGAGATCGGATATCCCCTTTCACGTGCTCTGCGGGGTCGATCGGGTTCAAGAACTCATCTACAACGGACACGTGAAGGGTTAAATGGGTTGTTCGGGTCATGACGGTTCTGCCCGTTTAGGGTGGTTGATGAGAGCTGGTCTAACACAATGGGCTCTCACCAATGTGTTTGCCAGGTCCTCTAACATCACCGAAGCCGCAGAACCGCAGAACCAAATGTGAACAACCCGTTACATATCACCTAGGCCAAAATAAATGTGGGTTGATGGAACTTACCAGTTCACGACCCATATTTATTCCTAGGTGTTTCGATGCAAATTCCGGAATCAAAATCCGGATCTCCTACCCCATTTTAAATTTATGGAAGGAGCGGTTTGGTGTATTCTAGTTCAAATGATTATATTTGTATGTTTTTGTGTTATGTTTTTTATGTACTTTGTATTCAATGATAATAAAGTTATAAATTTTACTAATTTATGTTTGAATTCTTGTTCAATTCAGTATAATTCAATGTTTATAGACGTTTCAACATGCAAAGTTATATTAAATCCAATTAAATATTCATTTAACCAACCCCACTATATATACCCCTAATCCTAAACAAACAGAAACACACACGCCGTTCTTCTTCTTCTTCTACTTTCTTTGTTCAAGTTTCTTCTACAACCAGGAACACACAAATAGACATGGCTTCTTCCTCGTGGACCGAAATTGAGGACATTGCATTGGTGGAGGCTTGGGAGGAGGTGTATACCAATCCTCCTCGTCGAGGGCAAGGGGGTCTGTGGGTCCGGGTGCAACAATATTTTGCACAACTTCGTGGTCCGGACCACGGCCGCACCGTTGACGCCTTATCTTCAAGGTTTCGGGTTATACGATTGGAGTGTAAGAAGTTCGAGGGTTACTACAAGTCTGTGGAGGATTCATCCCAAGGCCTTAGCGAGGAGGACATCAAGGCGGTTGCCCTCATCAACTTCCGCCACGATGAAGGACATGATTTCGAACATGTTGCGCGGTGGGAAACGATTAGGGTTTGGATTTAGATGTTTTTTTTTAATGTAATGTTTTTTTTCTTTTGTTTATTTTTGTTTTTTTATATAATGTTTAGTATGTATTTTCTTTTTTTAATATAATGTTTTATATTTTCTTTAACGGGTTTGGGCTTACGGGGTTCATTTGGTCAATTTCTTGAACTTATACTCCAGGGACTGAAATTGATATTTTATAAACTTATATTAACTATAGACACTAACCGGGTTAGTGTTTATATAAGAATTTCTTTTTAAAACAATAACTCGGTTAAGATTTCTTAACTGAGTAGG
The DNA here is from genome assembly GCA_030545235.1 of Helianthus tuberosus. NCBI lineage: Eukaryota > Viridiplantae > Streptophyta > Magnoliopsida > Asterales > Asteraceae > Helianthus > Helianthus tuberosus. The sequence continues at coordinate 18,851,318 of CM060415.1, read as the reverse complement.
GACCAAACTGTTAAAGTTGGAAACTTATATTAACAGCGATGTTTTATAAACTTATATTAACTATTAACAGCGACGTTTTATAAACTTAAAGAAAATATAATACATTATTATATTAAGTTTTTTATATTTTTAAGTTTTTGAATTTAGATGTTTGTTTTAAAAAATATAGTTTAATATAACTAGTATATAAATACAATAAAACTTCCAAGTTATATCAGCTCCGGACGGAGGATAAACTCGTTAAGTCGTTTGGGTTATACACGAGTGGCGCGCACTCGAATCTCACAAAGGGCTGGTTCTAACAAGAAGACCCCCTTTTTGATATTTTTAAGTTTTTTTATTTTAGATGTTATATAATGAGTATATAAATACAATATAACTTCCAAGTTATATCAGCTCCAAACGGAGGATAAACCGGTTAAGACGTTTGTGTTATACACGAGTGGCGTGGGTTCGAATCTCGCTAAGGGCCGGTTCTAACAAGAAGCCTCCCTTTTTGATATTTTTAAGTTTTTTTAATTTAGATGTTTTGTTTTTGTTTTTTTCTGAATGTAATGTATATTTTTTTTCTTTTTATATTTTTTTAATGTAATGTTTAGTATGTATTTTCTTTTTTTTAATATAATAATGTTTTATTATATTATGGGTTAATTATCACCGTTTTTAAAAAAAATTTAAAACGTTTCATTAATACCTTGAGACGTTTCAGACGTTTCACGGTATCCAAAGTTCTTTTTAGGACGTTTAATTCCTGAATTCAAACCTTGAGACGTTTCTCGTTTTCCAAAGCTGTTTTTAAGACGTTTAACGTTTTCCAGATAATTTACTTTAATATAACTAGTATATAAATGTAATACAACTTCAAGTTATATCAGCTCCGGACGGAGGATAAACTGGTTAAGACGTTTGGGTTATACACGAGTGGCGCGCGTTCGAATCTCATTAAGGGTCGGTTCCTACAAGAAGACCCCCTTTTTGAAATCTTCAACTTTTTTGAATTTAGATGTTTGTTTTAAATAATTTAGTTTAATATAACTAGTATATAAATACAATATAACTTCAAGTTATATGAGCTCCGGACGGAGGATAAACTGGTTAAGACGTTTGGGTTATACACGAGTGGCACGGGTTCGAATATCACTAAGGGCCGGTTCTAACAAGAAGACCCCCTTTTTAAGATCTGATTTAAAAGTTACATTTTTGGTCCCTGTACTAACATATTTTACATAAATGGTCCCCGAGGTTTGTGTGAACCGGGTTTGGCGTGGGTTCGATACCTGGCTGTCCTAAAATATTGGCTTTTAACCAATAACTTTAAATTACCAAAGTTATTACATCCTAAAAAATGATACAAGATAAATTTATATAACATCCTAAAAACGCTAGCTAAATATAAATTTTCAAAGTTTCAAACACAGAAATGTGTTCAAAGTCCTTGTCATAAAGTATTGCGTAGTCATGTAGGGCTTCTTCAATGACCTCTTCTTCAGCCAGTTTGTTGTGCCGATTTTGTTTTTTAACGTTCTTGTACCTTCCTAAGAAACGGCTACATTTGAAGCGTAGGAATTGCCCATGTACCAGCCCGGTGGAGGTGAAAACTGCTGAATAACAGAACGGCGCATCCCCATTTCTGTAGAATGTTTCCACGTCTTTTGACCAGTTCTCACTTTCGTCGTCTGGAATTGCCCATGTACCAGCCCGGTGGAGGTGAAAACTTTGTCGATTGTGTACAAAGTGGCTTTCTTCTGAATCATTTCGTTGTGGAACTTCAGAAGAACTTTCACCCTTGGAACTTCTCCATTTTTTGAGAATCCAAGATGATGATTTGTTTGCTGGTTGCGAGCAGTATACATCATTTTGATTTTTTTCAAACATTTTTGCGACCTCCAGAAATGTACTCAAATACTATACTTAAAGGGAAGAATTCTAACTGGGTCCCATTATAATTTATTAAAAAATAAAATTTCGATAAAAAGGAGAATTTTGGTCAAGACGTTTCACGACATTCAAGACGTTTCAGTGCACATTTAAGACGTTTCAGGACACGTGGCATGCATGCAGAGACGTTTCAGTACACATTTAAGACGTTTCAGGAGACTTAAGACGTTTCACGACATTTAAGATGTGTCAGGATTTGACACGTGGCATGTTAAGACGTTTCCCACATTTCGAGACGTTTCCTTTATTAAGACGTTTCCCACAATACTTGAGACGTTTCCCACTTAATGTTGAGACGTCTGAACTGCTACTTGAGACGTTTCAGACATGCAAACCGTTTGATGAACGACACGTGTTCCAGTTCATTTCCCCGTCTAGCCATCGTCTGACACGTGTCGGGGAAGGGTTTTGACATTGGGAGTTTGGGTTCATGTGTTTCATTTTGACCGGCAAATGTCTTCGGGACCACCGTTCTCTTTTAGGACCATCTTGAAGAAAGACCCGACGACCATTGAAGATCCGAAGAAAGACCCGGCGACCGTTGAAGATCCGACCAAAGACCCGACCCACGTTGAAGAAAGACCAGACCACCGTTTCGTTTTTGCTGCCGAACTACCACGTTGCCCGTTGACTCAGAATGGATCCAAATTTCTACGGTTACCCACCCATGGGTCGTCCAGAGCACATGCAACCTGATCACGTCATGCAAGACGTTGGAGAAAATATTGTCCCACGTGTAGCGGTGATACTTTATACTTTATCTCTTGTTTTTCCTTTATTATACTGTTTTAGTATTATTTTTTAGTATATTTTCAATTGTTTTTTGTTTCATTTGTTACTTTACAAGGCCCAAAAGATCAAGGTTCGGCAAAAGTGGAATATAGTAAAGGATTTGAACAAAAGAATGACGGCTCCTATTGAGTCCCAGATTAGGCGGACAAGTTTTGGGCCTTTTTTGGATATTAAGTGTGTTATGTGTGATAGCCTACTCTTACTCGGTGCTGCACAATTACAAGAGCCTACACCTACACCCAGATTAGGGATTACATATCGCCTAGGCCAAGAAATTTTAATGTTTACCCCGAAACAATTTTGTCTTATAACGGGGTTAAGGTTTGGGTTCACTGACTGGACACCGATTGACCACCCTGACTCATTTAAAAACCGACATTTCCCGGGCCGTGAAAGTATTGCTTTCAAACGAATAAGAGATATGTTCGAAGGTCCGATGCGATATAGCAACGAAGATTGCATAAGGATATGTCTACTGATGCTTTTGGGCCAAGGGTTTTTAGGGTTGCAGGATTCAAATGCAATCGATAATAAACTGTTACACCTGGTGGATAATCTGAATGACTTTAACCAATATCCATGGGGTAACTATCTTTGGGAGAGCACGTATACGAACGTGTATAATATGCACATTCGTCAAAAGGAAGACGCGAAGGGTTTTTCGTTAGACGGATTTGTTTGGCCCTTTAAGGTACATGGGAAATCGTATATATATATATATATATATATATATTATATTTTAAGTGTAATGTTCGTTTTAATTTGTAGACTAATACTTATTAAATATGTTAATGCATTTACAGATGTGGATTCTAGAGGTATTTCTGGAATTCAAACAAAGGAGGGAGTATTTTGAAGGTCATACCATTCCGAGATTTTTAGGATGGCAACAAGGACAAAAGCTGATGAAGGGTAGTGTTGATGGCATCTTAGCGAATGCAATAAAGGTAAATTGCTATATTGTGTCTGAAATTGCTGACAAATTTTATAAAATTATAAAATTTGATTTATAAAAAATTAGATTTTATAAAAAATATAATTTTTAAAAATTTGATTTAAAAAATTTAGAAAAACCGATAAAATAATAAAATTATAATATAAAAACTGTTAAAAGTATAAAAGTATAAAATTACATAATGTTATAAAAAAAAACTGTTAAACGTTGAAGATTATATAATCGACGTTTTAACAGTTTCAACCATTTTTATTTATATGCATTATGTGTAACAATTTTTTTAAGTTTTTTTTTCAACCTTTAATAGTTTTTAACATTGTTTTTGTAAAATGTTTGGTTTCAATCTGATAAAGACGTGAATATAAACCGCTAAACTTCCTACTACCAACGTTGTTTGAGGCGGAGACACAGTGGTACGCTTCAAGCTCGGATTATTTGGATCGTGAACGTTAAATTTATCATCCTGCTATGGCGACTGAATTACCCCCTGAAGCGCAACATCCAATCGGCCCGAGTCAAAACTGCGGCCAGCCAATGAAGGACTACATTGGCAACTTGTTCGGCGAAGATGAAGTACCGGTTCAGGTGCCTCAAACGCACGGATTTGCACCTGAAATACCGGTTCAGACGCATGATATTCCGTTAAGCACGACTGACTTGCAACGGGATGCTGCGCCCGATCAGTTTTCATCCGGATTTTATTCTGAAGAGCAGCTTGTCTCTAAATTTCAGTCAAAGATGTTCTCAAACAACCAGGCGTTGACTGACATGATCACGTCGCAGTTGTTGCAAACTTTTCGTATGGCTCCGGTTAATACTCCAAGCCACATACGAACACCGATGGAACAATCGCAAAAACAAGATGATAATGTATTCATCCAAAAATCCCGTTTATTTGGTTATAAAAATCTAAAAAATAAATTTATTTAAAAATGTTTCTAACATTTTATAAAAATTTGTAGGCGGCAGCTGATTCCTATTTTAACTTCGATAAGGATGTGTATCACGTGTCTCCAAATCCGGAAAATGTTACCGAAGAAGCCGTAAGTTTGGGCTGCGTAATGTTTATTTTAGTTATCCATGTACGTTTTGTTAATTTACCTCTTAAATTAATGTTATTGTAGAATGAGGATCCAGAGATGATGAAACTGAGGCGGTCCGAAAGGCTTGTGAAGCCCGCCAAGGCTATGCTATCACCGTATGTAGTTTACACAAACATCAAACTGAAGCAAAAAAAGATAGCAAATGATGAAGATAATTTATTAAAAAAGATACAAAATTGGGCACCAACTAGCGGAGATAGACAACTAACCCTCATAGCAGGCGGCTTTGTTGGTCCTGATTTCTGGGCGGCATTGCTAGGCACTGACGGGACTGGCTGGTTAAGCGATGAGGTAAGCAGTATAAATTTAATTTTTTTAATACTAAATATACTAAATTTTCCTATAAACTTTCCCTAAAATTGTCCAACCTTATTACAACACCTTTTTGGATGGATGCTACACATGTATCATTCAAGAAATCCATCCGACCGTTGGTCCATTTTACCCCATATTTCCAGATGCATTGTGAAAGATTGGATCAGAAGTTCGAAGGTTACTTCAACGGGGTTGTCGAGCCTTTTCCTCCGATATCTAGCGTTGACGAGGTGTATGTACCGTTATTCATACCATCAATTCACTGGTTTTTAGGAGTTTTCAACCTGGTTAAGCAGACCCTCACTATATACGACAGGTAAAAATTTATAAACGCTGGTTTTTTGTAGCTGATTATTTAAGAGTTTTACTTAACGGTCTCTCAAAAGGTATGACTTTAAAATTATCAATGCTCGTTTTTTTTGTAGCTTGATGGGCATGCGAGAATTGGCCCAAGGAAGAACGGAAGTGGTTTGTTTTATAAATTTTGTTTTTGACCATTGGCTTCGTATGCATGGTTACTATGACAACAAACCTTTAACATTAAAGTATCCGTTTAAAATAGTATATGCAGATGACGTGCCTCAGCAGTCAGGACCGTTAGGGGACTGTGGGGTTTGGGTTTGTATATTTCTAGACCGGTTGATTAACAAAAAACTACTAAATGATGGTGAAGACACATGCATAACGGCTACAAGGATGAGGCGCCATCTTTCGATACTTTTCTACAACTCGCTTATTCCTAAACAGTCAGTCAACGAGATAGAAGAGGACGATATTGAATGTATTTAATGATTTGTATTAATTTATATTTTATAAAACAAAATTCATTATATATACTTATTTGTATATATGTTTCGATGACATATTAAGTAGGCAAAACTTCATTTATAATTAAATTATATTTATATATTTACTGTGAACATGTGTGTGTATATATATGTGTGCCCTCACTATGTCAGCAATGCCACACCGGATGTCTTACTCAAATATTCCTCATTGCGTGCAACGCACCATTTGGATAAACCAAAATGATCGGTTTGAACATTGGTCGCCAAATATTCTGGAGTTTTACTATGACGACGATACTCCAACTTGCTACTCAACCTACATGGGTAAAACACCTCTCGGAAAAGAATGGTGGGGCGGATTACTTGGATTTTGTGGAAACGGATTTATTCAGGAAACGGTACCTTCGAAATACCTTTCCTGTTAATGATAGTGTTTTTTTTAGTCAAAGTTTAACCATATTTTCCTCAGCATATCAATGCATGGTGTAACAAGGTAATGTATCAACGGGAGCTTCACAGACGGTCAAGGGCGATGTTGTCAAAGGATTATCGATGGACAGTAGTCCCCCCTACTTTTTTTAACATGATAAGAGAACAAAATAGAGAGGCCTACGGATATGGAGACGGTTCAAAAGAAAAGTTTCCTCCATTTTGGGATGTTGATACGGTATGTACGCTTTTTATAAATTTGCAGACCTTCATTTTAATAAATTTAAAAAAAAAAACTTTTTGTTTAAAGAAATTAGCAATTTTTTTATGTTATATAAACAAATATTGATTTTTTAAATAATCTGTAGCTTGAAAAATAATTCCCTAAAATAATACCTTTTCCGGGGCTTATTTACGTTTCATTTTTTTGCAGATTTACATGCCCGTAGCGCTAAACGAAAACCACTGGTTACTTCTAAAAATAAATATGCGTTCGCTTAAAATATATGCTTATTTTCCCGATAACTGTAACCTAAGTAATTGCGGAGAAATATTTTGCATACACAGGAAAATACATCAAATTCTTTTAGAATTTGAATCTCCATTCGTATGGTTTCTGGGCCGTATATCGTACTGGCAACACTCGGGGATAGAGAGTGTAGAAGCCTTAGAGTATTGCGGGGATGTTGTGTGGCCTGACCACATAGCTCATATTGGCCGAAATTCAGGTGTTATCATATGTATGCTATTGGAAAATCTGGTTTACAACCGTTCATTGACATGGAACGAAGTAAACATGCAGGATGCTTGTGTCAGATATAGACGCTACATGGCTGATGAACACTACGCCGGGCGCTACACACCGACTAATTTTTGAAGGCTGGACGTACGCATTGTAAAATTTAATTCTTACATAAATTAAAAGTACTAATTACTATTGCGGTTACGAGAATTTGTTACATGATTTTCCTAATTAAAAGATAAAAAAACTAAGCTATTATTAAAATTCTGCTAAATTATAAGATGGACAAATGTCATCCGTTGGACTCTGGGTTTCTATCTCTTTCCCTTTTCCTTTGCCTGATGATTTACGTGAACGAATCTGTGATGGCACTGGATCTAAACAAACGTCACGACCATGGCCGTATGTTCGACACCGCGAACAATATACCTGAACGGGGTCTTCCCTACGAGACAAGATTCGGGTGTTTTCTTTTGGACGGCCAGACTGACGTTTTGTAATATGCGGCGGTAATACACTGCCAATGCCTTGCGGTATCACCCATTCAGACCTATGAGGCAGAGGATTAATCGATTCTTCATACGTTTTTTTGTATACTTCGTTTGAATAACACGAGAATGCATAATGACTGCAGTCAGGTTCACCCAAAAATCTTGAAACAACAATCACATGCCCACAAGGTAGACTAGAAACTTGCCAGACACGGCAGCTGCATGAACGATTCAAACAATCAACTAAACCCCTTTTCCCACCACCTTCAACAAGAAAACTGTCTGCCCGGATACCTGCAACAGTCCAGGTTCTAGACCCTTCAATTTTCTTTAAAATTTTCTTCTGTGCCCACTGAGTCAGTGAGTGGCTCTCCTGCATGCCCTGCAGTCGACGGTCATAAAACCATTTTTGTACGGACTCGCGGAAGAATTCGATAAGTTGCGTTATCGGCATCTTACGCGAGAATCTAGACAAAGAGTTAATAGACTCCGCACTATTAGATGTCATATAGTGGTATCGATTGCCGGGACAATGAGCTCTTGCCCATCTACCAAACCCAATAAACCCGGCGTATTCTAGGAACGGCAACACACAAAGCATTGAATGACTCGTTAAAGTCAGACATCCGATAAGATTTACATGTCTTCCACCATAGTGCCTCGTATTCTTTTTTTTTAGACGACGACAAACGTAAATTCATCATTAAATGACGACAACACAACCAGTGGTAAACACGTGGAAACACGTTTCTAACACCTACATGTATAGAATTCGCCCTATCCGAAATGATCGCCATATCTGCTATTTCACCAACACAATCTCTAAGCTTTGAGAGAAACCATGTCCAAGATTCACCATCCTCTGATTTTCCTATGCCATAAGCAATTGGTAAAATCTGATTATTTCCATCCATGGCCACTGCTAAAAACAACATCCCTTTAAATTCACTCTTTAGGTAGAGGTGTACAAATCGTTTTTTTTTTCAAAAACCGGTTTCGGTTATTAACCGAACCGATTTTTTTCATCCAAAATGAAAACCAGTTTTTTTAATAACCGGTTCCGGTTACTAACCGGTTTTTCAAGTCCAAAATAATAACCGGTGTAGCCGGTTGGGATCGGGTTTTAACCGGTTTTTGCCCAAAAAACCCGGTTTTTAGCCAGTTTAACCGGTTTTTTTAAATCCGGTTTCGGTTATTAACCGGTTTTTCATACCAAGAATCCTAACCGGTCTATAACCGGCGGTTCGGTTTTAAAACCGGTTCGGTTATAAAAAAAACCGGTTAAAAAAAACCGGTTTCGGTTTTTTTCCCGGTTTCGGTTCTAAAACCGGTTTTTTTGTACACCTCTATCTTTAGGTGTGCCGCATCAATGATAACGACCGGTCTTAGATTAAACATAAAGCTACGAATCTGAAAATTAATGATAACAAAATAAGATCAAACCCATGTTATTCTAAAAAAATAAGAACAAGTACAAACGAAAAGGTGTAACTTACCGCAGCACCTAACGCAACAAAAACCATTTCAAAACGACTCTGCTCATCAACCAAGATGTGAGTAACGCTTCCAGGATTTGCAAGCTTCAAATTGTAACATTATATTGGTAGTTCGGCAAAAGAGTCTCGGGTTGTACCTTGTAGAAGTTCAAGTGCATGGCTTTTACCACGCCAAGCTTGAAGGTTTGTTATCTCAACCTCGAACCGTTGTCTAAAATCTTTGACAATCTCTTTCGCTCGATATATCCTACCACTGTCTTTTAGTTGTTCCTTTAAAAAGTGTCCCAAAACCTTTGGGTTAGCCTGACGGAAATGTGGGTGTGTTTGCGTCTTTGAACAGGTGTGTCTATCATTCATATGTTTAACAAAAAATAAACTACCACCAGGAATAGCATATGCCTTAAATCGCCATTCACAACCATCACCGATGCATGACACTTCATACCGTGTCTTAGATGATCTATCAACTTTAAACTCGAAATGCTCTAACAAACATTTTTTTTCCCAATTCAAGTTTCATCTCTTCTTTGTTATTGAATATATGACCGACCTCAAACACTATAGATGAAGAAGCTGATTCGTTTTTAGACGTGGATGATTTTTCAAAATTATTTTCTAAAATAGGACAGTCATGGTTTAAAACATAAACACTTTCTTTTACTGAAATATTTAGATCTGGAGTTTTGAAGTTGTTTAAAGAAGAAAAACCAGAGGAACAAACACCAGACTCTTGAATAACATATAATTTATATAATTCAAAAGGATTCTGCATCGCCAAATCAAAAAAAAAATCTAACATCTCGATCATTAATTATATCGATCGGATCAGTAAACGTAGACATCCGGTATGACAACCGTGTAATGTTAGGAGTATCACACATCTTAGAAACATAGTTTAAAAAACTATTATATGAATGATCTGTTTCAATTTCTAAACCACGTCTCCTTGAATCGCCATCAGTAACATACTCAATGTTTCCGTTAATGACATCCCACCCCCCCCCCCCCAGTATAAACAACAAACTTGACCGTCATGTTGTGAGATAATTACTAAAAAACAAACTTTTTGAATCTTAGATTTAAACTTCAAATGCGATTTTTCATAATGTATAGTATTTATAAATAAGGGATCGCTATAAATAAATGGAAAACGTCTTAAATTCCTAAAAAACATCTTGAAATCGTAAAAAAACGTCTTGAAATCGTACAAAAACGTCTTAAAATAACAAATCCGGCTAGAGCTGATGTAGCCGGCTAAAGAGAGAGAAATGGCTCAAGCCGGGCGGAAACGACTCAAGCCGTCTGGAAAAATGGGCAGCCATAACGAAACGTCTCAAGCCGTATGAAACGTCAAACCAAGACGTCAAGACGCCTAACTTTTGTGTCGGACACGTGGCAGGTTTTGGTTGGTCAGCCGCCAAGACGTTTCAACATATTTCTGACGTCTCCACAAGACGTTTGACTTGCCTAGTTTGGAAATGTTGACTGAAACTTGGCCATTTTGGCTATTTTCCCCTTAAAGTAAAAAGTGAATACAAGATAAAATCAAATCATTGATTGATGTACGAAAAAAGAAAATAAAGAGGAAAACTTTTTCCATGTGGGCAACCGGAAACTTCATTGAATAAAAGTAGAAAATAAAATAAAAATGTGTTTGTGATATTTTGAAGCCAACACACCACACACACACACACACACACACCGCCACCGCATTCTTCCCCTCTTTTGACTCCAACCACCGTTTACCCCCTCTCACCACCGCCGGAGTCAACCAATTTCTCACCGGACCACCACTCAACCACCGCAACTGTTCAAACAATATCAAATCCGATGAGTTAACAAGATCTATACTCTTCTACACCTCTCAATGCATCATTTGTCTCAATTTCTCGTCATTAATGGCGGTTCACGCAAGAAGAAGAAACCGTCAGCCAAACCGAAGCTCGAGCGGATGAATGCACGGAAGAATTTCGACTACGAGGCTCCAATCGCGTCCACTTCGTCGGAAGACTGTTGTGTATGGTCACCGGCTCTTCGAGGTTCAGGTACTCAATTAGTTGATATTCCTACGAGTTTTCGGATTGACGGAAGTGATTTAGGTCAACTTGATGAAGTTTATCGTAGCTTAGGGTTAGAAAGTGCCGAAGATTTAGGTATTCCTTTGGATTCATGGAATAATAGTAAGATCCGGTCTAGTTGTGATGCGGTTTCTGCCTCTCGTTTAAATTTACAAAGTGATTGTGATTCGACTACGATTGTAAATGAACAGCATGAGGAAGAATTGAATGAAATTGTTGAAAATCGATGTGATGATGATATAGTTAGGGTTTGTTCTGGTGATGTTGTCAGGGCTAGTGGTGGTAACAGAGCTGGGAACGGAATTAAAGGTGTGCGGCCTCCGGTGCTTTCGCCTCCGTTAATTCCGCAACACTTGTTACAACATGATGCTGGATGTGAATGGGATAGTTTAAGGAATTTCACTTCTCGTGAAGGTTGTTCTGGTGATGTGAATGAGCAACGGTTTAGCTTGTCGGATGAAGATGAAGCTGGTGTTGAGGATGTTAGTTTGAGGCTTGAAAGGGCGAGGATTTCGGCGTCTTGTTCTTTTTCGACTTCGAATGATGATGATTCGTCTAGTACTACAACGGAACCTCCGTCGAGTGTGTCACCGAATGGGGTTGGATGTCATATATCTGCACATGGAAGGTTTAGGCATATCACGATTACTCACTGGCAGAGGGGTGATCTCCTGGGGCGTGGGTCGTTTGGATCGGTCTATGAAGGCATTTGCGAGTAAGTATGATGTTTGAGTTTCTGGTTTACATGCTTACTGGCTGACTTCCAAGTGCCTTGAGACTTTTAGCAATGAGCCAGCTTTTAAGTTGTAGTCTTATTAACAAAACTGATATCTGATGTGAAGGACACTACATGTGCAAACTGATCACATTTTGATGGTTACATTTTTTTCTTTATGCAGTGGTGGATATTTTATTGCCGTAAAGGAAGTCTCTTTGCTTGATCAAGGGGAACAGGGAAGGCAAAGCGTTTCCCAACTTGAACAGGTAAGCAACGCCCCAAGGCTTGTCTCTTGTACCTACTATTTTAACATCTCAATTTGTATTTGTCAGTTTATGATATGAGATCTGTTTATCTTTTTAGGAAATTGCTCTTTTAAGCCAGTTTGAACACGACAACATAGTACGATACTATGGGACTGATAAGGTATTTCTTTTAAGCTTTCACTTTATTGCTTTCCTAGATTGTTCATGAATCATGACAGCATTCTAGATGATATGTCTGCCCTCTTGATGCCTCAATCCCACTCTCTCCTAGACCTAGACTAGGGATAATGATGGAGGATGTTAATAAATACTTCTTCATGTGTTAGCTTGATAATTTGATAGTATCCAGACAATATCGTCAGTTATGTGTTTGTAATCTATAAATGAACATTATATGAACGTGTCTTTATTTTCTGCAGGAATCAGTTTACATTGTCTTTTTGAAGTAATATTTATACAAGTCATCCTGTTTCTGTGTCACTGCCACTTATGTAGATTACTAGGGTCTAGGGTTGTAGTGGACAAAAAGTTAGTTGGGAAAATAACCGGACTGTGTGCCAGTGCCACTCTACTTCTGAGGCCTAAACAGGATGAGACATTATGTTCATAGAGTATTAGACAGTAACTTTATAGCCATAGTGGTGAATTACTGTTATAATGGGGACTAATTGTCTATTCCTCGTATGACTAACAAGTTGTTAGCTACAGTTGATGATTTTTAGCGCTGGGATGCGTATGGGGTAGGAGTGAAGCCCACTTAGATACTTGTTGCAGAATTTGTCTACAAAATAGAAGCTTTTTTGTCCAAGATATTCTTGCACATCCATTGAAGTTTTTTTATACTTTATGTGTCTTGCAGGATGACTCAAAGCTGTATATATTTCTTGAGCTTGTAACAAAAGGTTCTCTTCTAAGTCTCTATCAAAGATACCATCTTCAAGATTGTCAAGTTTCCTCTTACACACGCCAGATCCTACACGGTCTGAAGTATCTGCATGACCGTCGTGTGGTGCACAGGTACTGCAACTGGAAACCTACTATTTTTATGTTAAGTTGTATATACTTTTTTACCGTATAAGGTTTTCTGCATCTGTATGTGAACCGAACCTTGTGCTGTTGGAGCTTTTATGTCTTGCATCTATCTGCCACATCCGACTGCCAAATATTCTATTGATCATCTATTTATCTTACATTTTGCTTGTTTTTCAGGGATGTAAAATGTGCAAACATATTGGTTGATGCTAATGGCTCAGTAAAACTTGCAGATTTTGGGCTGGCAAAGGTTCCTTTAATCTTCGTTTATTTAGTTAAGTTTGGTCGCTATATTTATGTATCTCTTGATTAAACTTTTCCTCGTCTTATATAGGCCACTACGTTCAATGATGTGAAGTCTTGCAAGGGAACTGCATTCTGGATGGCTCCTGAGGTTTGTCTCGTTACACACACACACACAATCTCGACTGTGGAGTACTTGTATTTTATTTTTTCATGAGAACTTGTTACCAGAAAGGAGTACTCATATTTGTGAATAAACAAATTAGGTCCTTGTGGAGGACTGGTCATTGTGATTGATAGATGATATACATATCAGCTTTTATTATTATCATGTTCTTTTTCCAGGATAGTTGTTCAAAACTTCAAATACCCAATTCGATGTAATGGAACATTAAGAATTCAATGTTAAATATGTACCGATAGTAATAGATTTGATGACAGAACAAAAGTAGAGAAGTAGAGAACCAAATTTTAAGTTCTATTATGTATGTAATTGTGTTCTCGTTAGTCGTTACACGAGTATGGTAAGTTTAGACTCTTGTATCTAGCTATATACGTTAGTTGATAAATACTTTACGTTTATGCATACTTTACTTTTAGGATGTGCTAGAACATACAAGTTAAAACACAATATTATTCTCTGAATGTAAACAGTCACTTAAGATTCTGGGACCACACCTAATGCAGTCTCATTTGACATTCAGCCCTTCATAAACGTATCTTGTTTTCAATTATGTCAAAAAAATATGAAATATGCAATAGTTTTTTTGCTAGATTCAGTAGTGTTAAAAAAATTAATCTTTTATTTTCATCATTCATTTTAGATATGTTTAAAGGCATTAATTTCTCATTATGAGTCAATGAACTTTGCAGGTTGTTAATAATAAAAGCAAGGGGTATGGACTTGCAGCAGACATATGGAGCCTCGGTTGTACTGTCTTGGAGATGTTGACACATAGGATTCCATACTCCCCAATGGAATGTGTACGTACTGTTTCTTTCTTATTTGATATTGTTTTTATTTCTTCTGTGAAGTATATGTGTGTGTGTGTATACACGTTCAGTACACAACCAATCTTAACTACTAAACCGCAATAAACACTTGTACTTAGTGCTGATGAGATGTAGCGGGGCAGAGAAAAGGGGCGGTTTGGCGGTTACATAAATTGATATGTGTATCAAACGTCCCTCTATAAATTGTGCTTTATCTCATATATAATATTAAGACAAAAATCATTGGCAATGGTAAAAGGGTATTGAAAATCACCATTGGTTAATGCCTCTAAACAAGATTGTCTACTACAGTAAAAATTGCATTTGGTCATATAACTATATAAGTAATAAGTTAACTGACAGTGTCTTATTGTTATGATAAACAGATGGCTGCATTATTTAGAATTGGAAATGGTATTCCTCCACCGATTCCGGATAACCTTTCAAAAGAAGCAAGGGATTTCATATCTCAGTGCTTTCGTGTTAATCCAGCAGATCGCCCGACTGCTAGTCAACTCTTGGACCATCCATTTGTTAGAAGGCCGCTTCCTTTGTCCACAGCAAGTTCAATTTCATGAAGAGGAATCAAACAAGATACAAGAATGAGGTATTCTTATCCGTATCTATATCTGGGGTGATTTACCAGCAATACCCTTTCTTTACTAGAAAAAAAAAACAAAAAGATTCAAAGATATTGGTCCTGTTCGGCCGGTTTTGACGAAAATATTGAGCCGAACCACTAACTATAGTTTTGGGAAACGATAAGCTAAACGGGCCGGGTTGGTGAGTCGGCCAACAGGCCTGTTAAGTAGTTAATGCGATAAATATCGGATATCGGTCAAGGACCGATATTTGAGATATCGGTTATCACGGTGGGATATCGGTAATATTAATATCATGCTAAATTTGTATATATATATCAATTTAACACTAACAATTCAGTATACTATATTACTATCCTACCATTAACAAATTAACCTTTTGAAACTTGCAAAACACTAACAATTGTAGCAAGTAGGAACTGACTAAGACTTAAAACACTAACATTTAACAATAACAACTAACAATTAAGACTTAAAACACTAATAGCAGCAATAAAAAGAAAGATGAATGGTAGAAATAAGAAGAAAGGTACTGATATCGAGAAATCGGTGATATATCGGTCCAATATCGGTACCGATATTCAGACAGATATTTTGCTCCGATATCTCGGTAGGGGACCGATAACCGATATATCACTGATATATCGGGATATTAACTACCGTTAGGGTATTCGATTTTGGTGTTTTGAACCGGATTTTTAATTTCTCTTCAAAATCGTTAGCATGGTTTGAAATATTTACTTGATAAATATGGTTATGAATATAATATACTAGGTTATAACCCCGTGTATTACACGGGTTGAATAAATGAATTTTATATACCAAATAATAAAACATTATCTTTTTAAAAGTCTCCTTTATTGCACGGGTTGAAGAAATGTAACTTTATTTATTAAATAATAAAAAAAGTTCTATTTATAAGAACCATATGTATTGTACGATCTTTTTAAAAGCCTCCTTTATTGCACGGGTTGAAGAAATGTAACTTTATTTATTAAATAATAAAAAAAGTTATATTTATAAGAACCATATGTATTATACAGGTTGAATAAATGTAATATTATATACCAAATAATAAAAAATTATATCTTTAAAACCATTATAGTACACGGGTTGAATAAATGTAATATTGTTTACCAAATAATAAAAAAATTTATATTTTTAAAAACCCCTGTGTATTACATGGGTTGAATAAATATGATTTTAAATACCAAATAATAAAAATATATTTAAAAAAAACTAACGGATTTTTTTATATTTAAAGTATAATAAGATTGAAAAATCATATGATTGAATAGGTGGTAGGTTGTATGATGATAAATCGGTTAACCGTATTATAATGTCATATGTTTTTAGTTATATATTTTTTGAATTATTTAAAAAATAGGACTTTGTTATTGTTAGTAAAATCAATGATTTTATATTTGTAATTTTATTTGGTATTATTTCATTAAAAAGTGCATATTATACATATAATTATAATATGCCTTAAGTTATTGATATCATTCAAAATGTTTTTTAATTTTATGTCTAGCATTATATATATTATGGTAAAAGTTTAAAGTTTATTAGAGATAACTACATCATCGAAAAGAATAAGAGTAAATTTGTATGTTACAAATAAAAAGTAGGTGTCCGTCAAAAAGAAGTAATAGTTTGGGTAAAAGGAAACTAAAAAATGTAGTTGTTACATGACACGTTAGAAAATATAAACAATGAAGATAATATGATATAAAAATCAAATAAATAATATTATAAATGAGAAGCATACATTAATTATAAATAATTTGAAATGAAAAACTACACATGAACAAAAGAATCTATAAGTACTTTTAAATCTTAAACAATGGATTTAGCACATATTAAAGTTTCATTTTTTTTAAATGACCACAAAATCTTTGTACTCTGAAGTTCAACTTCATTCATTTTGTGTTTTTTTTTTCTTTCAATTGCCATACCGAGTGCTGATACCGTAACTAACCAAACTGATTTCGACCAAAATTGAATTTCCGCTCCATCGTGTGAGGGATTCTAGTACCTATTACTCTGAATTATATATTTGTTATTGTTATTAACTAAAATAAATTTCAATTGCCTTTCCCAAATTAACTAAAATAATATTAACTAAAATAATATGGAACGTGTGTGGGTTATTTAATCGTGTGATTGTTATTAACTAAAATAATATTAACTAAAATAATATGAATTCTTATTAGATTTGATTAAATATTATTAATAATAAGAATTTGTATTAGATTAGATTAAATATTATTATTATTAGTATTATTAATAATTTTAATCAATTGAATGAGAGAATGACAAGTGTCCCAAAACAGGTTTCTTTTATTATATAGTATAGATATGCTGATAGGCCGTTACTCTGCCAAAACCGAACCAGTACATTTTTTTCGATTTGGGCGGTTTAGTCGGCTCCAACGGTTTAGCGATGCGCAAATCACCCCTCATATCTATTATTTGTATATATAAGATTCCAACATAATCTTCGATGCCTTTCCTGTGACAGTTGCAAATGCAAAGTCCGATGACGACAATTTCTTTGTTCGTGTCTCTCTTGGGAGGTATATCTTCTGATGCTGTGAGGAACCTTTAGCGTCCTCCGGCATTGTTGTTTAGTTTGTACATTAATTCTTTCAATTGGATCATAATTTGGTTATTAAATGTAGTTTAAAATGTAAAAAGAATGGCAGTAAGATTAAGTTTAATCAAGTGATGATTAAGAAGCATTATTTTGTAAAGTACACCAATCTCAACCATTCAACGTCGACCTATTGATGAAAACGGACTGGGCATATACGTGAGATTGCCATTTACGACTTGGACATCGACCAGAGTGATGGAAACCCGAACCAGGACACCATGTAAGTGTTCTATTTGCTACATCTTCATAGTAACCAATCACTTGTTTGTGAGATGGATGTATGAGTATGTATGTGTGTGTTTATGAAGATAATGAAATAGTTAAGAGGTTTATTGTATTCAGATGTAACCAACTTAGCGCTGGTTTTTGTTTCAGGCAACCGTTAGTTTTTGTGTCTTACTAAAAACCACTGAATGTTGAATCTAATGTAAATTGTACGTAGATATTACTTTTTTACATCGACTGTTAGTGAAGGATTAGGTGTCTAAAAGCCGAACATGTATAATTGGTATAGATTTTAGGTCGGTGTTTGTGATATCTGAGCGTTTTATAAACAATTAGAGTCTGATTTTGATTAAAGATTACAAAGATAAAAATTGTAAATGGTGTCCTTTAGCTTCAATAGGTAGTGGATATCACTAAAGTTCATTTGTTGTTACATTTACATCGTTTTCGCTAACTGATGTTAACTTTTTCAGTCTAAAATTGTTGTGTAAGCTTATGTTTTTGAAATCCTTATACAAACAACTAACAAGTAACAATGGTGGCTTCTCGCCACCCCGTTTGATGCATGTTGCACGCTTTAAAAGTCTTTTTTTTATTACCGTTATGTAATTTTGATTTCTTATAAGTAACATGGTTGTACATATGTAATAATACAGTCACACACATATGCAGGGTTGTATAAGGAACGTGGTTGTACATATGTAATAACATGCAATTCTAATAGAAAAATTCAACATCGGTGACTTGAGAGGCGAGAGCAACTGTTGCGACAAGGAATTTGAATTTGGGTTTATCACCAATCGGTAGATACGTTTCAATTTGGATTTCGGGTTTGGGTCGCCTAAGATCCGCGTTAAACCCAGGGGCGGATCCAACATATAACAAGGGGCAACCCCCGCTACGGCTTGGCGCTCCGGCGGTAGTGTAAAATTAGTGTAAATTTTGGAAAAATATAACGTTTTTTTGATTTCGTTACAGCTTTTTTATAAAATGTTACGGGTTGGCGGATTTTCTACCGCTTTTTTATAAAACGTTACGGCTTGGCGGATTTTCTAGATCCGCCACTGGTTAAACCATAAACGCTAAACGCATCAATGAATTGGATGGGATGCTACCAAAGTGACAAGTGGTAAAAGTGACCTAAGAATTTGCCAAATGACAAGTTTTATCGTTTTAATAGAATGGTATATTATATATCATTTTTTTTATATTCAGATTATTTCAAGATTTTTTTTTAATTTGTTGAACTTCTCATATTTTTTGGTATTGTTCTCCTTTTATTTTAATTTCCTTTTCTTTTACTTTGTACGCTCTCCGTATTTTTACTTGTTTCGGGTTGAGTTAGAGGGATTCCTCAGTTGTGAGTTTCCTAAGGGAAGGTGGGCCAGATCATCACGGGAAATCCATTTGCCCATCCTTTTAGTATGGGGTGTGGAGGGGCTTGGGTTGGAGGCATTGCTCGACACGTGGCGAGGGTGAGATCCACAAGATAATACTCAAAAACTAGGGGTGTGGCGTGGCTTAGCTTGGCGTGGCCAACCATGTGGATTTTCTTTATTTTTTTGTTGTTTAAACTATTTAAAATTTCACTCGCTAGTCTTATATTCTCGCTCCTAAAGTTCACCCAACGGAAAAACTCCTCGTTTCCTTAAATCATTCATTAAGGGTATGTTTGGCAAAAGTAGCTGGTAGCTCTAGCTTTTTAAATATATTTGGTGTTTGACAGAGTAGCTGGAGCTTTTAATAAAATGACTAAAATAGACATAACTAATAATTTAAAAAGTTTGTGCATTAAAAAGTTTATTATCTTTAGAGGTTAAAATAATCATTTTTTCTCTAAATGCTTCAAGCTCCTTTAACCAAACAAGACTTTTTAATGAATAGGAGCTTTGGGAAAGGATCAAATAGGAAGTTTATTTTGGCTAGGAAGTATAGGAAGCATTAGGATTAGGACATGTGGCAAAATTTAAAATAAAGAGAAAGGGTATTTTAGTCAATCTTATCCTTTTCTTCTTCCTTCTTCTTCCCAGTAACATCAAAACCCACCATCTTCAACCATTTCTTCACTTTCTATCTCAAGAATCACTACATTATAGTGCGATTTTCGTCACCAATCAATGATTCAAACACCCGATCAACGTGTTTTTCAGCTTTTTTGAAGAAAACTCAGTTTAATTTCATACAAAATCTCGTTTTTCCGGTGATTTTGAAGATAATCACTCGTTTCGTTCGATTCGATCGCTGATAAGTGTTTCAATCATTCAAATTTCGTCAATCGTTGAAGAAACCGACTTCGATCCATGTAAGAAATTCTTTAATTTCATTTTTATTATCTGGGTTTTTGATTTAGTCATTGCGTTTTACGATCTTGGCGGGGGTCCGGGGGCAGCGCCCCTGGTAGCAGGGTCCCAGGGGCGGCAGCCCCTGGCTGGGGTTGAGCTGCCAGGCCAGCTAAGAATTTTTTTTTTCCGATTAAATTGCTTTAATAAAAATGCATCAGAAAATTTAATTTTCCAGAAATTGGCTCATTTCGAAGACAGTAATTCGTAGACAATTCAGACAGTTCACATACAGTTTTATGTGTCCATTGCGTTTTAGAAATAAGAGAGTTTTATGTGTTTTCTGGCTATTGCGTTTTAGAAAAAACACATTTTTAAGTGTTTTTAGTCATTGCGTTTTAGGTAAAACACATTTCTTTCTGTTTTTGATGCATTGCGTTTTAGAAAAATGTCATTTTTTAGGTTTTTTTTTTCCATTGCGTTTTACGCAACTGAGTTTTTTCCATTGCGTTTTACGCAACTGGGTTTTCAAAAATTTTTTTCGAAAATATAGCAATAGTATACTCGTTTTAAAGATAAAAAACGCTCGTTTTTTTGTGCAATTTTTATAAAAAAATAATGTCGTATGAAAGAGTCATTAACGTTTAAAAAATGAGGGGGAATTGGAGGAGAGATAAACTATTGCCTTGGATTGACGACTAGAATGCCCCTAAACAAACTCACGCACCTCTTTTCTTCCCTTCAATTTCCATCATTTAATCTTAGCCCTTGATTAACTAAATGGATGGTCAAGATCACTTCCTAGCCTTCTTAGCCAAATAACCTTCCTATTGTATCTCCACCCTAGGAGCTTTTTCTTAAAAGCTTAAACTAGAAGCTCCTAAAAGCTCCATACCAAACATACCCTAAAGCTTTGAACTGTTTTTATTAAAGCTAACAAACTCGTTCTACGCGTTGTCCATCAATGGTTGACCATAAATGACCTAATGGGTTAATTAAGGATTCACTTCCACCGTCCAAGAAGCAAAAATGTTGAGTCGTCTAGGACCAAGAATGATCATGTTGTCAATTACAATATCTCCTCAAGGTTTCTTGCTTTTTGTACGATCTTAATGTTTTTTCTTCTCTCTGATTTGTCACTATTGTAATTAACCGAAACCGAACCATAACCGAGCCTCATAACCGATTAACCGAATCAAAGTTCGGTTACGGTTAAGGAAATTTGATAACCGAAGCTAGTGGTTACAGATATGGTTCAAGGTAAAAAACCAAACCGAACCGAACCGCCATTTGCACACCCCTACCGGCGTCTCGTACATTGATAGATACTTAACCGTAAAAGTTCTTCCAAGACATGGTCTTTTTCAACTTCTTGTTGTTTCTTCAATGCTAATTGTTGTGTAAGTATTGACTCTTTAGCAGTGGCGAAGCTTGGATTTTTCGGCCGGGGGGGTGAAAACATATATACCAAAAAATTTCTATAGAATACCCAAAAATTTCTATAGAACCGGGGGGGTGAAAACGTATATACCCACAAATTTCTATACGAAAACTACATATATAACACTACTGAGCGAAAAATCCCGGGGGGCGGACGCCCCCCCCCCCCCCCGCCCCTTACATGCTGCGCCACTGCTCTTTAGTGTTTGATCTATTCTACAAGTGATTTGGGTTTTGGATAGAACCCGCAAGTCCTAGCAATTATGTGAAAACACTCATTATTCTTACACGGTGGAAGAAGTCATGGAAATCTCATTGGTACTCAAAGATGAAATGCGCAATCCCGCATTTATCTCATTTTTAAGGTATGGTTGAAAGTGTGTAAGACCCTCGCACATTTTAACAAAAAAGACGCAGCAGAAAATACTAAGCATAAAATTTCTTTCTTAATAAATATTCTAACATACTTGAAAACATTTAGACCGACTCATTTAAAAGAATTACATCATTCATCTTTAATTAACTAGTAGGGTGCCTGCGTGATGCGGCGGGGGCGACGCTTTGGATTGCGGCACTCGTTGCTGGTAGTTTTCTTATTTGTATATGATAACATTATTGTGGTGGATATATGTCATAAGTGTTACACATGGGAGCCTAACACCTATAATGTCTTGCAATGTTCGATCAACTGCCTCTATCGCCTGACGTTTCGCCATCGATGCCTCATCCCATATAATTAACTTGGAGGACCTAATTAGTTGACTTATAATTCCTAAAATTTTGGGACATAGTTTACTATTTATCTACTAAATATCGTAAATTAGTATTAAATAATTCCTAAAATTTTGGGATATAGTTTATTATCTATCTACTAATATCGTAAATTAGTATTAAATAATTCCTAAAATTTTGGAACATAGTTTATCTTCTATCTACTAAATATCAAAGTTTTGTTTTGTTATAAAAATTAATAATAAATAAAGTATAGAAAAACTGTTTTAAACATGTAAAGATTCGGTTTTTAACAAAAAATACTAAACAAATGACAAAAAATAAAAGATAAGTTGTTATCGTTATAAAGTAAGTTTATTTTGTTGGTGAAATGATAAAGTTTATAATTTTATTATTTAAAGTCCATAACTTTTTTAAATATCCACATCATACTCATCCAATAAACTTTAATTTTAAAATTTTTGTTTTTGAAAAAGTAAAAAGTAAAAAATAGCAGGTGACTTGTAGGTACGTTTTAAACACCTTTAACTAATGTTAAATTTCATTTTTATAAATATTTAAAAAATCATATTTTTATAAAACAATTTTTATAAAAAAAAATAGGATGTAAAAGTTTATATCTTTATTAACTTTATCTTTTTATTTAAGAAATACAAATTATTCGAAAAATCTATAATATTATATAATTATTTTTTCATATCTCGTGTCGTCCAACAGTTTTTTTTATAGAAGGCACTAATGGATATATACGAAATTCTCATGGAACATGACTGTTAAATTGAATAAGTTTAGTGTGCTTTGTAAATACAATCTTGAATTTACTCCAAACCAAGAGGTAGTTTTCATGTTTTGGCCATTCTTGGTAATCGAATTTATCTCTTTAGAAATGATCAAGTACGAACATGTAAATTATATAATACGAACATGATTAAGTACTAAAGTATATTAGTTCAATCGAGATGTAAATTATAAGTGCAATAAAATAACACAAAACATAAACTTCAAATATAAAATAAACTTTATTATTCATGGGATAGTCTAGATCAAACAAAAACAACTGAAAATGAAAAAAAACATAAAAACACTTGATATATTTAATCTAATTTCTCTTCTTTTTTATCCGTTTTTCTTGTTTGTGCTCGAATCAGCAGTATCATCTAATTCATCTTCTTTCTCATCGTCCTCAGAATCATCTAAATTTATAACCTCGACCCATTTCCATTCAGAGAGTCTCTTAGATCTTTTCTTTTGATTCTCATACTTCCGATCCTTAAAAAACACAAATTTAATAAAAAAGTTAAAAAATGATTAAATAAATTTTATAAAAAGAACAAATATTGAATAATTTTTTTTAAAAAAATTAAATAAATTTTAAAATTACCTCTTTACTAAATTGACGTTGAAGATTAGACTTGTATGGACTGAACATTGCACCATAAGAAATAATTTCAACACTATTATCACCATCATCCTACAATAAAACACCAAATAATAACATAACGAACTTGTTAATATGAAAGATTATAAGCGAAAATATTACTTAAAAACTAACAAAAGCTTGTTCGACAACTGGGGTGTTTAAATTGGTGTGTTGAATCTGAAAAATCAAATAAGTTAGTATTCACATAAAAGTAAATAAAAGAAAACAATTATTCATTATTGCGATATACCAAAACTTATCATAGAACCGACCTTAGATTTTTCAATATCGCATGCTTGTTTTTTCGCATCAAGTGAATTCAGAACTGGCTCCATATTTTAAATCTATTTAGCAATAGAAATGTAGAATTGTGAGTGTTTGCTATGTATTTATAGTAGTCCATTAGGGTTTAGTTTTAGATTGGTCATCCATTTATTTAGGAAGTTTGTTGTGAGTTTTAAATTTTTAAAATAAGATGCACATATCCTGTTTAGTTTGTTGTGGCATGTTAAATAGGAAGTTTGTTGTGAGTTTTATCTATACTATATTAAACATGCCACAACAAACTAACTCTGTACAAGTAAAATTAGGGAATATTTTAGTTTATTAACGCCGTTCAAAACAAAAAACTTGGGTAATCAAAGCTGGCTTGGGTAAAAAACAAATGTTGGCTTTAATCAATTGTACATTTACGCATCGGCTATTTGTACTTTATGAACGCACGGCGAAACTAAAAAAGACAACTATCGAAACGTTTAAAAAAATGTGCCGATCGTCATGGTACCTTCGGATTTTTTAAAACATTACGGGTTGTAAGATATCGCAGGAATACATTAAAGAATTAAAGAGGGGGGAAGTGTAACTAATTACCCATAATTATGTTAAATGTAATAGATTGAGGGACTAAAAAATAATTATGGTTTAAAAGACCACTTTACCCTCATTCTAGGGGTTTATTTATAAATAATGGGGGAAGAAGTTCTTAACTTTTGGGAATCATTCCCTCATGTATTATAATATAGTATAGATGTATCAAATATAACATGCGAATGCAAACTACGTGACCAATCTTCCGTACAATCCATGTCCTTTAACTCGATTTTCACCCACTTGTCCTTCATCAAGGCCGGCCCATTAGACTTACCAATCTAGACACGAGCCTAGGGCCAACAAAAATCAAGGGGCTCCAATTTTTAGTAAAGTTTTATATATTGTATATATATCATACCCAAATAAAAGCAAAACTAAACCATGTTTATTTAATAAAGTTGCATAGATAAAAAAAATTAATGTAAATTTATAAATTTCTCATTAAAATGCAAAAACACCAAATTACAAGCAAATGGAAGGTAAGCGGGCAACAAGCTGCGCCGCAACCCACTTTTGAATTGCAAAATCGATTCTACTAGAGACGAGATGACTCTTAGAGAAATCAAGGGCTTAATAGAAGGTCCTAGATTTATCTTGTAATTGTGGAAAAAAAAATCTAGAATAGAGGATTCTAGAATAGTCTAGTACATTGTTTAGGCAAGTATAAATATGAGGGTTTCTCATTTGCACAAGACACCTCCAAAATCAAATTGTAAAGACCTTGTAATACTTTACTTCGAGCAATACAAGAATCCATACATTTTTATTCAAGTCTTCCGCTGCAAAACCATCTGAATCACGACATAAAACTTAACTTAGATTGATTCTAAGTCGCCGCACGAGAGTCAAGAAATAACTTCGTGACATTAGGATTACTTACAAAGGGTCATACACAAGAAGCGCTGCTACCTGAGTCCCTCCCACTAACCCAATTCAGTTATAAGGTTAAAATTTAAAATTTCAGGGGCTAAAAGTGTCTTTTCAAAATCCACCATGGGGGTAGAACGGTCATTTATTATTTATATAATTCTGATCCCCGCACAATTTTACTGTTTGTAATTCGAGTCCTCGTAAAAGGCACCTGTAAATTTAATCTTCTTCCCCTGCACTGGTTTCTTCTACCGGCGATTTCCTTCTTCTGATAAGTCTTCTATAAACTCTCCTGCAACTTCCTAGATGAAACCTACATAAGAAGCTTTGGAGCTATCCATTTTCCTTACCATTTTCCAAGAAGCTCCACCTAGAACATACACGGCGACGCCGACTGCATTTTTTTTTTTTGATAGGCGACTTTCACAGCAGACGGTAATTGCCGCTACCACACCCGAGAGTTATCGCGAGGTAGTACCGTCACCACTCTGCAACCAAGACTTACGTTGTCTTAACCGGGCCCGCGCTTGGTGCTTGTAGAGGGTTAGGCTATCCCCGAGAAAATTTCCAGCCCCCTGCCACTTGACAGGAGTTGCACCCTCCGCAAGAGCTGACACTCTCCGGAGTAAATGCACTGTAATAGAAAACTCGGGCGGTCCTCCGGCTCGAACCCACGACCTCTCGGTCGAGTTTCCGAACCATCACAGTTCCTGGCCAACTGAGCTGGGCAGTTGGTTGACGCCGACTGCATTTAACTATCGTTTTCTGGCGACGGAAACGGCTACTGTAATCGGTCTCTCTCCTTTTCTGACGACCCATTCACTGTTATCCGTTTGTATGGCTACTGGTACCTATTTCCATCTTCGTCTCCCTCGTTTTCTGGCTCTCCCGTTTGAATTCCGACGAGTCATCGACCACCGCAGCTTTGGAGGTAACTTTTGATTGTTTTATACAGTTAGATCTTTGTTCATATACGGTATGTCACTTAGATATACCATTAGATATATGGTTGACTTGGTAATATAATCGGTTTTATACGGTAAAAATATGGTAATACAACCCACATATTACCGGTACGGTTCGGTACCGGTACCCAGTACCAAATGAAGTTCATCGTGACGTACAATCCTCAAAAAGCATTGAACCTTTTTTTTAATTTTTAATTTTTTTAAATTTAATTATTTTTTTTATTTTATAAATTTTTTTTTATTTTTTTAAATTTATTTATTTATTTATTTATATTTTTAGCCTATCATACTCAAATCCATCTTGACAAAAACTCATTTTGACCTAAACCCATCCTAACTCATTTCTTAATAAACCCATCTTAACCCAAACCCATCCTAACCCATTACCCAAATCTACCCAACCCACCCATTTTGCCACCCTTACTTTTCAGTGTCTGATTTGTTCTTTTAGTGATTGGGGTTTTGTATTCCGAACATGTTTCATATGTGTAAACAGGAAACATGAAAGAATATAACCCCTAAGTCCCGAGTATCTATGTGAAAAGGCTCATTATTCTTACACTTGGGGAAATGCAGTCTAATGTATGTTTTTTTTTGTTTTAAAAATTAAACTTCATTAAAACACACATTCGACCCAAACGGGCAAAATGCCAAACAACACACAACCCCCGACCCAAACCGGCAAAGAGCAAACAATTACAACATATACACAGGATATTTACCCCACTCCTTCCAACTGATGTATCTACATGAAGATTTATTTTTAACCCAAGCATAACCCCTTGATTTTATCTCTAACATAATTTCTTGCGGGCTTCTCCTGATCTGATTGAACACCAACTCGTTCCTACCTTTCCAGATGCACCAACAGGAAGTTATAACCAACCCAAGAATAATCTTTTTTGCTTTCTTTCCCATCTGACAGAAATTATGGAAATCCAATAAATCTTTGAAGGCGAATATCAGAGGAATGTTACACCAAGCACTAACAGCCGCCCATACCCGGATAGCCATCGAGCATGCAGTGAATAAGTGATCCATCGATTTCTCGTACTCGTCACAGATAGGGCACATAACCGACGTAATATCCACATTCCTTCTTTTCAAGTTAACTCTTGTTACAAGCCTGTCTAAGTTTCCTCTCCAAGCCATTATATTACATTTGAGAGGAACCCATTTGCACCAAACGAAGTTAGGGAGAAGGCTATTTCTTCTATCATTAATGAGCACCTTTTTCACATAATTCACCGAGAACCCTTCCTGATTGTCAACGTTCCAGTACCACGAATCCTTATCGTTGGACAGTCACACCATGTTGATAACATCTTGACATTCCTGCCATTCCTTAAGCTTGATGTCCGACTCGGGCTGTCTAACCCAATTCCAAGAAAAACCATCATTGCCTTGATCCATTTCCAATCTGTCCGCAACCCTGCATGATTTAAACCTTTTCAAAACAAACAGATATGGCCATCTTTCCAAGAAAGGAAATCGCCCACCCAAGTGTCTAACCAAAAACGAATATCGATTCCGTTCCCCACCTTACCCAAAATCATCTGATTTAAACCTTTCCCGTTTAGTTTCATTTTGAAAATCACTTTTACAATATTTATCCAACAACCCGCAATGTTAACATTAAGCGGCAGAAAGCTTCTTTGATTGTTTTTACTATGACACACTTCCACCACTTTCCTCCACAAAATTTGATTTTTGATCCTATATCTCCAACCCCATTTATATCGGAGGGCCTCATTAACGTATTTGAGTCTGTTAATACTCAACCCCCTCTTTTTTTTGGCCAAGTAACCCAATCCCAAGCCACCCAGTTCATTTTTTTAATGTAACTAGAACCCGTCCAAAGAAACTTTCTCATTTTAGCCTCAAGAAGATTTAAAGGTATGCGTTATCTCATATTTATTATCCTTTTAATGATTAATTTTTATGTTTAAGTGCTAATTTCTGTCCTCTTTGCAAATTGGAGACACCGTATTCGCAGTTGGAATTCCTAAGCACTTATTTTGCTGAATTAAGCTTGATAGAGTATCGATGTCTAGAGTTTTTGCCTTCTATGGTTGCTGCGTCCATTACTTTTCTTTCAAGATTCACTCTCACCTAAACAACACATCCATGGGTAAGCAGGCGTCGATTATATTTTTTCGTTTTTGAATAAGAATAACGATGTTAAAAATTCTTGAATCTTATGTCAATAATCACAACTATGCAGAATTTGTCTCTGGAGAGTATTTAAGGATATAAGGCGTCTCAAATTAATGAATGCGTTCAGATATTACATGATGTTCACATAGATGAACAAGTAGGCATGGATATTCGTACAAAGTCCAAGAGGTTGAATGTATGCCGGGCAAATTTGCATACCCAAGAAGCAATTCCATCCATCTTCTTTGAAGATGCATATTCTGTCAACATTTTCAAATATCTTCAATCTATGAAGGTTTGTTCCGTTTTCATTTAATTTATGATCCTACAGGTTTTTGTTTTCTAATTTTTTTTGCTAAGTTTGTATTTATTGATAGAATACACGATTTTAGGGTTATGTTGATGTTTGTGGGTTGTTTGTTTTCTATGATTTGTTGATATGCTCATTCTATGTTTATGGAAGATTGAACAATAGTTAATTAATAATTTTGATTTTAGAACGAAGGAAACAGAAGAACAATGGCGGGATACATGGTGCAAGTGCAAAAATATATAACTGAAGGAATGAGGACTATAATTATTGAGTGGTTATTTGAAGTTGCTGAAGATCGCCGGTTTTTTCAAGAAACTTTGTTTTGTACCATCACTTACATTGACAAATACTTAAGCGTAAGAGTTCTGCCAAGACAAGGTTTATTTCAACTTCTAGCAGTTTCTTTGATGCTTATTGCTGCGTAAGTATGAGTTTTTAGTGTTTGATATGTTTTTAAGTGATCGGGGTTTTGGATTCTAAACGTGCTCTTTTTTGTAACAGAAGATATAAAACAGAACCTGCAAGTCTTGAGTATTTCTGTGGAAAGACTCTTTATTCTTACACGGCAGAAGAAGCCATAGAAATGCAGTCCGATGTATCAATAGTAATCAAAGATGAAATGCGCAATCACACAATTATCTCATTCTTAAGGTATGAATGAAATGTTTGCGAATCTAATCTAAAAAGTATGATATATGAATTTGTGCTAATTAACTTACTGGTTACTTTTTGACTTTAATAGAATCTTAACTAACATTTCACAAGAAGATTATAAAGTATGATTCATCTCCTTTTTATTATCTTTCTTAATGATTGATTTTCATGTTTAAGTGCTAATTTCTCTTTTTTCTTTTTTGTTTTTTCTTTGCAAATTATAGACATGGTATTTACAGTTGGAGTTCTTGAGCAATTTTTTGGCTGAATTAAGCTTGATTGAATACCATTGTCCAGAATTTGCCATCTATGGTTGCTGCAGCTGTTACTTTTCTTTCAAGATTTAGAGTCAAACAATCATCACATCCATGGGTAAGAAGAGACTGATTATATTTGTATTTTTTGTATCAGAATAATTATGTTCAAACTTCTTGAATCTTATGATACTATTCACCAATGTTTTCAGAACCGGTCTCCTTACCGGTTCACTGGCCCGATCGGTCGGACCGGATGTAAGAACTGGGATGTGTCGTAAACATTATAAAAATTAATAGGGTAAAATATGAAAAATATATTAAAAAGCCGGTCCAACCCCTTTAAAAACGACCGGCTGGTTTCCCGGTCCAACCGCCGGGTCACCGGTTCATTGTAATTCCGGTTTGATACCATCACCCGGGCCGGTCCAACCTCCGGTTCCCGGTCTAACCGGTCCGGGTCTGAAAACATTGGTATTCACAACTATGCAGAATCTGTATTTGGAAAGTATTTCAGGATATAAGGCGTCTCAATTAAATAATGCGTTATTACATGGTGTTCATGTAGATGAACAAGTAGGCATGGATATTCGTACAAAGTACAAGAGGTTGAATGTATGTCAGGCGAATTTGCATACACAAGAAGCAATTCCATCCCTCTTCTTTGAAGATGCATATTCTGTCAACATTTTCAGATATCTTCAATCTATGGAGGTTTGTTCCGTTTTCATTTAATTTATGATCCTACAGGTTTTTGTTTTCTGATTTTTTTGCTATGTTTGTATTTATTGATAGAATACACGATTTTAGGGTTATGTTGATGTTTTTGGGTTGTTTGTTTTCCATGATTTGTTGATATGCCCGTTCTATGTTTATGGAAGATTGAACAATAGTTAATTAATAATTTTGATTTTAGAACGAAAGAAACTGAAGAACAATGGCGGGATACATGGAGCAAGTGCAAAAATATATATCGTTTCAAAATATATATATATATATATATATATATATATATATATATATATAACTGAAGGAATGAGGACTATAATTATTGAGTGGTTATTTGAAGTTGCTGAAGATCGCCGATTTGTTCCAGAAACTTTGTTCCGTACCGTCTCTTACATTAACAATACTTAAGCGTAAGAGTTCTGCCAAGACAAGGTTTATTTCAACTTCTAAAAGTTTCTTCGATGCTTATTGTTGCGTAAGTATGAGTTTTTAGTGTTTGATAAGTTTTTTAGTGATCGGGGTTTTGGATTCTAAACGTGCTCTTTTTTGTAACAGAAGATATGAAACAGAACCTGCAAGTCTCGAGTATTTATGTGGAAAGACTCTTTATTCTTACACGGCAGAAGAAGCCGTAGAAATGCAGTCCGAAGTATCAATAGTAATCAAAGATGAAATGCGCAATCCCACAGTTATCTCATTCTTAAGGTATGACTGAAAATGTTTGCGAATCTAATCTTAAAAGTATGATATATGAATTTGTGCTAATTAACTTACTGGTTACTTTTTTAATTTAACAGAATCTTAACCACCATTTCACAAGAAGATTATAAAGTATGCTTCATCTCCTTTTTATTATCTTTTCTTAATGATTGATTTTCATGTTTAAGTGCTAATTTCTCTTTTTTCTTTTTTTGCAAATTATAGACATGGTACTTGCAGTTTGAGTTCTTGAGCAATTTTTTGGCTGAATTGAGCTTTGATTGAATACCGTTGTCTAGAATTTGTGCCATCTATGGGTGCTGCAGCTGTTACTTTTCTTTCAAGATTTACAGTCAGACAATCATCACATCCATGGGTAAGAAGACACTGATTGTATTTGTCTTTTTTGTATAGAATAATTATGTTCAAACTTCTTGAATCTTATGATAGTATTCACAATTATGCATAATCTGTCTTTGGAAAGTATATATCAGGATATAAGCCATCTCAAATTAAAGAATGTGTTCAAATCTACATGATGCCCATTTGAATGAAGTAGGCAAGCGAATCAGAGAGAAGTATAGGAACGCAAATGTATGCTAGGAGAAATTGTCAACCCAGAAGCAATACCATCGGTCTTCTTTTGAAAATGCCAACTTTTAGTCAATTGATGTTTCTAACTATGATGTGATTAGTTACTTTGACCATCCCAACCAAAGCTGTGCTAAATAGTAATGATAAAGATATAACTCAGGTTCTATGTACATGTAATGTTCATTTGATTCATCACGTATATGCACATGTAATGTTCAATTGATTTGTTGCCTATATTAACTGTTTTGTGTTGTGATGACAATATATGCATGTTTATTAGGGAATGAATAAATTTGGGGTTTAAGTCGTTAATAATGGGTCGGAGGTAGGAAAATGGCTAAAATGAAATAGGCTAGATGGGTCAAAAGTCATACTGTATGAACGTTTAACATCAGGCATTCAAGACCCTAGACAACGTTTTTTATATTTTACTAAAACGGCCCACTTCAATCTAATCTCGTTTAAAAGAATCTGTGATTATCCAAACCAAATTGTTTTACTTTTTCCATATGGATTGACACATACAGGCATAGAAATAGTAACTTCCGAGATGTGGAAGATAAAATTGATAATAGTCACAAGAACGGCCGTTTACGTTGAATTATTCAACAGGATGGGTCTCACAACTTTTTTGCTAGAGATGGGATAATGACACTCAATGGTGTTTACTTCTCGTAAGGAAATATGGAATATCGTAAAGATCATGACCCGTATAAAAATTACACTACGGATTGGCACCAATTTAATGAATACATGAAGGACAACGAACGAATTAATAACGCTATGTGGAGTATAATCGATAGACTTGTTCTTGGGCCTGTTGAAACATGAGAACATTCCAAATTAAGAAAATAGTGGTTCTGCAACAAGAGATGGTAACGGGTTCCTTGATCGTCCTAGAACGTGGAGGGGTTGAATAGGGCAACATTGGCCTAGAACCCGACCAAATCCAGTCCAAAAACCGGACCTAGCTGCTGTTTCAATTAACTCAGAGAAAAACACTGGGAACCAGTGTTGCAGAAGTCGGTCTAGGCGGCCGATTAATCGGCGCCTAGGCGCTAATCGGTTGTTCATCGCCTAAATTTGAGCAAATCGGCCAATAAATCGGTCTAAGTCAAAACCAGTCCTAGTCGGTCAAGTCGGACTAACCGGACCAGGTTTTTTTGCTCAAAATCGGTCCTAGTCGGTCAAAAGTCGGTTAATTCTTGAATTTCTAAGTACTTGATTTGTTATGTTTAAGTTTAGAGTTAACTGTCATTTTCGTTCCTGTGGTTTGGTCACTTTGGCCATTTCAGTCCATTTTAGAGTTACGGGGACATTTGGTTTAGAAATGTAATTGCGAAGATTTTGGTGCAAGAAAACATACTTAATTGCATGTGTATACCGTTCTCGCAAGCTTTTCGTTTCGGTATACCGTTCTCGTTCCTTTGTTTTGCTCGTTTACTTTTCGGATTAAATACAATAAATTCTGACTTTATATTACATACAAACGTCTGAAAATATGGGTCTTGCCATGACGTTGATGGTGGTGGTTCCGGCGGCGGCGGCGGTGGTGGTGGTGGTGGTGGTGGCAGTGGCTGTGGTGGCGGTGGTGGCTGTGGTGGCGGTGGTGGTGGCAGCGGAGTGGTGGTGGTGGCAGCGGAGTGGTGGTGGTGGCAGGGCTGTGGTGGCTGTGGTGGCGGTGGTGGTGGTGGTGGCAGCGGAGTGGTGGTGGTGGCAGGGCTAGTGGTGGTGGTGTTAACTGCCATTTCAGTCCATTTTTCAAATTTACACAATCAGTCCTTTATGTTACAAATTTACACAATCAGTCCTTATTTACAAACTGACTTAACTGGGTTATGATTTTTGGACTGAAATGGCACCTTTCCAGAACGTGGGGGACGAAAATGGCGCATTTTTGAAAAATGGACTGAAATGGCCAAAGTGACCAAACCATAGGGACGAAAATGGCAGTTAACTCTTAAGTTTAATTGCTTATGTTTGAACCATACTATTTGAAACTTGAAGTATTTATGTGAATTTTGAAGTATTATTTTTATATTATTGTGTGTATATATATATAAATTTGAAAAATTACATATAAAAATTCCCTAACCGCCCAACTAGCGCCTAGCGCCTTCTACAACATTGCTGGGAACACTTTCACATGTGGTTTCCTAGCAGTTAATTACCTTCCTTTTCTTTTATGTTAAACATGGCAGATTAGGCGGTCTTTCTTTTGTCGATGTTTTATTTATCAAAATTCCGGTTTATACCTTGTATTTGGAGAATAGACCATCTAAAATCGGGCCGACTACCTCTTTGTGCTCGTTTTAATCTAATCGAAGTTTAGTTCTTATCATGATGACTCACTACGGGTTGCAGATAGATTGTGTTCATTGCTTGCGGATGGAGGCACACTGGTTTTGTATTTGGCCTTTGTCCCTTCAGGAGGATAAAAAATAATGTATTTCAACTGCTCCAGAACATATTTTAACCCAACCCGACCCATTTTGACAAACTTAACTCATGTCTTACCATCGACATTGTAGTAATGCCTAAGTGCTTATAATTGGATGCTCAAAATGACACCCTTGGTCAAATATTCTGTTATTTTCTAAAGAATAAATTTCCATTTTCATCCCTAGGTTTGATGAAAATTGCCACTTCAGTCCATTTTTTTCATGCTGTTTCCGTCTCCGATATTTCTTAAACATGCCACTTCAGTCCATAATTCATACATCAAATATCCCCATAATTCATTATCAATAAAAAAGGGTAAAACAAATGCAGAAGTAGCATCCTTTTAGATTTGCTAAAACTGAGTCCATAAGTTCACGTCTGTTGTTGCAATATTACAATACCTTTTATGTCAATATTGCACAAGGTCCGGGGAGGGGCCGAATAGATTATCATCATAAATCTCTACAACAATACTCGAGAAAAGTCGAGTTTTCTACACATCGTTGAAGGAACTCTCAAACATAGATTACGACTTGCACGTGGGGCCTGTAAGAGATCTTGTAACATCTCAAGCCTTTCTTTCTCGCATCCCATACTCCTTAAGTTCACCTTACTCAGTTTGGGTGACCTAGCCAAGATGAACTTCACAAACTCGATCTCATGCTTCGAGTTGCTGAAACGTATGATTTCCAGTTCATTCAGATGCTCCAACCAAACGTCTGAGTATTCTTCCCATACGACGGGGCATTCCACATCTATACTATATATAAAGAAATTAATCTGCATAAAGGGTCGTCATTTTTGTGGTCAGTGTATTTTGGCCATAGTTGTTAATGGCGAATAGCGACAAATTGCGATAGGGTACCTATATGATACATAGCAATACACTAGAAAAAGAATTTTAAAATTTTTTATATGTATATTACATCAAAATACCATGGTATATATGCTATTTTACATGTATATTTAACAAAAAACCTAAAATCTAGCTATTTTATAGCTACATATAATTGCTATTTGTATTAAAAAAATAAAAAATAAAGGTGTCGTTATTCTTGCTATCCATCGCTACAACCATAATAGCGACACTACATCGCTTTGCTATATAGCGCGCTATAGTGACCGCTGCAATCGCTATTGACAACTATGATTTTGGCATGAGAATTAAAACAAACAAGATATGAGATATAAATCTATAATTATACTAATTACCTCTAGCTTGATTTTCTCCAAGTTCGGCGAACATTTGATCAAAACAAGAAGAAAAGCTAATCCATGGCCATCAGCAAACCACATGTTTTCGAAACAAAAGTATTTGAGGTGGAATAGCAAGGTTGGAAGCCGTTGTGGAACCGACTTTAGAACAAGCCACTTGAACCATATGTGAAAACCAAGATTAACAATCAGAGTCTTATTTATTTTTCTTTCAGTTATAAATAATAGGGATAAATATTACCTCAATGACATAACCGAAAGTAGTCAGACATTCAATCATAGGTAAACACTTGAATAGCTCGATAACAGTGCAATCTTTACCACCGAGATGTGATTCACCTATAAATTGCAGCAACTTACTATATTCAGATACGCTACGAAAGTTGAATACGATATTATATTCAAGTGAGAACTTACCAGAGTGAGGCTCTTAAGTGATGGAGAATTAGATAAAAGATGTAGAAGAGTTTTTGTTGAGATCCCTACATTACTCAACGATAAGCTTCTAAGGTCACCGAATCCATTGAATATTGGTTCATGTTCAAGAACAAAACAAGAGAGATTTAGGTCTGTTAAGTGATGCAACGAGAAGATAGATATGGGTAACTTATGCCACCTAAAAGAATTCAATCCAAAAAGTTTTAATTTCTTGACTGCATGATTCTTCAACAAATGAAGTACTACTTGATCAAATCCAAAAAAGTCTTGGTGTGGTGTCGATTGGTTCATGAGAAGGCTGAACTCGTGTATAAGACCCTTGTGCGATAACAGAACTGGGAGTAGATCATTACAAGGTGTACACCTCCGGACTTGCTTCTCTATAGTTATTCGTATCGGCACAAAAAACTCAAGTTTAGATATTTTGGTCCACTTGTATCTCCATTCCCTTGAGAGGATACTTGTTCTTGCTGCTGCTTTAGTCGGTAAAAGACACAGGATGGTTTCTAATATGGGTTCGGGAAGTGTGCTGATTATGTCCAAAGACGATCGTTCACCTTTAGACATACGTTTACTTGTCATCTCAGTGTGTTGTTGGATTCAATGCTGCAAAAACTAGTTTCTGTCAAAAATCGATTAAAAAGGGTCATATAAACTTATTTTACCATTTTTTAAAATAATAATTATAATTTTGAAATTACACTACATCATCAGGTGATTATAATCAAGGTTTAAAAGAACGGAATTGAGCCCCGAGGCGTTTTCCCTTCGACTCACGAGTCGCTTTCCCTTCGCCTCACGAGGCGTACGCCTCGAAGGCGAACCGAGGCGTAAGCCTGAGGCGGAATTAAAAAATAAATATAAAATTATATATCTTATAAAAATAATAATACTAACTAATTTCATCATCAAAAACACACATAAAAGACATAAATTGCTTGAAATTGACACAAAAAGTAAACTATGCAGTTAATATTGGTCCCATGAGGCATGGCCTTTTTTAGCGCCTCAGCCCCTTTGAGGCGCACATACAACATAAACTATGCAGTTAATATCGGTCCCCTAGTAAATATCGGTGTCATATATCGGTCAGAATATCGGTACCGATATTATAGGCGATATTGACCGATATAATCGATATATCAGCGATATTTGACCGATATAACCGATATATCACCGAATTATAATTGTTAAATTGCTATATATGTAAATTCTGCGTTATATTAAAATTACCGATATCCCACCGATATCTCACCGAGATAACCTATATTTCAAATATTGGCCCTTGACCGATATCCGATATTTTACTGCATTAACTGCATAGAATATAAGCTCCCTGAGGCGCGCCTTACTGTTACATAGTAATAATAATTCCCAAAATCCACATCCAAACACCATCTCTGTATCCATCTATCACTCAATTTAGTTACTTTTTTCATTCAATTAACATTTGGGATTAAATCATAAGATCACAAGATTAAGACATACAAACTACTTTGTAAAAATTAAAAAACACCTTGTACATAATACTATCAAATCAAACTAAGGAGTTAACGCGGTAAAATATATGATATCGGTCAAGGACCGATATTTGAGATATCGGTTATCGCGGTGGGATATTGGTAATTTTAATATCATGCTAAATTTATATATATATATATATATATATATATATAGTGTGAGGTTCATTGGAGAACACTAAAAAAGTGGGGAACAGTGGGGAACCGACTCAAACGAACTCCGATTGGACTCATTCCAGCGGCGTTGGAACCGTCTCGTCGAACCCTAACTAGGATCTCTTAACCCTAAATCATAACCCCTAAACCCTAAATATATTAGGGTTTGGCTTTTAGGGTTTAGCTTTAGGGTTTAGCCTTAGGGTTTAGTCTTAGGGTTTAGCTTTATGGTTTAGGGTTTAGCTTTAGTGTTTAGGGTTTAGCTTTAGGGTTTAGCTTTAGGGTTTAGTTTTAGGTTTAGCCTTTAGGGTTTAGCTTTTAGAGTTTATAGTTTAGATTTTACGGTTTAGCTTAGGTTTTAGCCTTATTTTTTTAGCTTTAGGGTTTAGAGTTTAGAAGTTAGGATTTAGGGTTTAGCGTTAAGAGATCTTAGTTAGGGTTCGACGAGCCGGTTCCAACGCCGCTGGAATGAGTCCAATCGGAGTTCGTCTTAGTCGGTTCCCCGCTGTTCCCCACTTTTTTAGTGTTCCCCAATGAACCTTCCCCTATATATATATATATAGGGAGGGGCTCATGCGAGAACCACCCTTATTGTGAGAACCTTGAGAACCAATGTGAACACAACCTAAAATAGCTAAAAAAACCTAAAAAAACCAAACCCCTACCCCTCCCCCCCCCCCAAAAACCTAAACCCCCCACCCCCCCAAAAAAAAAAACCTAACCCCCCCCCCCCCCCCCCAAAAAAAAACCTAACCCCCCCCCCCCAAGCTAAATGCTAAAAAAAACCTAACCCCCACCCCCACCCCCAAGCTAAAATGCTAAAAACTAAACCCCCAAAAAACCTAAAAAAATCTAAAAAAAAAAAAAATCTAAAAATTTTTTTTTGAATTTTTTATGTTAAAATCGCTACTTTAAGAAGCAAAAATTTTTTTTTTTTTTTTTGGCTTCGAAAAGTAGCGATTTTTTTATAAAAAATATTAAAAAATTCAAAAAAAAAAAAATTTGTGTGATTTTTAGCTATTTTTAGGCATTTTTGGTGTGTTCACATTGGTTCTCGCGGTTCTCACAATAAGAGGTGGTTCTCGCATGATCTTCTCCCTATATATATATATATATATATATATATATATATATATATATATATTATATATATATAGCAATTTAACACTAACAATTCAGGATACTCTCCTACCATTAACAAATTAACCTTTTGCAACTTGCAAAACACTAACAATTGTAGCAACTAGGAACTAACTAAGACGTAAAACACTAAATAGAAGCAATGCGAAGAAAGACAAATGGTAGAACTAGGAAGAAAGTGATACGATTCAAGTTCTTTTTTTATGTTTATTTTCAGTTTGCATGTAACAAGGACCATAATGGCCTTTTTTATGTTCTGTGGGTTTGTTTTGGAACTTTGTGTTGGATTAGGGTATTAAGTGAATGCATCTCTGGATAACAAACCATCCAGAAATTACGTATATCCCCTCTGCCTCCTCTAGCTTCTGCCGTAACCTATCAAGGGTATCAGAGCAATCCGATTCCTTCTCGGAACTCTGCCGCCACCATGACGAACACTCGTAATCAAGAGATCGATACCACCTTGAAGTCCCATGACAAGGCAATCACTGATATCCAAGCCGCTCTATCCACGCTGATGAAACAACAGGAACAAGCATCGAAGCAACAGGAGGAGATCCTGAAGGTTGTTCGTGACAAATCGGTTCAGTCATCGGGCAGTTCTTTCGGGTCTTTTTCCGGTCCAGATTCCGATTCACGTGGTTCGAAGCCGTTTCGTATTGGTAACATCGACTTCCCTAAGTTCTCAGGGGAAGATGTGGAGGGTTGGGTCTACCGTTGCGAGCACTTCTTCGCAATGGATGATACGCCAGACGAGTCCAAGCTTCGTTGTGCAGCGGTTCATTTGGAAGGTGACGCACTCCAATGGCATCGCGCATATCTGAAAACAAGGAACGCCACTGTGGCCGAGGTTGCTTGGCCGGACTATGTTAGATCAATTTCTGCGCGCTTTTCTGACGCGTTGTTTGAAGACCCTTTGGAAGAGATGGCGTCATTACAACAGACCGGATCGTTACAGGAGTTGAACACCGCCTTTGACTCGCTATTGAACAAGGTTACTTTGAGTGAAACCCAAGCCGTTAAACGACATCCTATGGAATTTCCAAAAAATGACGATGAAGTTCGAACTCGCGGGTAAAGGTTATGAGTTAAAAGGACTACAAAATAATTTGTTCGCGGTGTGTTCTCTGGAGAAGGTGGGTAAACATGCACGAGCCGGGGATTTACAACTGTTTAGTTTTCACTTGACCAATGGCGAACAAGGGGATAATTACCACTCTCGTGTGGTGAACGTTCCGGGTGGACATGAGGGAACCGAGAGATGGCAGGAGTTAGTGGCTCGGTTTGCATCCGTTTTCCAAGTGCCCAAGGGGTTACCGCCCACTCGACCGTTTGATCACAGAATAGTTCTAAAGGAGGGCACCACTCCTATTAGTGTTTGGCCATATCGGTACCCGGCGGTACAGAAGGATATCATTGAAAAAACCACTCGGGAACTGTTGGATTCGGGAATAATTCAGAATAGTCAAAGTTCATTTGCAGCCCCGGTAGTCCTCGTCAAAAAGAAAGACAACCAATGGCGAATGTGTATGGATTATAGGCGTCTCAACGAAGCAACGGTAAAAGATAAGTTTCCTATTCCGCTTATTGATGAACTGTTAGATGAGTTAGCGGGAGCCTCTTTTTTCTCAAAGTTGGATTTACGGTCCGGGTACCACCAAGTTAGAATGGCAGTCGAAGATGTTCCGAAAACGGCATTTCGTACACATGAGGGCCACTATGAGTTCCTTGTCATGCCTTTCGGCTTGACAAATGCTCCGGCGACGTTTCAGGCTCTTATGAACCACATCTTTAAACCCATGCTTCGGAAAGGAGTGTTGGTTTTTTTTTGACGACATCCTCGTCTATAGCCGTAACGAGGAGGATCATAGGCAACATTTGGAACAAGTCCTCTCCATAATGCAAACTAATAAACTGTTCGCTAAAGAATCGAAGTGTGTATTCGGAGGTCGAGCCATTGAATATTTGGGTCATATTATTGTGAAGGAAGGGGTGAGCACGGACCCGAAAAAAATTGAAGCGGTGCAACAATGGCTAACTCCAAAAACAGTCAAACAACTTAGAGGATTTTTGGGCCTAGCCGGCTACTACCGGCGATTCATACGTTCGTTTGGAATGATTGCAAGGCCACTCACTGATCTATTGAAAAAGGATGCATTCAAGTGGGGAGAGGAATCGCAATATGCTTTCGACAGCCTGAAGAGTGCACTCGTGTCGGCACCGGTGTTAACTTTACCCGATCCCACCAAACAATTTGTAATTGAAACTGATGCTTCGGCAGGAGGAATAGGGGCGGTATTGATGCAAGAACGGCACCCGGTCTCTTTTTTATCACGGGCTTTATCGGCAAGGCAGAACGCGCTCTCGGTTTACGAAAAGGAGTTATTGGCTATCATGTTGGCAGTGAAACAGTGGCATTATTACCTTATTACCGGGCCGTTTGTCATTCGTACGGATCAGAAAAGTCTCAAGCACTTACTCACTCAAAAGGTAACCACCCCTTTACAACATAAATGGCTAGCGAAACTTATGGGTTACGATTACTCTATTGAGTATAAAAAAGGTCGGGAAAACGTGGTGGCCGATGCGTTGTCACGGGTGCAAGGGTCAGAATTGTTCGTTACAGCCGTCTCACAATTGGAGCCATTATTGTTGAACAGGATAATTGAAAGTCAAAAAAATGACATTGATATGCAACAGTTGATAAGCAAGGTCGAAGCGGGTGACGGTCATGGGAAGTACAAATGGAATGGTCAATGGTTGTCACGCGGGAACCGTATGGTGGTTGGTAACGATGGCACCCTACGTGAGGAAATGGTAAAACTATGCCATGAATCACCGGTAGGGGGGCATTCGGGGGTGCGAGCGACTGTGCAACGGGTCAAAGGGCTGTTTTTTTGGAAGGGTATAAACAAGGTGGTGCGACGGGTTGTGCTAAGTTGTGACGTGTGCATGCGAGCTAAAGGTGAAAATGTGGCATCACCGGGACTAATGCAACCGTTACCGATACCGGAGATGATTTTTTCGGATATTTCGATGGATTTTATAGGTGGATTGCCGAGGGTTAAGGGTAAAGACACTGTTTTTGTGGTAGTGGATCGTCTCACGAAATATGGCCACTTT
Organism: Helianthus tuberosus; assembly: GCA_030545235.1. Taxonomy (NCBI): domain Eukaryota; kingdom Viridiplantae; phylum Streptophyta; class Magnoliopsida; order Asterales; family Asteraceae; genus Helianthus; species Helianthus tuberosus. Next base: position 18,809,440 of record CM060415.1, on the reverse strand, counting down.
ATGTTATTGGGTCACCCCTGCTCGGCTAAGGAGGTTGCACAGGTTTTCTTTGACAATGTGTATAAGTTGCACGGGTGCCCAAACTCTATCGTTTCTGACCGAGATCCCATCTTCGTGAGTTCTTTTTGGACTTAGTTTTTGCAGTTGCAGGGTATCGAGGCAAAGTTGTCAACAGCCTACCACCCTCAAACGGACGGCCATACCGAGGTGGTTAACCGGTGTCTAGAAGGGTATTTACGGTGCATGGTGATGGAGCGTCCGCATACGTGGGTCAAGTGGGTCTCGACGGCTGAATGGTGGTACAATACTTCGTTTCACTCATCCTTGGGTCGTACCCCATTCGAAGCCTTGTACGGGTATCAACCGCCGTTGCATATACCTTACATTCCGAGGGATGTGGTGGATAATGAAGTCGACGAGGTGATGCGGGATCCTGAGGCAGCCATCGGGGTACTTAGACAGTCATTGTTGAAGGCACAAAACCGTATGAAACAGCAAGCCGATAAAAGAAGGTCAGAAAGGGAGTTCGAACCGGGTCAGTGGGTATACCTCAAGTTGCAGCCGTACATGCAGAATTCATTGAGAGTACACAAGCACTCGAAGCTCACGCCAAAGTATTTTGGGCCGTTCTTGATCACAGCAAAGGTGGGAATGGTTGCTTATCGGCTCGACTTACCGGAAGAAGCCCATATCTACCCGGTCTTTCATGTTTCGCTGCTTAAAGGACCGTGTGGACCGCCAAAGAAAATCATACCCTTGCCTAGTGAAGCTCGGTTTAATTTGCAACCGATAGCCGTGTTGGACAAGAAAATGGTTAAAAGAGGTAATCGGGCGACTATGAAAGTTTTGGTGCAATGGAAGGATCAAACAACTCAAGACGCTACGTGGGAGTTCTTGGATGAATTGAAGCTGCGTTTTCCGGATTTCAACGATCTCACTCTTGAGGACAAAAGTGGCTAAGGAGGGAGTCTTGATACGATTCAAGTTCTTTTTTTATGTTTATTTTCAGTTTGCATGTAACAAGGACCATAATGGCCTTTTTTATGTTCTGTGGGTTTGTTTTGGAACTTTGTGTTGGATTAGGGTATTAAGTGAATGCATCTCTGGATAACAAACCATCCAGAAATTACGTATATCCCCTCTGCCTCCTCTAGCTTCTGTCGTAACCTATCAGAAAGGTACTGGTATCGGGAAAATCGGTGATATATCGGTCAATATCGCCGAGGTAACCCCAAATACAATATGAACAAATGGAAAGGAATACCTGATTTGGGGATTCTCAAACAAACAGCAGTTGCATATGCGATTTGAGGAACATAAATAAACTCGAACGTATGTATATTGTGATGGATTTAGCGATTTGAGGAACATAAATAAACTCGAACGTATGTATATTGTGATGGATTTAGGGATCGAGATTATAATAAGGTACATCCGCCCACAAACAACCTCGAAATTTGAGGTGTAAAAAAACCCGGTTTGGGCAAAGAGACCCGGCCCGGACCTGGTCAAAACTGGTTTAGGTCCAACCCGGCCGTGCGGTTTAATATAGGTTTGGGGGTTTTTGTGTTAAGAATCGATTCCAACCTGGATCGGTTTGAGCCCATCTAAAAACTAATAAAGAAACGGTTTAGAAGCTAAAACCGGTTTTGGACCTAATCCAAATTGGTTTGGGTGGGATGGGTTCTCAACCCTAAAACCGGTTTTGTTAAACTTAACCAGTTTGAGCCCAAACGAAGAAAAACCGGGCCGGTTTACAAACTAAAATGGGTTTTGTACACCTCTACTCGAAATAGCCTTCGAGCGGTTTTTCATTTCTTAGGGGTTGTTTGTTTCAGCTCTTAAACAGAACCGGTTTAAGCCCAAACTAAAAAAATGGGGCCGATTTACAAACCAAAATGGGTTTTGTAACTCGAAATAGCCTCCGAGCTGTTTTTCATTTCTTAGGGGCTTTTTCATTTCTTAGAGGTTGTTTGTTTCAGCTCTTAATCTTAATGGTTACTGCTTCAACACTTAATGGTTCAGACTGTTTGTTTCGCGAGCAGATGTCTAAATGGTTAAGCATTATACTTTGTCTAAATGGTTAAGACCTCTTATCTGAATTGGTCAGACATTTGCCTCTGAATGGTTAAGCATTATATCGACTCTTAATGATTCAAATTCTTACTGATTCATCACTTAATGGTTCAGACCTCTTAGTGATTCAGCACTAACCCATTCAGAAGTTACTAAACAGCCCCTTATTTGCATTTGAACGTGTTTGTTAAAAGGTTTAATTTACATATATTAAAAGGTGTTGATCAATGAATAATAACTATAACGTTTTAGTTTTTTTATTATATTATCATTATAGTTACTTTAAGCATATTTTTTATAATAACTTTCAAATTATGATGATTTTTATAATATGCCGACTATGCGGTTGCAACACTTTTATTTTTATGTGCGTCTTAATATAAAGTTTACTTAAAACCAAGTTGTGCATAATAGGATACAAGAGATTGTGCATGCCCTTAAATCTGCTTCAAAGATTAGTTTTTTTTTTAAAATAAACCGACGATATTTACCTTTACGTTATTGTAATAATCTAATGTGACGTGTTTATTTTTTCTACATGTTGATAAAATTTTATTCAAAAGCGAACTGGTCAAATGTAATTTATTATTTTGTTCTTTATCGTGACAAATTGAATTGATACCATCCGAACTGCATCGTGATTTATACTGGTATTCATTTTTGCGGTTTTCTCGACATTTTATTGGTGCCGTAACGAATCAAAATTTGACCAAATAACATCACCATTGGTATCGGTTGCTATGTCGAGTGCAGGTATGTATCAATGTTGTATCGAATCGAACCGATATCGACCAAGTACCCGCCGCAACACACAGGTAATCCTACTAGTTATAGTATTCAATTTGTGTTTGAATTTTTTTTTTCCGCATACTATCATTGTATTTGTTAAAAATTCTGATTTAATAATGATTTCTTTGTATATGCAACTCAAACCAGGGGCGGAGCTTAATGGGAACCGAGGTTGCACCCCCCCCCCCCCCCCACCCCCAAATGTTTCGGTTAGAAGTGTAAAAAATTTTAATTTCGTTTGAAAATTTTAAGATTATATAGCATTCCCCTCCCAATTATTTTGCCTGAATATTTATACAATATATAAATTGGGTCACATGACTTCCCGTCCCCCTGAAATTTTGGTGAAGCTTCGCCAAATGACTCAACTCAAACTACCTACTTATATGGATAAAGTGACGGTTAACACAAGTACAAGAATAACACATCAATTTCATCTTCCACATCTCAGAAGTTACTATTCCTAAGCCTGTATGTGTTAACCCATTTGACCCATATGGAAAAAATACAACAATTTGGTTTGGATAATAACGGATTCTCGTAAATGCGCTTAGATTAGATTGAAGTGGCTTGTTTTAGAAAAAAAAAAAACCCCTTGTCTAGGGTCTAGAAAGGGGGTGTTTGGTGTTGCGTTTCAAAATAGATTATGCGTTTTCAAAATAGATTTTGCGTTTTCAAAACTGCGTTTTGAAAAAGCATGTAGGTACATGCTTCTCCAAAACTGCGTTTTGGAGGCAGATAATCACTTTTTCATCCAAACACTTTTTTAGATTATTTATGTTTTACAAACGCAATAATCAAATAATCACTTCAAAACGTAATCCCAAACACCCTCAAAGTCTAATGTTAACTCTAGATGCGTGATAATCACGTTGTGTCGCAAGGCCATACGAGTCATCTAACTTACATTACGAACCATATGTTTGCTATAAACGACTGGTGTGGGAAGGTATATGAACCCATATGCCCTAATTCGGAATTTTTGTTTGATTTAAACAACATACAGGATAAAACAACAGTTGAAAAATAACTCAAAGTCAAATCACTTTCTCAAAAGGTCTATATCACTATCTCATACCGTTACTTGGATTCATCAACACATTTACACGCATGGTTTAACAAATGCGATGAAGGAAAACCACAACTGACCTCCGCACCTCACTCCGAATGAGATGTCCAATAAACAAGCCCACTGCACGAAAACGCCATATGGACAAAAAAGATTTAGACAAGTGTTCCACATCGGTGGTATTATTATTATACTATGATATGCGATTTTTTTATAAAGTTAAACATCTTGCAAGCGCAAACTGTGACAACAAAATCTTTTCAAGGGGAGTGAAGGGTTACCTAATTAACACAAATACACACTGCAAAACACCGGCGGTTCCGGTCCACGCTGAAGGGCCTTCGGGCAAAAGTGCATCTTGTATCAACAACCCTACTGATGCCGCCAATGAGACGAATGACACAACATACGCAAGAAAAAGCCAAAGTTTCAACCTGCAATATTACACACTAAAGGTGAGATAATTGTAAGAAAATCCTAACAGACGTAAAGGTAAAATATCCATAAAATAGACATAACCTAACCTAACCGTGTTAAATATCTAAAATATATACACTATAAAACGTTTGTGGTAGAGGAACGCATTTGCGTTCCCTTAGGCAGATTTACCTTTCTCAGTTTTTTTTTAAACTAGGAGACATGTATGCTTGCATTAACACAAAGTACTTTTGAATAATGGAGTATGTATCATAAAGAGACAAAGTAGAAAACTTGTAGCGGGATTCAGAAGTTATATGGAAACGACCAAAGTTGATTCAGATAATATGCCCGTTATGAAACTCTTCATTTAATGACATGACATAACTTATCTGTTGAGAAACTCGATGTTTGGTTGATGGGAGTTACGTTTCGAGTTTCGACAATAGTAGACAAATACAAATTACACTGGTGTGAACTGACAAACTAGATCTAATATTATTGTCAGAGGTTGCTTAAGGTTTCACATTTCGACCCTTAACCACCACCTTATACTTTAAGCTTTTTTCCCAATACTATTAACAATCATATGCATTTTAAGTGTCCATTATGCTACCGATTCAGTACAATGTAGATACGGCCATTGATGTGTGGTGTCAAATAATAAATATAGAAAAAAATCCACTCCTTGTGCTATAACGATTAACAAATTGCCCTAAGTGGTAGCAATTCAAGTAAAATATACACCTTTAAAGTTTAGAGTACTTAATTTTTGCAAGTTCCCTTGTATTTAATGTACTTCTACACAGCGGCGAAGCTTGAAAATTTCCACCGGGGGGTCGGAAGTCACCGGACCTAAAAATTCTATATAAGTAAATTTATTTTTATAAAATCGGGGTGTCGAAAACGTATATACCTAAAAAATTATATACGAAACGTACATACATAACACTACTGAGCGAAAAGTTCGGGGGTCCCCCCCCCCCCCCCCCCCCCCGCGGCCCCTTGAAAGCTACGCCCCTGCTTCTACACTTATCTCATCCTTAACCAACACCAAAAACCATAAGTAGATGCAATGATAATTGTTTCCTATATGTCCTTATCAATGTGTGATCTCTAAATGCAGCATATATACAGCTCATTGATCTATAAGCAACCTTCGAAATCTATTGAGATGAGAATCACATGAATCCCCAAACCGTTACCCTCATAATACCAACAATGTACAAACCATCGCCTAGAATTACTATACCATTGTTTCTGTATATACGATAAAAGATTATTCTTGTCTATGCATATGAAAACATAAATATTAGCATACTACATCCATGGCTGCAATTTATGTCATATACGCCCTATAATATACAGGTTTTTATTCTCTGCATGATACCCGCTAGCAGATAAAAAAATCCTACAAGTACCACTTCCTAAAACGAACATCATAACAATCGATAAGGATAGATGACCAAGCAAGACAATACAAGTACAACCATCAACTACAAACAAATGGTGTGTATTCTTTCTACATCACCATCATCATAACTAGGAATACATGAGCTCTTTCATAAAAACGTAGACATTTAAAGAATCTAGAATTGCTTTGATATATAAATCATCACACGCCCACATATCACTACTAAAATACTGTCTACGATGACTGAAGTTCATTATGCAACAAACATGAAACCATAGTTATTAAAAGCGCTAGGCACACTCAAGGCGCATAGGCCTCGCCTAGGGCCTAGGCGCAAGTCGCAAAAAAGCGAGGGCCTGAGGGAAAAAAAAAAAGACGTACCGTGAAAAGAAACAAAAACTATATTATGTATTAGAAAATTAATAATATTATACAAATAAAATAAACAAAACCTATTATATAACATTTAATATCATCTATTTAGTACAAAAAGTTCTAAAATATTAATGTATTGGTGTAGAAAAACAGTTTTCCTTAGATAAAAGTAGAAATTTGGCTGGAATCTTGCCAGAATTTAGAGAATTTGGCCGGAAACTCTCTGGAATCTAGGAAACTACGCCGGAATGATAACTATGAAACATCTACCGACCAAAATTACATTGTACAAGACATCAAGCTCCATTTAAAATGTACATTCCTCCTCCACATTCAAAGAAATTCTAACACAAAGTATGTGCACTTGAAAAAGATCCTAACTTTGGGCCAAACCCAAACCCTAAAAGGCTAAAATGCTACCAAAATTAGCAAACAAACTAATAATCAAATCATACAATTAAATCACATAAAGAAGCATCATGAGCAATTACCAACAAAACTAGGGATGAGCAAAGCTTTCCCGGTACCTGTACCGAATTTACCGAACCGGGTACTTTTTCGATACCGATTCTGTACCGACTTTTAGCATTTTCAGTACCGATATTTACCCTCAAATACTGGTACCGAACCGGGTATATTCGGTACCGGTACCCACTTTTGGGGATTTTCGGTACCGGTTCTTTCGGTACCGGACAGTACCGAGCTCATCCCTAAACAAAACCCACAAGATCAAGATATGCAATAAAAACCAATTTAACAAAATAACCCATCAAAAAAAAAAAAAAAAACAAAACAAACCTCCATTCGCCTTCTTCATAAGGAGAATAATCAATATCATCTCTTCTAACACAATTAAACATCAAAGCAGCCAAAGAAGCAAATATCCCTACAAAAAACAAACAATTAACAATTTACACTTGAAACAAAAACATTTTAACCAATTAATCAAGAAAAAGAAAGAAAGAAAGAAAGAAAGAAGAAGAACCCGGAAGGTAGTGAAGAAAGGAGACTTTAACAGCACTGCAAACGACGGCGTCCACCCAAAACCACCACCCGGCACCAAATACGGCGCCAGCGACACCTGGTCCGAATATCGCCCACAATTCCGACACATCCATTGATCGAGTATTGTTGGGTTTCGAGGATGCGTGTTGTTTCAACTTTTGTATGATAGAACACACCACCTGAAATTTACGGGTGTTCTTACAAAAGTATTTACGAAAAGGATTAAAATGCCATAAGTAACAAATTACAAAAACGGGCAACAACCTGCGTTAGAACCTCTTTTGAATTGGAAAACCGATTCTACTAAAGACGAAACGACCCTTGAATATTGAGAGATTACTATTCACAACCCGTTGAACCCTGTTTAGGAATTCCACGTCATCTGGGACTAGAGAACCAAATGTATCAAAAGTGAATATGATAAATACATGTTGATTCTCTAAACAAGCCTTCTCGTGTTTAGCAAAATTGTGTTTTAGTCAACTTTACTAGTATATATATGTGTGTATGTGTGTGATTATGTTTGGTATTATGTTTTTTTAGTTATTTTCATTTTGGTCATTTTATACATTTTATTAAAGGCTCCAGCTACTCTGTCAAACACTTAAATATATCTAAAAAGTTATAGCTAACAACTTTCAGTCACCGGCCACCAGCTACTTTTGCCAAAGATATTCCTAATATGATTGGTTAGCCTTACTTTATTAATTAAAATATCGACTTAATCAATTTTCTATTAGGCTATGGGGTGTGGTTGGAGCCACATGGGGCTTTATCAAGTCCACCTAAGCTTCACCTAGGATCCAACTCAGCTATGGAGCCCCCTTTAATTTGCATGGTGTGAATGGAGACCCATATTAAAGAAAATTAAAAAAAAAAGATTTCATTGGTGCAAAACAAGTGGGTCCCACCTATAGAGCCTCTTCTCATCGTTATCACCATGGAGCCCCTCTATAGCGCCCCCCCCCCCCCCCCCTTTAAATCGCACGGTGTGGTCGTATAGCGCCCCAGGGCACTATAGGTGCTGAGTTGGCGGGGGTGACACCCCCACACCCTCCAGCCTTACAAAAATATATTAATAACCTTAAACGACTTCCGAGTTTTGTGACTTCAAATCTGAAAAATAATTTGAAGACTTTTTTTAATTGTGAGCCGGAAAGAGTTTAATTTTTTTTTCCATGTTATATTAAAACTTACATATCTATACTATATTATAATGCATGAGTGAGAGGCATTTTAAGATAACCAAAAAATAAGAACTCCCCCCCCCCCCCCCCCTAATTTATAGATAGACCCCTAAAATGAGGGTAATTTTGTCTTTTAAACACTATTTATTTTTTAGCCCCTAAACTTATTACACTTAAATCCTTTTAAGTTTTAACAAAATTATAGATAATTAGTTACACTTTCCTCCATCCACAACAAACTTATAATTCTTTTACGTATTCTCGTCATATCTTATAAACTATTATGTTTTAAAAAATCCAAAGATAACATGATGACCTACACATTTTTGTCGACGTTTCGATAGTTGTCTTGTTCAATATAGACACACGGATTAAAATGTACAAGTAAATGATGCCTTAGTTTACAAATGATTAAATAAAATAACAACTGATTATAGAAATGAATTACTAACCAACACATTATAATCTATCTACGTCTCCATAAAGTAATAAAAACAAATAAATCTTATATAACAATAATAGTTCATACGTTAGAAGAATAACCTATTAAAAAAAGTTCCAATTTTAACTATTTATTCAAATAAAAAGGATCCGTTCCATTTTTTCAAATTCAAAACCTAACAAATCTCTTTATTCGCTGAGATTGTGAAGAGTTTGTTAAATCACAAGTCAAGCCTATTAAATCGCAAGTCACATTTCATCCTCTCCCTTTTCATCATTCTTTCTCTCTGTTAAATTCCTCTACCAGTATCTCAACATCAACAGCCACCGCAATTAGTAGCCACCATACTCCTTCGATGTTGCTAGGGTTCAACGTTTTGGAAGCATGAGGAAGCTACGCGGCTGTGATGCTCCGGAACCGACGATGAAGAAGATGACGTTGATGGTGAGTTCATGTATTTACATCTCTATGTTTTTTAATGTGATGATTTTATATGTATTTTGAAGGATGGTAGGCCTTGTTCTCTGTTCCAATTAGCGTCACGTGAAAGAAGATGAACTAGGAAATGGGTTGCACACAATAAGGAGGGTAGTTCGAGCACTAAAGGCAGTGAAAAGGTAATACTTGTTGCACATTCCTGTTGATGTAACATATATATCTCTAAATGGTTAGATTGTCTTAAAAATTTACATTATTATTTTTGGCATCGGGGATGGCCTATTTAGTCGTGTCTCTTTCCGAAAGAAACCAAGGAGGCACATCGAAAGTGACCGAAGCATTGTGAGTGTCTCTTTCCTTATTTTGAACTCTTAAATAATCCAACAATTATGTAAATATTCAAACTTGTAATTGGACATGGAACGCGGTGTAGTGGTGGTACATGAAGTTTAGTTGAATGGCAGCATTGGGAAACAAGAATCACTATCTCTGGATGCTTATGATGTTGTTAGTGAGATGTATCCGAAAACATGAAAGATACGAACCCCCTTAAAATATTAATGTTTGTACTTTGTAATTATGTTTTGTATGTCATGTAGGATGACGGGTATGATGTGAGATATTGGTGGCTTAGGTCTTAGGCAGATGTGAGCAAGTTGAAAACATGAAAAAATGTGGCTTTTAGATAATATTAAGGTTATTGTTGTAACCTTTTATCTTTAAGTTGCCTGCAATAATGTATTTGGTAATGTGAATTAACTAATAATATAGTTGAAATGGTGAGTGTCACGACCCCAGCCCCGGTTTGACCCGGTCAGGAGCCGCGGGACAGGAACCCGTGGTATCTGTTATGCGACAGCGGAAGATTTTTAACAGGATTTTTTTAAAACTCAAAATTCCCAATTATTTTATTCCATAATTTGGGATAAAACCCCGTAATTTACAATAGAGGAATTTAACTAGGAAATTCCCTGATTTATTAAAACATGTTTATTTATTTTTAACTGAGCCACCTCTTCAAGCTTGTTAGTGCTCCGTAGCACGTTTTTCCTTGATTTACAGCAGGTCGCCTGAAACATGTTTTAAAAATATTTTGTCAGCGGGGAAATACTGGTGAATCATTCATTTTAATGAAATAACACATAGTTATAAATTACAGCATAAGAGCGATTACAATGGCTTCTATCTTATTTTTATCTGGCGCCGTGTCACACTGTGTGAGGATGGTCATACCACTATTGGGTCCTGTCACCCAAGTAGTGATGATTATCCCTGTTAGGTCAATGAACCTAACCGGGAGAGAAATTAGTAATGTGCACAATACCCCACTAGCCAGTGATTCAAGATATCCACGACTTACTCCCTGTAATTATAACTTTTGAAAATAATTTGAGGTATTGTAAAACAGTTGATAAAAAGAGAATGACTCACATTGCAGATTTTATACGGGCAGAGTTTAGCCTACTGATTAGCCTTTTAACCTAAATTTAAACAACATGCACACGAACTAGGTCAGTAACTAATACAGCATTTACGATAACTCACGAGATTAAACCCTCACGACAAATGACAAAGTGCAATACTTAAACATCCATCGAATTCACGACGAATGACAAAGTATAAACCCAATTTGAGCAGCACTTAAACATTCATCGGATAGTTTCAATCGATCGGACATTGAATCGTAGCAGCGATCGAGTTAATACCCTGTATCGTAGCAGCGCTTCGCTATAATAATTGAACTTTCGACTTTGGAGCAGTATAACTTCGTTTTTGAGTTTTGGTTTCGACACAGAATGAAAGCTCCTGTGCTAAGCTATTTATAACTGAAATACGGGGCTGTCGCGGCCTGCGTGAGCCATGGGCTCACCTTTACGCGGCCCGCCTAACCACCTATTCTACGCATAGGTTTGATTGGTCATGAGTAGGTATGCCAGCTAGTCAACACGTGGATCCGGAACACTTATCCGGTCAACCCAATATTGACGCGGCCCGTGTAAGGTTAAGCTAACCCTTACGCGGCCCACCTGAAACCCACAATTCTTGATTTCTTGATTTTTGATATGTATTAGGGTTTCAGGGGTCCGGGTATTCACTTACGGTTAAAATTGGGAAAATTTTGAGAGTCCTTACATCCTCCCCACCTTATTTAAAATCTCGTCCTTGAGATTTACTGAAATAAGTGAGGATACTTTCGCTTCGTCTCCGATTCCAGCTCCCAAGTGTATTCGGGTCCTCTTTTCGAATCCCACTTGACTTTGACAAGCACTAAATGCTTGTTTTTAAGAAACTTGATCTTTCTATCTTCTATCTGAAGAGGTTTCTTCACAAATTTTAATTTTTCGTTTACCTCTATATCTTGGAGAGGTACTACCAGAGATTCGTCAGACAGACATTTCTTGAGGTTGGATACATGAAACACGTAATGTACTCCAGCTAGTTCTTCTGGTAGTTGTAAACGATAAGCAACTGGTCCTATACGTTGGATCACTGGGAATGGTCCTACATATCTTGGACTTAGCTTTCCTTTCTTACCGAATCGAACTATTCCTTTCCAAAGAGATACTTTCAAAAGTACTTTCTCTCCAACTTGAAACTCGAGTGGCTTACGTCGATTATCAGCATAGCTTTTCTGGCGATCTCGAGCCGTTTTCAATCTTTCTTTGATTTGAGTAATCTTGTCGGTAGTTTCTTGCACAATCTCTGGTCCTGATAATTGACTTTCTCCTATTTCTGCCCAACAAACTGGAGTTCTGCACTTTCGTCCATACAGTGCTTCGAACGGGGCAGCTTCAATACTTGAATGATAACTATTGTTATAGGAGAATTCAATTAAAGGTAAATGGTTATCCCAGTTTCCACCAAAATCTATCACACATGCCCTAAGCATGTCCTCCAGGGTTTGGATCGTCCTTTCACTTTGTCAATCTGTTTGAGGATGATATGCAGTACTCAAATTTAGTCGGGTTCCCATTGCCTTCTGGAAACTGGTCCAGAAGTGGGAAGTGAAACGACTATCTCTATCTGATACAATGGAGAGTGGAACTCCATGTAAGGATACTACTTCGTCTATATACAACTTTGCTAACATTTCCATGCTAAAGGTTTCTTTCATGGGTAGAAAGTGAGCTGATTTGGTTAATCGATCCACAATTACCCAAATCGCATCATTTCCTTTTCTGGTTTTGGGTAACTTAGTAACAAAGTCCATTGTTATGAGTTCCCATTTCCATACAGACATTTCTAGTTGTTGTAGTAGACCTGAAGGTTTCTGATGTTCTGCCTTAACTTGTGAACAAGTAAGACACTTAGAAACATATCTAGCTATGTCCTTTTTCATACCAATCCACCAGAAGTTATTTCTTAAATCTTGGTACATCTTGTTGTTACCAGGATGCATGGTATACCTAGATTTATGGGCTTCCTCTATGATTTTATTTCTTAACTCTCCCTGCTTAGGTACCCAAATCCGTTTCTTATGGAATCTCCAAATTTCATCACTTCCTTGCTCTAATTCTTTTATTCTTCCTTTCATTCCTTCAGCATCATCCTTGATTGCTATTTCTTGAATGCTTTTCAGTTGTTCCATTAAGTCTAATTGTAAACTTAATCTGAGAGCACGAACTCGTCTTTGCTTCTCATGATACTTACGACTTAAGGCGTCAGCAACTATGTTTGCTTTTCCTTCGTGATATTGAATATCACAGTCGTAATCACTCAGGATTTCCATCCATCTCCTTTGCCTCATGTTTAATTCTTTTTGCCCAAATATGTATCTTAAGCTTTTATGATCCGTATAGACAGTAAACTTACTTCCATACAGATAATGTCTCCAAATTTTAAGGGCAAAAATTATGGCTCCTAACTCTAAATCATGAGTCGTATAGTTTTCCTCGTGCTTTTTCAATTGTCTTGATGCATATGCAATCACCTTTTTTTTGCGTTGCATTAGCACACATCCTAATCCTAGCTTAGAAGCATCGCAGTAAACTTCAAAATCTTCTGTTCCTTCTGGTAAGGCTAGAATTGGAGCGTTTGTTAGCTTTTGCTTCAGAATCTTAAAGGCTTCTTCTTGTCTAGGTCCTCATTCAAACTTAACTGTTTTACAGGTTAGCTTAGTTAATGATACAGCTATCTTGGATTATTTGTAGTGTGGCACCATATGAGGTATAACCACATCATTTTCTTATCATGTTGTCCTCTTACAAAGTCAATGTAGACCCATATGTGGTATTATTTAACTTTTAGTGGTGATGATACAAGTGCGTAGGGATGAGCAAATGGCACTGGGTACTGGTTCAGAATTGGTACCGAATTTCCCGAACCGGTACCATTTTCGGTACTGATTCAGTACTGATATTTAACGGTTTCGGTACAGGTATTTACCGGTTTTACCTCCAAATACCGATGCATACCGGTACCAAACCGTGCAGTACCGGTATGAGTACCCATTTTTTTGGGATTTCCGATATCGGTTGGTACCGAGTTCATCCCTACCGGTGCATGTTTGTTGTGTTATTATTTCTTTTATGGAACCGATACACGATAAACAAGACTTTGACAGATCGTATGTGTTTTCAAGGATGGACCTAAAGCTAAAACAAATGCAAATGGAAATACTGGTTCGTTTTTTTGTTAACACCATCAAATTTTAGTAATCTACTTTCGAGTTTTTATGGTAATTTATTTCCATTGGAATACATCTCCTATCCCAAACAATGTTTTTCATATGGTCATGTATGATTTGTGGTCACGTCATTCAAATGCTAAACTATAAGTTTGTAAGTCGTACATGCTTCAAAATGTTGTGTTGAGTTACTTTACATATTTTTTCAACTTCTAAAACTGGTAATATGTAGTAATACAACCAGGTCATGTCTGTTCCTAATTCTATTTTAACTGAGCTTTGGTTTGTCAATTATTGTACTGATCATGAGATAACATTTAGTTTATGTTTGACTTTCTTCATTGCGCTTTAGACCTATACCAAAATTTTCATTGCAAAACATGTCTTTTTTTTTTGTTACAGATACCATGATTCAAAGTAGATTGTTCCTCGACTTGCAAATGGCCCTTCTTAATAGTTCCATGTGGTGATTATTTACATCTGAAATGACAAGTTCATGTGGCATGGTGTGAGCAATGGTGGTGGCTTACGAATCAACAACAGGTAGTAAGCCTGCATCAAGTGGAGGCATGTTTCTTTTCAACTGAAGTAAAGACTCACAGCCGTTCCTGAATGCTGCGAGTCCTTTGCTTGTGATCTTGAGGTAGTGGCTGACATCCAAGACTATGAGATTTGGTAGTGGTTTTATGTTCTTAAATATCATTTGGTCAGTAATATATGTTATTGGCATTTGCAGAAGTTTTCGAAAAAAAATCCATTGAAATAGGCATATAACAAGAGAGTTTCAAAATATTAATCGAACATGTAGTTTTTATAATCTTGATTCAAACACTAAATATGTTCTTTATAACACTATAAATAAATTGTGCTGGACATGTCATTTTAACCTAGCCCGACCCGTTTTAAGTCTGTGTCCGGCCTGTTTTATGTCGGTCTAACCTGGATCAATCTGTTTTAAGTTGGTATAACATGGCCCTACCTGTTTTAAGTCAGTCAAACTTGTTCGACCCATTTTAATATTATAAAAGAGATGCACAACATGAAATTGTTGTAAAAATGAGATAAAATGGATGCGGTCTAATTGCTTTTTTCTACACTCCATAAGCATTTATTTGACGATGACTAATAGAAACAAGTAACTCTACGATGTCTCTAAATAATGTTAGATTTTTCATTTTAAATTTACACACACACAATTTAGTTTAAATATGCATTTTATGAAGGGTAAATATGTCTTTTATCATTCATTCACAATAAATATGATCAATGTCAACATCTTTACGACAATTAGCTGAAGTTGAAGTTGCATTGGTTTGTTACTATTGAATTTTTCTGTTTACCTTGGATACTTTTACAAATAAAATCTAATGATTGCATTTTGATTACGTGTGTAGGATGTTGATTCAAAAGCCAACAATGATACAAATGGAGCAAACTAATAGATGTACTATACAATACACGTGTGTGGGTTCGCGTTACAGATCCTACTTACAAAGTTGGCTACACTGACTTCATTGTTGGCCCGGTCCATGGTAGAGAATATTATCTACGGTTTTATGTAAGTTACAATTACAATTATACCCTCCGAATCATCTTCAATATTGCGAAAAAAACACTGGTCAAGTGAGTTATTATGGTTATTGTTACTTTTGCAGAGAATAACTGATAAACAAAACAAGGTTGTGATTATTCATATAATGTGGGCAAGAGGTTATCTTCAATGAATCAGCCGAGTTTCTTGAATACGAAATATATCACCGCGTCAAACATGGATGATGCACCAAAAACTCAGTTGCTAGGTGGCCGGGTGGTGGATAACGGTTTTGTGACCAAGGAAACTACTTTTTGCTGATTGTGGTCACACAAATACGCTCTTTTTGAGTCGTGAGAACTGAACAAAAGTCTGGATCACTAATATGTATATATGTACGATTATACAACAATGGTTGGGAAAAGAGGGGTGTCGAATATAGGTTTTGATGATCTATGAAGTGGATATGTGATTGAATAAGAAAACGGTGTTGTGGTTTAAGGTTTAAATTTAAAGCCTTTTTTAATATGAAAATTTATTAGGAACAGCCTTTGGCAACCATGTATTGCACTAGGATTGTTCATGATGGTACATCTTCGTACATATTATTAGGCTCAATGTCTTCATTTTTATTAATGGTTATTTATAGTGATTTAGTCTTTAATTATATAAAGGAGGAGATTATTTTGATCTTAGTTCTGTGCCATAATACGTCCATCCCCTGCTACCATCCTGGCAAGTTAAACAAACCTAAAGATGTGAATGGTCGAAAATCATGTTATGTTTTTGGCTTTTAGAAGTTTGAACCTGCATAAAGCCACACTATTAGACCACCTTTTTGTTAAGTTTGATTATGAAATATCAAAGGGCCTACTTCATTTGAAGATCCTTACATAGTTAATGTCGTCGCAGCATCCCTCGAGTTTTCTCTTAATCGATGCACGGTAAAATTAAGTGGACTAGTCGAGGACTTCGCTTATAACGTATCCACCATAATGATAATGATGCTACAATAAATATTACACAAACAAGAAACTACCAGAAACAAGTACCACAATGAAAATTGACACCCCCGCCTTAACGCGCGGACACCCTGCTAGTATGTTATAATGCATGAGGGAGGGGTATTTTAAGATACCCAAAAAAGAAGAACTTCTTCCCTCTTTATTTATAAAAACACCTCTAAAATGAGGGTAACATGGTCTTTTAAACACTAATTATATTTTAGTCCCTCATATTATTACACTTAAATCCCTTTATTTTAACAAAATTATGGCTAATTAGTTACACTTATCCCCTTGCACAACAAACTTATAATTATTTTACGTATTCTTGTCATATCTTATAAACTATAATGTTTTAAAAAATCCGAAGGTACCGTGATGTCCTACTTATTTTTGTCAACGTTTCGATAGTTGTCTTGGTCAGTATTGTTGTGCGGATTAAAATGTACAAGTAGATGATGCATTAGTGTACAAGTGATTAAAGCAATGTGTCTTATCACATTTCAAATGCTCAAGACTATCTACGTTGTTGTCACTATTATCAATTTAATAATATTCCAACCCTTTTCACTCCGATTTTTGTTTGATTAAGATTGTTCATCAATTTGTTCCGACGAGTCGAAACCTTGCACATACGGGTTTGATATGAGCTTTGTTCGTATTTTGTATGTTTGTGTATTTAGTTGGTTGGGTGTACACACTTACATGTGTTAGCAATTAGTAAATTGACATAAAAAAGCTCACTTGTTTTATCCAATTTGTTATATTAAAAAAACTTTATATAATACCGTATTCAACAAAATGAAATTTTAGTTTTCATAAAAAAAAATTTGTAAAAAACGCTTTTAGAAGCATTTTCGTTTTCATAAAACCTTTTTTTTATAAAAACTTTTTGTAGAAGTTGGGCAAATAAATTTTCCACCAACAAACTTTTCAGAAAAAAATCCATAATCTAAACATAATACATATTCAAAAACTGAATACCAGATTGTGTTGCATTTTTTTAGAGATTATAAGTTCAAAAATACTCTTATAGATAATATCAGTTAGTTGAAAAAAGCTACATGTTATTTAATTCATTTGTTTATAGGTTCTATATATAGTATAATTCATTAGTTTTTTTCACATCAAAAAATTTCTTGTTCTTTAGAATTATTGGTTTACAGGTACTTAAATTTTTTGTTGTGTATAACTTTTATTTATTCTTCTATGCTCACACTTGACATTCATCTTATTTATTATTTAGTGGTTTTGGATGTTTACACATGTCTGAATGTTTATAAAACATGATATATTGTTTTTTTTGTTTTGTTTTTATATTATGTTTAACTGTGAACGTCGTTTTTTATCCTATATTATATATAACGGTAACATGATAAAAATATGTAACTAAAATACTTAACATTTTTTTTCCAGTTCCCAAACTGCTCTAGCTACCACTACTGATGATGTATCAGTTAAGGAGGAGAACAGAGAAAAAACTCATCCTCCAAAGGATATAAAAGTCAAACAGGAAGAGATACAAGAAATCCTAGAGGACGCTAATCTCGATATGACAAATGGTGGTGTGACAAAAATAGATGACATCATTGAGATGTTTAAGCCGTATGACAAATGGTGGTGTGACAAAAATGAGCAAGACCATCAATACCTTTAACGGGTATTATAACCAAATCTACACTTGTCCTCCTAGCGAGAATAATGACGAGGACATTCTTAACCTTGTTATGGCTAAGTGGGACTCTCAAAATTCAACGTCTTTCCCGCACCTCCGAGCATGGAACGTTTTAAAGAAAGAACCAAAATGGAAGGCGGTTCCAAATAAGGTCGCAACCGCCAAACGGACTAAAACTTCCGAGTCCGGAAGTTATAATGCGGGAGGCTCCACCGCTCGTTGTCAAATCGACATAAACGACGACCCGATATATGACGAGGATGTGTTGCCCGTTCACGAGTCGGAACGTCCCACCGGAAGAGACAAAGCAAAAAAAGAGGCGGCCGGAAAGCGCAAAGGGGCCGGCTCGAGTGGAGGGGGCGGCTCGAAGGCGTCTTCGAAAATGGACGAGTTGATATCCGAATTCCGTTCGTTCAAAGAGTTTGCGGCCGAAAAATATAGTCACAAGAAAACCGTGTCGGCCGACTATGCTCGAGCAGAGGATTTTAGGATTATGAGGTTGGATCTCGACTCGGTTCCGGAGGATGAACGCGAGGTTTATCGGAGGATGAAAGAAGAGGTGAAGAAAAAATGGACGTCGTAGGTTGTTTAGTTTTTTAATCGTATCGTAATTTTTTTTCCGTTTTTATGTTTTCCGTTTTTAGGATTAGTAATTTTTATTTTTAGGAAATGTAATTTTTTTAATGTTATGAAATGAATTTATTTATGTTGTTTTATGTTGTATTTTTTAATTTTTTTGAAGTTTTTATTAAGTTAACAAAAAAAACTTAGAAAATTATAAAATAATTAGATGGGGTAGGCTCATCCTCCACCCCCTCAAAATGCAAGGAGGCCCATCCTCCATGGGATGGTGATGTGGCGCTTACGTGGCGGCTCATCCTCATGGGGATGAGCCACCCCATACCCTCTAGTCTAAAAGGGGGTATGTGATGTTGTTAGACCATTGGGTATGGGGATGATAGTCTCCAAATGGACTATCCTCCACATAAGCGCCACGTAAGCATAGGAGGGAGACCATCCCCTTAGAGACTATCCAAGGGTGTGGTGGATGCTCCTCCCTCATTTTTTATTATTTTTTTTGCCATATTAATTAAAACAAAGTAAATAAAAATAAAAAAAGTTACATTTAAATAAAAACTTAAAGTTACATTTAAATAAAAATCCTAAAGCTACATTAAAAAAAAACCTGAAGTAACATTAAAAAAAACCTAAAATTACATTAAAAAAAACCTAAACTTAAATTAAAAAAAAGCCTAAAGTTACAAATAGATAAAAAAAACTACGCGTTGTTTTCTCCGAGACTCCAAATGTGATCGATCAAGTCCGATTGAAGATTAACATGTGTGAAATCGTTATGTAACGAGAACCTGTTCAAATTTTGTTGTTCTCCGCTAACCGGAACATTATTCTCCTCCACCGCGTTCTCGTCATACTCACAAATTGCATGTCCTTCGTTTTCGAGAATCATGTTATGCAGCAGAATACAAGCATATATACAGTATCGCAACGTTTTGGGTGTAAAAGCGCGTGCTGGCCTTTCAATAATATGTCATCTTTGTTGGAGAACCCCAAAACACCGTTCAATATCTTTTCTAGCCGCTTCTTGAAACTTGGAAAATTTATTTCTTTTTTCATCTGCAGGATGCCTAACCGTTTTAACTATTGTAGAGTATTGTGGGTATATTCCATCGGCAAGATAGTACCCGCGTCTGTACTCCACTCCCGAAACTGTAAAGCTCGTATCAGGACCGATCCCTTTTATAACATCGTCAAAAACCTCAGAATTTTGTAGAACGTTGATGTCGTTATTCGAATTAGGAATCCCAAAGAAAGCATGCCAAATCCATAGGTCTTGAGACGCAACAGCTTCTAGAATTATTGTTGGATGTCCCTGATCGCCTCGCGTATACATTCCTCGCCAAGCGGTAGGACAATTCCGCCATGCCCAATGCATGCAATCAATGCTCCCGAGCATGCCTGGAAAACCGTGCCTTGCTTGGTGGTGTTGATACAAATTTTGGACGTCATTGTGATTCGGTTTTCGCAAATATTTTTAGCTGTAGAGCTTCACCACAAATTTGCAAAACTTGTATAAACATTCTCTAACAGTTCTTTCGGACATCTTTAAGTATTCGTCCCAAGAATCGGCTGTCGTCCCATAAGCAAGTTGACGAATCGCCGCAGTACATTTCTGTAAGGTGGTGAAGCCCATTTTTCCTCTAGCATCGGGTTGCATGGTAAAAAACGGGTGATAAGCGGCTAAATCGTCGGCAATACGTAAGAAAAGTCGACGACTCATTCTAAAACGGCGTCTAAAAATAGCCTCCGAGTGCAGCGACTCGTCGGCAAAGTAATCAACGATTAATCTTTGGTTAGCACCTACGAGATAACAAAATATATATACAACTTATAATTAAAAAAATAAGACTAAAAACATAAACTTAAAAAATTAAGAATAAATATATAAAAATAAAAATATCACTAACTTTCTCGGTCTCGCTCGATGTGTGGGTTCCTGTTTCATGGTTGTGACGAAACCTCCTCCTCCTCTTCTTCTTCCAAAATTACTTGTGTCGCCTCTAGCACCTTGTTTATAAAATATTTTACGGCTTCCATGGTGTCCGTCGAACCCGATGAAGAAGAAGATGACATGGTGTATTTTTTAGAGAAGATTATGTGGGTATTTTGTATAAAAATGTGGGAGTTGTTTGGAGAAAGTGGGTGAATTTTGGTATAAAAGTGGATAAATATGTGGGTATTTATAAAGGTTTTAAATTAAATTGATTTTTTTTATAAAGTGCCGTTATATCAACGGCCATATTCAATGGACCCCACAAAAGCAGCCCCGTCTCCAACGTCCCAAATCCGACAAATGTGCCGCGACGCCCCTAAGGGGGCCGGTGTGCGACGGGCCTAAAAGGGGGGGGGGGGCCGGTGCCGAGCCCCATACCCTTTGGTCTTACTTGCACCAAATGGCACACATGATTTGACACTTGACACACAACATATATTTTTTATATTTCTTTTACTAACTTTTCTTTAAGATCTAATTTATTTTTCTTTATGTGTGTGTGTTAAAATACCTCTGCGTTTAGTTTATTTATTTATGCTTCAATATAAGTTTTATAAAAAATGGATCCTTACCAAAATAAAATTTAAATTTTGGCCAATAAAAACATATTTATTTATATCTATGGGTAAAAGAAAGATTCATAAGAAAATATAAATATTATAACATTAACCAAATTTATTGCATAAACTATTCTAATGTTACGGATTAGGATCAAATACAAAGGATAAAATAAATAAGAAAGGTAAGAAGGATTTTAGTTTATTGATCTTAGATTTGGAGGGTTAAGATTAGTTTCAGGGAAAAAAAGATAATGGAAGCGCATAAAGGGAATCATACATTTATGGATTTTCTCTCTTCACATACAAGGCACATGCCAATTCCCCCGTCAATTTAAAACGTCCATAACTTTTTTCATACGACATTTAAAAATAATCACCATAATAACGAACGTTTTTTTATCTTAAATATGTGTATCATATTGTCATATAAATATAAAATACAAAATCATTTTTACTGGGTTTTTTTTTTGCAGTGTGTTAAAAGGTTTTGGTCATTGTGTCTTTTAATTGGATTTTGGTCATTACGTTTTAGTAAGGTTTCTATATATTGTGTTATTATCAAAACCTATAACACAATGTTAATTTGGGTTCTACCCATTGCGTTTTTATAAGAACCTATAACACAATGTTAATCTATACTATATTATAATACATGAGGGAAGGATTTCCAAAAGTTAAGAACTTCTTCCCCCATTATTTATAAATAAACCCCTAGAATGAGGGTAAAGTGGTCTTTTAAACTATAATTATTTTTTAGTCCCTCAATCTATTACATTTAAATCCTTGACATTTAACATAATTATGGGTAATTAGTTACACTCCCCCCTCTTTAATTCTTTAATGTATTCCTGCGATATCTTACAACCCGTAATGTTTTAAAAAAAATCCGAAGGTACCATGACGATCGGCACATTTTTTTAAACGTTTCGATAGTTGTCTTTTTTAGTTTCGCCGTGCGTTCATAAAGTACAAATAGCCGATGCGTAAATGTACAATTGATTAAAGCCAACATTTGTTTTTTACCCAAGCCAGCTTTGACCATTACCTAGCTACCGTGCACTAACATTTGTTTTTTACCCAAGTTTTTTGTTTTGAACGACATTAATAAACTAAAATATTCTCTAATTTTACTTGTACAGAGTCAGTTTGTTGTGACATGTTTAATATAGTATAGATAAAACTCACAACAAACTTCCTATTAAACATGCCACAACAAACTAAACAGGATATGTGCATCTTATTTTAAAAACTTAAAACTCACAACAAACTTCCTAAATAAGTGGATGACCAATCTAAAACTAAACCCTAATGGACTACTATAAATACATAGCAAACACTCACAGTTCTACATTTCTATTGCTAAACAGATTTAAAATATGGAACCAGTTCTGAATTCACTTGATGCGAAAAAACAAGCATGCGATATTGAAAAATCTAAGGTCGGTTCTATGATAAGTTTTGTTATATCGCAATAATGAATAATTGTTTTCTTTTATTTACTTTTATGTGAATACTAACTTATTTGATTTTTCAGATTCAACACACCAATTTAAACACCCCAGTTGTCGAACAAGCTTTTGTTAGTTTTTAAGTAATATTTCCGCTTATAATCTTTCATATTAACAAGTTCGTTATGTTATTATTTGGTGTTTTATTGTAGGATGATGGTGATAATAGCGTTGAAATTATTTCTTATGGTGCAATGTTCAGTCCATACAAGTCTAATCTTCAACGTCAATTTAGTAAAGAGGTAATTTTAAAATTTATTTAATCTTTTTTAAAATTTTTTATTCAATATTTGTTTTTTTATAAAATTTATTTAATCATTTTTTAACTTTTTTATTAAATTTTTGTTTTTTAAGGATCGGAAGTATGAGAATCAAAAGAAAAGATCTAAGAGACTCTTTGAATGGAAATGGGTCGAGGTTATAAATTTAGATGATTCTGAGGACGATGAGAAAGAAGATGAATTAGATGATACTGCTGATTCGAGCACAAACAAGAAAAAAAGGATCAAAAAAGAAGAGAAATTAGATGAAATATATCAAGTGTTTTTATGTTTTTTTTCATTTTCAGTTATTTTTGTTTGATCTAGACTATCCCATGAATAATAAAGTTTATTTTATATTTGAAGTTTATGTTTTGTGTTATTTTATTGCACTTATAATTTACATCTCGATTGAACTAATATACCTTTGTCATTTGTTTAGTATTTTTTATTAACAAACGAATCTTTACATGTTTAAAACAGTTTTTCTATACTTTATTTATTATTAATTTTTATAACAAAACAAAACTTTGATATTTAGTAGATAAAGGATAAACTATGTTCCAAAATTTTAGGAATTATTTAATACTAATTTATGATATTAGTAGATAGATAGTAAACTATATCCCAAAATTTTAGGAATTATTTAATACTAATTTACGATATTTATTTAATACTAATTTACGATATTTAGTAGATAAATAGTAAACTATGTCCCAAAATTTTAGGAATTATAAGTCAACTGATTAGGTCCTCCAAGTTAATTATATGGGATGAGGCATCGATGGCGAAACGTCAGGCGATAGAGGCAGTTGATCGAACATTGCAAGACATTATAGGTGTTAGGCTCCCATGTGTTACACTTATGACATATATCCACCACAATAATGTTATCATATACAAATAAGAAAACTACCAGCAACGAGTGCCGCAATCCAAAGTGTCGCCCCCGCCGCATCGCGCGGGCACCCTACTAGTATGACATAATGAAGATGGTGTTATATCTAAGTTTTCTATACATTGTGTTATTGGTTCTGGTTATTATGTTTAACCTGTTATCCGTTGTGTTTTAAAAAATGTTGTCCATTGTGTTTTAATATCTTGTTCATTGTGTTTTAGTTTGTTGTGTATTGTGTTTTTAGTTTGTTGTCTATTGTGCCTTCATCTGCTCTTCATTGTGTCTTTTGTCTGCTGTCATTAATTGTGTCTCTTATCTGTTGTCATCAATTGTGTTTATATTTAGTTTGATACTTATTGTGTCTTTATCTGTTGTCATTGATTGCGTTTTCGATCTACTTTCCATTGTGTTTTACGTCATGTCCATTGTGTAATACGCAACTGGGTTTTTTTTTTTTTTTTTTTTTTTTTTTGAAAAATATAACAATATGGTACTCATATTAAATATAAAAAGACGTTTAATTTTATGGTATATTTAAAAAAACAAATTATGTATAAAAAAGTTACGAACGTTTAAAGATTGGGAGGTGGGAAATAGCATGTGACTTGTATGTGCATATTCTTTTCCTACTGTAGACAAAATTACTCTTCTCACTTGATTCTTCTGAGACACTTATTAGTCTATAGTAGCTTCTTACACTTTTTATTTTTAAATCATTTGTATTATAACTCAATACTCAATAATTGTTTTTTACATAATGCGTGTTTTCTTGTTTTCTATGGGATGAATCGGCTTCACCATTTTGTTAAGTAAACTATATATGGAACGTAGCCAAAAGCTTCCATCATTTATAATTTATCAAAGTAGTACATGTTGTTGACTCATTTTATGCTATATTTTAATGTGTTAATAAAACAAAAAAAATTACAAAAATAATTCAAACAATATTATGATGAAGGCCATCACCCGAAAATACAAAATAAAATAAAAAATTATGATGTGGTTAAAACAAAAAGGTTTTGGAGTTAACATTGTTGGTCCGTGTTGAAATATTATTATTATTATTATTAATTTTTAACTCGGTTCATTTTTCCAGCTTTATAAAAATTATTATTATTATTATTATTACTAGGTGATGCCCCGTCTGCTTTGCGGGGCGATGGCCGAATAATTCTCAACCAATTTAAAAAACAGTACTATAGTTTTGCTACAAATAAAAAGTAAAAAGAGTGTTAGGCAGCTCTTTGACACGATTTTTAGCTGGGGGCAAAGTCATATTTTTATTTTTACTTGGGGGAAAAATCAATTTTTTTCCCCGAGGGTAAAATCCTAATTTTTAGCTAGAGAAAACCATATTTTTATTTTGTACTGGGGGCAAAAACGTAATTTTGAATTGA
Source organism: Helianthus tuberosus (assembly GCA_030545235.1). Classification (NCBI taxonomy): domain Eukaryota; kingdom Viridiplantae; phylum Streptophyta; class Magnoliopsida; order Asterales; family Asteraceae; genus Helianthus; species Helianthus tuberosus. Next base: position 18,784,196 of record CM060415.1, on the reverse strand, counting down.
GGGTAATATCGTAATTTTGAACCGAGGGGAAATTCGTAAATTTTAGCTGGGGGCAAAAGCATAAATTTATTTTTAACTGGGGGCAAATGCGTAATTTTAAATTGTGGCCAAAATCGTAATCAATTTGAACCGAGGGCAAAATTGAGAAATTTAGCTGGGAGCAAAAGTGTCATTTTATTTTGAACTTGGGGCAAATACGTAATTTTAAACCGATGGCAAAATCGTAATTTTAAAGCGGATATAAAATCATAAATTAATTAGGCCAATAGGAGAGTGCCAGACAGCTGCCTGACACTGTTCCCTTGCCGCCCATGTCAACCAATAAAGGCCAACAACTATTGCCGCCGACACTATTGTTTGTAGATGTTGAAAATATGTAAGACCGTGGGGTATGGTGGGGCGGGGGTTTGGGGCATGGGTTGACACGTGGACTTCGAGGGGCATCGCCGGTGAGTGACGTGTTAGGTCGGTATGGCGGGGCGTGTCTAGCCCGCGTGGGTTGACCAGTGTTATAAAAATTAAAAAAAAGGTTTAAAATTAAAAAATACACACAAAATTAAAAAAAAAAGATTACAAAATTAAAAAAAAAAAGCCTAATTATGTGTTAGGTAGATTTCGAACAGGGCGAGCTTATCAAACGGCTTCCGCTCCTTGCCCCGGAACTCGATGTTGGCCACCGCCACCCGGTCTTCGTGACTTATATATCACCGCCCGGGACGCTGTCGTAAAGGAGTTGGGTGAACCGTTTGGCTTGGCCAAACGGTTATTTTTAAATTTTAAACCTAGCCGCTATAGCCTAGCCAACCAGTCAATGAGAGCAGGTCACGGAAGACCGCTAGGCACGCCCAACGCCCGGGCTGAAACCCCCGCCCAAGGGGCCACGCCAAAACCCAAGCCCACCCGGGGTAAGTCAAACGGTTATTTTTTAAATTTTAAACCTAGCCGCTATAGCCTAGCAAACCAGCCAATGAGAGCCAGCCATGAAAGACCGCTAGGCAGGCCCAACGCCCAGGCTGAAACCCCCGCCCAAATGGTCACGCCAAAACCCAAGCCCACCAGGGTGGTGACTTGGTTGTTTGTAACCAACCCTCGCCCCATACCCCATATTCTTAGTCTCTTTTTTTTTTAGGTTGAAGACAAAAGCTTTTGTCATTGTTCATTTCATTCAATTTTGAATATATGTATGTATTTGTCACTGTTCATTTCATTCAATTTTTAATATATGGATAATTATTATTATTATTATTATTATTTATAGAAAAGTTTTATCATCATTGTTTAGTTTTAGTTTTATTATTATTAAAAAACAAAATATTTATGTACTAAAATGTCCAGCTAAAGGTATTTTTATATTCTTTATTATTATTATTATTGTACGTTGTTGTTGCTATATTATTATTGAATTTTTAACCGAGCAAAATTGTGTTAGATTTTAGTTCATAGCTCTTTTAAATTTATTAGATTTCAACACGTTAAGTATGTGAAGTCAGCATCATACGTATGGAGTCATCGACATGACTAGAGTTGGCATAGACAATGTGTCACACGCCATCATGTTATTCCTTATTTGAGCTCACATGGATCTCGATGTTAAGAGACTCGAGATCCTAATGGCACCCATGTCTTGTATGTATGTTTACTTCATTGCTAGGATGAGCTTCTCATCCCTTAAATCTCCGTCATCTCCTCTTGACCACCTCTTCTCCGTTGGTAAAGCTTTCATTCTGGGGCCTCCTTCTCATGGCATGTTTTTTTTTAGAGTAAACTGCAATTTTACCCCCTGGGGTTAGGGGTCATTGGCACCCTTACCCCCTCTAAGGAAATAATTGCAAATTTACCCCCCACTGTTCACTGTTATGTCGCAATTCTACCCCCTAAGCTCAAATATGTTGACCGGTCAATAAAAGCACGGGAGGGTCAAAGGGTAAATAGGTAATTTCACGTTAATTAGTACCTTATATATTATAATAACCCTTAAACTCAACATTATTTCACACTCTTACCCCCTAAGCTTATTCACTTCCACTTCTTCTTCCACCTCCACCTCCGGCGATCCATCCACCACCGGCTTCCACCTCCACCTCCACAACCGGCTTCCACTTAACCATGAGTGAATCGGAGAACCCCAACCTTCCACCTCCACCTCCGGCGACCACACCTCCGCCGATGCAGCTGGTTTCCGGCGACAACAACCGATCCTCCTTGTTATCTCTGCTGTCAGGTATAAACATTGATGGAGAGTGTGAGATCCGTGTGTTAAAGAGTTTAAATTGCGTATTTTATTGCCGTTTACGTGTCTGTGTGCGTTGAATGTGTTAACTACGAAGGTTTGCTATTTTTCAGGTTAAACGCGTAAGACGGTGAAGTTAGAGTGATTAGAGATGAAGCGGAATGGTCGAAGTCGATAAACTTGGTGAATGGTGTTGTTCGGGGTTGGTTTCGGGCCGAATGTTATAGCTTGGAATTGCAAGAAACAAGAGAGGATGGAATCCAGGGACCTATTAGTCATTTACTGGAAGTTGTAGTGTGAAGAAATGTAAAAGTTACAATCCAGCTGTAGGCTACGCATGGAATTACTGTAACCTACGGTCATGTTCAGCAAATAAAAAGAAATCAAACAGAAACATCGAAACGTAACCTACGGTATTAAACCGTAGGATACGGTGTATGGCAGAAAGAGATTTGGCAGCGTAACTTTGGGCTTGATTTATCATCCAATATATTAATCAGGGGCGGACCTAGCTCTTTATGAGCCGTAGTACGGGACAGGGCTCAACTTCGTGTCGGTAGTGTATATTTATATATATATTTTTCGGTTTTATAGAAAGGATACCCATAAACAACTACGAGGTCACCCCTAAATGTAGGTGAAAATGAGATGAAAATAAATTTTCCGGTCGCCGGAAATTAAAAATCTGGTCGGCAAAAACTTGCGAAGAAGATGAAGTTTATTAAGGTCTTGAAGGGATAATACTAGCGATATCGATTAGAAAAAGAGTGGAGATAAACTTTAATTAGTGCAAGAAAAACGAGCGAAACACTAGGGGATCGAACAATTCCGAAGTTGCCGGAACTCCGCCGGAATAGTCGGAGAAGATGAACTGAAGAACGGGTGTTTGTTTTATTTAATTTTGAAAGTTTTGATATTGTACAATATTAGTCCCTGTAATTCTTAATATATCTAAAACAGGTTAGGAACTTTAAATCCCTATATATTTCTAAACTTTGCCAATCAATACCTAGTTTTATAACTAAAAACTGTTATGAATTTATTTCTTTAACTTGTCAAGCGAAAAAAAAAAAAAACAAGTTCTTAGATTCCATTTATAAAATTATAAAATAGGATCCCATTTAATTTTATAAAGTTAGAAATTACTTATAAAAACTGAAAATTAATAATTGAGTAATGATGAGGTAGGATCTTTATGAATACACCCTCTGGTGATATAACGCTCCATAACGCCCCCTCTATGACGTGGCGTGCCACGTGTCGCATAACGCCCCCAAAGGGGCTTTGTGACTACGGATGGCCTATGAAGATGAAGTTTACTGGGATTATGAATGAAAAAGCAAAAAGTTAAAGTAGTGAATATAGTCAAACTTCATTTAAAATGGACAGTGTCGATTAGATCTTGTAGAACATTACATTTCATTAACTAAAATAATGTGTCGTTCATTAATTAAAAGTAATATATATAATAATGACCCAACCCTTATCTTATTATTAAAGCCCGAATCTATTGTTAGCCAAAACAATTTATATGTTAGCCCAAAATACAAAATAGGTTCATAACCCTTTTGAAGTTTCAAAGCGCGGCAGTGGAGTGTTGGAAGGAAACGAAACGTCGACCTGAGTGCAGGGGCTAGACGCTGATCAATGCTCATTCAAACAAGAACAGGCAACATAGTTTTTGTCCTGTAGTTTATCGGGTATGAAGCTAGCTTTGCTTTTACCAGTTGCAATTGCAACCGTTGCACGGTGAAAAAAAAAATCGGGACACCCCTTAGTTAACGTTCTGGTTCCGCCACTGATATTAATCTAATATATATAGGGGCGGCTGACATATGAGGAGTTTTCAACAACATCACATGGGACCACACAAAACAATCATATCACACAAACACAAGGGGGCGGTTGGCTTGATCACGTGGCTGCTTGGGAAGAAACAAAAAGACACATGACCAATATTAATTTTTTTTTTTTGAACGGCCAACAAAAGATTTATATTAATCAAAAGGTTAACATCTGTTAACCCAATATTACATCCACCAAAATTTTACACCTTCATACAAATTAAATCAAATCTACACCAATCCTCCCAAGTTAGAGTTAACACCTTTGCCCGATGTTTCAACCAAAGAAAGCTAAGTACTTTGGTCTCTTCCACGACATTCTTCGCCACCGCCCTTTTGTTATTGAAAACTACATTATTCCGCGTACGCCATATGCACCATATCGCTGTTTGGATCACCGAGTACATGATCTTTTGCCATTTCCTAGACCCTCGACAATGAGTGTGGATATCAAGTACATCCCTCGCACAAAAGAAAAATGGAGAAGCAATCCTACACCAGCCAAATATCTCTTCCCAGATTCCTTGTGTAAAGCTACAAGCTGCAAACAAATGGTCACACGATTCCACAACTTCTTCACAAAATACACATTCCGAAGACGTATTCTGCATGTTCCTTCTCAACAACGCCTCCTTTGTCGACAGCTGGTTGAGAAACAATCTCCACGTCAAGAAGTTCACCTTGATTGGACACCATTTGTTCCAGTGATGCAGTATGCTCGGGCCATTATTCGAAGTGGGCCGGAGCAGACTCCTAAACCCACGAACCGAGTACTGGCCAGAGTCCTCCAAATTCCATCTCCAAGTATCATTATCTTCAGTAATGCTAATGTTTTCTAACATCCTCGAGAGCACCGTCAGCTCCTGAATTTCCGATTGCAGAAACGGAGCTCGAACCCAACTGAAAGCCACAAATCTCACATTATCTTGCACTTTAATTCGATCTGCCACACTTACTCTCCTGTTGCTTTCTAGTGAGAATAGAGACGGGAACATGACACTCAGCGGAATACCTGCAATCCAACAATCCAACAATCCAACAATCCAGCCAGAACGATGTTCCTAACCCATTCCCAACGGCTGCCCGAAAGCAAGAACCCAGATCCACACCAAAAGCCGCTACATCCTTTGCAATTCCAACTATCTGTTTCCATGGCCCGGGCAAAGACAACTTGACCGGAACCGGAGACCAGGACCTGTTATGTTGATGAATACTCCAGACAACCTTTTTCAAAATACCGTTGTTATCAACCTTGAAACGCCACCACCATTTCGCCAATGATGCATAATTAGCTTCTTTTAAGGATCCCAGACCCGCCCCCCCCCCCCCCCCGCCCCCCCAGTTCTTTAGGAGCCATAATGTCATTCCAAGCAACCCACGAGGCCCGTTGATGTTCCGGAGTACTCCCCCACAAAAAGTCTCTTCTTAATCGCTCTAGTTTTTTTATAACCTGAATCGGCGCTCTGAATAGAGAGAAGTAGTAGGTTGGTAAGGCATTAAGAACCGATTTTACAAGTGTAAGCCGGCCACCATACGAGAGAGTGCTTGCCTTCCAAACCGACAATCTACTTTTGAATGTATCAATGACCGGCCTCCAATTTCTAACCAAATTCATATTAGCTCCAACTTGTAGACCCAGATACTTGAAAGGTAGGGTACCCGTTCTACACCTAAGGATATTTGCCATATATGAAACCTCCTCTGCATCGACCCCAACCCCGAAAAGACTACTTTTACCCAAGTTAACCTTCAATCCTGAGGCCAAATAAAAGCACCTCATAATCCTATTAATATTCCGTACATTCGCCTCCGACCATTCACCCAAGAAGATCGCATCATCCGCATATAAAAAGTGAGACAATATTGGGCCCTGGGACATACACTTAATACCATGTATAAAGCCTGATGAGACCGCCTTTTTTACAACCCCCGTCAATGCCTCCATAGCCATTACAAACAGGAACGGTGATAGCGGATCCCCTTGTCTAAGCCTCCTATGACACACAAACTCCTGAGTTGGGGAACCATTAACTAGAACCGATGCTTTGGCAGTAGTCACAGTCGCCATAACCCAGTCCACCCATTTGATCGGAAAACCCATCTGACACATGATCGATCTCAAAAAATCCCAGTTTAGGGAATCATAGGCTTTTTCGATGTCCACTTTAAGAATCAATCCGCGCCTTTTCGTCTTTTTCAACCATGACACAACCTCATTAAGAATAATAGGGCCGTCCAAAATACTACGGTTAGATAGGAAAGCCGTCTGTTCTTCCGAGATAAGCTTGTGAATTACAGTCTTTAGACGCATGACCAAAACCTTCGAGATAACCTTATTTATACAACCAATAAGGCTAATGGGCCTAAAGTCCGCCAACCCACTAGGATCATTACATTTCGGAATCAACGCAAGGAAAGAGGAAGTGCACCCTCTATTTATTGACCCATCCCTATAGAATTCATTAAACATGTCAACAAAATCCTTTTGGAAACCATCCCAGCATCTTTTTAAGAAAACAAAATTGACACCATCCGGCCCCGGCGCCCAATCCCCGTGACATTCCCACACCGCACTTTTAATTTCTTCAATCGAGAACGGAACCACCAAACTTCCAGCTTCCAACTCCGAAAGTTGTACCAAATTGGGGCACAATAGCTGTGGCCTATTTGAGATCGGTTCTGAAAACCGTTCCCCAAAGAATGCTGCCACATAATCCTTAATTACAAACGGATTATTCACCCATTCCCCATGTATACACAGCCCACTTATACGATTATTGGAGGTATTAGCATTAATAATTCCATGGAAATAAGCCGTGTTCTCATCTCCTTCGACCGCCCACTTAACTCTAGACTTCTGTTTTAGATCCATATTTTTTAGCCGGTCAGCCTCAACCACAAAGTTTTTACATAAGGCTCTCGTTTCAAGTTCCTCCTCCGATAAATTCCTCGTTTCCGCCAATAGATCCAAAGCCTCTAAATTATTCAACTTATCAACATACTGGCCTCTATGCTGCTCCTTTAAGTTTGACACCCATTCCTTTGCCCTTTTCTTTAACCACCTTAATTTAACACCTAAGGCCAAATCAGCGGGACCTGAAAACCTGAACAAGGCACACTGCTGAAGAACAAACTCCACGAAACCCGGTAATTCCAACCACGAATTAAAAATTCGCGATGGGGTGGGACCGAAGTTGCACGGAATAGTAGAGAGGACAACCGGGCAGTGATCCGATGCAACGTTATTCAAAGCAACAACGGAAGCGTCCGGCCACAAATCCCTAAACTCCAAAGATACCAAAAAACGATCCAGTTTGCTCATCTTCTGACCATTGTCCGATCTATACATGAACTGTCTACCCCCCCATATTATACTCAAACAGAACCGCTGACTCAATAAATTGATTAAAGTAGTCCGCATTCACAGATACAAACTCGGAATTTTTTCTCTCAGCAGGTGATCTAACGTCATTAAAATCCCCCATACATAACCACAAACCCTGCAATAAACTTTTCCAACCCCGCAATTCTTCCCACAGGCCCCTCCGTGCAACCGGATCATTTGGTGCATGTACATTTGCTATGTTAATCAGTTCCCCAGAAGCTTTAATTATACCTGTAACAATCAAGAAGTGTCGATGTTTAATTTCACTAACCTTGTCAAAATAGGCTGGGTTCCAAAAGGACACGAGCCCACCAGAAGTACCAACTGCATCAACAACCTCCATTTCAAACCTAGTCCTGCCCCAGAAGCTATAAAACGGAAATCTAACCCCCGGCCCAATTTTCGTTTCCTGTAGTGCCATAAAATGAATGCCATGTGTTGTTTTGAGACCCTGAACCCATTCCGACTTCCTGGAATCCCTACCCCCCCTTAAATTTAAGGTCAAAAAATTCATTGGATCGGGTTCTGACCACCTTCGCCCATAACCAACTCACTAACCTGGTTCATGAAACCGTCCAGTTGAAAACCCACACTTTTCCCGACCTCCATAGTGGCAGCTACCTCATCCACAGCCGCTTCTTCAATATTGCAATCTGGCTGGTGAACCTCGGATTCTGCGGCCCATTTCTCCGGTTTCAAAACCTGCGGAGACCCCAGATGATTCGATCTGTTCTCATAGTCTGTAGCCGAGTTAGAGTCGCCGGAACCACCTGAACCACCTGAGTGCTCAGGTATCGCCGCTGTTTCTCCTCCCTTTCATATTGTTTTGGCCACCAGATGAAACAAGTGGATTAGGGAACACCGCATCCACTTTTGATTTTTTAATTAATTCATGTAATGGGTTAAAACTTGGCCCATCCCCATGACCCCCTGGCCCACCAACCTCCTCATCACATGGGCTTCTGCATCTCCTAGGCCTTTTTCTAGACTTAATCTCAGATTCAACATTTGCGGACCCCACTGAGAAACTTCCAATACTTTTGTTCAGATCAAAAGGTGGCTGGTCTTTTCCACATGCAAGTTCCAATATGCTTGGGTAGTGTGAATTTTCTGCGGCTCCTTGAGGGTTATTCCTTTCCCCATGCACATCTTCGCGTTCTACTGGATCCCCATGCAACCCCTCGTCTTCCTTTTCCACCTTGTCGCCTCCCTCCCCGTCCGACTCCATCTCCGGGCTTTCATCCTCCGGTACCGGAATATTTTCATTACCTCTAGTGTCCGATTTCCTAATTTCTCCATCCTCTACATCATCATCTTCCCGGACAACCGATTCAACAAAACCCACCGGTGACCCCTCCTTGTCCGATGATAATTCCTCAATAACACAATCAAAACTTTTATTATCCACTTCTACAACCCATACTTTGAATTGATGCCCACCCCATTCCACTTCTATTTCCTCGTTGATTCGCTTAGCCATAGACGTCAGTACCCGGGAGAACCCGGTAGCATTGTCAATCTGTTGCCAAGAGAACTCCGAATGTGCAACGAGATTACCAAACAGCTCCCCAATTCTATCGAAGATCTTCGGATCCCGTAGTTGTAACGGCATTCCGACCACTTTCAAACATGCCACTCTCTCAAAACCGACATGCTGCCCTTCCCATAGAACGGGCGATAAAATAAGTTGATCCCATGCTTCTTTTTTCCTAGTCACAAACTCCACAGCCGACTTCTTGTCTTTGAATACTATCATCACTTTAAGACCACCAATATATCCAACTGAACATTCGGGAAAACCACATGCTTTAAGCATATACTTAATACTACCAAACGCCTTCACGTCTTTGACATCACCGATGACGGACCTCATAATGCAGTGATCAGGATAGAGAGCAGCTCTTTCTTCCACTATAAGCTTTTTCTTAGAATACGCCACCCCAGTCTTAGCCCCGGCAACCACCTCCGAAAATAACTCTTTATTCAGCACCGGTTTCGGGACATACACTCCTGCCGGCTGTGCATTGTACACCTTATACCGGTTCACCGGAGGCCTATAACCATTTGGTTTACCGTTTTGCCTATTGTTTTTACCAAAACGAGCAACAGACACAGTAAGTTTCGCATCATAAATCTTGATTGTGTTCATCCCTTTCAACACTTTGTTTATATCATTGACCCCTTCGATTCGAACGAAGCCGAAATAATTACCCCGCACATCCCGTTTTTTTGCCACATACGCGTCTTTAACTACACCGTGTGGCATGAAAGCCGTCCACAACAACGATTGTGTAACTCCATCTGGCAAATTGGTGACGAAGAACGTTGTAACCGGTCTGCCATTGCCACCGCCACCATACATACTGTACGAGACATCACCTTTCCACCTACCAGCCATTCCACAGCCCAGACACACCTGCTACGAAGTGTTAACGGGATTCGAATCAGTCTAGCTAAACTATACCCAGATAGCCGCGACCAATATCAGACCCGCTAAGCCAACAAGGAGGAGGTCCAGACAACGGAGGCACCACCGATACGACTGAAGAGAAACACTGAGGGGTACACCCGATCCCGGGGGCGAATGGAATAAACAGAAACAGAGAGATTAGGATGAAAGGTCAGCCGGAAGATAGGCGACCTCGCACACTAACCCACCCGACTGCCTTCGTCGAGCCTGCCGGCGATGGGTGGAGGGAAGAGGGAGGGTCACGAGAGAGAGTAATTGATTCCCATGACCAATATTAATTAATATAACATCATCATCTTCGGCAGCTTGTGGATTTTAGAAATGGACTCACCTCTTGGACTTTTTGGCAATCATTAGTTATTGTGGGTCTTGACTTTTGGGCCGATATATGAGAACAAGTGGGCCGACAACAATTAATTGTTTTGGATTGGACTACTTTGACGGCAACGAGGCTTTGGAGGGATTTTTATAACTCATCAACACAACATTATCATCTATCTTCTCGACGGCAGGTTGATAGGCAGACGAATCAATCTTACCAATGAGCGGCTAGTCTTTTATGGTTTCCTCCGGATGGAGGGTTTTTGTAAGTTGGATAATTTTATGTGTTTGTGACAATCGTTTAACTCGGTGATCTAAGCATTCGATGCTTTTGCCCTTTGATTTGATTTATTGGTTGTAAACAATTGCATTTATTTAAACCTTAATTTCTAAGCATCTAGTTCCCGATAGTTCTAGTAATTGGGATATATTTGACATGGGGTTATGGTTTGTAATTGTAATTGATAATCATTCGATAACCTCCTGTTATGTATTGACCGGAGTACTTAGTCGTTGGTTATCACAATTAGTTAATTAGATTCAACACTTATGTCTATGTAATTGTTCCGATTAAACACATAACTGAATCTAACTGCAAAACCTGAAATCTGGAGGAACTATTGTCCTCTCTATTGCTTTAAACTTCACTTTTAGTTCATAATTTTTAGATAATCAATCAAATCCAACAACTGAGTTTTAGTTTTTCAATAGTAGTTAATCAAAACTGAGCATTACACACTTTCCACAATCCTCCTCTGGTTCGATATCCGACTTATCCTATCTACATAGTTTAGTTGGTTTTTGCATGTCCATAACGACATACATCAAACATCGATCTTTGTGAACAAGTTAAAAACAGGGGGTTATTGAAACATCCATCTTTCTGTGTTTGCAGTGGACATGAGGGTTCGTTTTTCAGTCCGCTCGATTGTGGTTTCCGTGGTGGTGAAAATGCGGGGCCGCCCTTTCTTGCACTTCCAGTTTCCCCCGCAGCAGGAAATGGTTGTGTAGTTTACTTAAACTCTAATATACTAGGATGTTTTGGGTTAATACGTAGTGTAGTTGACTGTTAATGTGGGTTATATATTAGGATCTTTTGGTATGCTTGATCATAGACTGACTGTTAATGTGTGTTATATTTGGATCTATGATTGTACAGGTTATATTTGGGTATATGAAGCTTGACTGTTAATGTGGGTTAAACAGGCTTGTACAAATGTGCAGTTTGACTGTTAATGTGGGTTAAACAGGCCTGTTATATTTGGTTATATTTGGATGTGAAGTTTGACTTTGAAAGTCAAAATGGATTGTTTTATGTATATGGGTAGTGTGGATGGGACAAACAGGCTTGTACAAATGTGCATGGGTCAATAGGTGTATTATGAAAGTCAAACAGGCTTATGAAATGCAGTTTGACTTATGAAAGTCAAACAGGCTAGTACAAATGCATATGGGTCAATAGGTGTATTATGAAAGTCAAACAGGCTAGTACAAATGCATATGGGTCAATAGGTGTATTATGAAAGTCAAACATGCTTCTACAAATGCAACAGGCAGTTTTACTAGTCAAACAGGTTTGTACAATGCATATAGGTCAATAGGTGTATCAATAGGTGTATGTGAAGTTTGGCTTATGAAAGTTAAACAAGTTTGTACAAATGCATATGGGTCAATAGGTGTATGTGCAATGCTGAAGGTTCTTCATGGGTTGTACAAACTTGTTTGAATTCTGTTTGATTTGACAGTGAACCTGTCAAATGCTGAAGGTTCTTCATGGTTTTTGAATTGACAGTGAACCTGTTTGACTTCTTCATGGTTTTTGAATTCTGTTACAACACTTCTTCATGGTTTTTGAATTCTGTTACAACACTTGATGCCATACACACAATGGTTATGATTTTTGCTGACAGTGAACCTAGTTGGACATGTGAACCTGGTTTTGGATGTGTATGGGCTTCAGCCAGGTTCATGGAGATGGGACAGTAGCGAAGGGTGGTCAACAGTGGCTGAGTGGCTTGAATTCTGTTACAAGCCTGTTTATATGGTGGTGGAATCGAATATGGATGGTGGCGGGAAAGGTTTTGGAAGTTGCAGGGGGTAATTTTGCTTCTAAACACAAATTATAGGGGGTTATAAGAAAGGGTATTTTAGTAATTTACCCCAAGGCAACAGATCAGCCAACATATTTGATTCCAGGGGGTAAACATGCGACATAACAGCAAACGTTGGGGGGTAAAATAAAAGGGTAAAATAGTCATTTCACCCCCAAGTTAACAGACCAGTCAACAAAATTGAAGCCGGGGGTAGAATTGTGACATAACAGTGAACAGTGGGGGGGGGGGGTAAATTTGCAATTATTTCCTTAGGGGGGTAAGGGTGCCAATGACCCCTAACCCCAGATGATAAAATTGCAGTTTACTCTTTTCTTTATCATAGCTCACTCTTTACGAATCATCTTATTCTCCTCTTATGCATATCTCCCTGCATGGCTCTTTACCATTTTTGCCTCGACTTCCTTTTTACTATAGTATTAACGTGTCATGTATTGTAAGATAAACTAGTTTAATACCCGTCCGGTGGACGGGTTACGCTAACAACGTAACAAACAAAGATAATCTATATTGATAGTGTTTCGGTTTGCTTCTCCTTTTCTTTTTTTCCATCTCCTATTTGAAAAAGTTACAATCATCTAACTTTTACTTTTCTTCTTTTCAAACCACTAAAACTCATTCTCAAAACACATTCCAGACTGCCAAGTCGCACATCCTGTCTCCAACATTCACATTCCGGACTGCCAAAGTCGCAACAGTTTGAATGCTCCCGCTGCAGGGCCTCCAAACGAAGTAGTTAACCTTCGGGATTGCCATTCTACTCCATAAAAACATTTAATTACTTGCAGCCCCGTCAAAGCTATCTTACAGGCTAGAGCACACTTAACCGAATACTCCACCTTGCCGTTACCTGTTTTCCACAGCCACATATCGTTGTCGACATTTATGTTTTGCTTAAAAACCTAGAAAAGACTTTGGGCCCCAAATTTCCCAGGTCCAATTTTAAGAGAAAATAGACTTATAATGTATATTATACTTGCTTTTATCATATATTGAAATAATAATGTGACTGTAGTCTCCTGGTAAAAATTGTGCCCAAATTAAATTAACCCCAAGAACATGAAATCATCAATAGCCAATGCTAAAAGGTCAATTCATTACAATTAATCGATTAAAAAATATTGGGCAAATTCACATATATTGCGTATATGGTAGGAGACACTAATTCATAGCATAATCTTAGTCCAATGTATGCATCTTATATATTTTTATACTCATTAAAATGAAGAGACCAGTACAATGACTAAGGTCTTTATGCTCACATTCAAAGAACCAAAGTCCAAGATATATCCTGTTGACCATTGTTGCTTTTCCTATATACTGATTTATAAAATTTGTGAAGAGAACATCCATGCGCATGTTGACTACTGTTAATCCTGGTGACTTCCGTTGACTGTTGTTGACTTTCCTTGCATAACATCTCTTATGCAAATGTACTTTTTGAATATCTGTTGCACCAAAATCCTCATTATTTGATATATTTAATAAACTCAGGTACTCAGTTTACCTGCAGCTTAACCCACATCCAAGAGTTGACTTGTTTTGACTTTTATGCTCATCCATTTAACAGTTAAATCTATGTAAGTGCTTGCTAAAATAATGTAACACAGTCTTGCACACCATCCCCTATGGGCTTGGCTTTGGGCATTGCCCCTCTGGCGTGGCTATGAAGCCTGGCGTGAGGGGGGGGGGATGATATGGCTGGCTGGGATTGGCTGGGCATATTTGACCCAAAAAAAAGCCACGCCACCTCACACCCAAAAAAAGCCACGCCCAGCCATGTGGAGCCCACCTCCGCCACATGTCAAAGCCAAGCCCCACTTTTAAAGTTCTGGTTACAGTCTACATCTTGTCAAAACAGTCTTAAGCTTTCCTAACAATAACACGCATTTTTCTCATGTACTCAACCTCATCCCTGGTGCATTATTATTAGCAATGCTCTCCTAACCTGTCATACAAAGCATCATCACTTAATACTTATTATTTTACAATCATATAAAGATGACATAGCATTTTAGAACATATCGTCACTATTGATTCATTGGGATTAGGGATGAGCTCGGTCAGTGGCGGATCTAGGATTCCGACCAAGGGGTAACGTTTTATAAATAAGCCGTAACGAAATCGAAAAAACGTCAAATTTTTCCAAAATTTACACTAATTTTTCCAATTTTTTTCCGACCAAGGGGTAGCGGACGCCACCCCTTAATAAGCTATAGGTCCGCCCCTGAGCTCGGTTCCAACCAGTACCGAGGTACCGGTACCAAAAATCCCAAAAAATGAGTAAGGGTACTGAAAATACCCGGTACAGTACGGTTTGGTACTGGTACAGACCACTATTTGAAAGTAAAAACCAGTAAATACCACCAGTACTGTAACAGACCAGTACCGAAAAAACTAAATGTTGGTACCAAATCGGTACCGAAAATTGAGTCGGTTCGGAAAATTCGGTACCGGTTCCGAACCGGATACCGGCACCATTTTCTCATCCCTAATGGCTTCTTATTCCCATTCTACTCTATATTTGGCTTTTAGCAAGCTGTACACATATTAATATTAAGAAAATACACATACTATAACTTTATAAATATATGTAAAAAAGATTTTAAAGAAGTACCGACCTTTATTTCATTTTCCATCTCTAGAGTAAATCATTATTATCTGCAACATTTGACCTGGATCACAAAATATTTAACAAAAAGAGCAGTTAATATATTATAATACATTTGACCTGGATCACAAAATATTTAACAAAAAGAGCAGTTAAAGGACATCGCCTGAAATTTAGCTGAAACCTAAAGGACGTAAAATGCAATTTACCCTATAGAATATACAGAAGTGATATATATGATTACAAAAACCAACACTATTAAAGAATAATTTGCTTTTTGAACAAAACGATTTAAGGCATTTTTTGCATTAAAAATACTTTAAAAGGCTTTCGCACCGTTTCCTTTTTAGTTATTGGTTTTTGCCCGTTTGACATGTTAAGAGATAAAAAAACCAATGCTTCAGTAAATAGGTTGAAATTGCCACCTATACAGAGAAGAATAGTAACTCAATAATTTATCTTTTACGTACAAGATGTCTTAAACGCTCGAATTCTCCTGCAAGAACAGCTCCCATAAAGTGCTCAACTTCAATCTGACAAGAACACATGTTTTAAATATAAGTGGATTATGTTGATGAATTTAAACTTGGTAGGAAAGGTGAGACTGAAAGAATGTAGGTCGTCGGTCATACTTCTTTGAGATGCATGCAGTCTCGTAATATCATAACCTCCAGATGTTTTCCACCACCATTGGCACCAAGGTTCCTGTAATCCAAACCTTTAGTTAATATTATACAATTAAAGATGGCAAAAACAGGCAGGTTAGGACTCAAAAAGTTGGTAACGGGTCAAAACACGTAATATCAG
This sequence comes from Helianthus tuberosus, assembly GCA_030545235.1. Classification (NCBI taxonomy): domain Eukaryota; kingdom Viridiplantae; phylum Streptophyta; class Magnoliopsida; order Asterales; family Asteraceae; genus Helianthus; species Helianthus tuberosus. The sequence goes on along the minus strand of CM060415.1, from coordinate 18,768,417 downwards.
CACGGGTCGGTGTGGTTGGGTAAATGGGCCATATTAACCCATTCATAAGTAAATGGGCCATATAAACACCTCTAATCCAACAGACAAATAACTCATAAGTATCATTTAGTAATTGGAGTATAAGGTTCCCCTTACTTCAAAAAGGCACCCGTGAATGAATAAGACGTTGAGAAATCAACAATTTTCAATTTGCGAAGCCCCTGAAACATAGATTAACACATCAGACTTGAACTTATTCACAAGTTCAAGCTCTTTATCAACAGAAAGTTACAGTATATAAAAAAGAGAGCGAACAATGTTAATTATATGGCAGAAATACTCACTTCTGTGATATTTGATCTACTTTGATGTACTTTTATCACAAGTATAATCAGATATTAAGATATAAAAACATTCATAGAAAAGGAAATCCAATTAGGGAAGAAAGTTCCGGAAACATACCTTGACCAGCATACGGGCCTTGTAATCATGCAACTTGAATCCTTTTAGTGCCAAGGTTGTTATATTAGGGCAACTGTGCACGAATTCATAGCAGGTTGGGTGTTTCAAACCATCATCTCTACCTGTGTATCATAATACAAATTACACATCATTAAACTTAAAACCAAAGCGCCAATTTCCCTCTAGATTCCGAAGAATTCTTTCGCACAACATATTCCTTTAACCATTTATGATATATTAAACGCTTTTATAGTGCCAAAACTGATGCTAAAAACAGAGAGTTAAAATACAAAAGGCTATTAACGTGTGACGGTTAATACCTAATTTGATTGTAATACGCCCTCGTGCCGGCTTAATGCCAGTCCTGAACATACATTAAGCAATACAGAAACTTAAGTTTTATGGTAGATTAAGCAGTTAATGCGGTAAAAAAATCGGATATCGGTCAAGCACCGATATTTGAGATATTGGTAATCGCGGTGGGATATCGGTAATTTTGGTATCATGCTGAATTTATATAAATAGCAATTTAACACTAACAATCAATATTTTTATATATTACTGTTATTTTCCAAAGGTAGGAAAAGAAAAGGGAAAAAGTGTACAAATATTGAATTACATAGCATTAGATATGATGTTTGAGTGTTTTCATGAAGCACATAAAAAGAGAATATAAGCAATGAGAAAAGGCCAAAAATAACAGCTAGTTATCTGAGTGGTTTCGACACCCAACCTTATTCAACATATATAACGGAATAGAAAATGCATAACATACCGGTCCAAAAGTTGAATCCTGAACAAAGTTGCTCACATTCTCAGCTCGACTGCATACAACCGTATTCAAAAGTTTGAACGAATTTAACCACAACGATCATCACCGAAAAGCTAATCAAACATATATAAGATCAACCTTCTAAACACCAATTCCGTTAAAGTTAAAGTGTTAAACAACACTCATCTTTGCAACTTTCCTTGTTTATTAGGCAACACAAAGTGTACAGAGTACAGATAAATGAAGATGAAATTAACCTGATCTGCGAAATCCACATTAAAAACGCTTCCATATGTACAATACATCACATCATGTCAGATTCCTAACAAACTCTATCATGCGCATAATTCCCTAACTAACTCTATCAAAACTTAAACTCCACTGCTAGCAACAACTCCTAGGGTTACATCTTACAGTGTCCACAACACAGTATGCAGAATAATATCACCATCTAATTCCATATTCATACAAATAAGCATTGAAATCATTTCCGCATGAAAACAAACAGATCAGACCAACCAAACACATCACGCGCTTAATTTCCTAACTAACTCTATCAAAACATAAACTCCACCGCTAGCAACAACTCCTAGGTTTACAACTTACAACATCCACAACACGGTATGCACAATGATCTCACCATCTAATTCCATATTCATACAATTAAGCATTGAAATCATTTTCACATGAAAACAAACAGATCTGACCAACAGAACACATCATGCGCATAATTTCCTAATTAACTCTATCAAAACTTCAACTCCACATCTAACAACTCCTAGGGTTACAAGTTACAACATCCGCAACACAGTATGCACAATAATTTCACCATCTCATTCCATATGTATTCAATTAGGCATTGGAATCATATTCACATGAAAACAAACAGATCAGACACATAATCATAACTGAAACTGAAACGACTATAAGCAAATAATCGCAACGGAAACTGAAACAGACCTCCGTATATGTTCCGAATGATTTCCTGTTGTTTCTCCACCGGCTAACCTTGCATTTGACATCACAATTGATGATCCGGCAGTTTATAGATATAGAGATAGATATTAGGTATACAATAACAACTGATTGTTGCGGTTTGTATAGATGTGGAGATGAAAGAGAATTGAAGAACCTGATAGTCGTAGAATTTGACAAGGCGAGGCTTGCCTTGATCGTTAATTACAATAACCGCTCGTATCATCGCCGGCGATTACGTCACTTTCCGGTGAGATATTTGTGTTGTGGACTCGAGGTTTGTTTGGAAGGGGAAGTTAACGGAAAAGGACGCAATTGGATAGAGAGCGATGGAGGGGAATGGGGCAAAAATTGTAGGTTTGAGATACATCAGAACTACTTTAAAAAGGAAGTGTACATGGAAGTTACAGGAACGTGGGGAGGAGACGACGTGGGAGAGATGAGAGTATAACTTCCCTGAACTGCCAGTATTACAGTTTTTTATCTAAGTTTAAAGGGTCAAGATCAAAAGTTGATGAGTTTAGATGGCTAAGATTATCCTAAAAGTTGGTTAGACTTAATGGGTTCCATATATATATATAATTATTTTGCGGCATCTTTGATAACTAACGTTATCGGATAAATACCTTTTTTTTTTACCAATTTAGTTTTATTACATACTTTAATTCTTTTATATTACATTAAACATTTCACATGTTGTGATATCTAATGAAAATAATATAATGGTACATGTGTAATTATTTTATAATATTTAATACTAGTTTTCCCAAGTAAAGCAATTTATTTATATTTATATATACACTAATAAGTAACAATTCTATGCAATGGTTGTTGTAACTTTAGTTCTTTTGGTGTTTTGTTTGACATTTGTATTTCAACTCTCCACCTTTTATTTGTGTAGGACATCTCTCTGGGGGTTTTAAATGATTGTGTATTTTGATCTTATGTTATGTTATATCCACGGTCCTCCCAACCGCCGAGGTGATCCCACCTCACAGACCGCCACCCAGCAAGCCTGAGTTACCTGACCGTTTATGTACCTTTATCAAACGTTTTTGTTTAATCACTTTGAATCTTGATCTAGTTTAATATAAACCTATTAACGCGCAACTTGTTTGATGTCCTACACGAACATATAGAATCAAAGGTTGAAACTAACAATGTATTAGTTAAGTGAATGAATCAATAAATATACTAGTTATGGCTGACAATCTATTTAGTAACACTCAATCATTTATTACGCATACCTTAAAGTTATTACAGATCTTTGACAATTGTATTAGTTCATACGATATGTCGAAAACATAGATTTAACGACATTTGGAATGGGCGGTGGATGCACATTCATTCTCCTTTTAAAAGTTGTGTAGGCAAATGGATGAACAATTCAACGAATGGTGGAGGAACACTAGAGGGTTGAGCGGGTTGTGCTTCTTTACAAATGTATAGTTACGTATGTGTTTATACTTATTTATAATTGTGTGTGCGTCTGGAAACAAATTAGGGCTAAACATGCATAGTTTTAGTGTGATTCAACAATGTTCTTCATCCTATTAAGGATTGCCTTTTGTTCAACTCTATTTACATTCATCTTAGTTTATTTTCAGTATACATAATCACTACATACCAAAGGGTTGTAGTTTAAAAGTTATCAACGGTTGTAGTAAAAATGTTCATTTTCAAGTGGTTGAATATTTTATTTCACCAATAAACATTGATATGAATATAGTACATTTAGAGTAGTAGTGTGTGCGTGTGTGAGTTACACGTTCTAAAAAAAACATAACCACTAAATTAATAAAAGCTACAGAATATTATTGAAATTTACCATAAAGTACCCACCAATTTCTCTTATTTTTTAACGGCAATGAACGACATGTCAACCACCGTGACACCGAGCGCTGTAGCCAAAGTCGACTACTCGACTATCGCCAGCCCTTTGGATCTCCCAGATGCGCGGAAACCCGACCTCCCCCCTCCCGAAGACACGATGGTGGAATAATCGGTAATATCTCGCCTCCAATCCAAGACGAACCGGCGCCACCTGTATTCGCCATTCACCTGGATGCCTCTGGAAAATAATAGGGAGAGTAGGAGTCGAAACTGGGTCACAAAGAACACCAAATCATTCCTCAACGGCCCAACCACTCCACCACTACCTCATTTTCATCAATTTCTCTTCATCTACAAAAGGCCAAAATCCAATTCCATTAAATGTGACTTGTACATGTGTGAATACATTGATTATTCTTTATCAATAAATAGGTGTTCATGTGAGTTGTGTTTGCACATACAACAAATCAACACTCTTTTAAGAAACACAATGGAAGGTGGTGGCAATTTGAGCATGAGCAACAATAAGCTTCCCCCTCCACCACCACCATTTTATTTTCAATCATCATTGCCACCACCACCACCACCACCACAAAGGCCAATATGGCAGATAGTAATGGTGGCAGCCATTGCTGCCGGTGTGCAGTTCGGGTGGGCACTACAACTCTCCCTCTTCACCCCCTATGTCCAGCTCCTCGGTATACCGCACACATGGTCCGCATACATCTGGCTATACGGTCCAATCTCTGGCATGATTGTTCAACCACTTGTTGGCTACTATAGCGATCGTTGCACCTCACGGTTCGGCCGTCATAGACCTTTCATCGCTGGTGGCGCCACTCTCGTTGCGATCGCCATGTTTTTAATCGGCTACGCAGTCGATATCGGTGTGGAGACCGGCGATAAACTTTACGCCACCACAAAACCACATGCGATAGTTATTTACGTACTAGGGTTTTGGATTCTAGATGTTGCTAACAACATGCTACAAGGCCCTTGTAGGGCCTTACTTGCGGATCTATCCAGTTCGGATTCTACCAGAATCCGAACTGGAAATTCGCTCTATGCCTTCTTTATGGCCGTCGGGAACGTTTTCGGCTACGCGGCCGGATCATACACTCGTCTTTATAAACTCTTTCCTTTCACGAAAACACATGCATGTGATGTTTATTGTGCTAACTTGAACTTGAAGACATGTTTTTATAGGGAAAATTACGAAAATGTCGGTTGACCAAACATGTTTTCAAATTTGTCACGCTCATGTGTCCTTGGAGTGGCACATTATGCGCGGGATGCGTCCTTCAAGTACGGGATGCGTCCTTAGAGCAAAACCCAATAAAAATGGACACGTGGCCATGGGATGCTTCCTTCAAGCACGGGATGCGTCCTTCAAGCACGGGATGCGTCCTTCAAGTTTTTGAAGCGTCCGGCGAGATTTCCGACGAGTTGCAGATTTCCGACGAGTTTTCCGGCGAGGTATTAGATACCTCTTTGAAAAGATACATCTCCTTGACTCGCCTCCTCGAAATGACTGCAAAAGACACATCAAATCTTTATCATCTCGCATATCCTCGACTCGCCTCCTCAATCTTCTACCATTTCTAGGCGAACCCACATTGGCAAACCGGTTCTTGCAGCGTCGGTGAGACTCGTGTGGATCAACCTCTTCACACACATCAAGTCGGGTTTTCGGTTTCTTAGCAGCAGGGGAAGGAGACAGAAGAAGGAGATCACTGACCGAAAGAGGGTTTTGGGGCTTTGGAGAGAGAGTATTGTTGGGTGAGTATGAGACTAGAACAAGAGATAGAGTTGGTGGTGGTTATTGAGTATTGGTTCGGGCCAGACCTGATGATGATTTGGTTCGGCTTTCGGGGGCTGATCGTTGGGTGGTGATGGTGTAGGGTGGTGATGGTGGTGTATACATTGATTTTGGGAGAATTGTGGAAAATAACTCGTCGGAAACCTGCAACTCGCCGGAAACCTCGCCGGACGCTTCAAAAACTTGAAGGATGCATCCCGTGGTTGAAGGACGAATCCCGTGCTTGAAGGACGCATCCCGTGGCCACGTGTCCATTTTTTATTGGGTTTTGCTCTAAGGACGCATCCCGTGCTTGAAGGACGCACCCCGCGCATAATGTGCCGCTCCAAGGACGCAGGAGCGTGACAAATTTGAAAACATGTTTGGTCAACCGACATTTTCGTAATTTTCCCTTTTATATATCCATTGTCTTGCTTTTGACAATTACGGTTTTAGCCCTAGCCACGGTGAAAGAGGACATTTATTGTCCGGATTTAAACGCTGAAGAGAGGGGTGGAGATGATAGAAAGGTGTTTGTTAAGGAAATGTTCGACGCAATAACGTCGCTTTCACGGCCGATGTGGATATTATTGATGGTGACATGTTTTAATTGAATTGCGTGGTTTCCTTTTCTGATATTTGATACGGATTGGATGGGACGGGAGGTTTACGGTGGTGAATCAAAGGGAAATGAACTGTACACGAGTTGAGTTCATGCCGGAGCGTTGGGTCTGTTGTTGAATTCGGTGGTGGCTGGGGTGGTGTCACTGGGGATTGAGCCGTTGGCGCGTGTTTGTGGTGGGGTGAAGCAGTTGTGGGGCGGTGTGAACTTGCTTCTGTGCGTGTGTTTAGGGATGACCGTTGTAATATCGAAGATTGCGGAGGGTTCAAGGCATAGTTTCTTGACGGTTGATGGTGGCGCCACCGCCACTACTCTACCGCCTTCCTCCAATCCTCCGGTGTCAAAGGCGGTGCTCTCACTGTTTTTGCTGTTCTCGGCATTCCTCTCTCTGTGAGTGTGAGCTCAAATTAAATTATTTTTTTTTTCAACTCAATAAATTAAACTAGGGATTAGTTAATTAAATGCATACCCTAAATGACATTTTTAACATTTCAAAGATATTATTAATCAGGGTAGGGATAGTGTACAAAGTGTCTAAAGTGTGAGAAGTGTAAGAAATGTTTTAAACCATTAGATCTTTGATCTAATGGTTGAGATCAATAAGGACCAAATTATAAATTGTGTTTTAATTATATGGACTGATTTGAAAATTGTAGGGGTAATAGTGTCTTTGTATATGTTTCAAATTAGGTAACCTCTCCTAAATTCTAGTGATTAACTCCCAAATTTCTAGCAATTCAAATTTAACTGCTAAATTCTATCGATCCTAAATTTTAAAAATACAGAAATATGTAACTGCTACAAGAAATGTATAACACTATAAATCCATCATATAACACTATACATCTATCATATAACACTATATAATACCATATAACACTATGTAACACTATATAACAATATATAACACTATACATACATCATAGACATGCTACCAGAAAAATATAACACTATATAACACTATGCATCCATCATATAATACTATATAAACCAAAGAACACTATATAACACCATATAACACCATGTAACACTATATAAAAATATATAACACTATACAGTTCTGAATGGTGGTTGCACTACAGAATTAATAATTAATTGTGTTATATAGTGTTTTTTGGTGGTTGCACTACAGAATTATATAACACCAAAAACCATTATATAACACCATATAACACTATGTAACACTATATAACACTATATAAAAATATATAACACTATACAGTTCTGAATGGTGGTTGCACTACAGAATTATATAACACTACAGAATTAATAACCGGTGAACGAGATGACACAAATTCGTAGATTAATTCTTAAATTCGAATTCCTATAATAAAGGGTGACGGTTATTTTGGGCAATTATCTTTTAATCAATTGATTGAAAGAAATAGAAAATTACTAATTCGCCCTTTTGAATTAATTTTTAGATATAGGACACTTGTCATCACCACATTATTTCTCACCATTCTCACAATATTAGATTAATGTACAAGATCATCTACCTTATTAATCAACAATATTTTAAAATTTTCTAATATGTTATACTATCATATCATATACATAAATTATATCATATTATATTATATGTATATGTGTAATACTTCAACTATAATATCAAGAATATAAATTGTTCTATTGTATTATAAAAAAGTATCAAGTATAAGTATAAATATAGATAAACAGGGTGAGGTTTCTGTCATGGTTCAAAAGTCGCTAGGCGCTCCCTAGTCGGTCGACCGGGGAGCTGAGAGTACTCGGCATAGGCGAAGAGTACTCGGGGAGTACTCGGACTTGTTAAATTATAAAGAAATTAGTTTTCGGAAATTAAATATATGTCTAATAACATAAATTTACTAATATTTATAATAAAATACGTGAAAATGATATTCATTATTTAATATGATAGTCATATAAATTATGCTTTATTATTTTTAAGTCAAACTTGGCCCGAATTGACCTACTAGATCTGATTTTGGCCGAGTTTGACCGCGTTTGATCGATTCCGAGTAATTAGGCGGAGTTAGAGAAAGTCGCCTCGGCAGCCTACCTTGTAGCGACTACTCCGGGAGTACTCGGCCTTGGAAACCTTGTTTTACAACCATGGGTTTCTGTAAAAAGGACATTTTTTTCGTGAGAAGTGTGAGAAGGAATAGAAATTGACATGTAGGCATTATGTTTTGAACTTAGACATGATGTTTTGAGTTTTTTTGCCAAGAAAAACATCAAACATAACAATTTAAAACACAATACAACGTATTATGGGCGTGGAATTTAAAACACACTGCTTAACACTTAAAACACATTACTTAACGTTCTTGCCATGGTGTTTTAAGTTTTAAGCCTAGAATTCATTACATTGTGTCTTAAATTTGTATGTTTGGTGTTTTTTCTTGTCAAAATAACCCAAAACATTATGCCCAAATACAAAACGTGATATCAAAACATATGAATTTTTATGTCTTCTCACACTTCTCATGAAAAATGTCCTTTTTACAAGATCATAAAACATAAATATGAGATGGCTAAAATAGAAATGAATAAAAAAATAAGGTTTATAAAAATGTGGTAATATCTTTAGAGCATTTACATCCTTCTCTCACCCACCTTTATTTTTTTAACTACACTAAAAATCACTACATTTTTTCTCTCTCTTTCAACTAAATAATATTTTAATACTTTTATCATTATCTTTTCTCTATCATCCATTTACAACCACTTTAAAAAATATTTAAAAATTTAATAAAGGTTAACAGTGTTCCCGAAATATACAAATAAATAGTAACATCTTCTATCTCATCCACTCACAACCACTTTTATAATATTTAAATTCACTCACATAAAAATACAGAATAGATGTGAATGCTCTTATATAAATCATGACTAAGATTGACGCAATGACATATAATACTTATGTATTGTATATGCATTGTTCAATGTAGAATAAAATATTAATTCAAATTCTATGGTCAATCAGGTGACATACAGTATTCCTTGTGCGTTGGCTTCTATTTTCTCTAACGATTCTGAAGTAGGACAAGGTAAATTAAACTAACTTGTATATATAATTATGTTGTACTTTATATAAAATGTAAGTTGTAACATATATTATTGTTTTTGTTGTCCAGGTCTATCTTTAGGCCTTCTTAACCTCGCAATTGTTATACCACAGGTACGATGATCATATGTTTTCAATCTATCTTTATAACTGTACACGTATCTTTAAAAAATGATCATCGTTTATATCTAATCTTTTTGCCTTAAACGTTACATTCTTGTTGCAGATGTTTGTATCAGTAGCAAGTGGACCATGGGATTCTATATTTGGGAATGGAAGCTTACCAGCGTTTATTGCAGGAGCAGTTGCTGCGGCGATTAGTGGAATATTAGCATTCACTCTGCTTCCATCACCACCTTTGGATGGGGCACTTGCAAGGGTTTCTGGGGCGTCAATGCACTAAGATTGTATGTCGCTAAGTTTACTCTCGATCTAAATGTGTAAGGATTTACTTGAAAGCATGTTTGCGGTGTGCTTAAAAATCGTTGGCATATCGTAAGCTAAGTTGAACTTACCCAAGATTGAAAATAAAATGGTACTTAGGTTGGTATATGTTTTGAGTTTTCATTTTTATTGATGAGTATGTACTTGAGAAAGCGGGATATTCCTAAATTGTCACACGATGAAGACACGCCTATGTCATAGACCGGGTGTGCTATCAAGATACGCTTAGAAACAAACGTTACAAACCACTCATGCTTAAAAGTAAGTAATATTACTTAGGTGATTCGTAACATGCCCGTATAACATATTGACATGGTTTCAAAAAAATTATCGATCAGTCTGCTTACCTCAACGTAACGAAGGAGGATTTTTATTTATAACGTTCATGCTCACGTGTCAGTGAACGCGAAGGAAAGTAATTATTATGTCATTATGTCAAGGTGTTAATATCACCTTATATAACTTAGCATTGTAAATTTGAGGCAAAGTTAAGTATACTTATATCTTGTTATTGTCTTATTGTGTCCATTGATGTCTGTAGCTATGGTGAATTGTGACCTTAATTGCATACTCTTTGAGACTTGTATCTTGCCCCTTTGTCGGAACTAAACACGCAAACACAACATGTGAAGATACTAAAAGAGAGTCAAACATGTGAATACAAACAAACACGCGAGATATGTATCTAGCGAAGTGACTTCCTATATGAAACATTCAAATTTGCTTATGCGCGAAAGGGGTTTATATGTAAGAAAGTAATTATGATGTCACTATGTCAATGCTGCTTATTTCCCCTAATTTGACTGGAATCATAAATTTTTCGCTATGTATATAAGGTGAGACTTATATCTTGGCGGTGTTGATATCTCCTTGTATGACTTGAATCATAAATTTGAGGCAACATATATAGAATGAGATCGGCTTATATATTGGCTCTTGTATTGTAACGACAATGGTCCGATAGAAATTTCATACATACGATATGTAGTAGTTTCATACGTATACAAGGTATTTTGTTATTGTATTTGTACCCATCCACGTGTGTAGAGATTTTAATGTAAGGGATGTAATAGCGTAATGAGATCATTTTTTTTTTTCGTTGTTTAGGACTTCCAGCGCCTAGTTGGCCGGTCTTTCTTTTTGAATAAAATAGCCGCCGTTCATAAACTTGGGGCAAAGTATATAAGGTGGCACTTATATAACCTAGAATCAAAAATTTGAGGCAAAGTGTATAAGGTGACACTTATATCTTGGCGTCTTGTTGCATAACTGCAAGCGTCTTGACTTGTGAAACAGCATTATCGAAAAGAATGGATCTCGGTTCACAAGCAACAGCATTACCAAAAAGAATGGATCTCGGTTCACAGTCAGAATGTTCTTACATAAAAAATACCGACTAATCTAGACTAGTAATATCTATAAAACACGGAACAAAAATGTCGAAAAAAAAAACAAGTAAAAAACAATTACAAAAACCATCGCCAATGTTTTTATACAAACTTAAACACAGAAGCACCTACTGGTTTTGCACCCGGGTTCTATATTTGCGTATATCTTTACTGGTAACTGATCGTTCACTTCTGTTATTTCTTCAAATGAAACATATACAATGACTGATGGCGTTACCAGCAGATACACGTCTCTTCACGATCTTGAGCGCCCAAAAACAGCATTTCATGTATAATAACAAAAAAAAAATCAGGTTCACTCGATCTCTTGCGCAAGTGTATATCGTGTCTCCTCTGACCTGTGCCGGAACAACTTTGCTATCTTTCGCCTCTCACAGTCCTGAAAAGATCATGAAAAATTTACACGAACGTTGTAAAAAATAGTAAATTGATAATAAGTGTATCTATCCATCATGAACTGAATAGTAAGTGTTCTAACCTTGAACATTCTAAAGTGAAAGGGCTTATCCGGGTTCATCCTCCGTAGCTTTTGGTATGTATACGCAAAGCTTAACTGATCACGAGGTGTGAATCTTTCAACCTCGTTAAACCAGAGGCACGAGAACAGGTTTGACATCGGCGTGTGGGCCCTTACAATAAAAGAACCTTCCGGTACATCTGAAAGTTACAATTTACGACAAAATATATTAAACACCATTAATGCTTAGAAAAATAAAAATATAAAAAGAGAGAGAAAAATAAATGCATACTGCTTGGGAGAAGCTTTTGAGGATCCATTGGATTAAACTTTGTCAAGCCATCGGCCTGGTAAAAGGCAAATTGTTCATCGATTACGGTATGATTGTACTTGTTGAGCTTTTTGTTTTGGGCAACTTCTTCCCAAACACAATGGCGGTCGTAGTGGTTGGAAATTGCATACTCGTGACCTTTTCGCCACAAGAAATATTCCAAGACGAGTAACGGGTCCAGTTGGAGCCGGAGCTTGCTATCCAACCAAATGGAGTACCTGAAAGATTTAATGCATACAAATGCTTAGAGATGCATGCTCGATGAGAGCTTATAAAATTAAGTGAAACCTTAAAGAGATATCAGGTTATCAAGTGTTTTATTTATTTTTTTAATAGGTCAAGTGGCAAATCTTAGACACACAACATCTGTTCAGGCATTGCTCGAATGATCGTTGTTGCTGCCGACAAAACATCATATGTTGCATGTCATTAGCCACTTGATTATAATATTATAAAATAGAATAGCATACTTATTACTTCATATTGTCTTGAAAGGTTACACATTAGAGACAGTTAATCCATATATACACACACACACACACACAAAGTTACACACACACATATTCTCTCATCACATAGTACATACATGAAACACTTACTTTGCCATCATCACATGTTACAAATATGACCCACATTCTCTCTCATCACATGTAATATACATGAAACAAATTCTCTCCTGCCACATGTTCCTCATACATGAAACTCGCTCTCTCTCATGATACGGTTTACATACACAACCCATTTTTGTATTATTACATGTAAAAAGAGTGTATCCACTCTAGTCATACCATATGCAAAAATTACTTGTTCATCACATGTTACATATTCTTCCTCAAAGTAGTCAAAGGCGCAGAGCGCACTAAAGGTGCAAATGGATCGCATGTCACCTAAGCGCAAAAATGTTCGACAATAAGAAAAAGCACAAAAAAACTATTTTTTTAAACTATTCCAAAAATCGAGTAAACTGCCATTTTTGTCCGTGTGGTTTGGTGACTTTTGCAAGTTTCATTCAAAAGGTTTTTTCTTCACATCTGGGTCCCCGAGGTTTCCAAATCTTGTCATATCCATCCAACTGGTTAAATCCATACATTCTTTAACATTAAATCAAGGGCATTTTTGTCGTTCTACCTATTTGTTTATTTTACTCATTTTTGGTTGAAACAAAGTTAAAAAAAAAAAGAAACTTGATTGTTTTTCATCTCACGTGCTTCATGTAAAAAATTGGCAGGGAGATGGAACCGGTGCAGGCTAGTTGCTGGCCGGTTTTTGTTCCCGAAACCAAGAGTTGGCTAGCAACTACATTGGATAATATCCAATGTAAAAGTTGAAAGCAACCAAACAAGATAATCTTCAAGATCCAAAAGATATAGAAGGATTGTTGGGAACCTAAACTATCCTACCATTACTCGTCATGATATTGCCTTTTCACTAAGTGTGATAAGTCAATTTATGTCATCTCCAAGAACCCCAAATCGACAAGTTATTGGTCATATTCTCGGATGCCCGAAGGGTAAAGGATACTCTAGGTTGTGGCAACCTATATCAAAAGAACTTATAGATACCCCCTATAATGGAGATCCCCGGGCCCAACAAATCGCCCTGAGTGCGCCTCGCGCCTTTAATAACTATGCATTAACGTTAAAAACAGGGCAGTAGATGTTTAAAAGCACATGAACAGTGCAACTTTGTTACTCTAAGCAAGCAATCTTTTTAAACTGCATATATAGGAGCTTATATTTACAACATTGTAGCTACTTGTTAGACCGAAATCATGCCAATAAGACTTTATTGTTTTATTACAAGTATATATTCTACAACAATTGTTTCAATTATTAGCTGGATTTAGAAAATTTTCCAAAAAAATGAGTAAAATTTAGCCACTTTTGCGACTTTCGTCCAAAGATTTGTTTTTCCGCATCTGGATCCAAAAGGTTTCGAATCTTGCCATTTTCATCCAGCTCGTTAACTCCATCCATTTTTCTCCGTTAAATGAGGGGTATTTCCGTCTTTTTAGACTTTTTTTATTAAAATAAAAAACACTAATAAGAAATAAAGATACACCTATGTTGACTTTCTAGTTATGACTTTTCTTATAAACATTAACAAATAGGTAAAAGGACAAAAATAGCCCCGACTTAACGTTAAAAAATGGATGAAGTTAACGAGTTGGATGAAAATGGCAAGATTTTAAACCTTTTAAATCCAGATGCGAAAAAGCAAACCTTTGAACAAAGTCGCAAAAGTGATCAAACCTCAGTGACGAAAATGGCACTTTACTCTAAAAAAAGAATAACTAAATAATTATAAGAAAAGAGTTATATAACGAACACTCGTCAAAATGGAAACAGTTTATACGTAGGTACTTCTAAAACTTTTGCAGCAATGATACGCAGATAAACATGAAAATTTAAAGAACAAAAGGAAGTAACTAACTGAAGTTATACAAAGTACACAAAAGAAAATAGCTAATGCTCAAGTCAACCAACTAACTGCTAACTATCCAGCTCAAAAATCATTGACTTTGATGAATTCATATAACTTAACGCTCGATACTGGTTACTAATGACTTATAGTTTAATATCCTAGCGGTTAATGAAATTAAACGGGCATAAATCTTGTACTATCACTATGTGTTATACTTAATCTAAATCCATCTATTGATGCAACCTTTCTATCTTATCACATCAAGTATAATGAGAAATGAACTCCAGAGAATGAACATGAAATTAATAAAAAATCAACATAAGAATCTAATGTACAGCTAGAATCAGTATTATTACCTTGCATTTTGAAAAAGACGGTGTGCCAAAAGCTTTGGTATTTTTCCTACCCTTCGCATGTCAGTGTATGGAAGATTCTTTACGACCACAATCCTCCATATACCAATATAACCCATTCTGTCTGGCATATGTCCTTCAGAAGAAAGAGTTCGTAAAGTAACATCATCTACGAACATCACGAAACACACATTTTTCCTTGAATAACGAGAAACCTGGAAACAGGAAATCGTAAAAGTTAATAAATAGTGTATCAAAAATAAAGGAAAGACATTGAGAAAAGGTAAAGAATGCGGTACCGTTTTCCCCATGGGTGATCTGAGACGATCAGAGTTTCCAAATATGCATGAAACAACAGCAATATGGCAGCTACTGATATACGCTTCATCCTCATCATCTAAGTCGAATCCTGTACTAGGGTATCCTTTAGGGCTCTTCACAAACCCACAATGTAGTGTCTGATCATGTGCGATGAATGAGCGTTCCCTTTGTTCTAGATTTTGATGCCCCGCAAATCGAGGATTCCATGGTTCCAACTTGTTAATGTTCTCTTCTAGTTCTGTATAACTCAACGAAAATCTTGCAAATTTCCGATTTTCGGAAGGCTCCACAAGCTTCATGGTTGAATTTAGCACTTTCATCTCACAAGCACCTGATATAACAACCCAAATAAAGTGTAATTAATCAAGAAAAAAAGAAACCAAACACCTAATGCTACATTGTACAGGTTCATATTAATCAAGAAAAAAAAGAAAACCATTATATTTCTTCTACACTTTATGGAGGTGCAGCCGCCATTCGGCTTCAAAAAATAAATACAAATTTGCAACATGAATACACTATACATAATACACCCCCTAATATTGTTTAGGCAAGATCAGAGGTCACACCTGAATATTTTCTTCGCTTTGGCCTCTTCTTGGAAGCAATTGTCCTCTCAGAAATGGCCCGTCTTGACGAATGCTCGTCAATCACACCGATATCACTGGCATTAGTATTGAGTTTATCAGAATCCGAAACATCCACAGATAAACCACGGTTAGTTTCATTAACTGACATATCAGTATCATCCTTGCCTGAATTTTCTCCACCATCTACACTTTGAGATACCTTTACAACCGAACGTTGATCATTTCCTAGGCCAGTGTTATAGTCTTCAAGTCGAATGTCATGCATATCAATCTCATCATTATACTCATCATCCATATCATCTTCATCATCATGTTTTTGTTTATCTGTACCATCAGCATTTTTTGATACTGTGACACCCTTTAAAGAGGCCTCATACTCCTTTTCATACATCTTCAGCTCATTACGCCCTGCTTCGTTATACAAACCAGTCACCCTGTGATTCAACCTCCTTTTGTTTTCTTCAGATAGCTTCTTTTGTCTATCGTGAATTTTCAACTGTACACTATCATTAACATGAGATTCATCATGAACAGCGGGTTCTGAATGGACCGCTAAATCCTCGTCATAATCTTCGTCTCTTCTCCTATCATCCTTATCCCAATACCTAGAATCACGACCGTGGCCAACAAAACCATGACCAAACTTAAGAATCTTTGATCTTTCTGTCCGTGTAACGTTTGCAAGGAAGTCCAGATCAGTCCCAAATTCGTCAGTTTCAACAGTGAAATCGTCCTTATCTACAAAGAAATACATAAGTTAGATAAAGTTGTCATTTTCTTAACAAAATGAAGTGATGCCAAATAAACATGCCCCTATCAGTTTCTTTATAAAAACTAACTCACACACCCTCTAATCCTACTCCTAAATCTACACCTTTTCCACTATGAAATTAGAACCATCAATCACTTGGAGAGAAACACCATTAAGTACAGAACAAGCCCTTTGGTTGGCCCTATAGTAACATCTTTAATCCACCATCAAGCATCTAGAATCTAGATTGATGGTGCATTAAAAGTAAAAGATTTGAACCCCCTTCCCCTTGTCTCCTCCAAAAAAACAAAACAAGCACCTTCTTCAATCTGTTAATCACCATAAATCTGATAAAACATAAGCTTTCTCTCTCTGTTGTCAACACTCACCCACACACGCCGACACGCGCCTGCCTAGGCTCACTTTTCAGACCCAGTGCAGCCTTCTCGCTTCGCTTCAAAAGCCCCGCTTTCATTAACTCAGGCACATTTTTTCAGACCAAGTTCCAACAAAATTCCAGCCAAAAATCATCTGAACAGGTCTCAAACAATTATACCAACCCTAAACAAGCCTGGAATCAACCAAAACAACCTAAACTAGCCCTAAAAAAAGCCTAAAATATGTCTAAAACCCCTAAAAATTGTATCTTTATACTATGCGCCTGGCCCTAAAAAGCCCTTGCTTTTCAAGCATCTTGCACTGAGGCCCAAGGTTAACCCTTTACGCATTGCGCCTTCGACAACTATGCCTAAAACAGCCTATACTAACCCTAAAGAAGCCTAAAGAAGCCTAAAACATCTCTAAAACCCCCAAAAAATTGTATTTTTATACTATGTGTTTCCCCTAAAAAAGCCCTCGCCTTTTAAGCGCATTGCACCGAACACTCAACAACTATGCTTTCTCTACTAATCCAACCTTTTCAGCATTTTCCCACCAACAAACACAAATCTAAGTTAGATTTATTTCCATCAAACAATGTCCCCTCAACACTCCCAACTAATAACACAAATCTAACTCTAATTAACTAACAAACTCAAACAACTGAGATTCAAAATCCACACAAACCCTAGAAACAGAGATAAATCATAAATCATAAACACACAAACTACTACCTTTATCATCTTTAGCCAAAAAGAAGAAAGCAGAAGCAGAAACAAAACATATGAGTGTGAGAACAACAATCACGAACGCACGAACAGAAACCCTACGGGTTCTGAAACGGCGATTTGGGCGCGATTGCTTGAAGTGAGGGGGACGAACACCGAGGGAGACTTGATCGGTTGGAAGTTTGTCGAAGAAGCTGGCTCCCGGTTGCCTGTGCTGAGCCATTTCTGCATTGTTTGATGGTCCTACACGCACACAGAGATCAAGGGGTGGTGGATAGTGATGGTGACTGTTTGGATGTGATTTGTTTAGTGTTTCATATGGTGAAGGTGTGTTAGAGAGTTGTTGGAACTTGAGATTGACTAAAGGTTACACAAGTTCATATGGTGAAGGTGTGCTAGAGAGTTGTTGAAACTTGAGATTGACTATATGTTCCCGAGTCATTTAACAGGGGGAGGTGAGGGGAGGGGAGGGGAGGGTAAGGAAAATTTTCTCTCCTAATCTCTCTAATTTGGTAGGATGAATATTTGGTCATATTTGGTCATATTTTCTTCCCTTTTCCCTCCCCTCCCCCTGTTAAATGAAACTCGAGAACATGGTTTTTCATATTTTCATCTCTTTTCCCTCCCCTCCCCCTTTTAAATGAGACTCGGGAACAGAGTGTAAAGGTTACACAAAGATGAAATTTGGGGATTTGGTGGTGGTTTGGATGAAAAGGTTAAGTGTAGGTCAAAATGAAGTCAAGTTCAACACTATAAATGCAAGGTGATTATGATTAGACAGGGCGTTGTGGCACCCGTTAGCGCCGGGTAAGCAACGCCGGCGGTTAGGTGGCTCGTGAGCATCGCAACGGGGTGTTGTGAGGGGTTAGGTGAGTGTGGTAGTATGGGTGAGCGGGTGTTTTGGGGTGTGGTAGCTTAGGCCAGCGAAGATTAACCATAACAGCCTCAAGTGTGGGGAGACGCGAGTGGGCAAGGTGATAAGTAGGCGTCTAGCCAGCACCATGTGTCACAATATCAGATGATGAATCCGGGTTGCGGCTTGAACCACAATAGGTAGTCTTAGAAGAATAATGTAAAGATCAAATACAAATGAGTTTAACATTAGGTAGTCTTAGAATATTAGTGTAAAGAACTAAAACCTCAACCCACTACACCACCACCCAAAACATAAACACCCACCCCACCCCAGCACCACCCAAAAACCTAAACCCCCCAACCCCTGCAAAAAAAAAAAAAAAAAAAAAAACCTAAAAAAACCTAAACACCCACCCCACCACCACCCAAAAACCTAAATCTTTTTAATTTAGGTAGTATGTGAACAGGTTTCCTAAAATTAGGGCCGGCCCGTAGGGGGTGCGGGGTGGGCGACAGCACAAGACCCAAACCTTCCGAGGGCCCAAATCTTTTTAATTTTGTATAAAATTTACGTTGTATAAGGAATATATATGCACTGAATCGAGAAATAACATAAATGAACATTTGTACTAGTGGTTACTGTCTTGCTTAAATAACAAGGAGACACGGGTTCTAATCTCGGAGTCTCCAAATTTATTATTTAAGCTTATTTTTTGGTTTTTTTTTGTTAGCGGCATTTAATGCTTAATTTTGTTAACTGCATCTTTCCCTTTAGTTAATAAATTACTTTCTAAACTTAGCTAAAAATAATTATTTAAATTACATCCACATAACTATCAGTGATTGATGAGTTTATATTAAATGGAAATTTTTTAATAGGGCCCAGTCTTTTAATCTCGCACACGGCCAAAAAAAATTGTGATTTTTGAAGACAGCCTTGCCTAAAATACAGATATCTATATATATAAATGAGATGGATTTGGGCTAGGTGGCATTTGATTTTGGCCATTTTTGATGATGTGGCAACTTTTGGTGGATGTGGATTTTGAGTTTAGGAGGGAATCATCTCAATTCTCTATACACAAACCAAAATTCTAAAAACACAAACCAAAAAAGAAGTGAACGCGGGATCCGGCAATTTTCGGGTCGGATGTATGGGTTTTCGAAACCCGTGTATATAAGGCATCTAAAAACCTAAATTTCTCTACATCCACATTTTTCTCCTTCGCCGCATCATACTTGAAACCCTAGATTCACATCTCAGCTACGCTATTCCAGATCATATTGCCTCTTCTGCAATTTCTCTCACATCTCAGTTCGTCCAGGTATGTTGATTTTGTATTTGATATGGATTTATACCTTTCTTCTTGCTCTCAAACCCTATTGTATCTTCCCCATTCACGTTTCCTAAATTTGAGTTTTTTCTTCTTTTTGCAATCAAACACTAATTTCTAATCACCAAACCCTAATCCCGCTACGCAGTTCTCCCTCAACCTCTGTTCCACCATTCAGCGATTTCACTTTGGATCTTGAAGATTAGGTAATGAATGTGAGCAATTTAGGAGGCAGGGTCCGTTTTCTAATTGGGCCGGATTTTCTATTCAGGTAACCCGATCTTAAATATGGATACTCAACCCTAATTTTATCCCACAATTTTGATTCTTCTGATCCTTCTTTGTGTTCTCTACTCTCCAATAGATCTATGTGTTGTTCTTCATTTGATCTTTATGGTGCGATGAAGGTGAGTCTGCAAATCGATCAACAATTTTGTGGCTTGGAAAAAGGTATATTGTTCTGTTTTATCTAAGTGTTCAAGAACACATGTTATATTTTCTTCATGTGTTTTTACTCGAAATTCGACTCTTTGTTTTTCATTCTATCGCAGCAGGTATCTTCAATCTTCTTCATCAAGAAATTGTTATAGTTTCACTTGGTGATGTTTTGTATCAGAATTCCTATATTTTATAATGTGTTTTTCTTTCTTCAAAGTTCAGAAGGTAGATTGTATGAGGATATGAACACTTCTCTCGCCATTGAAGAATATATAAACGGTACAGTTGTTTGTAAATTCTTTTGGATATGAATTATTTCTGTACATTGGTTATTGTATGTAACGCCCCGCGTTTTCATACTTTCTATATTTAGTAACCATCGTTTGTAAAAACTATTTTTGGAAACTTCGTAAGTCTTGTAATCGTCCTTTCATTTAAAAACGATGTAAAATCCGAGACTTGGATTACGATTTAAACTCGTATTTTGTTAATTACATGATACACGTACTTTATATAGTCTCATACATTCAATTTCGCGGAACAATTGGTACTTATTCGTAATTCTTGGAAACTACGTGCTAAACTTGTAAATACATAAATCTTATGCTTAAAACATGTTTTGAACGTAAACGAAACTTGATTATGATACTTATACACTCAATTATACTTCGGTTTTGATCGCCATGCTTGATTGTACCTTAAACTATGTTTATATGCTAAAACAAGTCCCTAAACTATCAAAAATGCATCTAAAGGAACCAAATATGAAACTACAGGGACTAAATTGTAAATTCTGAAACTTATTTTGATTAACTAAGTCCCGGGCGGCCCGCCTGGACTTACCCTTGAACCTCAAGCGGGCCGCATGGCCCCCTGTTACGCAGAAAACACAACCAGCTTCGATCAGACGCGAATTATGCACGAAATCCAAGCTTCTAAACCTCCCCAATCACCATTTAGCCACCTCTAATCACCTCCAATCACCACCAACCTCTTTCACTATAAATATACACCATCTCCAAGCTTTCATACACTTTCAACACTCTCAAATCACTTCAATTTCACTCTCAAATCAGTTGCAAACTCAAGATTCGGGCAGATTTATACACTTGTACTAAAGTGAGCATAACTTGCTCATTTCTTAACGAAATT
Source organism: Helianthus tuberosus (assembly GCA_030545235.1). Taxonomy (NCBI): domain Eukaryota; kingdom Viridiplantae; phylum Streptophyta; class Magnoliopsida; order Asterales; family Asteraceae; genus Helianthus; species Helianthus tuberosus. Next base: position 18,746,959 of record CM060415.1, on the reverse strand, counting down.
GCTTGATTCTTCTTCTTACTTGCTTGGATAATCATAGGGTATGATTCCTTGACTTCTCCTTGGAGAAATCAGACCTGGAAATCCCCTGAAATGATCCAAAAACTTTCTGTTTTGACTTATGTTCTTCCAAACTTGTTCAAACTTCATTAAACTTGTGTCTAACACATCTCATACCTATGTCCCAATGCTTACAACCTCTTCTATGGTTGGTTAGGCTTAAAAACAAGGTTGAGACACTTGAAATCAGAGGATTAAACCTCAAATACTTTCTGTTTTGTTTAGGGTATTTCACCCACAAGTCATGTTCAAGCTAGTTCTTGATGTAGAGTGATTATGGAACAACTTGGGTTGTTCCAACATAAAATCCTCACATGATTTGATGATTTCCTATTAGTTAGATTGTTTATATTGTTGTACTAATCTTAGTTCTTGACCCTCCTTGGTTGTTTTTACATCAAGTGTAGTGGTGAACATACAAGGGGTTCCTAAATGGAAGCATGTTCTTCCTACCCCATACATGACATTTATGATACTAGAGGTGCCTAAATGAAGATTTAATCTTCTACCTCCTACTTGAATTATTGAACTAAATAATATGTAATACTTAACCTATATATATATATACACTCATTCGAACCTTTGATGTTGAACTAGTGTTTACATGTTAAAGTAGTAGAACATCATTTAAGACCTAAACCTTGTTATGATTCTTATGGGTGTTCAACCCATGAAAACATTATCATAACCCTTGTGGTTACCAAGTGTCATACAAGTGTTATGTGTTGAAAATGATTATTTTCACATGTTATTCTCATATCTTATTTTTATGTTGTTTTAAACACCGGATCTCGACTCTAAGCATACTTGAACCTAAACCCTTACACATTCAATCTTTTAACCTCATCAACTCGTCAATAATTGGATAATTGGAAAGCATATGCAAACTTTGTGAGTATACTCGTATTTCCCCTTTTTACTTTTACCACTTTTGGGGTGTAACATGTTTACTTATCAAAAACTTACACATGAACTATAAACTTATGGACTTTTCATAGCAACGAAATGATGACATGTGCTATGAAAAGGGCCTTTTGCGTAAACACATGAACATTCCTATAACATGCTTGTATACGTGATTGCTTGATACTTTAAACTTGGGTGAAACTTTATGTGTTGAACTTATCATTAACTTCGTACGAGCCTAACCGTGACATATGTAGCGCTATAGGATTGACGCCCCGCCCCCGTAAACTTGTGGTTATGTCATGCAGCATCTCGCGTCTCTTTTGGGTTGATTCGTTAGACACATGCCAAATTTACTGTTTATCTTGAATCACATGCTTGCTATGAGGAATTGTTCGAAACTTATCTTTTGCTATGTATGTACCAAACTTGTATACTCGCCTTTGCTTTTGCATTGAACTTTATTTTAAACATGTTACAGGTTGAGGATGATGATGCTATGAAATGAAGTAGCGTTGATGCCTAGATACACATATAGACGTTTAGGTCAAATACATTGTATAAATGTCATATTTGTTGTCGTATTGTTTTTCTTGTATTTAACATGTTGTATTTCAACTTTCATGTATTGTAACATTTATTTATGAGAGAAATCAATTATCTTTAATTCTATTGTCACAATTAGCGTTATGATGTCTCGAGCAATCTTCACACTTCGTCTCATCCCGATGTTTCCGCCATTGGTTGGGGTGTGACAGATTGGTATCAGAGCCATAACTATAGGGAATTAGGAAAGGTAGGAATGCTTTTACCTAGTCTATAGTTCTAGAGCCTTATTCGTATGTTTTGCTTGAACTATTACGTGATACTTTATTTGTTTCTTATTTATGCTCTTTTAAACATGTATACCACTCGTGAGTAATATTCGACATGATATTCTTATGCATTAATGCTTGTCTTATTATGTATTAATACTTGTTTCATTGTTCGATTCTTCATGTGTTACACTAAACATATTTCTCTATGTGTTAATACATGTTTTATTATTTCGTTATCCAAGCACCATTCTTGATATGCTTTCTTATGTGTTTATACTTGTTTATGTATTTCCTTTGACATACACTTCCCTCATGCATTTTACTCGACTATTCTAAATCCGGCAACACTCATATTACAAAAAATGAGACGACTACACCAAAATAGGCGTGAAACCCACAATTTGGTGAATGACTCTCGATCCTTCTACTTTTCTTTCTTACACGAAATTCACCACCAAGTTAGGAGTGAAATCCACACCTTGATGGAGAAATTCAAATTTCAAATTCTAGTGGACCCTCGCCAAAGTGTCGAAATTAACTTTTGACCCGACGAGTACCAACCACACTTAGGATACTAAATCGCCAAGTTAGGGGTGAAACCCGCACCTTGTCGACTAGTTCCACTCCTTGATTTTCATTAATCCCGCCAAGTCTCGAAATTTCAATTGAATTGGGGACATGTAGTAACTGGAAGGGTAAATACCGTCAACCGACTTGTCGGCGAGAGTATTTCACCTATTAGGCCAAAGCATGCTCCTCAAGTTCGAAAGACTTTTTCGACTACTTTGGTTAGTCAAAGGTTCCGTTTTGGAACCATCCGAATTTTAATCAAAAGTGTTTTACTATTTATTTTACGCGATGCAATCTTTCAAGTTCGAATTTACTTTCGATATTTTCTTCTCACACACACAACATATTGAATCTTTTCCATACATTTATGCATATGCAAGATTTCATGTAATTTAAATTCATATTCCTTGTAACGACAAGTGGAAACACATCCTCGAGATAGGAGTGATTTCCTTACCTTGATGATTAACTCCACCCCCCTTTTCTTAAAACGACCTCACCAACGAGTTAGGGGTGATTCCCTTACCTAGGCGATCGTTACCAAAACGTCTCTTCAAAATATCTTATTACGCAAACTCGATCATGTTTTATGCCTAAGTTATTTATCATTATTCAAAATACATACGTATACGATTTCAAAATACATTGTTTTATCAAGCGTACTTGCCATCCTACGACCTATTATCACTTAACTCATATACACGAGATTCTTAAGCATATCTTAAACGTGTTACTACACAAATTTTCAAACCTTACGAAATGCTACCTATCAATTTAATCGGTCCAAGGAATCTTTTGCCCATGAACTCCTTATTCAACTTAATCACTAAAACGTACTCATGACATATATCATCAAACTAAAGACTTTCATTCTCAAATGGAGGATCCAACCAACCCTTCTTTTACACCTATAAGATCGTATGGACGTTATATGATCGTTTTACCAAGGACTTTTTTTTTCAACACCAACTAATCACTGTTGAAACTTTTACAATCACTGAGTCCTTTTGCAAAAATTCTTTTCTAAGGATCCTCGTTTTCACAAGAACCTCCTAAATTCATAACTTCTTGTTTAATGAAATGAAATTACTTTTGATTGAAAACCTTTTTACACCAATTTACAAAACACGTAGGCAAGAAGACTTCTTGGAGGCCGACCATCCTTGGATTTCGTAAACTCTTTTAAAACAAAAAGTAGCATTTCCATTCATTACAAAATGCATTATGCTTAACCAATGAGTACCATATATCCTTTTACATATGCAACTATATTCTACATTTCAAACCAAGCTCATCCAATTTTGATACGATAAACTCAACGTTTCGTTTAAACAACTATACACACATTTCATCATACACGTTTTAGTCATTTTAACGTAACAATTCACTCATAATCATTCGTATTTACATACTTAACCTTTTGGACGATTTTATACACCTAAATCCGTGATGTTCCAACGTACACTATATACGTAAATTTAAATATTCATACCTACACTTACATTCATACGTTTTATGCCTATACTTATAATCGTATTCATACTTATACTCATACGTTTCATGTTTTACTTATACTCATATGTTTCATGATTTTACCTACACTCATATATTTCATGTTTTCACTTATACTCATACGTTGCGTGCTTATACATACACGCATACTACTTCCACGTCTTATGTTTATGCTTATACATACATGCGAATTCATACTTATACTTATGCTCGTACTTTCATTCATACTCATGATTCGTACCAATACGCGAGCGTAATCCGAGGGATTCGCTTGCGTGGGTCCTATACATACTTAAGCATGGACTTGCTTACATACTTTATTCTTATACGCACACATTCTTAATTTCTTTTTTTTTTAAACAGTAGACCTACCCAATTTCATACACAACTAGTACAAGCTATGTGGATCAGGCGACGATCAATATAATCACGGGTGCACACGGGATTATAGTGATAGGCGTATGAGAACCATAGAGTGTACTAGTGTGTATGGTAAGACACGGAACGTAACATGGCACCGAATACGGAACGGACGTAATGTGGTTAAAACATGGTGGATACGTGATGCGCGTTTAAGTGTCGTATATATTAGGTGTATATTTAAAGCCCTTTTTAACACTTATTTTAGCCAAGTTTTAAATTTATAAAACACGATATTTCACTAACACTAAACACACATATGGGCAAGTGCACCCATCGTTGAGTGTAGTATAGCGTTGGTAAGATACCGAGGTCGTCCAAGGACACAAGAGCTTTTAGTACCGGTTTATCCTCAACGTCTAACCAAAATAAAAGTTTAGAAAAATGTTTTAAACTAAGAAAAATAAAACTAACTAAAATGCTGAAAATAAAAATAAAATAAAAACAGATAGACAAGATGAATCACTTGGTTCTGGCTCGTATCTAGTATAACCTTTGATTATTTCCGCACTTTTGCACATAATTAAGAGATTATCTTAGTTATTGTAGTAGGCCCCTCTTTTGAAGGCGACGTTACCCTCACCCCAGTAGTTTGAGTCAGCAGGGATACAATCCTAAAAGGGTGGATTATTGGAATATAATGAATTAAGTTATTAATGCAGTATTGTGGTAGGCCCCGCTTTTGGCGGTGACGTTACCCTCGGCTAAGTAGTCTGAGTCAGCAGGGATACAGTCCTAAATAGCCGGGTTATAATATTAATAGTAGTTAACTTATGAGGGGATCAAAGAGTTTGGACCCCCGCCATCCAATACCGTGAAGTATTGAAGGAGGTCCTACTAAATTTGACCCAGGTCCATTGCAGGACCTCTAAACGCTGAACAATGGCAAGACCTTTACCAAACCGTTCCCTTAACCCCCTACCAGGTAGCCAACATATCTCCATATAGACCGTGGAGATATGAATGGTGAAAATCCTTTATTTTATATAGACAGTAAAATAATGCCAAGACACCACGGACAAACGATAAGGAAAGATCACCTTCAACATAAGTAACTAGTTATTAAAGTCATTAATACAAAACCAAATAAAAAGTGCAAAAGATTAGAAATAAAAAGTATTATACTAGACACTTTGTCTTCACCAAGTGATGTAAGAGACTTAGGCAAACATGGCCTTGATTGTCAAGAACTCTTACGATCAATCTTGGATCCCGAGACGACTCACACACTCTACGATGGACAATGGATGATGGTGGTGGATGATGGTGTTGTGATGGTGGTGGGTGGTGGATGAAGTGTGAGAGAGGTGGTGTGCCAAGGGATGAGATGAAATGAATCCAAGCACTCCTATTTATAGGCTGAACAGAGAGCTGGACACGGCCCCGTGTCCGCTGGGCACGGCCCCGTGTCCGTCTGACACTCTCTCTCCTCATTAATTGTAATTCGCAATTACAATAAATGCGCCTGCTGTACTTTCGACACGCCCCCGTGTCCGCTGAGCACGGCCCCGTGATGGGCAATAGAAGCTTCTATAGGTTTGTCTTTTCTGCTGCTTCTTGGGCACGGCCCCGTGCTGGCTGAGCACGGGGCGTGTTCAGTCTTCTGTTTTCTCTATTTTGCTTTGGAAGGTGTCGTTGAGGGTTCGGGCAGTCCACTAATGTTCCTTTTCTTGTATTTATGTTGGATTTAGCTGTCTTTTTGCTTCTTTTGCGTTTTTTAGCTTATTTAATCCTGAAAATACAAAAGGAAGACAAAAACACTCTTTTTCCAATATTAGCACTAAAAAAGGGTTAGTTTTATGCCTTATTTGATGTAATTTATATGTTGCATTTTACACACATCAAATACCCCCACACTTGAACTTTTGCTTGTCCTCAAGCAAAACTCTTTAATATGTGGCTTACACTCCCAAATGGAATAGGTAGAAGAGAAGGTTTTGGGCTTGTCGTAGAGTGTCGGGATTTCCAAGATCTTTTTGGGTTTTATTTTTATTTATTTACACTCCTATTCGTAATGATTTATTTAGAACTGTTCATAAAAGAAATTACTTATTTGGGCATAACATGCCTTTTTTTAAAATTCTATTTATATACAAGTTCACATACCTCGCGGGGAAATCACTCACACTCGGCCGAAGGTGTATTTTTAGTGAATCACTCGAGAGCGGCATGAAACTTATTCCTACCATAGGCTTGCCAAGAAATCAATCCTCCTCCTTTTTAACTTTTATACCTTTGTAGATATCAAGAGGACTTTGTGGGTTAAGGGTTGGCTAGGGTTAAAGGTAGGTGGTTGGGTTAGTGGTTAGTAGAAAAAAAAGGCTAAAAGCGTAACAAGTGTCGGTTTTCGTATTTTTGCAACTTTTTATTTTGATGAAGCTTTTATTCAAACTAAGTTATTTTTGATTAACTTGTTTGTTTATTTTCTTTTTGCTTCATCAATATCACAAGTTTTTTTTTTTTTTTTTTTTTTTTTTTTTACGAAGAACCGAACTTGTTACTAAAATAAAGGGTTAAAAATGAAAAAGGTTTTGGTGGATGAAAGGGTTTTTTTTTTTTGTTTTTTTTTTTTTTTGGGTGATGAAACGAAAAGGTTTAGGCTCAAAGGGGCTAACTAGGGAGATTTTTGGGTAGGTGGTAAAGGAAAAAAAATAATAATGGTGTAGAAATGAAAAGGGTTAGTCCTAATGCCTCCATCATTTACTTACTCGGGTTTAAGTTGATAAGGACCGGGAATGTATTGTCATGGCAAGTTCTAGAGTCGTAAGAACCAAGCAGCTATTCACACAAGAAACGAAAAATGAGCATTTAGTCAAATGATATGTAATTGTGTGCTCAATAAAGGCTCAAAACTCACTTTTGTGGGAATGGGTTTTTATGTAATCAAGTATATAATCAAATTTTAAATAAGTTTGCTATGCCTTTTCATAATTTTCTTATGTTGGTTCTTTTTATCACTACGCTATCGGTTGTAAATTTGTAAAAATATAACCTTTTTGAGAACTTGAATTTCCCGAGTTAAACCTAGACAAGTAAAAAAAATGAAATTTTTGAAAAAAAATTTGGGGTGATTAGCGGTTCCAATAGAGTTTTGTGTAAGGCTTGTATTTAGGACTTGCAAAATTCAAGGTTTTAGCATCCCCCCCCCCCACACTTAAATTACACATTGTCCTCAATGTGTTCCAAAAATAAATTTTTAGGTTGATTAGATGTGTAAAATAGTGTTTAAAAAGCAAAAAATTTGTGTTACTGGGCGTTGAACACGGCCCCGTGTTATCCGGGCACGGCCCCGTGTTCAAGTGCCAGTAACAAAATTAAAATAAGAGAAACAGAAGTCTGGACACGGGGGCGTGTTGGGTGAACACGGCCCGTGTCCAGGTACCTGAACTGGGCGTTTGTCTGCAGGTGGTTCGGCACGGGGCCGTGTTGGTTGGACACGGCCCGTGTTGAACCTTCTGAAATGGAGAAAATTGTCGGGTTGCCTCGTTCTTGTGCATGGGATCATTTTTCTCGTTCCCCTTTTCATCCTTTACCACCATGAGCGTGTTTTATTTCTGAAAATTAAAACTAACTAGAAAGCATAAAAAAAAATTAATCTAAATTAAACTAAGGATAGTTCTGTGGAATGCCTCCATGGTGCGCCACGTTTATAAGGGTCCTTGGCTAGACCCAAAGCCGGTCATATGTTACCCAAGTGGGATGTGTTGCATCCCATGTTACACCGTCGGAGAGCGTCATCCAAACTTGAGTCTATGACCTTCATGTAGTTGACCGGATCTTCTTCCTCTACTCGCTTTCCACATTCAAATTTCACTTCCTCATCCCCAAACTTCAATGTTAGAGTTCCGTCATTCATATCCACCAATGCTTGGGCGGTGGCTAGGAATGGCCTCCCGAGGATGAGAGGGACCTCGGTGTCTTCTTCCATGTCTAGGATGACAAAGTTGGTTGGAAAGACGAATTTGTCAACCTTGACTAGCAGATTTTCGGCGACACCTTGTGGGAATTTGACGGACCTGTCGGCTAGTTGTATGCTCATCTTTGTAGGGCTTGTTGTTCCTAGGCCGAGTCGCTTGAACATTGATGTGGGCATGAGGTTGATGCTAGCCCCAAGATCGGCTAAAGCATTTCGGACGGGGGACTTCCCAATCGAACAAGGGATTGTGAAGCTCCCGGGGTCGATTTTCTTTTGTGGAAGTTTGTTGAGTACTAGAGCTGAGCATTCTTCGCCTAAGTTAACTAATTGCAATGATTCAATTTTCCTTTTGTGAGTGAGGAAATCCCTCATGAATTTTGCATATTTAGGCATTTGGGTTAGGACCTCAATAAAAGGAATATTAACATGCAATTGTTTTAGTAAACTTTCGAATTTTGCAAATTGCTCATCGGTCTTTTGACGATTTAACCTACCGGGGTACGGGATTGGAGGAGTCTTGGTGGGCTCTTGATTTGGTGTAGAAGCCTTTTCTGGCGCAGGGGGAGTCACAGGCTGGCTAGAATGGCTTCTTTCATTTGGCGGCAATGGAGCATCCTCGGGACCCACGGTTCGATTTCTTAATGTGATGAGATGTACTTGTGCTTTTGGGTTTGTTTCGGTATTACTGGGTAATGCGCCTTGTGGTCTCTCGGAGAAATTTTGAGCTAGTTGATTTAATTGTTTTTCAACATTTTGAATGCTAGCTTGTTGATTTCTGAAATTCGATTCCAATTGTTGAAATCGATCCGAGTTTTTCTTTTCAGTGTCAGAGATGAGGCGAGATACAGTATCTTCAAGCCTTTCTCTTCCACCTTGTTGTTGAGGAAAATTTTGCGGTTGCTGAAAATTAGTTCGTTGGTTTTGTTGGTTACTACTATTGCCGGGATCTCTCCAACCAAGATTTGGGTGGTTACGCCATCCTTGGTTGTAGGTACCCGTTGGAGGACCCGATGGCCTAGGTCTATTATCCATGTAGTTTACCGTTTCAGTTTGTTCATCTAATTCTTTCATACAACTCCAATTTTCATGTGACCCACCACACCCTTCACAAGCCATAACCGAGGCCGTTTTTGTCATTTCTAGCCTTTTGATTTTTGAAGAGAGGGCCTAGATTTGGGCTTGTAAAGAGGTGCTTTCATCAACCTTATGGGCGCCCGGGGCAATAGATTTATTACCCCGGGGAGTGTGCCATTGAAAATTGGTTTGAGCAATTTCCTCAATTTGGTTATATATTTCATTTGGGCGACGATTACCTAAGAGTCCCCCGGAGCTTGAATCAAGTGTTTGTCTTGTGTGTGGCAACAATCCATTGTAGAAAGTGGATACTTGTTGCCATACCGCTAGACCATGGTGAGGACACTTTCTTAAAAGCTCCTTGAACCTTTCCCAAGTTTCATATAAGGATTCCCCATCCTCTTGTGAGTAGTATTAATTTCAGTCATTAATTTGGCCGTTTTAGCAGGAGGGAAATACTTATATAAAAACTTTTGGGCGAGTTCATCCCAGGTGTTTACCGATCCAACTGGGAGGGTGTTAAGCCAAGCCTTAGCTCGGTCTTTTAATGAAAAAGGAAACATTCGAAGGCGGATGGCGTCATTTGATGCTCCATTGATCCGAAAGGTATCACATATTTCTAAGAAGTTAGTAATATGTAGATGGGGATCCTCGTCCGCAAGCCCGTGGAAGGTTGCGGAGTTTTGGAGCATTTGTATCAAATGCGGCCGAAGTTCGAAGTTGTTGGCCTCGACATTTGGTGCATTGATAGCGGCGCCAAGATTGCCTACGGTAGGCCGTAGGTAATCCATGAGGGTACGTTGGTCCGCCATTGGAAGTGGGTCCCCCGAAGCTTTCTCTTGATTTTTAGCTTTAAGTCTTTTTCTGAGAAAGCGCTCGGGTTCTTCTAGGGGTTCTTTTATGTCTCTACTAGAACTGGAGCTCATGCACTACGTAGGAGGTTCAAATGTGTCGCATGGGGTCCAAATCCTGCAATAAAAACAAAAAAGAACGCTGGTCAGAATGTTCACCACGGCCCCGTGCTTAATGAACACGGCCCGTGTTCAGAGGCGCAGTAATTGATTTCTGGATCCCTGTTACTGGGAGTTGGACATGACCCCGTGTTGCACCGACACGGCCCCGTGTTCAGCTCTCTGCAACTCAGAAAATAAAAACTGCCAGTGATGATGCTGGGCACGGCCCGTGTCTGACCGGGCACGGCCCGTGCTGAGCGCTGCAGGAGCTGAAAAACTAAGAAAATCCTAAAAAAATAAAAAGAAAAAAATAAAATATGATTAGGCCGTTGATTCCTAACTTTCTTAAAATCCTTGTGTCCCCGGCAACGGCGCCAAAAACTTGATGCGCGTTTAAGTGTCGTATATATTAGGTGTATATTTAAAGCCCTTTTTAACACTTATTTTAGCCAAGTTTTAAATTTATAAAACACGATATTTCACTAACACTAAACACACATATGGGCAAGTGCACCCATCGTTGTGTGTAGTATAGCGTTGGTAAGATACCGAGGTCGTCCAAGGACACAAGAGCTTTTAGTACCGGTTTATCCTCAACGTCTAACCAAAATAAAAGTTTAGAAAAATGTTTTAAACTAAGAAAAATAAAACTAACTAAAATGCTGAAAATAAAAATAAAATAAAAACAGATAGACAAGATGAATCACTTGGTTCCGACTCGTATCTAGTATAACCTTTGATTATTTCCGCACTTTTGCACATAATTAAGAGATTATCTTAGTTATTGTAGTAGGCCCCTCTTTTGAAGGCGACGTTACCCTCACCCCAGTAGTTTGAGTCAGCAGGGATACAATCCTAAAAGGGTGGATTATTGGAATATAATGAATTAAGTTATTAATGCAGTATTGTGGTAGGCCCCGCTTTTGGCGGTGACGTTACCCTCGGCTAAGTAGTCTGAGTCAGCAGGGATACAGTCCTAAATAGCCGGGTTATAATATTAATAGTAGTTAACTTATGAGGGGATCAAAGAGTTTGGACCCCCGCCATCCAATACCGTGAAGTATTGAAGGAGGTCCTACTAAATTTGACCCAGGTCCATTGCAGGACCTCTAAACGCTGAACAATGGCAAGACCTTTACCAAACCGTTCCCTTAACCCCCTACCAGGTAGCCAACATATCTCCATATAGACCGTGGAGATATGAATGGTGAAAATCCTTTATTTTATATAGACAGTAAACTAATGCCAAGACACCACGGACAAACGATAAGGAAAGATCACCTTCAACATAAGTAACTAGTTATTAAAGTCCTTAATACAAAACCAAATAAAAAGTGCAAAAGATTAGAAATAAAAAGTATTATACTAGACACTTTGTCTTCACCAAGTGATGTAAGAGACTTAGGCAAACATGGCCTTGATTGTCAAGAACTCTTACGATCAATCTTGGATCCCGAGACGACTCACACACTCTACGATGGACAATGGATGATGGTGGTGGATGATGGTGTTGTGATGGTGGTGGGTGGTGGATGAAGTGTGAGAGAGGTGGTGTGCCAAGGGATGAGATGAAATGAATCCAAGCACTCCTATTTATAGGCTGAACAGAGAGCTGGACACGGCCCCGTGTCCGCTGGGCACGGCCCCGTGTCCGTCTGACACTCTCTCTCCTCATTAATTGTAATTCGCAATTACAATAAATGCGCCTGCTGTACTTTCGACACGCCCCCGTGTCCGCTGAGCACGGCCCCGTGATGGGTAATAGAAGCTTCTATAGGTTTGTCTTTTCTGCTGCTTCTTGGGCACGGCCCCGTGCTGGCTGAGCACGGGGCGTGTTCAGTCTTCTGTTTTCTCTATTTTGCTTTGGAAGGTGCCGTTGAGGGTTCGGGCAGTCCACTAATGTTCCTTTTTTTGTATTTATGTTGGATTTAGCTGTCTTTTTGCTTCTTTTGCGTTTTTGAGCTTATTTAATCCTGAAAATACAAAAGGAAGACAAAAACACTCTTTTTCCAATATTAGCACTAAAAAAGGGTTAGTTTTATGCCTTATTTGATGTAATTTATATGTTGCATTTTACACACATCAATACGCCGCTGGTACTTCCTATATATAAGTGTTTTCACCATATTACCAAATTTCGTAAAACGTGCCATGAGAAATTCAGTGTTTTGCAGACCTTTTGGACCTAATACAACTTCACACAACTCACAAACGCATTATATCCGATTATCCATGACGAGACTTCATCCTTAACACACTACATTCATCTATCCAACACTTATGCTGTTCTCATACTTGTACTCTTCAAGAGTCATTCGTTCATTCTATACTCGTATTATTCTCCTTATCCTTTTAGTTCATACAAACCTCGTTCTCAATCAAGCTTGTTTAACCATTCGAGTCCTAACGTACCACGTTACCTACAAAATAGTCTTCCTATTCTGGATTCTTGAGTAACTATACTTAGTATACCTTTACGCTTTATTTAAAGTGCCAAACCTTCTCGTTTCACTTAATAAACAACCTTCTACAAATGTGATTTCGTTACCACGTTCTATCAAAATACAAACCGTTTGTCAACATCTTCCTTCTTAATACGTCACCTTTTTAAATACGTTGCCAATTTAAGTTGCCCAAAATTGTTAGACTCACTTCACCTATATACGCACCTACATGTTTTCAACTATGTCAGATACCTCAAATTATTTTAGGCAACGAACTCACTCACCATTTTACTTTGTCGCTCTCCAAAGTTTTGTGCCTTTCAAAATATTTCAAAATTTTCAAGTCTCAAATTTTTACTAAAACTCTTTGAGTCTACCTCTTGAATAAATTTCGGGACGAAATTTCCTAAAGGAGGGGAGACTGTAACGCCCCGCGTTTTCATACTTTCTATATTTAGTAACCATCGTTTGTAAAAACTATTTTTGGAAACTTCGTAAGTCTTGTAATCGTCCTTTCATTTAAAAACGATGTAAAATCCGAGACTTGGATTACGATTTAAACTCGTATTTTGTTAATTACATGATACACGTACTTTATATAGTCTCATACATTCAATTTCGTGGAACAATTGGTACTTATTCGTAATTCTTGGAAACTACGTGCTAAACTTGTAAATACATAAATCTTATGCTTAAAACATGTTTTGAACGTAAACGAAACTTGATTATGATACTTATACACTCAATTATACTTCGGTTTTGATCGCCATGCTTGATTGTACCTTAAACTATGTTTATATGCTAAAACAAGTCCCTAAACTATCAAAAATGCATCTAAAGGAACCAAATATGAAACTACAGGGACTAAATTGTAAATTCTGAAACTTATTTTGATTAACCAAGTCCCGGGCGGCCCGCCTGGACTTACCCTTGAACCTCAAGCGGGCCGCATGGCCCCCTGTTACGCAGAAAACACAACCAGCTTCGATCAGACGCGAATTATGCACAAAATCCAAGCTTCTAAACCTCCCCAATCACCATTTAGCCACCTCTAATCACCTCCAATCACCACCAACCTCTTTCACTATAAATATACACCATCTCCAAGCTTTCATACACTTTCAACACTCTCAAATCACTTCAATTTCACTCTCAAATCAGTTGCAAACTCAAGATTCGGGCAGATTTATACACTTGTACTAAAGTGAGCATAACTTGCTCATTTCTTAACGAAATTGCTTGATTCTTCTTCTTACTTGCTTGGATAATCATAGGGTATGATTCCTTGACTTCTCCTTGGAGAAATCAGACCTGGAAATCCCCTGAAATGATCCAAAAACTTTCTGTTTTGACTTATGTTCTTCCAAACTTGTTCAAACTTCATTAAACTTGTGTCTAACACATCTCATACCTATGTCCCAATGCTTACAACCTCTTCTATGGTTGGTTAGGCTTAAAAACAAGGTTGAGACACTTGAAATCAGAGGATTAAACCTCAAATACTTTCTGTTTTGTTTAGGGTATTTCACCCACAAGTCATGTTCAAGCTAGTTCTTGATGTAGAGTGATTATGGAACAACTTGGGTTGTTCCAACATAAAATCCTCACATGATTTGATGATTTCCTATTAGTTAGATTGTTTATATTGTTGTACTAATCTTAGTTCTTGACCCTCCTTGGTTGTTTTTACATCAAGTGTAGTGGTGAACATACAAGGGGTTCCTAAATGGAAGCATGTTCTTCCTACCCCATACATGACATTTATGATACTAGAGGTGCCTAAATGAAGATTTAATCTTCTACCTCCTACTTGAATTATTGAACTAAATAATATGTAATACTTAACCTATATATATATATACACTCATTCGAACCTTTGATGTTGAACTAGTGTTTACATGTTAAAGTAGTAGAACATCATTTAAGACCTAAACCTTGTTATGATTCTTATGGGTGTTCAACCCATGAAAACATTATCATAACCCTTGTGGTTACCAAGTGTCATACAAGTGTTATGTGTTGAAAATGATTATTTTCACATGTTATTCTCATATCTTATTTTTATGTTGTTTTAAACACCGGATCTCGACTCTAAGCATACTTGAACCTAAACCCTTACACATTCAATCTTTTAACCTCATCAACTCGTCAATAATTGGATAATTGGAAAGCATATGCAAACTTTGTGAGTATACTCGTATTTCCCCTTTTTACTTTTACCACTTTTGGGGTGTAACATGTTTACTTATCAAAAACTTACACATGAACTATAAACTTATGGACTTTTCATAGCAACGAAATGATGACATGTGCTATGAAAAGGGCCTTTTGCGTAAACACATGAACATTCCTATAACATGCTTGTATACGTGATTGCTTGATACTTTAAACTTGGGTGAAACTTTATGTGTTGAACTTATCATTAACTTCGTACGAGCCTAACCGTGACATATGTAGCGCTATAGGATTGACGCCCCGCCCCCGTAAACTTGTGGTTATGTCATGCAGCATCTCGCGTCTCTTTTGGGTTGATTCGTTAGACACATGCCAAATTTACTGTTTATCTTGAATCACATGCTTGCTATGAGGAATTGTTCGAAACTTATCTTTTGCTATGTATGTACCAAACTTGTATACTCGCCTTTGCTTTTGCATTGAACTTTATTTTAAACATGTTACAGGTTGAGGATGATGATGCTATGAAATGAAGTAGCGTTGATGCCTAGATACACATATAGACGTTTAGGTCAAATACATTGTATAAATGTCATATTTGTTGTCGTATTGTTTTTCTTGTATTTAACATGTTGTATTTCAACTTTCATGTATTGTAACATTTATTTATGAGAGAAATCAATTATCTTTAATTCTATTGTCACAATTAGCGTTATGATGTCTCGAGCAATCTTCACACTTCGTCTCATCCCGATGTTTCCGCCATTGGTTGGGGGGTGACATCGTATGTATACAAGTATTAGGTTTGATATCCAGTATTTTGTTTACAATTTAAAAACTTTAAGACGCACACCAAGTGCTTGATGAAATGCTACAGCAAAAGTGACTTCTATTTCACATGTTACTAATTGGGTTCTTAGTGTTCCTTGCTCTTTGATTACAAATTTATTTGAGATGTAATTTAATTTTTCTATAATAGTCTATACATTATAATAGTTATACATATAAGTTGCTTTCTAATTGTTGATGTCAACTTTGTTCCAAAACAGTTATGGAATATGTCGCTGGAAGAGAGCTATTTGACAAGTTTGTAGCGCAACGCTTCAGTGACGATGAGGTTCTACTATCACGTATACCAAAGGATTAATTTTTTTTAGATGATACAAGTAAATCATTCTGGCTTCAACTTATGTGTCGCTTACCCAACTTTGCTAAAATTCCTTACATCAGCAAATCGAACCTTGCTATCATGTCCATCTGTTCTCATTTGTACTTTAATTTTTTGTTGTTAAGAGTTAATGTTAATGGAAGGAAACAAGAACTAATTGATGCTCCTGAAGCAAGTGTGTTGTTTTCTGGTTTGCTGACACAAAAAAAGGTACATATAGCAATTATTTGCATTCTGTTGGATTTTCAGTTCTGTATCAAATTCATCAACCGTTTTTTCAATTGTTTAAAAAGATTATGGTTTTTTGATGTTCTATTCTTTACTACTTATGTGTGGCTGATCCGCCACTAATAGGCAAACTTGAATCCAAGCCACTAATAAAGAAGGTACGTAGTTCCTTTCACTAAAGGTCATATTGCATGAATATGTGAAAGAGAACAAATTTTGAGACAAAAAAGAGCTGGCCAGTGGATCAACTTATTACTATAGGGAATTTTTTTAATGGTCTTTGGGTTATTTGGGTAAACTTGAATCTAAGAAACAAGGTATTAATAATAATTGGGTTCGAGTTCCTCTGTTTTTTTTTCTTTTAAGGTAAGATTTGATTGCCAAGCTGAAGATGGGTATCTGGATTCGGATTCGGGTTCCTCGGGTTCTTTCTTACTTTGTTCAGGTAACATTTGATTACTAAACTAAAGGTGGGTATTCGGGTTCAGGTATTAATAATACTTGGGGTTTGGGTTCCTTGAGCTCTTTCTTACTCGGTTCAGGGTAGCATTGGGTCAAGTTTGGTAATCGGGTTTCGGTTAAAAATGGAAAAAACCGAAGTGCCTTTACATCTTTCGGATTATGATTGGAAGCTTTCAACTCATTTCTTCATAAGTGGTTTGACTTAACTGACACAGGGGTGCACCCACATGTAAAGAAAAGGAGGGAGTCGCCCCATGGAAAAAAATAGTGTTATCTTATGGCAAAAGTCTTGATCCCCTCCACAATGATAAATATCTTGGTTCCGCCATTGGTACCGTATAGTAGCACAGTATCGATACCGAAGTTTAAATATTTATTTAAAACTTATGGTTTATGTAAATTAAATCATAAGAATTATAAAATAAGGAACTTTTTGTATTTTATTTGTCATCATACTTTTCACATGTAGATTCGTTTCTTACATTATATATCTTATTATACACGTGGCCTGGTTCGAGATCAAAGGTTTGTTGCAAATCCGAGGAATTTGAGTTCATTGTGAATGATGGTAAGTCCCTTCTTGCATAAAAGTCACTTTCTTTTCTTAAGTGATAGCAAGATGGGTGGGTTGGATAAGAGGTCAAAAGTCAAAACAGTTCTAGGGGTCGAAACAGGTAGAATTATTGTTTGCCTGCAATACTGTATGTGTCAATTCCAATTGTGAATTTACATGCTCTATACCTACAGCTAGACTTATATTAGTTGCAATATTGTATGGGCCATTTGAATGAACAATTTTTGCAGTCTAATATTTGAGCACGTTGTTTTTCTTACTATAGTTCTTCTTTTAGAAAAGAATCCGAATTTGATGCAATTTCCTATAATAGAGCAATGATGTGTTCCTTAAAGAAGTATTTATGATTATGATTTGTAGCAATAATGCATCTGGAGCACTTATGCTTAGCCTCATTGTTAGATCTTATTATTGTTTGTAACCGGTTTATATTAATGACAGAATAAAGAAATCAAAGTTGAAGGAAATCAAGTGAAAGGATCTTCATCAACTAAAGGTAATTTCATCTCTATACATTTTGCGTCACTTATATTTGATATTTTTTAAATTACTTGGTGTAAGTCTAAGATATGGTTTGTTTTTTGCATGTTCTTAAGTTATGATTTTGACCCCTATTAATAACACCACAATGAATGACTTAATTAAAAAATCAAGTATGGCATATATCTTCTTTAGGAGGTGTGGATCTAGCGGGTTGCGTAATGGGATGTCAGGGTCACTTTTTGTGAGCAACTTTCTTCTCATGTATGTTTATTGTTTATGACGACATTGTTGCCAGTATTTACACTTCATGTATTTTGAATTTAATAGGCTATTGATGTTGATGCCTCGGACATGGAAAACAATTTTTTTTAACCTTGGAATTGTGAATACGTTATTTGTTGTATTATTTAGGTTATTTTATTTAAGTTTTCTAGCAGTTGTTAATTCATATAACATACATCAATTCGTGTCTTATTCGTCTTTTAACAGGTCACCCATGCAACTTATAGTAATTAGCTAAAAATGAAACGGGTCAAGTGGGTCGGGAGACTTCTAATATTCTGTGTTGGTGTAAGTTATTGGATTTCTAATTCCATTTGATTCTCCTTTTCTTTAGAATATCTTTGGTGTTGTCATGTTTAGTTTTATTTCAATCAGGTTGTTTAATCTGAGGCAAAAGGAACCATCACAATTGGAATGGGTGCCTGTAGAAGTGATATGCTATTTTTTATTCATTAATTGCTAAGGTTGCCTTATGCCTGATCATACATGTTACAAAGATTATATCCCCAAAACAATTCATTGGTTTCTCTATTCTATGGCATCACTCTATGCCAAATACCCCCTGCTCACTAAATCAAGGCTTACCAAATCAAACTTTTGGTCCTGCTACTAAAACAACGACAACAAGATCAACTAATCTACATGGTAATCCTTCACGGTATTGGCGAACGACGTCATGGCTGGTCATCTGTTTTCAGTTAAGGTAAATAAGGTGTCCCCCAATATTTTTTTCAGTTAACTCTTGATTAAGATAATTTGGGACCTATTTACTTGATACAAATAGAAAACGAAGATACATTTTGAATGGCATATTATGAGTTATATCCATGAACGTTATTCATCCATTAAATTAGTTTGTTGGTGAAATGAAATAAAAGAATAATTAGTGATTAGCTCTGTTAGATTCAGTTTTAATTATCAATTTTATTGCTTTGAAAGGATGGAATAACTTAATTTTTCCTACTTTGAAGAATATGTTGATGAAAATCCAAATATAAATATCAAATGTAGGCTTCATTTTCATTTGTGGTGCATTATTGAATGGATGGAAAGATGTGATACTTTGCCTTGTATGTGATCACGTTGGCTTAAATTTTAGTTTGAAAAATTCTATAAGATTTTTTTTTATCTTTTTTTATTTGATGTGATGTTATGTGGTATAAACAACTTTAGTGTAATATATAGTTGTTTAACTTGGAAATTTGGGGACTTACAAAGGTTTTTAGTACATGAAACTTGAATTTTGTCTTATTGAAGCCTATTTAGATTTATAAGGTGTAGTAGCAAGCCTGGTTATAGATAAGAAGATGAAAGAACTGTTTGCTATCAAATACATTGAATGAGGGTAACTGGATTCATTGGCCAGATACTCATGATTGGTTCTTAATTTGTTGAGTAGGATTGTGAGTACTAAGATTTTATTTTTCTTTTTCTTTTACTTACTATAATTTGAAACTTCCATTGAGAAAAAAAAATTAAAGCTGGGGTTTTTTAGTTATTATTTTCTTTAACATGGGCTTTTGTTAATTTGACTGAATATATTATAACTTGAGCTCTAATAATGTACAGTTAAAATTGGGGATTTTACCAATATACAACTTGAAGAAGCCATCGCAAAGTTAATTAACAAATTAAAGTTGAATAGTTAAATTAGGTAGTTATAGGATTAACGGATTGAAGAAGTGTTTGTTCAAAAAACACTAAAGAGTTAGATCCAGATCGAGTTACATCTACCCGTAGGGATTAATACTTTTAAAGAGTTTATAGTTTGTTCAAATACATTTATTGGTATATGTTTGTCTGGTGCTATTTGAAGCTGTTGAACTGCATTAAAATGTGGATTAATACTTTAAAATTGAACTGATGTTGATTTTTGAAATATATATATCATTTTAGATTTAATATTTGAAGTATTATATTTCTACACTAAGTAATGTAACTATTTTGACCCGCAAAGGTGTTGAACTGCATTAAAATGTGGATTAATACTTTAAAATTGAACTAATGGTTGATTTTTGCAATATATGTATATCAGTTTAGATTTAATATTTGAAGTATTATATTTCTACACTAAGTAATGTAACAATTTTGACCCGCAAATATTTCCCTCCAGCTGACACAAACTTTTTTGTGAGTGTATTATAGGATCACTTACCTTTAGTAGCTAAACTGTGGTGAGCATGTGTTGGGTTGCAAAGCTTAAAGCAGAATTCATGGTGAATAAAAGGTTTTAAGGCAATAGGCTTTATAGGTACCAAACTCCAAAGATTTCCTTAGTTTATGTTTAATATAATGATCTGATTTGTTTTTTTTTTAATTTTGATCATTGGTTAATTAAGGGGTTTGGTTTGAAACATTTATGGGGTTAGGATTGATTTGCCAACAATTGAAGGCAGCCTGCTGGTTAACTGTTTGTGTATCCTTGGCAGAAGAAAGATGGCCACAATATTCGTAGATTGCGTGGTTGCTGGACGAGCGTTCAACCTTAACGCGAATCAGGCTCGTAATGACAATGACGTTGTCAATGGCATGTTCCTTGTTAATAACCTTTATGCTTCAGTTCTATTTGATACTGGTGCCGATAAAAGCTTTGTGTCCGTAGAATTTGAGTCTTTGTTAAACTGTACACGCTCTAAGTTACCAGAGTCATTCTCGGTTGAGGTCTCCAACGGTAAGTCGATTCTTGTGAATTCTATCGTGCGTGATTGTTCCTTGATTCTTAACGATCACGTATTCGCTATTGATCTTATACCCATGCGGTTAGGTAGTTTTGATGTCATTATCGGAATGGATTGGTTGCGTAAGAATCATGCCGAAATCGTGTGCCACGAAAAGCTTGTCCGTCTTCCTCTTCTGTATAGTGATCTTTTACATGTCTATGGGGACCGGCCTTCGAATGGACTAAGGCTGATGTCATGCACACAAGCGAGCAGAAGTTTACGTAAGCGGAACCCTGCCTTCTTGGCCCACGTGGTGGAACAAAAGGGCAGGGGGAAGAGCATAAACAATGTTCCAGTTGTGTGTGATTTCCCTTATGTCTTTCCGGAGGATCTGCCTGGTCTTCCTCCTCCTAGATCTGTTGATTTTCGTATTGATCTCGTACCTGGTGCGACTCCCGTCGCCAGGGCTCCTTACCGTCTTGCACCTTCTGAGATGCAAGAGTTATCCAGCCAGCTACAAGAATTGCTCGACAAAGGTTTTATTCGTCCAAGTACCTCCTCGTGGGGTGCTCCTGTTCTATTTGTCAAAAAGAAGGATGGTTCATTTCGTATGTGTATCGATTACCGTGAACTTAATAAGCTTACCGTGAAGAATCGTTATCCGCTACCCCGTATTGATGACCTGTTTGACCAGCTACAAGGCGCGTCCTGTTTCTCAAAAATTGACCTGCGTTCTGGATATCATCAGCTACGTGTTCTTGAAGATGATATTCCTAAAACCGCGTTTCGTACACGATATGGACACTACGAGTTCGTAGTCATGCCTTTTGGCCTGACCAACGCACCTGCAGTGTTCATGGACCTTATGAACCGTGTTTGTAAACCCTACTTGGATCGTTTTGTTATAGTATTTATCGATGATATCCTCATTTATTCTAAGAGTAAAACTGATCATGCTCGTCACATACGCCTAATGCTTGAACTTTTATGTCACGATCCTCGACCCCACCCTGGGAGCGAGAGTCGTGAACCAGTCAGATGGTATCGGTGTTTATTAATTAGCAGCGGAAAATTTTCATCAGGATCGTAGTTAGGAAATAATTTCAGAGTTTGTAAAACACCAAAAAATTTAACAAATGGCTTAAACCCGTATTTCATTCAATTGTTTTTATAGGGATAAACCCAAATAAATAAAACATAAATTTCTTCTTTTATTCAGGTAATTATAGCCACTTTATTTAAGCCTTCAGTGCTCCATAGCTGGCTTCTACTATCCTTACATCCATGTGTTTTGAAAACATTTTATCAGTAATAAATACTGGTGAGTTCATTTCATTTTATAAAATATATTGTTATACTTTACAGCATCAAAGTTTTTATATTCATTTATATTTACCCAATTCAATTAGTATTTGTCACATGGTGGCAGTTCCGATGTGACAGTGGTCATATCACTCATTGGCTCATTTTTGTCCAATAGTGAATTTATCAAATAATAGATATATAGTATATCTTATTATTATATTGGTCACTAGGCGATTCCTGTGACGGTGGTCAAATCACTGTTGATCATTCTCTCAACTAGTGCCTTTAGACATATCACTGTTGATCATTCTCTCAACTAGTGCTTTTGGACATGTCACTGTTGATCATTCTCTCAACTAGTGCCTTTGGACATGTCACTGTTGATCATTCTCTCAACTAGTGACTCTGGACTTAATTGTGTCCCGTGACATTACTTTGTCAAATATATTACTTATGGTACAAAACCACTTAACCCAGAAAATGACATATATCATTTTATGTCAAACTACTATAACTTATCAAATATAATATGTTAATTAAATAATTGTAATATTATTATTTAATATATTAACGTGACTAAGACTAAAAATATAATCTTAGTATAGTAGAATATATTATACTTGACTATTTTATTATGGTATACACCATTTAGATTTATTTCAAACATATATTAAATTTATTAACGATTTAATGTTAAAATAATATTAGTTATAGGCTATGGCTACTGGGGCATAATTCCCACTGTAATTGTGGTCATGCTACTATTGGCTAACTTTCTGGCTAATAGTAACGAGGGTCAAATAATGTATAAAACCTCCCATACTGGCAGTTATTATAGAATATAAAAATTTAATCACTGTAAGTATAACTGGTAAACATTTAGGATTTTGGAAAGCATTTTTAAATATAATTGTATCACAAAAAGGTGATAACAACGGTGAGAAAAAGAGAATGGACTCACATTGCAGATTTAACTTGAGCAGAGCCTAGCCTACTGATTAGCCTTGTAACCTAGTGCATACGAACTAGGTAAGTAACTAATACAGCATTTACGATAACTCGCGAGATTAAAACCCTCACAACGATTGACAAAGTGCAATACTTAAACATCCATCGGATTCACAACGAATGACAGAGTATTCCCCGAGTTCGGGTGGTACTCAAACATCCTGTCGGAATCACGACTAATGAAAAAGCATAACCCAAGTTTGAGCAGCACTTAAACATCCATTGGATATTTTTAATCAATCGGATATTGAATCGTAGCAGCGATCGAGTTATTACCCTATTTTGCGGCAGCGATTTGTGAATCGTGTTTGTTTTGATAGTGTTTCTGCTATAACTCAGCGTATATTACGAATTTCTTCGTCGTTTCAGTGCCCAGAATCAAGTCCCAATCTCTGCTATTTATACACGAAATTTGACACAGCTTGCGCACCGTAAGCATTATTCCTTACGGTGCGTAAAGGACACGAAGTGGTCATAGAGTAGCCACGTCCCTAACTAGCCTTGCTGACATGACGGATTCTTAAATTTCAAAACTGACAGCGTTTTATTTAGATAATCGTAACTAGGGTTTTACCCCCCTGAGTTTTAGGGGCCCTGATCCTGATTCTGATGATTCTGAAAATTTTAGGGTTTGTGCAGAATCACTTGGGTGTCTCAATTAGGGTTTCCTATTGGATAAAATAATAAAATAAATAGGACTTTTAATGAGGGTTGTTACATTTTACGTGGCGAGCGTTTGTATGCTAAATTTTCTAAGTGTGAGTTTTGGATCGACGAAGTGCAATTTCTGGGTCATATTGTTAGTAGGCGGTGTATTCACGTTGATCCTTCGAAAATTGAAGCAGTGAAGAATTGGTGTACGCCTAAATCCGTGTCGGAGATTCGCTCTTTTCTAGGATTGGCGGGTTATTACCGCCAGTTCATCGCGGATTTCTCTAAAATCGCTGTTCCTCTTACTACGCTAACCCAAAAGGAGAGGCCTTTTGTTTGAGGTCCCGAGCAAGAGAACTCCTTCCAAATCCTTAAGAATCTTTTGTGTAATGCCCCTGTGTTAACTCTACCTGATTGCAACGACGATTTTGTGGTATATTGTGATGCCTCGAACCGTGGGTTGGGTTGTGTGCTCATGCAACGGGACAAGGTTATTGCTTATGCCTCTCATCAGCTCAAGGTACATGAGAAAAACTACACTACTCACGACCTGGAACTTGGTGCAGTCATTTTTGCGTTAAAGATCTGGCGACACTACCTATATGGTACGAAGTGTGTGGTCTTCACCGACCCTAGGAGCCTTCAGCGTATCTTTGACCAAAAAGAGCTGAACATGCGACAGAGACGTTGGGTGGAATTACTTAACGACTACGACTGCGAAATTCGCTATCATCCCGGCAAGGCAAACGTAGTGGCCGACGCTCTTAGTCGTAAGACTCATGTTAAGTCTATCCGTATCTCCAATGACCTCCACGCTTGTATTCGAGAAGCCCAGTATTCATCAGCCAACGAAGGTAGTATAATCGAGGAAGTCCATGGTGCCCGTATTGACCAACTGGTAACAAAACCCGATGGACTCCAATACTACCTCAATCGCATCTGGGTGCCAGATCGTGACAATCTTCGTGAGCTCATTTTGACTGAGGCTCACAAATCCCGTTACTCTATCCATCCAGGTGCCGACAAGATGTACCAGGATCTGCGTACAACTTATTGGTGGCCTGGCATGAAGAGGGACATTGCTGTCAATGTATCTAAGTGCCTTACCTGCTCGAAGGTAAAGGCTGAACACCAGCGTCCTTCTGGACTCTTGGAGCAACCTAAAATCCCTGTTTGGAAATGGGATAGCATTGCTATGGACTTTATTACCAAATTTCCCCGTACCTCTAAAGGTCACGATAGTATCTGGGTTATTATTGATCGTTTGACCAAATCTGCTCACTTTCTTCCAATTCGTGAAGATTTCAGAGTGAAGAGACTCGCTCGAATCTATACCGATGAGATTATAAGCCGTCATGGCGTACCTCTTGACATAATCTCAGACCGTGATGGTCGTTTTACTTCTCGCCTTTGGCAAACGTTTCAATCCACTATGGGTACGCACTTGAATCTTAGCACGGCCTTTCATCCTCAGACAGATGGTCAGACCGAGCGTACTATCCAGACCCTCGAGGATATGCTTCGTTCTTGTGTCAATGACTTTGGTGGTAACTGGGATGTACATTTACCATTGATAGAATTCTCTTACAACAATAGTTACCATTCCAGTATTCAGATGGCGCCTTTCGAAACTTTGTATGGGCGAAAATGCCGATCTCCTCTCAGCTGGCAGGAGGTTGGGGAAAAGCAGTTCACTGGCCCTGAGATGATTCAAGAGGCAACATATAAGATTCTTCAGATCCGTGATAACTTGATCAAGGCTAGGAACAGACAAAAGAGCTATGCTGATAATAGGCGGAAGCCTCTGGAATTTGCTATTGGTGACCGAGTTCTACTCAAGGTATCTCCCTGGAAGGGAGTAGTTCGTTTTGGGAAGAAGGGAAAGCTTGCACCTCGCTATGTGGGTCCTTTCGTGATACTTGAAAGGATCGGCAAGGTGGCATACAGACTCGACTTGCCACAAGAGCTAAACAACGTGCATCCAGTGTTCCATGTGTCCAATCTACGGAAATGTCTAGCCGATGAAAGACTGCAAGTTCCTCTGGAAGACTCGCAAATAAACGAAGTTGTTCAGTTTGTGGAGAAACTGGTCGAAATCATGGATCAGACTGTCAAGCTTTTAAGGCGCAGCAAAATCCCCATTGTTAAGGTTCGATGGGAAAGAAAGCGTGGCGCTGAATTTACTTGGGAGTTGAAAAGTGATATGAAGGCCAAGTACCCACATCTCTTTGGGCAATCTTCTTCTAAGATTTCGGGGATGAAATCTCCTAAAGGAGGGGAGACTGTAACGCCCAGCGTCCCTAAACCTTAGTCACATGGCAAGATCAGTCCCTGAACTCCCCTGTAACTTGTCAGTTTTAGTCCCTATAGTTTTGTGATATTGATATTTTGAAACTTTAGCATGAATCTTATCATGATACTTGACTCCTTAATCTAGATGCTTGATTTTGAAACATAAACTATGAGACTTGATACAGATACTAGACTCATGATGCTTGACCCTTGATACTTAATCTTGATACTTGAATCTTTATGACTTAACTTGATACTTAGACTCTTGATACTTAGACTCTTGATTCTTGATACTTCATACTTAGACTCTTGATTCTTGATACTTGATACTTGGACTCTTGATTCTTGATGTTTGAGAAACGATGATTCTTGACCCTTGAGACGCAAATTGGTGCTTGACTCCTTAGACTCGTGAAGCTTGATTCTTGGTTAAACGAGAGACTGGAGCCTTGTCACTGGCGGAATCTATGAAACTTTGAGACTCCGATGCTTACAATGTAATCAAATTAATAAAGATACTTTACTTAATCTATATAACGCAACGCCTAACATAACGCGAAAAACGAATCATAAACTGGAACGCGAGAAGGCTGGGTTGGCAAGAGTGACCAGCCGATCGGCTAGCCGGCCGATCGGACAGTCACCTTATAGGCTAACCAGCCGATCGGACAGCTGACTGATCGGACAGCCAGTCGATCGGACAGCCAGCCGATCGGACTGCCAGCCGAACCGAACCACCTTCCCTTCCTCCTTTCTCCCCCGCGCCTATAAATAGGCTGTCACATCACCATTTCAAGTGATGTGACAGCTCTGACCGAACCAGAAGCACGCGCACACTATTTCTTCATTTTCTAATCGATTTCGGTACGTTTCAAGCTAGATTCTTGTACTTTCTTACTCTACACACCATTCTCTACGAGATTCTCTCCTGAAATCACACTTTTCACCGTGAAATCTCTCAGATCTGAGATTTTGAGGATGATGTCATCATGGTGGTTGTACAAACTATCAGGTGATGTCATTCTGAGCAAGATCTAGCTTAGATCTAAGATATTTCGTACTTTTTTACACTAATTCTAAGATAAATCTATACTTTTTCATGTAAAACTTGGGTTGATCTTCATCTTTTCTTCGAATTTCTGATTTATTTTGGTGATAAACGTGACTGAACGGGCTGTAGACTGATTGGTGGTCTAGAGTTGGTTTAAGAACGGATTGTTCACTGACCAAGATGATCACGGGATGGATTCCGGCATAAAACCGTCGATAACAGACAAACCGGTCGGACTGGGGTGGTTCCCGACCGATCAGAATGGCTGTTAAACGATGAGTTACTATTGCCTCAGTACGTGCCGTGACGTCACCATAAATCTTCAAACTTAGAAATTTTACAAAATGAGTAAACAAGATCAAGAGGCCAGCCGATCGGACAGCCAGTCAATCGGACAGCCTTCACAAGAGGCCAGCCGATCGGACAGCCTTCACAAGAGGCCAGCCGATCGGACAGCCATCCGATCAGACAGCCTTTCTTCGCTAGAGGCCAGCCGATCGGATGGCCATCCGATCGGACAGCCTCTCCTATCCTTTTTCACCAAGTGGCATCCCGATCGAACAGCCGTCCGATCGGGTAGCCGTTGCCCCTTTACATCATGTGTTAGTCGACCGACCGACCGACCGACCGGCCAGCCGATCGGACAGCCCTTCGACCCGGTGACTGTTTTAACACGTCATTCAGCCTCGTTACTCTGCCCAACGCTTAACCTATGGTAATCTAATCAGGCTAATCTCGAAAGAGCTCCCTTTGATCCAATAACAGTCGTGACTGTTAAGCAATCACTGTGAGTACCCTCGATCCCCTTTTACTTTAAACTTTTGGGGTGTAACATGTATTCTATGAAACTTAAACTTGAATCTTTGGAAACTTTTACTCTATCCTATGTGTTCGTGAAACTTGTGATTCTTGACTCTTTGTGCTATGTGACGTTTAATCCAGAGTGTGTAGTTCCGCCTTAACAATAGTAGCGCTATAGGAAGATGCACCTCTCCCATTATTCTCGGGGGGTATTGTTAGGAGGATTCTAGTTTACCTTGAGTCTTGGGTAAACACTAAAGCACCGGGATACTTGGGCTACCACTGTGTGGACTGCGACACTAGCACGGCTGAAGCTATTTTGTTACAGATACCATGGATATGAGTTGTTTTTAATCTAATATTCTATTATCAAACTTGTATACTCGCCAATACTTTTGTATTGATATTCTAATACATGTTGCAGGCTGATAGAATGCTATGGAATGCATGGAACCAAGCTAAGAGATGCTTAGAAACGTCACCTAGTTAACTTAGAATCATTGAACTATTCGAACAATATTTGTTATGGTCTGTATTCGATACTTGTGTTGGTTGTGTTTGCTTTTAGACAACGTTATGATGAATTTTATCTAAATTATATTGAAACAAATAGTGTTATGGAACCTCATGAGCAATCTGAACGCTTAGTGCTCGCACCCCGATGTTTCCGCCATCGATTGGGGTGTGACAGTGTGGAATTCCTTGGCCAATTTTTTTTTAGTCAGACATTTTTATATTCATTTGAGTCTTTTGACCCATTGTAAAAAATTCTAATCTGATACCATTAAAATGAGTTTAAATTGATGATCATATTGGAATAGGGATGAGGGTGGTACCGGTACCGTACCGAACTGGTACCAAAATTCGTCAAAACTGGGCACCGGTACCGAAATATTCAGTACTGTTTAATACCGTTATTTGAATGTAAAATTTGGTATTTTACCGATACCATACCGAACCGGTACCGATACCGAAAATGCCATGGGTACCGGTACCAAAAAATTCGGTACGGGAAATTTGGTACCGGTACCAAATGCTCATCCCTATATTGGAATGTATGGTCGGTTTACTTGATAGTACATGAGTAGGTCGGTTTTTGTGTATTCAAATCTCATTTGACACATGTTGATAAAAATGGTTTTTATTATCGCTGTGATTATTAGCCGTGTAATAGTCATATGTTATGATAAAGAAGTTGACCAGTTTTTCACCATTTTCTACCTTATTAAATGAATATATTGGCTTAACATGGGTGGGTCGGGTGTTTTTGTGTTCAAATTAGTTCGATAAGTGTTGATAAAAATGGTTTTTGTTATCGCTATGATTATTAGCCGTGTAATATTCATGAGTTTTGTTATTTTATGCTCTGTTGAAGATAAATAGGATATACCTTCGTGTTTCTTGATCACATGAAAGCACATCAAAACAAGAGATGGTGAAAGGGAAGACGATATATATAGAGAGAGAGCGTGAAGGAAAGAGGTGGTGATCGTAGCTTTACCATAGTCCATCCACCGTCGTTTTTTTTAATCACCCAGACTTTGTTGTACCCACAGTTGTAAAGTGACAAAAACTTACCCTTGAGAAAGGTTATCTGGTGCAATTTTTGTTACGGTTTTTTAATTGAGATTCAATTAAGCTGGTGTTCAATTTGCAGATTAGGCGAGGTATTTTTCTGAGCATATATTTCATAAAATTGAGTAGATCTGCAGCGAATGGGGATTATGGGTTAGAAACTCAAGAAATTTGATTTGGATTTTTTGTTTCGCACTGATTGTTGAATCGAAGGCTTGCTGTTTTATTTTCGAATATGGCAAACAAGAAGTTGAAAAGGATGCCTTTAAATTTTCTTTGTAAGATTTGTAAATATTGAGAATTTAACCTTTGTGTTTCTTTTTATTTTTGTGCCAAACCCTATTGTAAGTGGACAGAATGCATTGTGAGTATCTATTCCTTGCCTATTTCCTATAATCTGATTTGATTATTAAGAGACCCATAAATTACACATATATTATTGTTACTCTCAGTTGCCCTTTGATTATTCTAGAATTATATTTAATCATATGTTTTTGTTGCAGCTGGAGACCAGAAGGATCTTGAAACAGTTTGCAAAGGAAAATTTAAAGCAACTTTGATGGTAGTTAATATCATATAAAGTTTCTATATTTTTGTTTAACCGAAAGTTCTTCCGATAATTAATTTGTATTTTATTTGTTTTAGTTTAATTGATGAAAACGAGTTCATTGAGCCAAGCTGGGTTCATGGTTTGGTATCTTCAAAATAGTTAGCAGGGTGCACGCGTGATGCGACGGGAACGACACTTTGCATTGTGGTATTCGTGCACCCTGCTATCTATAAAGAAAAAGAATGAATTGGGAAACTCATGGCCCTAACTCTGCACCTTTGAACAATTTTATGATCAATCAATACAGTTTTGTTAATTTTTTGAGTTATTTGATTCTTGAAACGTAATTTTTAAACAATGACATTGGTTATTGCCCAACTGTTTAGTAGTTGGTTTGTAACTTGATTAAGTTTTGCCCTGTTGATTTTGCAGAGAACAAGAAATGCAAACTTTTACTTTGCTACTATTGCAATGGCTCTTGCTTACTTTAAGGTTGGTCAATCTTTGGGATTTGAATCCCTATTGGCAGCTTAGAGATTAAAATATACACTTTGATATTCGTTCAAGCAAAGTCGGTAATCATGTCTATTTTTTATATAGAATTGAACACATCAAGCTTTAAGTGGGTTGTGTTACTTGAACCGAACATGATATATTGATATAAAAGAAATTTTGAACAATGGGCATGATGTTCCCTTTTAGATAGCAAATGTGAAATTGTTTTCGTGAGTAGTTGATCGGTTTGTCTTGCGTCTAACTAAAAACCAATATGAACTTGAAAGAACCTCTTTTCACCGTTACAAAATCGATCAAACGGCTCCATTTTTTATTAACCTTAAATCGATACACTAGATGTTATTGTTAAGACCGTTGGCCTCTACCAAGAGTATTCTTTTATCTTTTGTTATTGCACTGTAGATAGTGATACCAGTTTAATTTTTATTTTTTTTAAAGTTATTCATTATGAATATTCTCTGGTTCTTTCTATGAAGGATAATGCGTGGTTTTGGGTGATAAAGTACAATAATTTAAGTGTGGATGGTTAATGGTTCTTTGGTGGTTGTAAAATGATGGTTAGAATATAATAATAATTTGAGCATGTGTTAGAATCTACCTCTTAGACATAGTCCTTAACTAAATACTTGATTCCTAATATACACATAAATTTGATTCCTAATAATTATCAATAGTTACATGTTGAAGTAGTTCAGTATGTTGTCATACCATATATTGGGTTTACAAATGTCATATTAGATTCTAGATAAAAAAGGAAAAGTCATCATCACCTTTAGAAGTATCCGAACCATACATTGAATTTCGATGCAATATGAACAGATGCCATAAGTCAAGAATGCGATTTCTCTATTGTATCATTTTATTTAACATGTCATACTTTTTATGATTTTAAGTATGTATTAACCATAAATAAAAGTTATATAAGTAATTTCCTCGAGCCCGAGATGCTCTCATGGGTGATAACCTGTATCATTAGTTTGCGACTCTTCTAGCGACTTTGAATTTTGTATTTGAATTTTAGACCTTTAAAAATGGATTAATTTCAAGTATTTAAAAGTGAGTAAGCCATTAGCTTGGGTTTAAAATTTGTGCCTTTAAAATCGTTTAAACTCCAAGTATTAAAACTGATTGGGGCATGTATACGAGTCTTTAATTAATCGATCGAATATTATCAGCCATGGGATTTTGGGTTTTGAGGAATATGTTATTACGATGGTTTGTGTAAGAATTTATGTTTTAGGGAACCGACTTTATTTTCACTCACCAAAGGCTTAAACTTTTGAAAAAGTTGTACCAAAAGAGCATCAAAATGAAGTAACGATGCGAGACCACATTTCATACATCATAGTTGCGTGTGTCTGATGCTGGACTGCCTCACAACCAAAGTGGTAATCTTTAATGAATCATTTGATTATGTTGAAACTCAAAATTTGCAGGTATCTTGATAGTTTGATCTTTTGGGTTCATTTCATGATATTAGATCCATGAATGCTCTTGAGGTCATGTGAATTAAACAACTCAACTTCAATAAGTTGAATACTAATCAATATGTGTTTTGATTTGAAAAAATAACATTATTAATTATTAATTCAGTTAAGACTTAAGACCAATAGCATTTGAAAGTAATAACTTATTCTTTATATCTGAGATTAGCAAAAAGATAAATATTTGTTTTTTTTATAATTAAATAAGAGTTAAATAGTTTTTACCCAAACTCTGCAGTTTCGTATTGGATTTGGTTCTTTGGTTTATATCGTAGTGATTTGCACATTAACAACCTCATGTTAGATAAGCTATTTAATAATAATGAAATGGTTTGATAATTATGAATTTAATTATTAATTTATACAGTAATAATAATACTAAAATCAGGTGTAATTTTCATTTAGAGAATAAATGTTGTTAATGCAACAACACAAACCAACTAATTGTAGACCACCCCACGTTATATGAGGTTGACTATGGTGGTCGGGTTTGGTTTAGCTAACAAATTCGGTTTGATTAAGTGGTATTACATACACACATGCTTTTCTTTATTTATTTTTACTGTAAAAGTGAGGTGTGGCGTGGAGTTTTTGAATGGTTTAGTGTTGGAAGAAAAAGTAAGTTTGTAATGGTTGAGGTTTGGAATGATGTGGCGAGTGATGTGACGGGTTTGGATTTTGGGCTTTAACCAGCGTTTTGCATGCTCTTAGGGGACACGGGGTGGTTCACTAGTGATAGAATCTATCACTCACAAGCACCAATCAAGTTCCGCCATGTCATCAACCATTTTTTCATCACTCACAACCTTTTTTAGTCGGGGTGGTCATCACTCACCACCACACCCAACAATTTCCCCCCAACCAACAATTACACTCACAAAACAAAAACAATAACGCGTTAAAAATATCACGAAAATGGAATTGCGTTATAGAATAACGCGTTATATGCAGGAGGCGGGTGGGGGAGATGAAAGTTCCACGCGTTGTTGTTCCATTCCGTGATAATATAACGGACGAGCCCGGGTGACCTTAGTATGAGACTGATTATGATTAGATGCTTTTAGTATGATAACTGATATCTGAAGCACCTTATGTCAAGAGAAGAGATGATTCCAATAACTCATAAAATTTTGAATAAAAGTAGAGTTGCATTTGTCTTTAAATTTAATTGTCCAACTAATCTATATTTGAAAATTATTTTTAATTTTGAAGACGTTAACATTTAATTAATATACCTTATTAGTCACGCATTATTCATTATTTAAAATATATATAAAATTGTGTTTAAGAAAATTTAAATATCCGATCCGCGAGTACTCGCGGGTGATAACCTAGTTGTTTATAGATAAAATCATATAGAAAAAAACACATTTTTGAAGATTTCTATAAAAGAAGTTAAAAGTTTATTAAAGACTATAGGAACGTCTTGACTTTATAGCATATGTAAGTAAAAGAACGTTGATAAACTCGTACATTAGACTAAGTTTTCTAATGTTTTTAATACTTTAAGTTACCGCATATGTAAGTAAAAGAATGTTTGATAAACTCGTACATTAGACTAAGTTTTCTAATACTTTTTATACTTTAAATTACATACATCATATTTTATTAAGCATGGAATGTTTGGTAATCATCTTACTCTTTTAAACATACATCTCTAGTTTTTTTTTTTTTTAACTTGTGTGTTTTTTAGGGTCTCTGCAAGTAGTTTTTTTTATCCCTACGGATAGAGGTAAGGTCTGTCTGTATATTACTCTTCCCATACATTACTAATAGCTTTGTTATTTGTAAGATTAGCTGGACTTGATTGTTGTAGTTTTCAGCGTAACTACAAATTTTGTGCTAAAAAATTCTCTTTTTGTTCACTATTAGATGCCCTTCTATGTTAAAATGACATTATGTAGCCTTATATCTTTGGTTATCATGAGTTTCTTACCAATCAAGAGTATCAATGCGAACATGTTCAACAAGAGTCATTTGTTATTAAACCAAATCAAGAGTATCAATGCGAACTAGATCTTAACTGGTTTGTCTATCTTTTGTAACAATGCGTAAAAGTTTGTTTTACGTGTTTGTATATATTTCTATTTCAAGCAGAAATAAATGACTAATCGATATCAATGAAAGTCCCCGGGACCTCCCCAAGATCGATAACACATATCAAACATCACTCTTGATTGAGATGGAAGCATAAAACGAAAGATGTGGAAAGAAGGAGAATACTCATTGTCCAATATAATCGACACAAATTACATATCGAAAGAGTACAAATCATACTTCTCACTCTAAACGATCTGGACACCAAGTCCTAAACACACAATTTACACATACACACACAGTTTGATCTCTCTCAAATACATCAAATGAAATGTTTACACAAACACTCCTTTTTATAGCAGCATCACTAACCACACTCATATTATTAACCACACTATACGCTAATACATTAGCGTGTTTAACCATACTAACCATGCTAATATGTTAAACACGCTAACACATTAGCGTGTTTAACCACACTAACCATGCTACCACTTGTGTTTACATAGAATTGTATAACGACAATTACAAGGCTTGATACTACATCAACAGACTCCCCCTTGACCGATGATACCATGTTTCTCTCTTTTATGGAAAGAGTTGATCTTCTGGCACTGCATAACGATCTTTAGCCTTTCTAGTTAAAGAATTGTTGTTAATCAATGTTGTATTGGCGCTTTGTGAAACCCGACGAATCTAATATCAAACACCATAGATCTCCCCTTCAATATAGTAACCATCTCCAAATTAACCTAACGCGAACCAACCACTCAAGATAATAACGCCTAATCCTCTTATATTCAAACTTAACCGACATATGATAGAGAAGTCGAACTTCCAATGCTCAACCTCAAATAAATCAGTTTCCAGAAAGACAAGAAATTTGGTTTGATAATTTAATAACAAGCTGAACTCCGATATTGTGTACAACTACCAAAACTTGATCTTTGTCTTAACCAGATGTGTATGATTCCGTATTGTATCTTCATGATTCAACCAAATACCTGATGCCTTTCATATCCAATCTACCCCTAAAGGTAAGCACCTCCTGATTAATTCGAGAATCCACATAGCAACCAACATGGGAAGAGGAGCAACTATGCTAATCATCTATACTATAATTGGCATATAATAAAGGTTCATTCTTTAACTAATGTTCAACGAATAATCATCTTCATCACAACACACACTCAACTAAACCACGAACACACTTGACAAAAATCAACCACACTAGCTCGATAGTATTCATCATGTAACCCACAGTAACTAGAAAGATTGACCTGACCCGCCTAATTTTATCATCGCTCACAGCGAGAACCTAGATTAGTTCATATGATGTGAGAATTCCATATTAAATGATCAACATAATTAGTCATCACCCATACCCGACACGAGCAATCAAACCCAAGACTATAACATGATCTTGTTTCATTAAAGTTCAACGAGCATTTAGTTTTTTTTTTTTTTTTTTTTTTGCAAAGAAGCAATTAATTTTAGAAATTTTTGCTCCCCTTTTTTCTTTGCAAAAACTATTAAAATCAACAAATCTCCTCCTTTTCTCTTTCAAACTATAAGCTATGCCCTTGAAAACGACCCACAAATCAACTAATAATTCCAGCCCAAGTAGTGTTTTAACATAAGGCCCAAATATAAACTTTAACACCTGATCCAATATTCTTGTGGTCCATTGACCAATCAATAAAACCCGACCCAAAACATATTGTCGAAAAATACTCTCACCATTTTTTTCTTCCAACATTCATCCCCTTATGGATAAGTACACTAATCCCACAGGTACACTAATTCCACAACTACACTAATATTACTAACCACACTAATATGTTAAGTACGCTAATACATTAGCGTGCTTAACCATACTAACTACGCTAACAGATTAGCGTGTTTAACCACACTAACACTTATGTTTACACAGAATTGCATAGCAACAATTACAAGGCTTAGTACCACACCACCAATCAAAAACAAGTTAAGATATATTTTAGAGTAAAATGCCAAAATTGTCCATGAGGTTTAGTCATTTTTGCTTGTTTCATCTAAAGTAACTTTTTTGTGCGTTTGAGTCCTTCATGTTTGCATTTTATTACTATTTTCATCATTGAGTTTGACAAATTATTGCAACTTTCGTCCTTCGAAATTTGGCCCTCATGGATGAAAATGGCAAGATTTCAAACTTTTTGAATGAAAATGACACCTTAGGGACGAAAGTCTCAAAAGTGGTCAAACCTCAGGGACGAAAATCACATTTTACTCTATATTTGACATCTCTACAATCAAATATGGATTGTTTAATTTTAGTAGAGAACTTGGGCTCTCCAACAATGAGTCCAAAATCAACAATAAGTAAGGTGGCACTTTCAGAAAGACAACATAGAAGACACATGCCACCTAGTCACACGAAAGATATGGCGGATGAGAAAGATGACAATTTGTTCGAGTGAGAACATTAGAGGACAAATATTAACAAAACAACAAAGATGACAATTTGTTCGAGGTCCCATCACCGTGACACACATTTGTTCATGTATGAGAACAATTTAGACAAGGTTAATATCTACACAATACTTGAATCAAACTACTATCAAAGAGATCACGAACTTAGGCCTTTGAATTTGTTAAATAACACCAACACTTATGTTATGCGTTGTCGCTAAGTGTATAGAGAGAACATAAGCAGAGAGGATGTAAGGATCGCTTGGTCCCTGAAGGGGTATGGTCTCAAATCCTCCGTCGGCCAATCAGGTCGCGCGCGGGCTCAAATAAGGGGGGGGGGGGGGGGGGAGTGGGCAAGGTGTTGAGTAGGCATTTAGTGAGCGTCATGTGTCGCAATATTAGATGATAGATTCGGGTTGTGGCTTCAGCCATAACACACTCTAACAAATATATTGTTACTAAATTACATATAAACTCAACTAATTTATTAAAAACAACGTAAAATATGTTTAGTACTTACATTACATGACCCGGTCCACTCTACGCACAAACAAGGTTAATTGGATTTATTAGTTTTTTTTTTTATACATACTATATATTAGTTGACCTAATTTTCGACAGAAATGACTTGTAGATTAAATAACCTGTTATAATGAAATTCCTGGTTCACATAAAATTCTAAATGGACACACCAAGTACAACTACACAAAGTCACAAGGTTCACACTTCACACTATATTGTTATTGATATGGGCCATGACTTGGGCCCTAATGAACCTTTATTAGTTTTGACTTACGATATTAACTTTCTCTTGAACCCAATAAATTAAACATACGCCAACCAACGTAACGTACTATGAATAAAAAAATACATCATATATCGTTTTATCTTATTCAAAATTGTTTCACCCCACCAACTCCACGTGACATATACTGAAAAGTAGCTGTGTGAATTTATGTCACAACCCGAACATAACATAAAATTTGTGAGTTTGGGTTTAGTCTAAACAGGTTCGGTCAGTTTCAGATTGAACCCATGGACCCGTTTAGCTAAACACGTCGGGTTCGGGGTCAACCCGGTTGGGTTGACGGGTTGACCCATTTATATTATATATATTTTTTTTACAATATGTTTTGTGTCATAAATTAGATTTGTGTGTATTTTATGCCATTATTGTACTCAGTGGCGGATCTTGCCCGTTGAACCTGCCAGGGCCGAAAGACACGGGCACTAAAATTAGCACTACGGCCGAAAAACTTGCCAGGGCCGAACATAGTATATATACAAAATTTCGATCGAAATGCGGAAAATTAGCACTACGGCCGAAAAACTTGCCAGGGCCGTGGCCCTGCCACGGCTCCACTAAGATCCGCCAATGATTGTACTTCAAAAGAGAAACTGACATAAGAATTGACAATTTAATTGTAATTTTATTATATACATTTGTGTTTTATTATTAAATTTTAATATATTATTTTGCGTAGAAACAATAAAAAGATAAAAAAATTCGAGTTGAACGCGTCGTGTTCGATTTAACCCCGTGAATATTCGGGTCTTGTTCGGATTCATACGTGTATATATATCTCACACTCGCGTTACACCAATTCATTGAAAGTTCCATCACTTGGTGGACTTGTAAGTAATATTTTATTTAAATAATTAAATGTGTTTTACTGACTTTATTCAAAATAATATGCAAACTTTTAACAAAAACTTAACAGTGATTATTTTTCTTGGGTAGTCTACGGTTCTAAATATGTTGTATGATGGGGAAGAAATTGCATATTTGATACAAACTGTTCACATAATCAGAAGCCCTGCCGAAAATGATAGCAAAAATTTGATTTATGGTTCAATCTAAAATTAGGTTATATATTTTACTTTAGAGTAAACTTCTGTTTTACTCCCTGTGGCTTGATCGTTTTAACGTTTTTGTCCCATACCTTTAAAAATAATCTGTTTGTTTAATAAAGTCAAAGAAAAGATATCAATGGCAAAGCAATTAACACTATCTGTTTGGCATGTGACAACATGAATATGGAGTGTTCGCTCCAACAAATCACAAGAAAATAAAGAGATGTTTTCACTTTTTTTCATTTCAAACCCATAAGTTTTTCATAAAAGGTATAATGATACCAAAATAAATTTAGTTACTTTTATTATTAATGTAATAAACTAGCTTTACTTCTAAAGCTATCTAAAATTTTAAAAAAAAGTTATCCAAAATAAAAAAGAAATATAAAAATCAAATCAAATCATGAGGTATACCTTAATTATTCTTAACTCCATATAAGCGTTACATCACCCGATTTTTCCCTTTTTACTTCACCTCATTATAAGAAAATGGTTTAACTTTGTTAACTATATCTCAGCCACCATTTTTTAATTTTTTTATTATTAAATATTTAAATTAAATAATAATAATAATAATACCATTTCATTAACTTCTTAGCTAAAAATAAACATTGATAATAAATATCACTAATTTTTTTTCCTAAGTTAACAATTTAACCAACGGAAGGTTTTAACACGTCCTAACATAGGAAGGGAGTGATTTAAAAGACATGTTAACTTCTCATGTCATCTTTAACACCAATGAAATTATAGTACACCCCAAGGCTTAAATAGTAAAATTTATATACATGGTATATCAAATTTATATTCCTGGTATATCTAATTGTAGTTTGTTGCATTTAAAGCATGGTAATAGCAAGCGTTTTTTTCTTTTCTTATTATGGGGTAAGTGAGTGGTGTCGCTCATCAGACATTCGAAACAGGCTTGATGAAATTGTTGAATCAAGCCAAGCTTAAATGAGCTCGAACTCGAATTCATACCGACGCTCTTTAAAAAACGAGCTCGAGTTTCACATATCGATCTTAATTAGGCTTGTGAGTTTAAACCAGTATACATAAGCCTATCATGCTATAACTTTTATTTAAAATATAAAAAATGTATGATGCATTAAGTATTTACATAATAGATAATAGAGTAAACTGCAATTTTACCCCTTGGGGTTAGAGCCAATTGGCACTTTGACCCCCTCCCTGAAAATAATTGCAATCCCCCCTCCAACGTTGTTATGTCGCAAGATTACCCCCTGCCGTCAGTCAACAGTTGTTTGACTATTAAATGGTATGTAAAATGACTATATTACCCTTTCATATTACCCTCTATGATTTGTTCTATTCTGCAATATTACCCCCGAAGTAAAATGACTATATTACCCTTTCTTATTACCCCCTATGGTTTTCTGTACTCTGCAATATTAACCCCTAGGTTATATTTTCTTGCAAACATTACCCCTGCAGGAAAATGAGTATTAATGATACCTAATTATATAAACAAAAATTCGATTGATAAACAAGTAAAGCACTCTAGCAAAGGCCTAAATGGAATGACAAAGTTAAAGATTACAGTCTGTAAATCCAAATGCAATGCAGATAGGCTTCAACCTAGAATACAATCGAACCTTCAATATCTGATACAATAAATCCAACAACAAATAGTTAAGTTGATAAGTATACCCAGTAATACGATTGAACGAGCCTTGTTTAACCATAACTAAACCATAAAAATCAGTCGTAAAAAAAAGTCATAATTTGCAAGCTACCCTATTCACTCCAGTTGGCTTGCGCTTGTCACAGTGGAGCACAATGGCGGAGCGCATACAGAATTTCATCACTACAATGGATTCATTGAACCTGAAGATGACAGCAATTGATCAAGTTTTCCCTTTGCTATTAGATCCATCAGTTCTTTAATGAAACCGCTGATTTTCTCCCCAAACTTGAAGATGACCACCGCTGATTTTATCCCCAAACCGCTGATCATCTTACAATCACCGTCGATCATCTTACAATCATCCACAACCTCTCCGTCGATCATCTTACAATCACCGTCAGTCTCCGGTCACTTTCGTCTTCTCCATTCACAGTATCAAATCATCACGTTCATCATCATCATCAATAGTTCGACGATAACCACCACCTCCAATCAATATCTGTTCATCTAGTTCATCATCTTCTTCTCCTTTCGAAAGACCACCGTGTATCCGCAGAATCACATCACCATCATCGTCTCACCGCCATCATCATCTTCATCTCCGTTTTAATCCGATCACCATCATCATCATCTTCATCGATACCACCAACCTCTGCACCTCCGACCATCCTTAGTTTCGAGTGATCATCTGATATCACTTTGACGGCAAGTAGGGTTTTGGTTTCTGTTTGTGAAACGAAGAAGAAGACGACGGCTGTTGAACATTAACTTAGGGTTGGTTTGTTTAAATAATAATAATAATAATAAATATGGGGTAAGATTACCAAAATACCCTTACCTATAACAGTCAAACAACCGTTGACTGACGGCAGGGGGTAATATTGCGACATAACATCAACGTTTGGGGAGAAAATTGCAATTATTTTCAGGGAGGGGGTCAGAGTACCAATTGGCTCAAACCCCATGAGGTAAAATTGCAGCTTACTCTAAATAATATATACACAAAATCTTGATACATGTATTTTACTAGTAGATGCCCCGCTCGCGTTGCGGGGCAATGGCCGAATAATTCTCAATAAATTAAAAAAAAGACTACTATAATTTTGCTATGAAAAAAAAAAAACGATGATAAGACCGTAATTTTGGGCTCAGGGCAAAACTATAATTTTTCAGGACTAATGAGCCAGTGTTAGGCAGCTAGAGTTATGCGCCGCCCACGTTGCGGGGCGCTAAATCGAGTATTTCTTAGGTTAATAACATGTACGCCTTTATGTCGGTTAGTTATACATGCTACCTATAGCACGATATCAAAAAAGATACATCAAGTTAACCAATTAAAGAAAAACAGTACCATAGTAATGATAAAAAAAATTAACTAAAACGATGAAAAACGTGTAATTTAGAGTTGGGGGCAAAACAATAATTTGTCAGGAC
This sequence comes from Helianthus tuberosus, assembly GCA_030545235.1. Taxonomy (NCBI): domain Eukaryota; kingdom Viridiplantae; phylum Streptophyta; class Magnoliopsida; order Asterales; family Asteraceae; genus Helianthus; species Helianthus tuberosus. The sequence goes on along the minus strand of CM060415.1, from coordinate 18,705,600 downwards.
CAATTAGCGAGTGTTAGGCAGCTGTTTGGCATGAATAAAAACAAAATTAAGTCAACAACGTAAAATAAAACACTACCATGGTTTTGCCAAAGAAAAAAAAATGATGGCAAGATTGCAATTTTTAGCGGAGGTAAAATAATATTTTGAACTGAGGGCAAAACCATTTTTTTTATTTTGAAATGGGGGCAAAATCGTAATATTTTAGCTGCGGGCAAAATCGTATTTTTTAGCTGGGGGCAAAATCGTAATTTTAAACTGGGAACCAAATCGTGATTTGGCAGGACTCTAGCTGATGGCAAAACCATAATTTTATTTTGAACTGGAGGCAAAAGTGTATTTTTTTAACTGAGGGCAAAATCATAAATTTAAACAAGGGACAAAAGCAAAATTTTATTTTGAATCAAGGGCGAAATCGTAATTTTACACCTGGGATAAAATTGTAATTTGACATCACCTATAAATAACTATTATATGAAAAAAGAACAAAAAAAAAAAACAAAAGTCAAAAGTGGCCGCCAAAAGTGGCCAACCACTTAACAAAACTATTGCCCAATGAGGTCATCAACTTGTAAATGTATATGTTGAAAATGTCAGATATATAAAAATTATAACTATACAACAATATACAAATAATTCCAAGATAGATAATAAACAGGTCTAACTTAAGCAAACTCGAGTTTGAACTTCCTAGATAGATAATTACACAAGTCAAGATTGCGTGGTTTCCTGCTGGAGCGGGCCATGGTGAGAATTAAATGTCTATATCCATTCTTAGACCACCCGTAGTGGGCGTCTTCTCCCTCCAAACACGCCCAAAAACGCCACTGCCCCCACCCCCGCCGGCGTAATTGGGCGTTTTCTTTCAAAAAATGTCCGGCCGCATGTTTTGAATAACGCTGAAATGGTATTGTATGAAGGGGAATTGGCAAATAGCATTTTTTGAAGGTTTTTTTTATTTGATTATATTTATACCCTCTTTTAACATAATGCCCCATAGCCCACATCCCCACTACACCCCTTTTAACATAATGCCTATAATGCCCCTTTGCTGACTGGACCGCTACATGGCGCAAAACGCCCTAGGATGGGGGCATTATCTTCCCCTTCCACTACACATGGTCTTAGTGGTGTTCTATCTACGGATGGATTGAGAGCCAGGATGTACCTCGCCCAAATTAAATGGTCTCCTGATTTCAAACGTGGGTGTCTCTAGTACCAATGAAGTTGATGCAAAAACCCACCCAATTGGTCTACTACCCGTTCAAAAAAAAAAATTAGACCTATCTATAAGTTTTCTTTCATTTTCAGGGCCGACTCTATAGGCTTGGCAACCTAGGCACGGGCCTAGGGCCACCATAAAATAAGGGCCTCTAAGTTTAAAAAAAATAATTATATATACTATATGTATGTATGTATTAGGCCCAAATAAAACGTTTATTTCAAAACTAAACTGATTTTTCATTCAAGGAGTCCAAAATAAATATTGTTTAGCAAAAAAGGTCAAGTTTCAAACCCATTTCGCCTTGTTTTCCAACTATTACAACACAACAACTATCGACCTAATCATCAATATTTAGCGGCCTAAAGCCCCTAAATACAGCCGCAATCATCGTTCCCACTTCCCATGGCAACCTGCTTTCAATTTCTAGGCTAGCGGCTATCACGAAACGAAAAAAGTAAGGGCAATCGGGCAATCACCCATTGCGTCGGAATTGGAGGAGAGTTTATCTGCGAATTAGGGCCCCTACTTAATAGTTCGCTTAGGGTCTCCAAAAACCTAGAAACGGCCCTGTTCATTTTATAATGATTTTGTTTCCGAAAAGTATGCTTTCAAGATAAGGTAATGTATATGGAGTTGACCGCTTTTCATATTTTAGCTATAAATACATACATATCTCTTATGATGCTTTTAGACGTTGCTTTTACTTATATAATCTCTCTATGATGCTTTTAAAATGTGTCATTATTGTTAAGGCACACCTCCATTAAGACTTTAGGTTATGCTAATTAAGGCGTGTTACAATGTGCAAACTTGTGTCATGTGTGGATTGCTTCAAGTTGGAAAATCAATACTGTTGTCTCGACCAATCAAGTGCATTTATGTCAAATGCATTACAAATTACCTTTTCACTACAAAACACTGGCGCGTCCTACCCTAAGTACTCTAGAACTTTTTTTTTAGTTTAAATAAATTCAACAATTAAGTTACCTTGTACACGATCACTTTTGAAGATTTTTTAGGAATGCCCAACGATATTGCTATGTCTTTCGCTTAGGCTTGCTCAAACATTTCTTATAAAAAATTAAGCTAACATCGGTTGACAAAAAATTGTCTTCGAAATTGTCGGGCGGTAAATATATACACAATTAATCGTTCGAGAAATTAGCCATTGATAAGTGTGATTGAAAAGGTGATGGCTTGAGTGAGAATGGTGAATGGGGATGGTTATTATTTATAGTGTTTAAACAAATAATTAAATTTAAAAAAAAAATATTTGAATTCAACAGACCGTTACGATCTGGAACGGCTAATTTTTTAGACTTTTGTCTCACGGCTTGATGTACCCGTGGACGGAACCTGAATGCCCTACCTGTGGGGTGACGACAATGTTCTCGTCCGGCTTCGAACCCGGACTGGCTACCCGCAAGGTTGCCCCACCCTACCTTAGTTTGTTAATAATTTTTCTAATTCAAGAGGCACATAAAAAATATGTTTAAAGGTACAACTAAAGGACATATTTTGTGCATGTTATAAATTACAAAAAAAAATGACACTTCTTTAGTTTTACCACTTAATTCAATTTTATTTATCTTGTGGTTATATTTCAAAGCTCTCACGTTTTTGAACTCTTTTTATTTGTTGATTGAAAACATAATATCACTTTACATGAAAGTTTTTAACACCAAATAAAGAATTAAAGTACATAGGGGTGTAAACGAGGCAAAGCAACTAGAGAGCTATTTGGGATTAGATCGGTGAAAAGCTAGAACGAGCCGAGCTTTAACGAGCTCAAGCCTGAAATATGACTCGTTTAGTTATCAAGAGCTTAAACGAGCCCAAACAAAATTTATATTATTTTTTATATATAATATACTTACTGTTTAACATTGGCGAGTCGAGCTCTAGCCGAGCTTTGACTCGTTTAAGCTATTGAAGAGAGCTCAAGCCAAGATTTTAGCTCGATTAAAATTGTTCACAAATTACCTAGAGCCGAGCCGAACTCGAGCTCTTTGTTTTTACTTTCGAGTCGAGCTCGATCTCAAAGTAGTAGGCTTGAACTGAGTCAATCTCAAGCTCGAGCTTCATAAAAGCATGATGAGCTGAACCTAGTTAGGCTCAGACTCGATTCGTCTCGTTTACACCCCTGAAATTTATTATACTTTTAAAACTAGTTGAAATGAATGAATCCAACAAATGAAGAGTAATTTTAGTTGACTCAATCGTATTAAACTATAGTTGATTTCAAGGCGGTAATTGTATCATCAAATCACCTATTGATACATCATTGCGTTTCTATTATCTATATTAAAACAAAACACTTTGGTGCCACTTGGCATTATTTTAATCCTATAATTGCCACGTGGCAACTTATTAATCCTCACAATTGTGATTTGAGCGGCAATATACATCCATTCAGTTCCCATATTTCTCTTTGATTCTCTTTCATTGTACCGCCTTTCTCTTTGGTTGTAACGCTGAGAAAGAGAATTCAAGTTTCCATATTTTTTTGAAATCATCTTCCAAAATATGATTGACTTCCCATGTTTAATTATGTTTGATCGCATAAGCCCTATATCTATAAATCCATATGAATTCTGGGGTTTCTTCTCATCGATTCTTAGGGCAAACGATTTATCAATCACATCTGTTTGTTCACATCGATTTGGCATTCAAACGATCTGTCAACCCTTATTTAAGGTACGATTCTTTATCACTGGTATGCATATTTTGTATGGTACTTAATCTGTAGCAAATTTTAGGGTTTTTTTGAATATGTGTTTTGATCCAAAATATGATTGAGTTCCGATTTTGTGTTGATTTGCTCCGAATATCATAAGTAAGCATATGGATCTTTTCTAAATATTCAAATCTGTAAGAATTTTTGGTGGTATACATTTTTAGGGCTTATTCTGATCTGAATATCACATATGTTTGTGTCGATTTTGAAAATTATGAAATTATGATGCTGTATACATTTTTAGGACTTATTTGTTAATATGTTATTCCGATGCTCTTAATTTTTAGGTTTACTTAATGTTGAATTAAGATCTGCAGATTATTAGAGCATTACGCCTACAAAGATGAGGTTGTTTTTGAATATTGGTTAATCTGTTAAACTGTCCTTTGATGTATATTTACAGTTCATCATTTAGGCTAAAGTTGTTACCAAAGCTATAAAAGGTTTTTCTTGAAAGTTTGTTGAACTGATATAATTGTATGACAACTTGATTTGCAGACGTGTCTTCAACTTCATTCATCGAACCACTGGTTGTGATTGACCATGTCACAATCTTCTGAATGAAAGAAAATCGGATACGGTAAGACGGATGAAGACAAACCGACTATTCGTTGTTCATTTTTACCATTTCTAAAGCAATGGTGCTGGTAAAAAAGAAACCTATTCTGTACAAGTCAATAAAGTACATAGGACAAATGAGTAGGGGATACGGGTATGGTCAAAAAAATTAAAACACACCATTCATCCTGATCTCGGAATCGGTACGCACATAGGCTCCTACAAATTTATATTGTTATTCTTTTTTTGTTTGAATTTGATTCTCTTTAATCCCGATGAATCCAGTGTTTTAGGTTGGTCTCTACAGTATGCCGTAGGAATCGTTTTACTCTTGCACAATGAGTTGCAGTATGATAGACAATTGTAATTTAAAAGTGGTCTCTACAGTTTCCAATTTTTGCTCTTTTCATTTTCAATACATGCCTTCCTTTAAATAAAAATTTGTATTGGTTTATGAGTTTTTTGTATGTGCAGGCTTCAACAATACAAGGTGTTTGAGATGAAACTTCTTGCTCAGCAGGGGGATTGGAGTCGGGTTGGATGATGGCTGAGAGTTTGAAGATGAATAAGGTTGGTGCTTCTTGGAAGATGGCTGCTAATAAGAGTTTTGAAGACTAAAGATTTATATGATCCTTGAACTTATTATTTTGTTTTATTCAGACATAAAAAGATTTATGTATCATTCCGTGATTAAGTTTATTAAGTTTATGAAATGTTTATAACTCATATTTGAATTTCATTGGTAACTTTTGTTCTATGTCTATGTGGCCATTCTCTCTACTAATCTTGGTTAACCTTCATTTTTTGACCTGGTCAAGTTGCTAGAAGAACATAAACTGAATCATACGTTGATTTGACCTGGTCATGTAGAGAGGCATGTTTGACTTTTTTTTGCTTAACCTTTTTTTTCTTAAAGGTGGATGATTTTTATTTAAACTGACCATACTATCAAGTTGCTAGAAGACCATAAACTGAATCATACGTTGTTTAGAGGGTTAATAAAATTGAAATTGGTACTTTTTTTGGTTTTATTATTAAAAGTTAGTCCGCGGGTTTAACCTGAAACTGACCCGAATCTATTTAGACTAAAACCCATACCCACAATTTTTGCGTGACAGAAATTCACACCCTACGGCCAATTCATGGTTTAAAGTTTGTCCATTGAATCTTAAAGTCAATAATAAGATTGATAACCAAATACACCCTACGGCCAATTCATGGTTTAAAGTTTGTCCATTGAATCTTAAAGTCAATAATAAGATTGATAACCAAATTTGATGTTAAAAACGCAATAATCTCACTACCTTTAAAAGCAAATATAATAACTATTTTTTTCTCCTTAATTATCAATTAGATTGAATCTAAATATTTTGAAATAGATATTTTGAAATAGTAAATGATTTCAACTCTAATTCACATTTAAAATCAGCAACTAATCATTTCCTTACCACGAAACTTGATTTAAAATACGTAATTTGTCATTAAGATTAAAACCAAAAATAATATTTATATCTTTCTCAACTTATAAAATAATTTTTTTATCAAACTATATATATAGTAGGAAATCATCTTTGAGTTTAATTTAAAATTAATTTTAGTAACTAATAAAAGTTTAAACCAACTTTTATTTAACTAATAATTTGGTTAAAATTCTGTGTATTACACCGGTTGAATATAATGTAATCGGTTAACAAATACAGTCGTCAAGATATGATTTTGAAAAAAAAAATCATCTTTAATGTACTATTTACTTATTATAATATTTAATATGTTTTTTTATTTATTATTAGCTTAGAAACATGTGTTAATATTAATATTAATGTATTATCAATAAACTATTGATCTAATATTAATTAAACCACGTATCAATATAATATATTAATTTGTTAATTTTTTGTCATCTATAGAAAATATCCGTCTTTATTATTAATATATTATTGATAACATTCTAAAACTACAAAAATTGTATAACACCATCTAAAAATATGAATGTATTGGATAATTACCGGATAAACCGTAGATCGCATGTGGAAGTATCAACACTTATACTAATACTTGACAACAACGGCAAACTTACGAATAAAACAACTAATGTTGTTTATAAAGAGATCTTCAATGAGTTGTTATTTTTTGTTGTGTTCACGTATTTCAATTATTTGGTGTACTCTCTATAATTTCCGTTAATATTTCAACGTACGTGTAATTAAAATATTTACGTCAACAATGTTAAAGTAGTTATTTTTCTTATTAGCCACCCGTGTAACACACGTGTTCTTTCATTACAAAGTTCATCTCATTGCCAGTATATATTATATGTTTGTGTTAAGTCACCCGCGAAGCTCGCGGGATCTTAGGCTAGTATAATCTAAAATATGATCATATCATTATTTATTGTTTTCTTTTTATAAAAGTAAACGTCTCGATTTGACGTGTCATTCATTTATTTATTTAAATCCATATTTTAAAGGATAAGTCTATTAATTGTTACTTTTTTTTTTTCACATGTGACCTCCACCAAGAAATCAAATTCAAGTCCAATTCTTTCTCATTACTTCCTTTAACTTTTCTCAAACTTTAACAAAAAGATAGTTTTATTTGGACTAAATATATGTTTCCGTTTTAAAATAGACCAAACATTTAGATACATGTTTAGATGATGGTTGCAATGTCTTGTGTGATGGTTACATTGCTTTGTCTAGTTCATTTCTTGTTTACTTGCTCTTTCTATGTTTAGAGGGTGGGGTGCGATGTTTTAAAACTGGTTTTTTTTATTTGTATCGGGTTAGGCTTAGAAACGTTTAACCGGTTTTACCGGGTTGTATCAGACAATTCAACCAGGTTAACTAGTTAACCCTATAATTCAAAAAAAAAAAAAAAAAAATCTCCTCAAAAAATAATCCAAAACTATAATCAAAAATCAAATTTTTCAACAAAGTCTTATTAAATAAAAGTCTACAATAGGATTATGGCATTGGAGTGTTGAATGCATCGAATTCACGATCACGTAAAAGATGAAATTCACTATTACCGCTATTTTAAACTCAAAATTTTAACATGAGATTAAACCGGTACTCCGGTAGGCTGGTATGAACCGGTATTACCGAATATACCGGCGGTTCGAATACTATATTCAACCCTTATTTATACCGGCTCAATCGTACCGGGGCAATAAATGATAGCCAGTTCAACCGGTATTACCGGCCTGTTTGAACCGGTATTTAAAACATTGATGGAGTGTTATGTTTGTAATATTTTTGTTATTTACAACTTTTATTGGAAATGTCTTTATAAAAAAATGTATAACAATAAAGTCATAATATATAACTTACAACGCAAAAATAATAAAAGAAGTTGTATACTAATAAAACATATAAATTTACTATTTAATATTTTTTTAAAGGTGTGAATTATTCGCCATCAAATGATGCGTTTTTTCTTTTTCTTTTTTTTAGTTAGGACCAAACAATTTTATGAACATTGAATGGAATAGCTTTTTGGGTTACATCGGTAGTGGTCTCAAGTGGATATTTCTCCGGCTACTCAAATCATTAAAGCTTTAGCGGATATTTTTTTTATAACACCAATTTATGTTGATTTTTCTAAGTTGAAATGTTTAATTAAATAGATTGATATGTTAAGTTACTAGTAGGGTGTTCGCGCGATGCGGTGGGGGCGACACTTTGTATTGCGACGCTCGTTTCTGGTAGTTTTCTTATTCATATAATATTTAAGATAACATTATTGTAATGGATATATGTCATATACACATATGTAAAGTTTTGTTTTTTTATAAAAAATAATAATCAAAAGATAGAAAATAAAAGATAAGTTGTTATAATTGTAAAGTATAATTATTTTATTGGTTAAATTATAAAGTATAATTTTATTATTTAAAACTCATAACTTTTTTTAAATATCCACATAGTACTCATCCAATAAACTTTAAATTTAAAATTTTCGTTTTTATAAAAACAAAAAATAGTATTGGACTCGTAAGTATGTTTTAGAGCTTTAACTTAAATTGTTAAATTTCGGTTTTTTACAGATATAAAAAAATTATATTTTTATAATATTTCAAGAACTGTTTTTATCAAAAAATAGGATGCTAAAAGCTTATATCTTTATTAACTTTATATCATACTAAGTTCAGATTTTTAGTTCCTAACTAATCTTATCTATATGAGTCTACTTTTAACTTATAATCCCTAAAAATATGAAACACAATCTTCTAGGTATCTAGTCAAATTGGTAAAGAAATCTTTTGAAACTGACTAATATTATCTATAACAATATAGTTGAACTTATAATTCCTAAAAATTTGCAACACAATTTAGTATTTATCTAGTAAAGATTATATATTTCTGGAGTATTTTATTTATATTACTTGTTACAAAAAATGTTTATAAAAGAATTATTTTTTTATAAAAACAAAATGTTTTGTTTATAAATAAAGTAAAAAAACTGTTTTACACAAGTAAAGTTTCGTTTTTAATAAAAAATAATATCAAATGACAAAAAATAAAAGATAAGTTGTTATAGTTGTAAAGTAAGTTTATTTTGTTGGTTAAATGATAAAGTTTATAATTTTATTCTTTAAAGTTCATAACTTTTATTAAATATCCACATGATACTCATCAAAATAAACTTTAAGTTAATTTTTGTTTTTATAAAAATAAAAAAAACTAAAAAATAGTAGTTGACTCGTAAGTATGTTTTACACCTTTAATTTTAATTGTTAAATTTTGTTTATATATAATTTATATTTTTATAAAATTTTAAAAACAGATTTTATAAAAAAATTGGATGTTAAGAATTTGTATCTTTATTAACCTTATATCATAGTAAGTTCATTTTTTTAGTTTAGCTTTAAAGTTTATTACTTTGTTATTTTTTAATTAACAAATACAAATTATTAGATTAATATCCAAGAATAACTGCAGTATTTTATAATTTCAGCTTGACTATATCTAACTACAATATCTATTTATTGTAACTTTAGGATACTAACTTACATAAGTTCAGTTGACTTGTAAATTTAGGATACTAACTTTATTTTGAACTTTATTAATATGGTCAATAACTGCATTATATTAACACCAAAAAATAAAGTTCAAATATAAAATAAAATTTATTCATACGTCTAGATCAAACATAACAACTGAAAATGAAAAAAAAAAACATAAAAACACTTGATAAATTTCATATTAGACTGCATGAAATCTGTTCCGCTTCTGAATTGACGCTCGAGATATTTTTAATTGGGTTTTCTGGTTTGTGCTTGAATCGACAGTATCTTCTAACTCCTCATCTTTGTCATCGTCATCGGAATCGTCTAAATTAATAATATCACTTCATTTCCATTCAGAGAGTCTCTTAGGTTTCTTCCTTTGAGTCTCAAACTTCTGATCCTTAAAAAAACAAAAATTGAATACAAAAGTTAAAAAAAATTAAATAAACCTTAAAATTACCTCTTCACTAAATTCACGTAGAAGATTAGACTTGTATGGACTAAATATTGCACCATAAGAAATAATATCAACACTTTTATTACCATCATCCTGCAATAAAACACACATATAATAACATAACGAACATGTTAATATGAAAGATATACGCAAAAATAATACTTAAAAACCAGCAAAATAAATACCTTAGAAGCTTGTTCGACAAATGAGTTGTTTAAATTGGCATGTTCATCATGCAACTGAATCTGAAAAATCAAATAAGTTAATATTGTCATAAAAGTAAATAAAAGAAAACAATTATTCACTGCCGCGATATAATAGAACTGACATTAGAATTTTCAATCTCGCATGCTTGTTTTTTCGCAACAATTGAATTCAGAACTGGATCCATTTTTTAACGTTGTTTAGCAATAGATATAGGAGGTATCATGCTATGTATTTATAGTAGTAACCATAGAATTGCATTAGAGTTTAATTTTAGATTTCTCACTGTCACGGCCCCTGACCCGGTTTAACCCGTTTCAGGAGCCGCGGGACAGAAATCCCGTGGTATTTATTTAATTGAGTTTAACAACGGAAATTTATTATCAGGATCTTTTTAAAGCTAAAATTTTCCCGATTATTTTATTTCACAACTTGGGATAAAACCCCGGTAATTTACAATACTATGATTTCATGGAGAAATCTTTATTTTACAAAACATATCTCTTTATTTTATAATGAGCCACTTTCTTAAGCTTGCAGTGCTCCACAGCACATTTCCTGAATCACAACAGATCACCTGAAACATGTTTGAAAAATGTTTTGTCAGCGGGAAATACTGGTGAATCATTCTATTTAATAAAATGATCTGTTTGTTATAATTTACAGTATTAAGGGTGATTACATTGTTTCTATATCAACCAACTACCCACAGTATTTGTCACTCGACTTATTTCTGTGATTGTGGTCAGACCACCCATTGGCTAACTCGTTGTCCAATGGTGGCGGGAAAAAGTAATGTATACAATACCCCACATACCGGCTGTAATTTGGTGACTACAAAGACTTAATCCCTGTAATTATAACTTTGAAAATAAACATGCTTTTGAAATCAAATTTGATAAAAAGAGAATGACTCACATTGCAGATATAACACGGACAGAATCTAGTCTACTGATTAGCCTTGTTAACCTAATTTAAATAACAATGCACACAAAACTGGGTTAGTAATCAATACAGCATTTACGATAACTCACGAGATTAAACCCTCACAACGAATGACAAAGTGCGATACTTAAACATCCATCGAATTAACGACAAATGACAAAGCATAACCCTAATGTGGGCAGCACTTAAACATCCATTGGATATTTTAATCGACCGGACAATGAATCGTAGCAGCGATTGAGTTATTACCCTGTTTTGCGGCAACAATTCGGGATTCGTGTGTGTTTTTGTAGTAAACAGAACGTAATTATGTTTGTATAGAGAGTTTGTTCGTCGTTTTAATTCCAGAAATCAAGTCCCAATGTCCACTATTTATACACGAATTTTGACTAGCTTACGGACCGTAAGCCTCATCCCTTACGGTCCGTAAGGGACACAAAATCACCCTAGGGTAGCCACGTCCTGGACTAGCCTATCTGAGTTGACAACTTCGTAACATTCGATTTTGACAGCGAGATTTTAAGATAATCGTAACTAGGGTTTACCCCCCCCCCTGAGTTTTAGGGGCCCTGATCCTGATTCTGATTGTTCTGAAAATTTTAGGGTTTGTGCAGAATCACTTGGGTGTCTTAATTAGGGTTTCCTATTGAACTAAATATAATAATAAATAATAGTTTTGGTGAGAGTTGTTACATTCTCCCCACCTTAATAAAAATCTCATCCTCGAGATTTACTGGAATAAGTGAGGATACTTTCGCTTCATTTCTGATTCCAGCTCCCAAGTGTATTCAGCTCCTCTCTTTGAATTCCACTTGACTTTAACTAGAACTATTCGCTTGTGTTTGAGAAATTTCACTTTTCTGTCTTCTATCTGAAGAGGTTTCTCAACAAATTTTAACTTTTCGTTTACCTCTATATCTTGAAGAGGTACTACCAAAGATTCGTCTGTTAAGCATTTCTTGAGATTGGATACATGAAATACATCATGTACTCCAGCTAACTCTTCTGGTAGTTGTAAACGATAAGCAACTGGTCCTATACGTTGGATTATTGGAAATGGTCCTACGTACCTTGGACTTAGCTTTCCTTTCTTACCGAATCGAACAACTCCTTTCCAAGGAGAAACTTTCAACAGTACTCTTTCTCCAACTTGGAATTCTAACGGCTTATGTCGATTGTTGGCATAGCTCTTTTGACGATCTCGAGGTGTCTTCAGTCTTTCCTTGATTTGAGTAATCTTGTCGGTCGTCTCTTGTACTATTTCAAGACCTGACAATTGACTTTCTCCTATTTCTGCCCAACAAACTGGAGTTCTGCACTTTCTTCCATATAGTGCCTCGAATGGGGCAGTTTCAATACTTGCATGATAACTATTGTTATAGGAGAATTCAATTAATGGTAAGTGATCATCCCAGTTTCAACCAAAATCTATCACACATGCTCGGAGCATGTCTTCCATAGTTTGGATTGTCCTTTCACTTTGCCCGTCTGTTTGGGGATGATATGCAATGCTTAAGTTTAGTCGAGTTCCCATTGCTTTCTGGAAACTTGTCCAAAAATGAGAAGTGAACCGACTATCTCTATCTGATACAACGGAGAGTGGAACTCCATGTAAGGATACTACTTCGTCTACGTACAACTTTGCCAATCTTTCCATGCTAAAGGTTTCTTTCATAGGTAGAAAGTGAGCTGATTTGGTTAATCGATCCACAATTACCCAAATCGCATCATTACCTTTTCTGGTTTTGGGTAACTTAGTAACAAAATCCATTGTTATGAGTTCCCATTTCCATACAGGCATTTCTAGTTGTTGTAGTAGACCTGAAGGTTTCTGATGTTCTGCTTTAACTTGTGAACAAGTAAGACACTTTGAAACATATTTAGCTATATCCTTCTTCATGCCTATCCACCAGAAATTATTTCTTAAATCTTGGTACATCTTATTATTTCCAGGGTGTATGGTATACCTAGATTTATGAGCTTCTTCTAAAATCTTATTTCTTAATTCGCCTTGCTTTGGTACCCAAATCCTTTTCTTATGGAATCTCCAAATTCCATCAGATCCTTGTTCTAATTCTTTTATTCTTCCTTTCATTCCTTCAGCATCATCCTTGATTGCTGTTTCTTGAACATTCTTTATTTGTTCCATTAAATCTAACTGTAGATTTAATCTGAGAGCACGAACTCTTCGTTGTTTTTCATGATACTTACGACTTAAGGCATCTGCAACTACATTTGCCTTTCCTTCGTGATACTGAATATCACAGTCGTAATCACTTAGGATTTCCATCCATCTTCTTTGCCTCATGTTTAACTCTTTTTGCCCAAAAATATATTTTAAGCTTTTGTGGTCGGTATAGACAGTAAATTTACTTCCGTAAAGATAATGTCTCCAAATCTTAAGGGCAAAAATTACGGCTCCTAACTCTAAGTCATGAGTCGTAAAATTTTCTTCGTGCTTTTTCAATTGCCTTGAAGCATACGCAATTACTTTCTTGCGTTGCATTAGCACACATCCTAATCCTAGTTTTGAAGCATCACAGTAAACTTCAAAATCTTCAGTCCCTTCCGGTAAAGCTAGGATTGGAGCATTTGTTAATTTCTGTTTCAAGATTCTAAAGGCTTCTTCTTGTTTAGGTCCCCATTCAAACTTAACTGCTTTACAGGTTAGCTTAGTTAATGGTACAGCTATCTTGGAAAAATCCTTAATAAACCGTCTATAATATCCAGCTAAACCTATAAAACTTCTAATTTCCATTGCGGTTTGCGGAACCTTCCAATTGGTAATTGCCTCTATCTTAGCAGGATCTACATGAATACATTCGTAATTCACCATATGTCCTAAAAATTGCACTTCTTGTAGCCAAAATTCACACTTCGAGAATTTGGCATAAAGCTTTTCTTTTCTTAACAAAGTTAAGAGTGCATGTAAGTGCTCACAATGTTCGTCCTGACTTTTTGAATAAATAAGTATATCGTCTATGAAGACAATTACAAATTTATCCAAATACGGTTTACAGATTCTATTCATCATGTCCATAAATGCTGCAGGTGCATTTGTTAATCCGAAGGGCATGACTGTAAACTCGTAATGACCATACCTAGTTCTAAAAGCAGTCTTAGGTATGTCTTCTTCTTGTACCTTCAACTGATGATATCCGGAGCGTAAGTCAATCTTAGAAAAATATCTAGCTCCTTGAAGTTGATCGAAAAGATCATCAATCCTAGGTAATGGGTATCGATTCTTAATTGTAACCTTATTTAATTCTCTATAATCAATACACATTCTCATCGAACCATCCTTTTTTTACAAACAACACTGGCGCTCCCCAAGGGGATGAGCTAGGTTGTATGAATCCTTTACTTAATAATTCATCTAATTGCGTTTTCAGTTCTAACATTTCGGTAGGAACTAACCGATAAGGTGCCTTGGCTATCGGTGTAGTTCCAGGAATTAGATGAATCCTAAATTCAACTTCCCTATCTGGTGGTAATCCTGGTAACTCTTCTGGGAATATATCTGGGTATTCTGAGACTACAGGAATTTCCTTAAGTTCTTTGCCCTTAGTACTAATGATTACTGAAATCATATATACTATTCCTTGCTTTCGTTCATAACTAGCAACTTTCATTACTGATATGAACTTCATGGGTTTACGTGGCTTATCTCCTGTAATCACGATTACTTCTCCAGTAGGTGCTTGAATTTCTATGGAATTCTTATCACAAAGAATTCGAGCATGGTTGGCTATTAACCAATCCATTCCTAACACAACATCGAATTCAGCTAATTTCATAGGTAACATATTTGCAGAAAATTTATGACCTGAAAGTTCTATTTCTACTTTTTGCAAAACCTGATCTATTTTAACTGAATTCCCATCTGCGGTTTCGACTGTAAAAATCTGCCTAATGTTGGTTAAAGGTAACTTAAGAGCTGACAGAATAAAGTATTTATAAAACTTTGGTTTGCACCAGAGTCAAATAATACTTTTGCATATACGTTGTGAACTAAGAACGTACCAGCTATCACATCTGGAATGAGTTCTGCTTCTTGAGTGGTTAGCTGGAATGCTCTGACATTTTTCTTAGTAGCTCCGTCGGTCGCCTTGGTTTTGTTGTCTGCCGGTTTGACCAATTTAGGACATTCTGGCTTAAAATGTCCTGTTTCTCTACAGTTATAGCAGATTCTGGTTTTCTTCCTGAAGTCTTCTTCACGATGTCCTATGGCTTTGCAAAAGTTGCAGATTACATTACATCTTCCATAATGTTTCTTTTTGCAATTTCTGCAAAATGGCAAAGTTGAAGATTGCCCTGTTCCTCTTCTTTTGAAGTTGCTATTATTACCCACCCGAAATCCTTGGGTAATTTTCTGAGCCAGTTCCTTCTTCCTGTTTTCATCTCTTATGCGTACCAGTTCGTCAGTTAGGGTGTTAGCTAGTTCTACCGCATCGTCAATAGTGCGAGGTCTCGCAACTTTAACGATATTACGGATTTCACTAATTAATCCCCAAACATAGCGAGAAATGAGTACCGGTTCTGGCGAAGCCAGCGTTGGTACCACTCTAGCATATTCGAAGAATGTCGAAGTATAACCACGACAATCCACATTCACCATCCGGTGGGTCAAGAACTTATTTGCCATTTGATCTTTTTCATACTCGGGACAGAATTTTCTTTCTACAAGATTCTTAAATTCTTCCCATTTCATGGCATATGCCTCGATCCTTCTTTTAGCTTGTAATACTGTGTTCCACCATTCTAGCGCCCCTTCTTTAAAAAGATTTGACGCATACATAACTTGATCTTCCTCGGCACACTTACTTATAGTGATTACTGCCTCAGTTTTCTCTAACCAACGTAATGCTGCAATAGCCCCTTCATTACCTGCAAACTCAGTTGGTTTACAGGCAAGGAATTCTTTGTAAGTGCAACCAAGTGTTGCAGCTTTCATTTTCTTGAAAATTGGGGCTTGCAGATCATTATTGTTATTAACATGATTTCCGCCTCCGTTTATACTATTACTAAAGTTGTCGCCTTGTGTACGTTTACTAGGAATGATTGATTGAGGTTTAACAGGTTTCTGAACAGCAGCAACGATTGCTGGAATAGCATTGGCTATTCCTTGTGCAACGATATCCTCTATATTGTAACACCTCGAAAATTCACGTCCTAAAATGTGTAGACACGTGTCATATGTTTGAACGTGTGAAAGAATGTTATAAAAGGACTAAAGTTGACAAACATGGAAAGTATGTGAATATACGAGTTCCGAATGTCAACAGTGAATAAACATACTTCATAATAACCCTACATGATGTTCATATCATCAAACGAATAAATCATGGATCATACGAAGCAAAAAGTGAGAGATTACAAACTACAGGGGTTAAATGTGTCAACATGTTTAAGTTATACCTCTGAGTGACCTTTTGATAAACCCGAAGCTTTGTAACTGATAATTATGCTCACTAGAATGCGCGATATAAATTTCATAAAGTTTCGATATCGTATGAGAAAGTTATGATCAAATTCGTGTGCGAGGGGTAAAAGCGTTAACGTTGAAAGTTATGACTTTTCGGGTTAACCGGAAGTGTCCAGGGACTTGGCAAAGTGGGTACAAGTCTTAAAGCCCTTGTAGGTAAATACTAAGGGGTCAAATTGCAATATATAAGCTTAGTTGACCTTTCGTGAAGCCAAGGGACAAGTTGCAAAAACAAGAAAATGGAAAAATCTGATTTTGAGGCTCATGCGGGCCGCGTAAAGGATGCTTAACCTTTACGCGGGCCGCGTCAGGACGTCAGATGCAGAAACTTCGACCAGCAGCCTGTTTACGCATAAACTCGACCCAAAATGGATGTTTCACTTCATGTGCGACCCCTAAGTGCCTCCTAGAACACTAGGGACATGTGTTGATCAGTTGTGGTCACTAGTAGAACCATGTGTCAACAATTTGTGGTGGGAAATTCACTATAAAAGGACCAAGGTTGCAACCATTGTTCTTCACATCTTCATCTGCAATTGTGGAGCATTTCTGGAGCTTAGGAGCAGATCCAAGACATCCCTACTCGTGCATAGGACCCTTGTAAGTACCCTTGACCTTCCTCGATTAAGTTTAGCTTAGTTATTTAGCTAAAAGTCAAACCGTCGTAATTACGGTTTGACTTCGAGATTAGTCAACAATGGCTCAGTCATATCTCGAATTAAAAGTAGTTATAAGTTGGTAATTATGTGGGTAATAAACCCTCAAAAGGGTTCCCCCTAATTCCCACTCTAACTAGGTCAAATGTTGGGTCAAACTTGTATTTAAAAAGTCAACAGAATGTGTAAATTCTAATTTATGCATAATTAACAATGTAGAACATATACAAACTGTTTGATCATTGTTATAACTTGGTAATAAGTGTAAGAACATGTCTAAACATGTTCAACCCGACAATTTCCTGTTTAGACCCGGTTCGGAACCGAAAGTCGCATAGTTTGACTTATACTTTGACTTTCAGTTCTGACCCGTTATGGCGTGTTTTAGAAATGCCTTAGAGCTTCACTTGGACCAGGTTACATGCTAGTATAACCCTTTGTGATTATACACCTCGGATCATTAGTTATCCAATTAATACGCATGATTCCGTTAATTGCTCATATGTTGACCATTATGCCCTTTTCACCTTAAAACGTGATTTTTGAAAATGTAAAAGAGTAGAAACCTTAATTACTGATATATAGACTTGTATGCAAAGTTTGACATCAGTTTGAGGTGTAGAATAAGAGTTATGCTCGTTAGCGTAAAATTAAAGCCTTATGTTAATAAAACGGCGTAATTAGCGTATAGCCTAGTTAAGCCTACTTTTTGATATCAAATCTTTAAACCACTGATGTAATATATTATTTTGGGATTTTTAAAGATTTTTAATAAATTTTAGGCTGAGCATAACTTATAGTCGTAGGCTTAATCCGATAATTGTCGGTTTTGCCCTTACGGGCCATAAAATGAGTTTTACATATCTAAACGACTCCAAACCTTTTGCTACTGATCACATATGATGAATAAATTATTTTAAGCCTTCTGGAAATATAAAAATATCAGATTTATGTATCAAACCCGGAAATGGCCTCTAATCGCCTTTTTAAGCGTTTTTAACGCATAATATGTGCCATAACTATATTAAACATACAAGGGTAGATACCTACTGATATTTGAGGCAAATTATAATATTTTAACAGTAAGCAAAGGTTGTTAAACTCATACTTCAGTTTTGAGCTTTTCGGCTTATGTGAAATTACCAAAATACCCCTACGGGGCATAGTCTGGTTATAATTGATAAATTTCACACATATACTTTACCCTACTGTTATAACATGGTAAAATAAGTATTTTTGCTGATTACATCAGACCTGTAACTCAGATAAATACTTAAACTCTTTTATCACCTTTAAAATGACCAAACTACCCCTACGGGGCATAGTTTGTGTTTAAACACGTTTCGGGCATAATGAAAGACATCTTACTGATGTCACAACATATTTGAGACATAATTAACTTAGGAAACCTGAATATGGCTCTCATGAATACCCGTCACGCTTATTACGCGTACGGTTTGGTTTATGTAACAAGTTTACTTAAACTAGCCGAAACGGGTCAAACCTTATCGGTTTTATCTCAAATTCCAGAGTGTGTATGAAATACCCATATTAAGAAAGTCTCCGAACTTGTCGGGTCTAAATCACATTCTGTCCGGTCTTCGCTTAATAGTGCGTACGAACCGTATCATTGAAACTAACCGGTCTAAGCTAAGGCTTCATTAAGGACCCGTTAGAAATCTAATAGGTTATTGTAAACCTTCGTTCCAGATTAGGAGCCCAGTAAAAGTACTTGCATTTGCTGTAATTGATTGATACTTTGCTCAGGTAAATACTCTTAACTTATTTTCCCTATACGGGCTTGGGGTACGGTACTATAAAAGTACCGCTTGGTCGGGTATGTAGTCATTTAAATCGGATTGTGATTAATGTATTTACATAACCCGCTTTATTCTGTATTATTTGATGTATGGACCTTGGGGGTTAAATGACCATGTCCCGGATATCCTTGGCATCATTTTACGAAATGGCCACGACCTAAGCACGGGGTGTAGGCGTACACCTGACAGATGCATTATGTAAAAACTGGTAATCCACTAAAGGAATCAACCTTGTGGGCATTATACCTGTGGCGTGTCAGTTAACTTAAACCGGCTCTTCTAACCGGTGCTAATGGACGGCAAATAAGTAAATCTGTATACAAGATTATTTCAATAATTGTCCCAAGTTATAAAAGATATTTGTGCCGAAGTGCATTCAAACCAATTTACAAACTCTTTTCAAAATGAGTCAATTGAGTTGTATTTACCAGTGTAAACTGACGTATTTTTCCAAAAAGGTTAAGTGCAGGTGCTAGACGAAATAGGCTGGCTACTCCAGGCATCATTACTCAAGTCTCGCAAGCTCTAGATGTCAAAGTCTGTTGAACTATTGTTTCTATTTTATTTTCGATCCGTCTGTGGATAAACAATCGACTATTGTGATACTTAATACTACAACTTTATAATCGGTTGAATTATATCTTACAATTTGCTTCCGCTGTGCATTTATATAATTGTGTTGTTTGACTATTATGTTGCCAACCACGTCACGATACTCCCCACCGGGCCCACCGGTGACACGTGGAAAGTCGGGGTGTGACAGGTTGGTATCAGAGCCAACACTGAGTGAATTAAACACTAGCCTTTTTGTGTTTAATCTCAGTTACACAGTTGCACATTCTTGAGTCTAGACAAGAACATAGGACAAATTCTAAATCGTTTTATTTGTCCTTATTTGGTTCCTTTGTTATTTTTCTGATTAGCCCTTGCATGGGCAAGTCATTTTTATTAGAAGTCCCGTTTAGGGCAACCGCATATACTTGTTTAAGTTTTAATGGAACGATTATATTTAAAGTATCATTCCTATATTATAAGATCTACCATTATAATAAAATGGCAAAATCTAAAAAGGACAAGACCTAGCCATATGTCACATTAAGACAAGGGCCAAGATGGTAGTTCCACAAATTAGATTCAGATCCTTATTAACATTCCTTTTGCAAGGTCTACCATTATAATAAAATGGCAAAATCTAAAAAGGATGAGACCTAGCCATACGTCACATTAAGACAAGGCCAAGATGGTAGTTCCATAATTAGATTCAGATCCTTGTTAACAGTTCAATTTAGAAATTGTTCTGCGTTAAATATTAAAAAGAATCTTAAAGGTAAAACCTAGCCTAAATGTCACTGCAGACAAGGCCAAGATGGTAGAACCTATTCAAGAGATTCAAATCCTTATTAAACATTTGAAAGCATATTAACATGCTTGACAAAGTGTGATACGATAAAAATCACATAAGTCATTTTTAATTGGGTTATTCTAAATTCCCTTATTTATATAATCATCCCTTATGGATGAAGTGCCCACGGGCTATGATTAACGTCCTCTGAGACTAAAGACAGTGGTAGCTTATGACTCCCTGTCAAGAAAAGGTAATGAACTTTGATTCAAACCTTAATGCCTCGATTCTCTGAAATCATGGCTTATAAATTAAACTTGTCTACGTGACTAGGCCTTTTATGCTATTATTAACTTATAATTTAGGATTATGATAAAGATCCTGAACAATGTTTATATTTAACAAATTAACTAAAAATGTGTATTAAAAGCATGGTTAATAAATCGTTTAAGAACGATAGTACTGAAAGGGCTTCTAAATAAACCTTGCCCTTATCTTCTTTTTGTAGCAACTAAGACTACATGGCTGACTCTGACGAGATAAACAGTCATCCCTTAGAAAACCGCGATGATAATGATCGGATTAATATAACCAAAGGAGAGCTTCGTTCACTTATTGACACAGCTGTATCTAAAGCTGTAGAAGAACAATTTAAGGAGTATAGTGGGACGCATAGTCGAGCCTCATCTATACCCCACTCTAAATCTGTTCCTAAAACTCATTCAGAGCCTAATAACAAGCCGCCCTCTAAGAAAGAGGAGCCAAAGAAGGATGATGATCGTCATTCATCAAATGAACACAGTGTTCCATCCAAGAAGCTAGTGTTCGATAATGAACCACGTACCAAGTCTTGTACCTATAAGTACTTTGTGTCCTGTAAACCCCGAGATTTCACTGGGGAGAAAGGAGCAGTAGATTGTATGACCTGGCTGGATGAAATGGACACGATGGTGGACATCAGCGGTTGTGCGGAAAGGGATGTAGTAAAGTATGTATCCCAATCGTTCAAAGGAGAGGCACTGGCATGGTGGAGGTCTCTCATTCAAGCTGCTGGGAAGATCCCGCTCTACAACATGTCATGGGAGCAGTTTGTTACTCTCATTATGGAGAACTACTGCCCTCAACATGAGGTCGAAAGAATTGAATCTGATTTCTTATCATTGGTGATGACAAACTTAGATTGTCAAGCTTACCTCACCAGTTTTAATACCCTGTCCAGACTGGTTCCTTACCTAGTAACACCAGAGCCCAAGCGAATTGCTCGCTTCATTGGGGGTTTAGCCCCAGAAATCAAAGCCAGTGTTAAGGCTTCAAGACCTGCTACATTTAGGTCAGCAGCTGACCTCTCTTTATCCCTTACTCTAGATGCGGTCAGGTTGAGATCGCTAAAGAAATCTGAAGAAAGTAAGAGGAAGCGTGAGGATGATAACTCACGAGGGTCAGAGAAGAAGCACAAGGGAAACACCGACTCTAAGAAGTCTGGGTCTGGAAGGAATAGTCAGCGGACAGAGGAAAAGCCAAAGTGCACGATTTGCCAGAAACGCCACTTTGGAAAGTGCAGACTTGAGTCTGATTCTAAGTCAGGAGCACCTGCATGTGGGATATGCAAATCTAAAGAGCACAAGACGATAGAGTGCAAGAAGATAAAAGATGCCACATGCTACAACTGCAATGAGAAGGGGCACATAAAGACCAACTGCCCTAAGTACGCCAAGAAGCCTGAAGAGGCTAAGAAGACTAATGCTAGAGTCTTTCGATTGGATGCCAAAGAAGCGGTCCTAGACGACAACGTTATTACAGGTACTTTCCTTGTAAACGATGTCTTTGCAAGAGTACTTTTTTATTCAGGCGCTGATAAGTCGTTCGTAGATAATAAGTTTTGTGAATTGCTGAATTTACCTGTCGAAACCTTAAGTGTGGATTATGAGGTGGAGTTAGCAGATGGTACACTAGAAACCGTCTCAACTGTGTTAGATGGGTGTGTTATATCCATTAAGAACCATTCTTTTCCTCTGTCTCAGCTTCCCTTAAAATTGGCCGGTTTTGACATAGTTCTGGGTATGGACTGGTTATCTCATAACCAGGCCCAAATTGTCTGCAACAGAAAGCAAGTGGTGATAAAGAATCCGTCTGGTGAATCACTTACCATTCGGGGAGATACCCAGTATGGATTGCCGGAGCAAGTAACTATGCTCAAGGCTTCCAAGTGTTTAAAGAAGGGTTGTGTCATCTACATGGCACAAGTGATTATTGATGAGCCTAAACCGAAGATAGAAGACATCCCTGTCATCTCTGAATTCCCAGAAGTTTTTCCAGAAGAACTACCTGGTTTGCCACCAGATAGGCAAGTGGAATTCAGGATTGATATCATCCCCGGAGCAGCACCAGTTGCCAGAGCACCCTATAGGTTGGCCCCAACGGAGATGAAAGAATTGAGGACACAGCTAGATGAACTGCTAGCTAAAGGTTTCATTAAACCTAGTTCGTCTCCTTGAGGAGCGCCAGTCCTGTTTGTCAAGAAGAAGGATGGATCGATGCGTCTGTGCATCGATTATCGTGAACTTAATAAGGTAACGATCAAGAATAAGTATCCTCTGCCCAGAATCGACGATTTGTTCGATCAGTTACAAGGGGCAAGTTATTTCTCGAAGATTGATTTGAGGTCAGGCTACCATCAACTGAAGGTCAGAGATGAAGACGTGCACAAAACTGCATTTAGGACTCGTTATGGTCATTACGAGTTCCTAGTGATGCCTTTTGGGCTCACTAATGCACCAGCCGCATTCATGGATCTCATGAATCGCGTTTGCAAGCCGTACTTAGATAAATTCGTCATCGTTTTCATCGACGACATTCTTATTTATTCTAAGAACCAAGCTGACCATGAGAAACACCTTAGATGTATTCTCAAACTTCTGCATCAGGAGAAGCTCTATGCCAAATTCTCCAAGTGTGAATTTTGGCTTCGAGAAGTCCAATTCCTTGGACACGTGGTTAGTGAGCGTGGTATCCAAGTGGATCCCGCTAAGGTTGAAGCAGTTATGAACTGGCAAGAACCAAAGACACCTACAGAGATTCGTAGCTTCCTGGGATTGGCAGGATATTACAGGCGTTTTATCGAAAATTTTTCAAGGATTGCTGCGCCCCTAACTTCTTTAACTAAGAAGAAGATTAAGTTTGACTGGGGGCCTAAGCAGCAAGAAGCTTTTGATATCCTGAAGCAGAAGTTGAGCAATGCTCCTGTGTTGACATTGCCTGATGGGATCGAAGAATTCGTAGTTTACTGCGATGCATCACACACCGGCATGGGATGTGTGCTTATGCAGAAAGGCAAAGTTATTGCCTATGCTTCAAGACAGTTAAAGGTGCATGAAAAGAATTACACCACCCACGACTTGGAGTTGGGTGCCGTTGTATTCGCACTAAAACTGTGGAGGCATTATCTTTATGGGATCAAGTGTGTGATCTATTCTGATCACAAGAGCCTTCAGCATCTGTTTAATCAGAAGGAATTAAACATGAGGCAACGCCGTTGGATGGAAACTTTAAATGATTATGATTGTGAAATCAGATACCATCCCGGCAAGGCGAATGTAGTCGCCGATGCCTTGAGTAGAAAGGAGAGGGTGAAACCTATCCGAATCAATGCCAAGCGCATGGAGATAAAGAATAATTTGATTGAAAGGTTGTTAGCTACACAGAAGGAAGCTGTGTTGGAAGCTAACTATCCTAATGAAAAGTTAGGAGTAACTGAGGAGCAGTTAACTCTTAGCAAGGACGGAATTCTAAGATTAAATGGACGAATATGGGTTCCAATTTATGGAGGACTTCGAGATGTCATCCTCCAGGAAGCCCATAGTTCCAAATACTCCGTTCATCCTGGAGCTGATAAGATGTACCAGGATCTAAAGGCAAATTATTGGTGGATAGGCCTGAAAAAGTCTGTAGCCACCCATGTAGCTAAATGCTTGACATGTGCGCAAGTCAAAGCCGAGCATCAAAAGCCGTCAGGCTTGCTACAACAGCCTGAACTTCCTACGTGGAAGTGGGAAATGGTAACTATGGATTTTATTACCAAGTTACCTAAGACCAGGAAAGGAAATGATACGATATGGGTTATAGTTGACAGACTGACTAAGTCAGCACATTTCTTACCCATCAAGGAGACTTATAGCTCCGACATGTTAGCCCAGTTATACGTTGATAAGATTGTAGCCTTACATGGCATACCTGTGGCTATTATCTCTGACCGAGATACTAGATACACGTCACATTTTTGGAAGAGTTTCCAACAATCTTTGGGCACACGTTTGAATTTTAGTACGGCTTACCATCCTCAGACAGACGGTCAGAGTGAGCGTACTATTCAAACGTTGGAAGACATGCTACGTGCATGTGCGATTGACTTGGGTGGTAGTTGGGATAAGCACCTACCCTTAGTCGAATTCTCCTACAACAATAGCTACCATACCAGCATTAAGGCTGCGCCTTTTGAGGCATTATACGGTAGAAAATGTAGATCGTCCATTTGTTGGGCAGAAGTTGGAGATGTCCAATTGTCAGGACCAGAGATAGTCTTTGAAACGACGGACAAGGTTGTCCAGATTCATGACCGTCTCAAAGCTGCCCGCGATAGGCAGAAGAGTTACGCAGATCCAAAGCGTAAAGCTTTTCACTTCGAAGTAGGTGACAAAGTGTTGCTTAAAGTTTCGCCCTGGAAGGGGGTGATGCGATTTGGTAAGAAAGGCAAGCTAAGCCCGAGATACATAGGACCTTTCAAGGTTATCGAACGTGTCGGGTCAGTCGCCTATAAATTAAACTTACCGGAAGAGCTCAGTGGAATTCACAATGTGTTCCACATCTGCAATCTGAAAAAGTGCTTCGCTGATGAATCACTGGTTATACCACATACAGATGTGCATATAGACGAGAGCTTAAAATTTATGGAAAAACCTTTGTCGATTGAGGATCGACAGGTAAAGAAGCTTCGAAGGAAGCATGTACCTATCGTAAAGGTCAAATGGGATGCCCGTAGAGGTCCCGAATTCACGTGGGAGGTTGAATCCACGATGAAAGAAAAATACCCTTATTTATTTCAGTAAATCTCGGGTCGAGATTTATTTTAAGGGGGTGAGGATGTAACACCTCGAAAATTCACGTCCTAAAATGTGTAGACACGTGTCATATGTTTGAACGTGTGAAAGAATGTTATAAAAGGACTTAAGTTGACAAACATGGAAAGTATGTGAATATACGAGTTCCGAATGTCAACAGTGAATAAACATACTTCATAATAACCCTACATGATGTTCATATCATCAAACGAATAAATCATGGATCATACGAAGCAAAAAGTGAGAGATTACAAACTACAGGGGTTAAATGTGTCAACATGTTTAAGTTATACCTCTGAGTGACCTTTTGACAAACCCGAAGCTTTGTAACTGATAATTATGCTCACTAGAATGCGCGATATAAATTTCATAAAGTTTCGATATCGTATGAGAAAGTCATGATCAAATTCGTGTGCGAGGGGTTAAAGCGTTATCGTTGAAAGTTATGACTTTTCGGGTTAACCGGAAGTGTCCAGGGACTTGGCAAAGTGGGTACAAGTCTTAAAGCCCTTGTAGGTAAATACTAAGGGGTCAAATTGCAATATATAAGCTTAGTTGACCTTTCGTGAAGCCACGGGACAAGTTGCAAAAACAAGAAAATGGAAAAATCTGATTTTGAGGCTCATGCGGGCCGCGTAAAGGATGCTTAACCTTTACGCGGGCCGCGTCAGGACGTCAGATGCAGAAACTTCGACCAGCAGCCTGTTTACGCATAAACTCGACCCAAAACGGATGTTTCACTTCATGTGCGACCCCTAAGTGCCTCCTAGAACACTAGGGACATGTGTTGATCAGTTGTGGTCACTAGTAGAACCATGTGTCAACAATTTGTGGTGGGAAATTCACTATAAAAGGACCAAGGTTGCAACCATTGTTCTTCACATCTTCATCTGCAATTGTGGAGCATTTCTGGAGCTTAGGAGCAGATCCAAGACATCCCTACTCGTGCATAGGACCCTTGTAAGTACCCTTGACCTTCCACGATTAAGTTCAGCTTAGTTATTTAGCTAAAAGTCAAACCGTCGTAATTACGGTTTGACTTCGAGATTAGTCAACAATGGCTCAGTCATATCTCGAATTAAAAGTAGTTATAAGTTGGTAATTATGTGGGTAATAAACCCTCAAAAGGGTTCCCCCTGATTCCCACTCTAACTAGGTCAAATGTTGGGTCAAACTTGTATTTAAAAAGTCAACAAAATGTGTAAATTCTAATTTATGCATAATTAACAATGTAGAACATATACAACCTGTTTGATCATTGTTATAACTTGGTAATAAGTGTAAGAACATGTCTAAACATGTTCAACCCGACAATTTCCTGTTTAGACCCGGTTCGGAACCGAAAGTCGCATAGTTTGACTTATACTTTGACTTTCAGTTCTGACCCGTTATGGCGTGTTTTAGAAATGCCTTAGAGCTTCACTTGGACCAGGTTACATGCTAGTATAACCCTCTGTGATTATACACCTCGGATCATTAGTTATCCAATTAATACGCATGATTCCGTTAATTGCTCATATGTTGACCATTATGCCCTTTTCACCTTAAAACGTGATTTTTGAAAATGTAAAAGAGTAGAAACCTTAATTACTGATATATAGACTTGTATGCAAAGTTTGACATTAGTTTGAGGTGTAGAATAAGAGTTATGCTCGTTAGCGTAAAATTAAAGCCTTATGTTAATAAAACGGCGTAATTAGCGTATAGCCTAGTTAAGCCTACTTTTTGATATCAAATATTTAACCCACTGATTTAATATATTATTTTGGTATTTTTAAAGATTTTTAATAAATTTTAGGCTGAGCATAACTTATAGTCGTAGGCTTAATCCGATAATTGTCGGTTTTGCCCTTACGGGCCATAAAATGAGTTTTACATATCTAAACGACTCCAAACCTTTTGCTACTGATCACATATGATGAATAAATTATTTTAAGCCTTCTGGAAATATAAAAATATCAGATTTATGTATCAAACCCGGAAATGGCCTCTAATCGCCTTTTTAAGCGTTTTTAACGCATAATATGTGCTATAAGTATATTAAACATACAAGGGTTGATATCTACTGATATTTGAGGCAAATTATAATATTTTAACAGTAAGCAAAGGTTGTTAAACTCAGACTTCAGTTTTGAGCTTTTCGGCTTATGTGAAATTACCAAAATACCCCTACGGGGCATAGTCTGGTTATAATTGATAAATTTCACACATATACTTTACCCTACTGTTATAACATGGTAAAATAAGTATTTTTGCTAATTACATCAGACCTGTAACTCAGATAAATACTTAAACTCTTTTATCACCTTTAAAATGACCAAACTACCCCTACGGGGCATAGTTTGTGTTTAAACACGTTTCGGGCATAATGAAAGACATCTTACTGATGTCACAACATATTTGAGACATAATTAACTTAGGAAACCTGAATATGGCTCTCATGAATACCCGTCACGCTTATTACGCGTACGGTTTGGTTTATGTAACAAGTTTACTTAAACTAGCCGAAACGGGTCAAACCTTATCGGTTTTATCTCAAATTCCAGAGTGTGTATGAAATACCCATCTTAAGCAAGTCTCCGAACTTGTCGGGTCTAAATCACATTCTGTCCGGTCTTCGCTTAATAGTGCGTATGAACCGTATCATTGAAACTAACCGGTCTAAGCTAAGGCTTCATTAAGGACCCGTTAGAAATATAATAGGTTATTATAAACCTTCGTTCCAGATTAGGAGCCCAGTAAAAGTACTTGCATTTGCTGTAATTGATTGATACTTTGCTCAGGTAAATACTCTTAACTTATTTTCCCTATACGGGCTTGGGGTACGGTACTATAAAAGTACCGCTTGGTCGGGTATGTAGTCATTTAAATCGGATTATGATTAATGTATTTACATAACCCGCTTTATTCTGTATTATTTGATGTATGGCCCTTGGGGGATAAATGACCATGTCCCGGATATCCTTGGCATCATTTTACGAAATGGCCACGACCTAAGCACGGGGTGTAGGCGTACACCTGACAGATGCATTATGTAAAAACTGGTAATCCACTAAAGGAATCAACCTTGTGGGCATTATACCTGTGGCGTGTCAGTTAACTTAAACCGGCTCTTCTAACCGGTGCTAATGGACGGCAAATAAGTAAATCTGTATACAAGATTATTTCAATAATTGTCCCAAGTTATAAAAGATATTTGTGCCGAAGTGCATTCAAACCAATTTACAAACTCTTTTCAAAATGAGTCAGTTGAGTTGTATTTACCAGTGTAAACTGACGTATTTTTCCAAAAAGGTTAAGTGCAGGTGCTAGATGAAATAGGCTGGCTACTCCAGGCATCATTACTCAAGTCTCGCAAGCTCTAGATGTCAAAGTCTGTTGAACTATTGTTTCTATTTTATTTTTGATCCGTCTGTGGATAAACAATCGACTATTGTGATACTTAATATTACAACTTTATAATCGGTTGAATTATATCTTACAATTTGCTTCCGCTGTGCATTTATATAATTGTGTTGTTTGACTATTATGTTGCCAACCACGTCACGATACTCCCCACCGGGCCCACCGGTGACACGTGGAAAGTCGGGGTGTGACATATATCTTGTCTATTTAACAATTGTTCTTCCTGAATTTGCTCAGATTGATTTACTTCATTTACTGGTTCATTACCAATGTTTGCCATCTGATAATTAATTTATAGATAAATAATTAGTATAAAATAAGAAATAATCCAAGGTCACAATTAATTGCACATAATCACGTAAACAAATAAACAAAATTGTAAATTTTCTAAAATTTCATTTGTTTTATAGATTATATCATGCTTCTATATACAACCGTTTTATTATTTATTTTACACATACTGATTTTACTATTACTATTACACAACCACAGTTTCATAAACCTACTATCTTTCGTCATTTGTTTTCCTAAAAACGAAGCTCCCTTTCATCATATTTCCAGGCAATTTGTCCCCCTATCTCCCGGATTCTATTTCCCGCATCCATTAACTCTTCGCCAAAATGGCGAAGTTTAGCCATATTCTCGTTACTCATCGGTGGATTTGGTAGAGGTTCTGGATCAAACTGGGGAAGAAAGGAATAAGGACTGTTGATAATGTTTTGGAATTGCCAATCATTTGTCCACCATTCATCCATTCCTAAAGGTTGGGTATGGATTATTGGTTCTGGGATTGCTGGTTCAAGATTTATAGGGAGTTGATTTTCGATAGGATTAGAGTAAAAATTATTATTATTGACAGGCCTAATAGTATCGCAGCTTGTCAATATAAAATCTAGTTCCTCCTGAAATGTCATTTCCTGGGTTTGTTTAGAGCTTTCTCCAATTTCCATCTGGGTTTGTCTAGAACCTTTTCCAACCTCCGTTTCTATTTCCTTAGAATATTCCACAAACTGTATTCCCATTTGCCTAGACTCTTCCCTGACTTCAGTCTCCAATTCCGGCTGTCTAGAACTTTCCCCGGTTTCAATTTCTTTTCCTTTTTCTAAGGGATTGTTTATTTTAGGAAGTCTCTTAGCTGGCTTTCTCTTATGTACACGCCTCCCCCATACGAATCTCTTTCTTTTCTTTGGTTTTGGCTTTTCCAGAGGTGGAGCGTTGAATTCTATAGGTTGTTCCACATCAGGAAAGTACCCAGTAAACTCTTTAGAAACTTCTATGTTTACAGGGTAAAGGTTGAGATTCTCTAGGGCTCCAGATAACTCATTCATGTTGTTTAATATATATGTAAAAATAATAAATAATTTTTTTTTAACAAATTTTACAGATAAACCTCAAATATTATTGCATATTCTGTGACTAATTTAATACAAATGAAAATTGACAATTTAAACATACTAAATTTTATTGAAATTTTTATTTATTTACTAGATGATATTTATGGCTTATAAGTTGCTAATATGGAGTCAGGGTATTCTAAAGATTAGCATTTACTGCTACAGTGGCTAGCATATAAAGATCCGCCCATTTTTCATCTAAATTGTCTTCCCATGGTGATTTACTGATTAATTCCTGGGTTTCCTTTTTAACTTTCTTTTCTCGGGATTTCCTTAATTTCTCCTGACTTTTTCTAATAATCAAACTTCTTTTATCAGGAGAAAGTGGTTCCTCGTATTGGGCTTTTCGAACAAATATTCCTTCTTCAGGAGTTTGGGATGAACTTCCTTTCTCATTTGATGACCTATCTAATTTAAGATATATGTTTGAAAGCTTATGCTTACACATACTGTAACTAACAAATAGTCAGTTAATAAAACACATAATCACATAGTAATCAGGAAAAAATTTAAGTATTTCTAAATACTTAATTAGCTTAACTCAGTGGCTCTGATACCACCTTTTTCTGTCACGGCCCCCGACCCGGTTTAACCCGTTTCAGGAGCCGCGGGACAGAAATCCCGTGGTATTTATTTAATTGAGTTTAACAGCGGAAGTTTATTATCAGGATCTTTTTAAAGCTAAAATTTTCCCGATTATTTTATTTCACAACTTGGGATAAAACCCCGGTAATTTACAATACTATGATTTCATGGAGAAATCTTTATTTTACAAAACATATCTCTTTATTTTATAATGAGCCACTTTCTTAAGCTTGCAGTGCTCCACAGCACCTTTCCTGAATCACAACAGATCACCTGAAACATGTTTGAAAAAGGTTTTGTCAGCGGGAAATACTGGTGAATCATTCTATTTAATAAAATGATCTGTTTGTTATTATTTACAGTATTAAGGGTGATTACATTGTTTCTATATCAACCAACTACCCACAGTATTTGTCACTCGACTTATTTCTGTGACTGTGGTCAGACCACCCATTGGCTAACTCGTTGTCCAATGGTGGCGGGAAAAAGTAATGTATACAATACCCCACATACCGGCTGTAATTTGGTGACTACAAAGACTTAATCCCTGTAATTATAACTTTGAAAATAAACATGCTTTTGAAATCAAATTTGATAAAAAGAGAATGACTCACATTGCAGATATAACACGGACAGAATCTAGTCTACTGATTAGCCTTGTTAACCTAATTTAAATAACAATGCACACAAAACTGGGTTAGTAATCAATACAGCATTTACGATAACTCACGAGATTAAACCCTCACAACGAATGACAAAGTGCGATACTTAAACATCCATCGAATTAACGACGAATGACAAAGCATAACCCTAATGTGGGCAGCACTTAAACATCCATTGGATATTTTAATCGATCGGACAATGAATCGTAGCAGCGATTGAGTTATTACCCTGTTTTGCGGCAGCAATTCGGGATTCGTGTGTGTTTTTGTAGTAAACAGAACGTAATTCAGTGTGTGTAGAGAGTTTGTTCGTCGTTTTAATTCCAGAAATCAAGTCCCAATGTCCACTATTTATACACGAATTTTGACTAGCTTACGGACCGTAAGCCTCATCCCTTACGGTCCGTAAGGGACACGAAATCACCCTAGGGTAGCCACGTCCTGGACTAGCCTATCTGAGTTGACAACTTCGTAACATTCGATTTTGACAGCGAGATTTTAAGATAATCGTAACTAGGGTTTACCCCCCCCCCCCCCCTGAGTTTTAGGGGCCCTGATCCTGATTCTGATTGTTCTGAAAATTTTAGGGTTTGTGCAGAATCACTTGGGTGTCTTAATTAGGATTTCCTATTGAACTAAATATAATAATAAATAATAGTTTTGGTGAGAGTTGTTACACTCACCCTTATATTTAGGAACTTTGTTGTGGTTAGTTTTAAGTTTTTATAAGGTATATCTAAGTGTAGATATTAGGCAGTTTTAATAAAATAAAATATGGCACATACTATCTTCAATTTTATTTTATGGTACTTTTAATTCATTTTGTTTTTGTTTGCATGGATGGAGCCCATCTTTGTAGATTAGGTGCATTAGATCACAAGTATTAATTACTTGCAAATTCAATCATTATCGACTTGTACCTTTTTAATCCGTGCGTCGATATTGAACAAGACAACTACCGAAATATCGACAAAAATGTGTAGTTCGTCATGCTATCTTTGGAATTTTTTTAAATAGCATAGTTTATAAGATACGTAAAGAATACGTAAAAAATATAAGTTTGTTGTGGATGGGTGAATTGTAACTAATTATCTATAATTTTGTTAAAACCTTAGGGATTTAAGTGTAATAAGTTTAGGGGCTAAAAAATAAATAGTGTTTGAAAGACTAAACTACCCTCATTTTAGGGGTCTTTCTATAAATAAAGAGGGCGAAAAGTTCTTATTTTTTGGGTATCTTAAAATACCCCTTGCTCATGCATTATAATATAGTATAGATTTAGGTAAACAAGTCGACCTGTCAATCCTTTTAGTTAAACATGATGATCCGTAAGTCCATTTCCGACCCATTTAACTCATTTAGTAGGAATCTTCCAGCACGATTGACATATAAAACTTAATTATAACATATAGAAGTTTACTATAAGGATTGACGGACCGACTTGCATCATTTTTAACATATTACGCCAGGATGAATGTGGATAGTTTAAATATATATGAAACAATTTATGGAACTTAATAATCAATTTAATTTTTTTATATAATAAAACCTTTTGACTTTTTATTTATAATGTATTAAGTTAAAATGAAAATGTAATATTAGTTGAACATTACCTTAAAAAATAATAGGTTAATAAGAAATAAAATAGTGAATACAAAACTTTTAAACACCTTGAGAGAGAGGGAGGTATTGTTCGAGTCCCTAAAACAATAGGGAGCGGTTCAAAAAATGAATCGGTCGGGATTTGATTTATTTTGATATATTATTCATTTTATTTAAACTTTAGATTTGGTCTAGAATCCATAAAAGTCGTGAAAAAATTGACGATATTGTTTCTCTCTCATACGGAAAGATTAAGAAATTGTCTAACCTTTTCATGTGACGTTCATCATGCATGTTGGAGAAAAAAATATACATTGTTGTTGCTTACAAGTGGTGATCTCTTATTTTGTCTTTATATTTTACGTTACACACGTACACAACACTCAAATATATACGTAAATACACAATATCACTATGGTATCCTTGCTCCAGGAATTGCTATCGAGAGTTACCAAATCCACTTGTTACGACGACATAAGCACTTTTCAACTTGGATTATAATAGAGTTATCTTCATTTTCTATTATTACTTTACAAATGACAAGATGTCAAGTTACAAGAATACAACAACGTACCTTAGGATGCCTTATTGATAGAAAGTTTCCTTGTTTAAGGGTTGATGGAACATAGTCTAGTTCCACCAATGAACATTGTTAGGTTTTTAGGTATACTTTAACCTATGTTAACTCCACCTTTAGGATGCCTTATTGATAGAAAGTTTCCTTGTTTAAGGGTTGATGGAACATAGTCTAGTTCCACCAATGAACATTATTAGGTTTTTAGGTATACTTTAACCTATGTTAACTCCACTTAAGTATCACATCAATCTTTTTTCTCCATTTCACTTTGCCACACTCCAAGGAAATTGTTTAATCCCATTAATTTCATCCAACCCTATCTTTTAGTGGTTTTTTGTCAAAAAGAAAATGAAGAATGATATGGATCAATTTCATTGCCCTCTCTTTCATTGATATGACAATATATATACAAGATACAATCCCACAAATTAGGGAAGAGATAATTACAAGTTAATGATAAAATCCTATCTATATTTACATAAAACATGTTCTCCATATATTCTATTACACCACCGCAGTCGAAACAAGAGGTGGCCAAATGTTGAGACTGGAGCGAAAATCGTCAAATAACACCCGAGGTAGGCCTATGGTGGAAATGTCAGCAATCTGCAGTCGAGTGGGAGTATGAAGAATCCTAATAGTACCATGTTGGACATGTTCACGCACAAAGTGTATGTCAAGCTCTATATGTTTGGTGCGTTGATGCAGAGCAGGATTACTAGATAGGTAAATTGCACTGATGTTGTCACAATAAACGAGAGTAGCCGTGGACAGTGGCCGACGCAACTCCAGAAGAAGGTTGCGTATCCAAAAAATTTCAGCAACAACGTTAGCAACTGCACGGAATTCTGCTTCGGCACTGGAGCGAGAGATGGTAGACTGTCGCTTGGAGGACCAAGACAAAAGATTCGATCCCATGTACACACAATATCCGGAGGTGGACCGACGGGTATCCTGACACCCTGCCCAGTCAGCATCTGTATAGGCCCGGAGAGAGATATCAGGACAGGAGGAGAGGGTGAGACCATACTCAGATGTGCCGCGAATGTAACGAATAATACGCTTCAAGGCATTCCAGTGATCAGTGCTGGGATTATGCATATGAATACAGATTTGTTGAACCACATAACTGATGTCAGTCCTAGTAAATGTGAGGTAGTGAAGTGCACCTGCAAGACTTCGGTATAAGGTTGGGTTATTAAACGGAGCACTAGATGATACACTGAGTTTTGGTTTTGTGTCAACCGGAGTGGCGTCGGGGTTGCATGTCTCCATAGCCGCACGACTGACAATGTCAAGAGCATAAGACTGCTGTGAGAGGAACATCTTATTTTGTCACGACCCCCGACCCACCCTGGACGGAATCGGGAGTCGCGAACAGCCACGTGGTACCAGTGATTATTTTGAAAACGTTGCAGCGGAAATTTCATCAGGACCGTGAGTTAGGAAAATATCATAGTTTAGAAAACACCGTATTTTATTTATTAAATAGATGGGATAAACCCATGTTTTACAAAGGTAGCTTTAATATAGATAAATTTGATTACATAAAACAATATTTCTTAATTTGATTTAATTAATAAAATAAGCCACTTCTTGAAGCCTTTCAGTGCCGTATCCATCTCTTACTTCAATCTACTGTAATTACCTGAAACGCGTTTTAAAAATGTTTTGTCAGCAGGAAATACTGGTGAGTTCATTCATTTTATAAAACATATTTGTTATACTTCACAGCATTAAGAGTTTTTATATTTGCTTCTTTAAGATTGGCAAAGACTTAATCACTGCAAAGGATAACTAGAAAACAGTGTTATAATTTACAGTATTAAGGGAGATTACAATGTTTCAGATATCAAACCAACTACCCACAGTATTTGTCACTCGACCGGATCTGTGACTATGGTCATATCACCATTGGCCACCCGTTTGTCCAATGGCAAAGATTATCAAGTAATGTATACAAAACCCCACATACTGGCTGTAATTTGGTGATTACATAAACTTAATCCCTATAATTATAACCTTGAAAATAAACTTGCTTTTGAAAGTAATTTGATAAAAAGAGAATGACTCACATTATAAGCATGCAGATTCATACGGCCAAAGTTTAGTCTACAGATAAGCCTTGATATATTGCAGATTTATACAGGCAGAGCTTAGCCTATTGATTTAGCCTTTGTAACCTAGTGCACACGAACTAGGTAAGTAACTTAATACAGCAATTACGATAACTCACGAGATTGCAATCACTTAAACATCCATCGGATTCACAACGAATGACAGAGTATTCCCTGAGTTCGGGTGGTACTCAAACATCCTCTCGGAATCACGACTAATGACAAAGGATAGCGCTTAAACATCCGGTCGGATAGTTTCAATCGATCGGACATTGAATCGTAGCAGCGATCGAGTTAATACCCTGTATCGTAGCAGCGTTTCGTGCTATGTGTGTGTTTGGTAGTAAACTGTAAATATCTGGACGTACGAAATGAATTTGAACGTCGAACGAACGCAGGAAATCAAGTCCCAATGCCTGCTATTTATACACGAAAATTGACAGGCTTACGGACCGTAAGCCTTATCCCTTACGGTCCGTAAGGGACACCTTTTCACTATAGGTTTGCTACGTGTGTTTCTAGCCTAGCTGAGTCAACCGTTCGAGAAATTTCGAATTAGACAGCAATATATATGGATAATCGTCGAGTAGGGAATACCCCCCCTGAGTTTTAGGGCCCTGATCCTGATTCTGATTATTCTGAAATTTTTAGGGTATATGTAGAAGTACTTGGGTGTCTCAATTAAGGTTTCCTTGAGAACAAAATAATAAATAATAGTTTTGGTAAGAGTTGTTATCGTTTGGGACAAAAAGGGAATAAAACGGTGAGAAAAGAAAATGGACCCACTTTGTAACTTTAGGGTTTAACTAGAAAGTCTCCTGATATAAATTTTACGTATAATCTTTTGAGCTATTTAAAAATATATAATGTACTTGTGTTAAGTATGGTACCCCTAATTCAATCTTGTCCCGGTGTCCCGAGACCGAATCCTAATAACTTAGTCGGGCATAGCCCTGACATACGTTATGAGGCTCAGATCAATCGGAAATGGTAGCGGTGATCGGGAGTTAAAACACTTAAAACGGAGGAGAACCCTATTATTATAATAAATAAAATAAATAATTACTATAGAATTTTTTAGAGGAAAAGATGGGCGACACATGAAATATATGAATACCTTTGAATGATATCTGTTCCATATATATACTAAATGGTAGATCCCACGATTTCATATGTTACACCTATTTGAATTCTTGTCAAGCATAGGTACACTTATAATTTTAATATTTTATTTTGAGCTTATCTCGATATACACTTCAACAGAAGTTTCAATTGTTAACTTTAATTTAATATTTTATTATTTTATTTCGTAA
The DNA here is from genome assembly GCA_030545235.1 of Helianthus tuberosus. NCBI lineage: Eukaryota > Viridiplantae > Streptophyta > Magnoliopsida > Asterales > Asteraceae > Helianthus > Helianthus tuberosus. Next base: position 18,668,397 of record CM060415.1, on the reverse strand, counting down.
GTTTTAGTTTTATTATTATTATTATTATTATATATATATTATAATTAATTTAACTGCTTCAGTTATTTGGCGTGTATAACTTTTTATAATAGAACGTTCTACAAAATAATGAATATATCATTCGAACGAGAATATTTTTGTCTACAATTGGGTCTAAGTTTTATTAAAAACGGAGTAGGTTCAAAATATAATGTATTTTTATATTTTTATTATTATACGGTTCCTAGGCCCGTCTAGGTACTTCATATTTCTAACAGTCGACTTACCCGTAATATACCCGTCTAATACTATAAGTTTTTATACTTTTATTTTATTAGAAAGGTCACCCATATATATGCCAACTAATTATATTATTTCAACCAACTATATAAAATAGTGTTTAAAACTATTTGGATTGAATATTTATATTAAAAATAAACTAGTTACTAGTGGTTAATAAATTTAACCAAACCTATAATTTATATAATAAAAATAGGAATGTTACATTCTCCCCACCTTGTTTTAAATCTCGTCATCGAGATTTGGGTTACGATATTTCTTTGAGACTTATGTCACATCTTATTTAATAAAAATAATATTAAGGTAGATGACACAGAATCAAAATATCTAATTTTGTGAATACGAGTTGTACAATAAATAGAACGTAATGGTTCAACTGAATTAATTCAAGAAATCGATGACAAACGAATGAAAATGAAATGATATAATTTCCAAGGTGACTAGGTTCAAACCAAAAGATATATGATTAATAGATATTTAAAATGAATGTGAAGGATTTTTAGAATCAATAAAAAAATTCTTTGTCAAAAGAAAGCTTACTTTGATTGGCAACCGAGGAAGACTTAGAATTGACAGGTTCCAAACGAAATAAAAGCATGAAAAATGATTTGTCAAATTTTTATGATATGAGAAAATCAAAGTGTTGAGATGAGTGAATTGCAAAGATACACCAAAAGACAATAGAGTTAGTGTATCATTGTTTTAGAGTTCCAAGTTGTTTTAATTTGTGAAACAATGTGATAGTACACTATTAGTGACCATATTTTTTCATACTATGTCCTAGAGATTGAAATATAATAAAAACAAGTTGTTTTGGCATGACCAACTATTATATTATATTTGTAAAGCAAATGTAATATATATTATTTGTGTCCTTGTCTGAACCGTATCTTATATATCAAATATAAATACTATGTAATATATATTATTTGTTACGCATTTTTACTATATGTAAATGGTCACCACTTTTAAATAAATATTATTTTAGTATTCTACTATACTATGTAAAATACTTATATTTACTATGTAATATATATTACAAAACACTGCAATGAAGTTATTACATTACAAAATATTTATTATTTTGTAAAAGAAATCATTTTTATTTATAACGTTAAATGAAAGTTGTAAATAAAGGTGTAAAAATATTTATTGTACAAAAGTATTTGTAAATATATATCACTTAATGGATCGATTCTATGTGATTACTTATTTTCATTTTGAAACCATATAACGTTGTGAATGTATTTACAAATGTTGTAAATAAGTGAAAACGAGAACTATTCTTATATATTACAATGTTCTCCTAATCCAACGTAGTTGATGACTACCATATTATTCTTATATGGTCATTTTCTTGCTAGAGCGTTATGGTACATAGTTACCACAAAATATGTGATAGACAATTATTTATATAATTTTATTTGTCTCTCTAATTCTTGTATTGTTTTATGAAAATATGTCTTCTCCTTACAGTACAAAGTAAAATATTTTTATATATAATTAAGATTTACTAAATAAGTATGATGACTTAATTTATATACATTAACTAGTTATTATCATGGTTGGATATTGGTTAGTGCTGCCTTGTTTAAGCATAGTTGATCAGTCCATGCCTAACTAAGGCTAGGCTACCCAATACCTGCCCTTGACAATAACCCTAGTACCTAAAAATAATACTAACACTACTACTATTAATATATCATTACTAATAATAAAACTAATATTAATTACTAATAATAAATTACTAAAAATTAAATGAGAGTATACCTCAAACGAAATTTTATAAAAATAAAGTTTCTTCACCTCAATGGTTTAACAAGAATTTTTAAATATAATAATACTATATTATAAAATAGGTAATTACTTATGTAAGTTTCCATATATAATCAATTTCAAGAAATTCATTGATTTGACAAAGAGTTATCGTTTTGCAATAATGTGGTTCACAGTGCTAAAATCAAGTATAGCGAAATTATATTTGAGTTTGGATAAAATAACAAATTAGAATGAAGCCCTCCAGTGATCTTCATAAATTAAATGAACCACATGCGCAACGAACAGTGCATGTATAACGTGTGGATTTACCAAGAAATGAAATAGATCAATATTCACTACTATGAAAGAATTCCTCATGGTATGATGACCATTAGGGGAAGTAGAAACACGAAAGTCAATTTATTATTTGCAGAAGTCAGAATTTCAACGAAAGAAATATAAGAACTTCTATCTGGAATTTTGTGTGATAACCGTTGTTAAGTGACATTACTAGGGAATGTGAATAAAATGAAATAGGGAATTTGCAAAGGTATGTGACTCCTTTTGCAGTGATAATAATTATGACTCTGATTAGACTGTGCACTGATGGTTGTGAAATCTTGTTACAACGTACCTTAGCGAGATTCATGTCGTTTGTAGGATCACGTGGCAAAGTGCTTCTTTTTTATTAGTAGTTCTTTTACTGACGGAATTAGCATTGGTGTCACCGTGCCCAATTTATCTTTTCCAAAGGTCTAGCCTTGGAAGCTGTGTGTAATATACTTCAACGTCTGTGGATTTATAATTAAATTTTCATGTGTTTTCTTATGCACTACCACAACTTTTCATTCTTCTTACTTGCGTTAATAGTTTATGGTAACGTATTGGAAATTCTTATACTTTTGATAGTGTCCCAACTTAAAGGGTTTCCATCGTTTATATTGTCGTACGAGTTACGTGGTAAATGATCAAACGAAATAATGTTTGATATCGGAATTATAGATATATACGAGAGATTCCTAATAAAGAAATCTATAATTATTATTGACACATATGCTTGTGCTTTATTCCAAATTGTCAATCCTTATGGTTATTGGATTTCCTTATAGATATACATATCTATATAATCATATATTTCACATACTGTAATATACATACACTTCATAATGTATTTAACAGATTTGTATTTCCAAGAACCAGTCAAATATCTGGTCATGATACTATTTAGGGAAATCTTGTTACTTGTTTGGCATATTATATACCCCGTCTTATCCGGTTCGCGCCGGAGAGGTAATCCCAGTATATCCGGACAAGCTGGAGAGTCTGCTACACCATACCCAGTCTTGCCGGAGAAACTTTTCTGTTGCCCATAAATAGTATCTTTTCAAGATTTTAAAGGTGCCACTTTTGTTAGGACTTTTATCCAGAATTAGGGAAACTTGTATTCCCATAACATATCTTTATTCTAGACCAAGTAATATCAATAAGCAATAATTAATAGCAGTTAAGTGTTATTGCCTGCATTGTTCTAATTGTCATTCTTACGGTATACCAAAACCTATCATACTTTATTTACACAAGTACTTAGCTTATCTTGAAGCTTATATTAAGGCATCTTTTCTTAAGTTCAAGTCTAAATACTATCCTGTGTGCTACCAGTTAATAGCAATCTCCTAACTCTTAGGTATTTTATTACAACACCTATTGGCTTAAAGCAGTGGCTCTGATACCACCTTCTGTCACGACCCCTGACCCACCCTGGACGGAATCGGGAGCCGCGAACAGCCACGTGGTACCGGTGATTATTTTGAAAACGTTGCAGCGGAAATTTCATCAGGACCGTGAGTTAGGAAAATATCAGAGTTTAGAAAACACCGGATTTTATTTATTAAATAGATGGGATAAACCCATGTTTTACAAAGGTAGCTTTAATAAAGATAAATTTGATTACATAAAACAATATTTCTTAATTTGATTTAATTAATAAAATAAGCCACTTCTTGAAGCCTTTCAGTGCCGTATCCATCTCTTACTTCAATCTACTGTAATTACCTGAAACGCGTTTTAAAAAGGTTTTGTCAGCAGGAAATACTGGTGAGTTCATTCATTTTATAAAACATATTTGTTATACTTCACAGCATTAAGAGTTTTTATATTTGCTTCTTTAAGATTGGCAAAGACTTAATCACTGCAAAGGATAACTAGAAAACAGTGTTATAATTTACAGTATTAAGGGAGATTACAATGTTTCAGATATCAAACCAACTACCCACAGTATTTGTCACTCGACCGGATCTGTGACTATGGTCATATCACCATTGGCCACCCGCTTGTCCAATGGCAAAGATTATCAAGTAATGTATACAAAACCCCACATACTGGCTGTAATTTGGTAATTACATAAACTTAATCCCTGTAATTATAACCTTGAAAATAAATTTGCTTTTGAAAGTAATTTGATAAAAAGAGAATGACTCACATTATAAGCATGCAGATTCATACGGCCAAAGTTTAGTCTACAGATAAGCCTTGATATATTGCAGATTTATACAGGCAGAGCTTAGCCTATTGATTTAGCTTTTGTAACCTAGTGCACACGAACTAGGTAAGTAACTTAATACAGCAATTACGATAACTCACGAGATTAAAACCCTCACAACAAATGACAAAGTGCAATCACTTAAACATCCATCGGATTCACAACGAATGACAGAGTATTCCCCGAGTTCGGGTGGTACTCAAACATCCTGTCGGAATCACGACTAATGACAAAGGATAGCGCTTAAACATCCGGTCGGATAGTTTCAATCGATCGGACATTGAATCGTAGCAGCGATCGAGTTAATACCCTGTATCGTAGCAGCGTTTCGTGCTATGTGTGTGTTTGGTAGTAAACTTTAAATATCTGGACGTACGAAATGAATTTGAACATCGAACGAACGCAGGAAATCAAGTCCCAATGCCTGCTATTTATACACGAAAATTGACAAGCTTACGGACCGTAAGCCTTATCCCTTACGGTCCGTAAGGGACACCTTTTCACTATAGGTTTGCCACGTGTGTTTCTAGCCTAGCTGAGTCAACCGTTCGAGAAATTTCGAATTAGACAGCAATATATATGGATAATCGTCGAGTAGGGAATACCCCCCCCCTGAGTTTTAGGGCCCTGATCCTGATTCTGATTGTTCTGAAATTTTTAGGGTATATGTAGAAGTACTTGGGTGTCTCAATTAAGGTTTCCTTGAGAACAAAATAATAAATAATAGTTTTGGTATGAGTTGTTATGGTTTGGGACAAAAAGGGAATAAAACGGTGAGAAAAGAAAATGGACCCACTTTGTAACTTTAGGGTTTAACTAGAAAGTCTCCTGATATAAATTTTAGGTATAATCTTTTGAGCTATTTAAAAATATATAATGTACTTGTGTTAAGTATGGTACCCCTAATTCAACCTTGTCCCGGTGTCCCGAGACCGAATCCTAATAACTTAGTCGGGCATAGCCCTGACATACGTTATGAGGCTCAGATCAATCGGAAAGGGTAGCGGTGATCGGGAGTTAAAACACTTAAAACGGAGCAGAACCTTATTATTATTATAAATAAAATAAATAATTACTATAGAATTTTTGAGAGGAAAAGATGGGCGACACAGGAAATATATGAATACCTTTGAATGATATATGTTCCATATATATACTAAATGGTAGATCCCACGATTTCGTATGTTACACCTATTTGAATTCTTGTCAAGCATAGGTACACTTATAATTTTAATATTTTATTTTGAGCTTATCTCGATATACACTTCAACAGAAGTTTCAATTGTTAACTTTAATTTAATATTTTATTATTTTATTTCGTAAGTTTTAGTTTTATTATTATTATATATATATTATAATTAATTTAACTGCTTCAGTTATTTGGCGTGTATAACTTTTTAAAATAGAACGTTCTACAAAATAATGAATATATCATTCGAACGAGAATATTTTTGTCTACAATTGGGTCTAAGTTTTATTAAAAACGGAGTAGGTTCAAAATATAATGTATTTTTATATTTTTATTATTATACGGTTCCTAGGCCCGTCTAGGTACTTCATATTTCTAACAGTCGACTTACCCGTAATATACCCGTCTAATACTATAAGTTTTTATACTTTTATTTTATTAGAAAGGTCACCCATATATATGCCAACTAATTATATTATTTCAACCAACTATATAAAATAGTGTTTAAAACTATTTGGATTGAATATTTATATTAAAAATAAACTAGTTACTAGTGGTTAATAAATTTAACCAAACCTATAATTTATATAATAAAAATAGGAATGTTACATTCTCCCCACCTTGTTTTAAATCTCGTCATCGAGATTTGGGTTACGATATTTCTTTGAGACTTATGTCACATCTTATTTAATAAAAATAATATTAAGGTAGATGACACAGAATCAAAATATCTAATTTTGTGAATACGAGTTGTACAATAAATAGAACGTAATGGTTCAACTGAATTAATTCAAGAAATCGATGACAAACGAATGAAAATGAAATGATATAATTTCCAAGGTGACTAGGTTCAAACCAAAAGATATATGATTAATAGATATTTAAAATGAATGTGAAGGATTTTTAGAATCAATAAAAAAATTCTTTGTCAAAAGAAAGCTTACTTTGATTGGCAACCGAGGAAGACTTAGAATTGACAGGTTCCAAACGAAATAAAAGCATGAAAAATGATTTGTCAAATTTTTATGATATGAGAAAATCAAAGTGTTGAGATGAGTGAATTGCAAAGATACACCAAAAGACAATAGAGTTAGTGTATCATTGTTTTAGAGTTCCAAGTTGTTTTAATTTGTGAAACAATGTGATAGTACACTATTAGTGACCATATTTTTTCATACTATGTCCTAGAGATTGAAATATAATAAAAACAAGTTGTTTTGGCATGACCAACTATTATATTATATTTGTAAAGCAAATGTAATATATATTATTTGTGTCCTTGTCTGAACCGTATCTTATATATCAAATATAAATACTATGTAATATATATTATTTGTTACGCATTTTTACTATATGTAAATGGTCACCACTTTTAAATAAATATTATTTTAGTATTCTACTATACTATGTAAAATACTTATATTTACTATGTAATATATATTACAAAACACTGCAATGAAGTTATTACATTACAAAATATTTATTATTTTGTAAAAGAAATCATTTTTATTTATAACGTTAAATGAAAGTTGTAAATAAAGGTGTAAAAATATTTATTGTACAAAAGTATTTGTAAATATATATCACTTAATGGATCGATTCTATGTGATTACTTATTTTCATTTTGAAACCATATAACGTTGTGAATGTATTTACAAATGTTGTAAATAAGTGAAAACGAGAACTATTCTTATATATTACAATGTTCTCCTAATCCAACGTAGTTGATGACTACCATATTATTCTTATATGGTCATTTTCTTGCTAGAGCGTTATGGTACATAGTTACCACAAAATATGTGATAGACAATTATTTATATAATTTTATTTGTCTCTCTAATTCTTGTATTGTTTTATGAAAATATGTCTTCTCCTTACAGTACAAAGTAAAATATTTTTATATATAATTAAGATTTACTAAATAAGTATGATGACTTAATTTATATACATTAACTAGTTATTATCATGGTTGGATATTGGTTAGTGCTGCCTTGTTTAAGCATAGTTGATCAGTCCATGCCTAACTAAGGCTAGGCTACCCAATACCTGCCCTTGACAATAACCCTAGTACCTAAAAATAATACTAACACTACTACTATTAATATATCATTACTAATAATAAAACTAATATTAATTACTAATAATAAATTACTAAAAATTAAATGAGAGTATACCTCAAACGAAATTTTATAAAAATAAAGTTTCTTCACCTCAATGGTTTAACAAGAATTTTTAAATATAATAATACTATATTATAAAATAGGTAATTACTTATGTAAGTTTCCATATATAATCAATTTCAAGAAATTCATTGATTTGACAAAGAGTTATCGTTTTGCAATAATGTGGTTCACAGTGCTAAAATCAAGTATAGCGAAATTATATTTGAGTTTGGATAAAATAACAAATTAGAATGAAGCCCTCCAGTGATCTTCATAAATTAAATGAACCACATGCGCAACGAACAGTGCATGTATAACGTGTGGATTTACCAAGAAATGAAATAGATCAATATTCACTACTATGAAAGAATTCCTCATGGTATGATGACCATTAGGGGAAGTAGAAACACGAAAGTCAATTTATTATTTGCAGAAGTCAGAATTTCAACGAAAGAAATATAAGAACTTCTATCTGGAATTTTGTGTGATAACCGTTGTTAAGTGACATTACTAGGGAATGTGAATAAAATGAAATAGGGAATTTGCAAAGGTATGTGACTCCTTTTGCAGTGATAATAATTATGACTCTGATTAGACTGTGCACTGATGGTTGTGAAATCTTGTTACAACGTACCTTAGCGAGATTCATGTCGTTTGTAGGATCACGTGGCAAAGTGCTTCTTTTTTATTAGTAGTTCTTTTACTGACGGAATTAGCATTGGTGTCACCGTGCCCAATTTATCTTTTCCAAAGGTCTAGCCTTGGAAGTCGTGTGTAATATACTTCAACGTCTGTGGATTTATAATTAAATTTTCATGTGTTTTCTTATGCACTAGCACAACTTTTCATTCTTCTTACTTGCGTTAATAGTTTATGGTAACGTATTGGAAATTCTTATACTTTTGATAATGTCCCAACTTAAAGGGTTTCCATCGTTTATATTGTCGTACGAGTTACGTGGTAAATGATCAAACGAAATAATATTTGATATCGGAATTATAGATATATACGAGAGATTCCTAATAAAGAAATCTATAATTATTATTGACACATATGCTTGTGCTTTATTCTAAATTGTCAATCCTTATGGTTTTTGGATTTCCTTATAGATATACATATCTATATAATCATATATTTCACATACTGTAATATACATACACTTCATAATGTATTTAACATATTTGTATTTCCAAGAACCAGTCAAATATCTGGTCATGATACTATTTAGGGAAATCTTGTCACTTGTTTGACATATTATATACCCCGTCTTATCCGGTTCGCGCCGGAGAGGTAATCCCAGTATATCCGGACAAGCTGGAGAGTCTGCTACACCATACCCAGTCTTGCCGGAGAAACTTTTCTATTTCCCATAAATAGTATCTTTTCAAGATTTTAAAGGTGCCTCTTTTGTTAGGACTTTTATCCAGAATTAGGGAAACTTGTATTCCCATAACATATCTTTATTCTAGACCAAGTAATATCAATAAGCAAGAATTAATAGCAGTTAAGTGTTATTGCCTGCAATGTTCTAATTGTCATTCTTACGGTATACCAAAACCTATCATACTTTATTTACACAAGTACTTAGCTTATCTTGAAGCTTATATTAAGGCATCTTTTCTTAAGTTCAAGTCTAAATACTATCCTGTGTGCTACCAGTTAATAGCAATCTCCTAACTCTTAGGTATTTTATTACAACACCTATTGGCTTAAAGCAGTGGCTCTGATACCACCTTCTGTCACGACCCCCGGCCCACCCTGGACGGAATCGGGAGCCGCGAACAGCCACGTGGTACCGGTGATTATTTTGAAAACGTTGCAGCGGAAATTTCATCAGGACCGTGAGTTAGGAAAATATCAGAGTTTAGAAAACACCGGATTTTATTTATTAAATAGATGGGATAAACCCATGTTTTACAAAGGTAGCTTTAATAAAGATAAATTTAATTACATAAAACAATATTTCTTAATTTGATTTAATTAATAAAATAAGCCACTTCTTGAAGCCTTTCAGTGCCGTATCCATCTCTTACTTCAATCTACTGTAATTACCTGAAACGCGTTTTAAAAAGGTTTTGTCAGCAGGAAATACTGGTGAGTTCATTCATTTTATAAAACATATTTGTTATACTTTTGACAACATTAAGAGTTTTTATATTTGCTTCTTTAAGATTGGCAAAGACTTAATCACTGCAAAGGATAACTAGAAAACAGTGTTATAATTTACAGTATTAAGGGAGATTACAATGTTTCAGATATCAAACCAACTACCCACAGTATTTGTCACTCGACCGGATCTGTGACTATGGTCATATCACCATTGGCCACCCGTTTGTCCAATGGCAAAGATTATCAAGTAATGTATACAAAACCCCACATACTGGCTGTAATTTGGTGATTACATAAACTTAATCCCTGTAATTATAACCTTAAAATAATCTTGCTTTTGAAAGTAATTTGATAAAGAGAGAATGACTCACATTATAAGCATGCAGATTCATACGGCCAAAGTTTAGTCTACAGATAAGCCTTGATATATTGCAGATTTATACAGGCAGAGCTTAGCCTATTGATTTAGCCTTTGTAACCTAGTGCACACGAACTAGGTAAGTAACTTAATACAGCAATTACGATAACTCACGAGATTAAAACCCTCACAACAAATGCCAAAGTGCAATCACTTAAACATCCATCGGATTCACAACGAATGACAGAGTATTCCCCGAGTTCGGGTGGTACTCAAACATCCTGTCGGAATCACGACTAATGACAAAGGATAGCGCTTAAACATCCGGTCGGATAGTTTCAATCGATCGGACATTGAATCGTAGCAGCGATCGAGTTAATACCCTGTATCGTAGCAGCGTTTCGTGCTATGTGTGTGTTTGGTAGTAAACTTTAAATATCTGGACGTACGAAATGAATTTGAACGTCGAACGAACGCAGGAAATCAAGTCCCAATGCCTGCTATTTATACACGAAAATTGACAGGCTTACGGACCGTAAGCCTTATCCCTTACGGTCCGTAAGGGACACCTTTTCACTATAGGTTTGTCACGTGTGTTTCTAGCCTAGCTGAGTCGACCGTTCGAGAAATTTCGAATTAGACAGCAATATATATGGATAATCATCGAGTAGGGAATACCCCCCCAGAGTTTTAGGGCCCTGATCCTGATTCTGATTGTTCTTAAAATTTTAGGGTATATGTAGAAGTACTTGGTGTCTCAATTAAGGTTTCCTTGAGAACAAAATAATAAATAATAGTTTTGGTAAGAGTTGTTATGGTTTGGGACAAAAAGGGAATAAAACGGTGAGAAAAGAAAATGTACCCACTTTGTAACTTTATGGTTTAACTAGAAAGTCTCCTGGTATAAATTTTAGGTATAATCTTTTGAGCTATTTAAAAATATATAATGTACTTGTGTTAAGTATGGTACCCCTAATTCAACCTTGTCCCGGTGTCCCGAGACCGAATCCTAATAACTTAGTCGGGCAGAGCCCTGACATACGTTATGAGGCTCAGATCAATCGGAAAGGTTAGCGGTGATCGGGAGTTAAAACATTTAAAACGGAGGAGAACCTTATTATTATTATAAATAAAATAAATAATTACTATAGAATTTTTGAGAGGAAAAGATGGGCGACACAGGAAATATATGAATACCTTTGAATGATATATGCTCCATATATATACTAAACTAGGTGTACACCCGTGTGAACACACGGGTTTGTTTTAATAACGATCGGAAGCAAATACTAAAAAACATATTATAATATATTATTTAAATTCTTTATGTTTAGTTACATATCTTTATAAAACAATGTTAAAGACAATTTGTTTTAGTGTACATGTTTGATATAGAAATAAGGTAAATAATTGATAATATTTTGTCGAAAATGAATGCATGACCTAATTTTATGTTGTCTAATAACTTCTTATATATGATGTTAATTTTTTTTGACACATTGTTAGTGTAAAATTCAGTAAAGGTCCATTGTTATTGTATAATTCAATAATACTAAAAACAGAATATAATATATGATTTAAATTCTTTGCATTTAGTTACATATCTTTATAAAACAATGTTAATGAAATTATGTGTTAGTGTACATGGTTGATATACAAATAAGCTAAGTACTTGGTAATATGTTGTCTAAAATGAAAACATGAACTAATATGTTGTTTAAAATGAATACATATCTTTATAAAATGTCTTTTTTATACCCTCAAATCTTAATGATAAACATATATGATTAGAACATTCACACTTCTCAATAAAATCATTTTCATCTTCTCTCAAGTCCTAAAACACAGAACTTCATCTTCATCTTCAATCATCTTCATCGGATCATCTTCATCTTCATCGAAATCATCTTCATCGGAATCATCTTCCTCTTCTGTAATCTTGACCGATCATCAGCTTCATCTTCATCATCATCATCTTCTATAACAATCGAAGGTAATATCACATACCTAAAACATGATCGACACTATGTTTTTGATATGCTAGAATGTAACAGGTTTTGTGTGAAAATATTGTTTGATTCTTGTGGGTTTTTGTCTCGGGTATCAAAACAGAGGTTTGGGTTTTGTTTATTATGAAGGTTTGTTTCAGGTTTTATATGAAAATATTGTTTGATTCTTGTGGGTTTTTGTCTCGAGTATCAAAACAGAGGTTTTGTTTGATTCTTGTGGGTTTTTGTCTCGGGTAGCAAAACAGAGGTTTTGAATGTGTTTTCGGTTCCTCATATGAGATCAATTGTGTTTTGGTTTTGATTCTTGTGGGTTTTTGTCTCGGGTATCAACTGAGTATATTGTTCAAAATGTATCATTGATTTCTATAGTTTCAGATCTCATGTGATCATTTGGCTGATTCTTGTGTGTTTTTCTCTAAAAACAATTAGAGCACAGATCTAGGTTGTTTATTGAAACTATGATACTTGTGGGTTTTAATTTCTGAATCAAATGCGAAGAAACAAATGACGGAAATTGATAAAGCGCATCAGTGTGTAGTTATTTGAACACATCAATATTGATACTTGAAATGTGAAAATTGATTTTTGGTTATTTGAGAATTGTTTAAAAAGAAGAACTAAATCAGAATTAAATTTTATACAAATGAACTGTTCGGATCAGTTTCGGATTGATGTGTTCGTCATATTGATTTTTGGTTTGATTCGATGATATGTGTTCCTCATATTGGTCATTTGAATGTGTTTATATTGGTCATTTGAGAATTGTTTAATAAGATGAACTAAATCAGAATTAAATTTTATACAAATGAACTGATCGGATCAGTTTCGGATTGATGTGTTCCTCATATTGATTTTTGGTTTGATTCGATGATATGGGTTCCTCATATTGGTCATTTGATTGTGTTTATATTGGTCATTTGAATGTGTTTTATTGTACAGAATGGCTGCGGATGTAAAGATACGCAAAAAACCAAGCACGAAGGCGAGAACACTTGACAACCTCCTAGAAGATGGTGCGGTGCACATAAGGAAGTAATTGATCAGAACGATCAATTGTATATGAATGAATATAACCCCAGTGGCAGATATGTAATTAGCGAGCTCTGGAATTTCAAGGAAAATCGAAGAGCTACACTGGGGTTATATTCATTCATATGAATGAATATAACCCAAGTGGTAGATATGTAATTACCTACACTGAGATTATATTCATTCATATCTGCTACATTCCGAAGTGCACCCATCAGCAAGGATCCACAATTGCTTGTGGTGATATGACATTTTGTCTCTGTATTGTATGTTACGGTCTTTTGTTATCGAGTCTGTAAGTCCTGTCAAGTCTACGAAGTTGGTATGACGTATTTTCTCTATATTGTATGTATTAAAACTTTACATTTAATATACATTTAGGCTTTAATAATTAGTTATATATAGTATGCACATAATTATTAGATTGCATTTATTTAAAAAAGATTTGATTATTAGATTGCATTTATTAGATTTAATATACAATTTAAGCCTTAATTTTTCTCAAAAAATTATTTGTTCAGGTTTGATATAGAAATAATCTAAGTAATTGATAATATGTTGTCTACAAATCCGATTATTAATCATTTCTAAATGTTTTCTAACCATTTGTATCTAAAATTCAGATTATTAATCATTTCTTCATGTTTTCTAACCATTTGTGTCTAAATAACCCGAACAACATGCCATATACTTGTATATAGACACGTATGCAAAGGCAATGTCATTTTATTGCCCACTATGCCATCGATCGCCTAAAACCACTTGGAAAGCCCTGCCAAAGTATAGATACCATGATTGCATATCGAGCAACAAACGCAAAGCTGATTTTAAGGAACCTTTGCTTTAGTTCATGCATCATCTTTTATCTTTTACGTTTTTAAACACACTCGCATTCTAAGAAAAGCAGAACAATTATATTTCTTAAACTGAGTTTCTATTTTTTTTCATGTCTAACTGGGATATAAGGTGTGGCCATAAGCATCAGTATCACTGATAAGAAGAAAATAACCAAAATTCTGATAAAGTATAAAATTTCAAAATTTGACAAATCAAAACAAACTCTTAAATAATAAGTCAAGAAGTCGAACGCATACAAAAGAGAAATATTGATCATGGTGTTTTCACTTCCATGTTTATAAACTTGCATATTTTTTTCTATTACATATCAAGTTAGACTCTACATACAAAACATGGAATAGAAATAACCTTTAACATACCCTAAAAATACCTTACGAACTCACAATTTGTAAACTATGATTCAACCCGAAAACCGACCCTGAATCATTTAAGCATGGCTTCCTCTTTCTGAACTGTTTTGGCAGCCGCAACCATCGCTTATAACGGTTGTTTAGACACCATTACCAGTCCCAAAACTGTACCTAATTGCATGTTGTTGGTATTCCTTTTCTTGTTTTGTTATGGTACTCGTTACCCCTACTATCCAATGTTATTTGACCACTGTTCACAGCATCGAGGCACCACCCACGCAGCCACAAACAACCCAAATCGCTGCTGCCCCAACACAAGGATTTGCTCCAGAAACCGTAGGACGCATGACAATGTGGTCTGGTTCGCTGCACTTTTATAACAAAGTCCTTATGTTAGTTTTTCAATTCTAATTAAATCTCATTTTACTACACCATTACCTATAGAATAAACTCAATAGGAAGTATCTAATCGTTAATACGAACTCAATTTACCAGAGACTATCATAAATAAGCCTTGTGTAAATTTACCTATTTAAATACGTTGATTTTTTTTGTCCAAATAAGCACCAAGCAATATCAAATCCATTCCACAATGACCATTTTTATGAACTTGATTTTTAAGTCCAGTTGAATGTAAAAACACATCTGCATCAACATCAACATCAACATCATCAAATAAAGTCTAAGTTTTTAGCACATGAATGAATAAAATTTCGTTCAAAAAGTTCAAAATAATACACTTAACACTCCAATCAATTCTTAATGTTAAACTATGTTTATAATAATAATAAAGTATGTTAAAGCTATATATGGGGTATGTCAGTCAAAATTCAATAATCTCAACATGTACCCTATGATAGAGATTCATTATCTCTATAACTTATCAGTTTATATTCTACAAACTCTTAGCGACCAATTGAGATGAATTTCATTTTAGAATGAACATAACTAAAAGGTTTAACTTTATCACAATTATAATTAGCTCATGATTAATAACAGTTTTAAAATCTAACCATTACCTTGAACCTAATGACTTTCATGCCAAGATCCAGGGATGTTTGGGATACTTAGCAGCAACCTTTCGTACAATATCGTAGGAAAACCCAAACAGTGTTTCTGGCTTTGGTGCAGCCTTTCTTGCATTGTCAATGTCTGCAAAAAACCTAAATCAGAAAGGTTGGAAATAAAATTTGAAATCGGTAAATATAATAAACCTGCCACTTACGTAGATTCAGGCCATCCTCATTCATAATGCTTTTGCCTAATGTTTTCTTTGCTTTTTAGGGGGGAGATGGGTGCTTCTCTCCATAGGGCATACAAAGCACAGATTATTGGCGGAAGCCCGCCACATTTAACATATAAAGTTTTTTTATATGTTAAATATGGCGGGCTGCCGCCAATAACCTGTGTTTTGTATGCCCTAGGAGAGAAGCACCTATGTTCCCCTTAAAAAGCAAAGAAAACATTTCATGGCTGATTTGATGTTTTTCGTTGCTGAAAGGTCATTAGTCATGACTGTGTGAACATGCTTTACCTGAGAACAAATGCCCCAAGTTAAGCTCAAGGTTTTTCAACTTGATCAAATGTCACTTATACCCTTTAATAAAGACCTTGTTCGTTTTTTGCACGCCCTGTTCGTTTTTTTTAATGTTGAAACAACGTTAAAACCTAAAACCCTATGCTGAAGCGTCGTTTTTTGCACCTGATTGGGCCGAGGCGTCGCCTCAAAACGCTTCACGTGTTTTGACGCTTCAGAGCAAATAAAGCGTTTTGCCAAACGGTTAACGCTTTAAGCGAGCTTAAAGCGCGCTTTTTTAAACTAAGTTTCCAACACAAGAAAACTACACAATTGTTTTATTTTATTTTTTACTATTTTCTTCTTTAGCACATTAAATGTAATAATTGAATGTGATAACAAAAGCAGTGTGACTTACAGGAAGTGACTCCCATATGGCTTCATCAGTCAAATGTTCTTCATTTACTGGCAGTAACGCCTTGCACATTCTGTACACATTACAAATCTTGTTTTCAGATTATAGGGTTACTTATTTCAATATTCATTTACAAAATCACCCACAAATAAAACTAAAGCGACCTAATGGTCGGACCATCGGTTCCCCTTCAACAATCAGATTAACAAACTTAGAATGCTTGTACTCCAATTACTGTGTAGGTCTCAGTTGATATGGAAGTAACCATATCAGAGGATACTCAATGGTATTTAATGCTCGGACCATCGGTTCCCCTTCAACAATAACTTGAGGTAAGCCTACAACAGGAACTTTATCTTATGAAAGTCAACTCAAGTTTATAATGTCGATGATACAATCAGTAGCTTAAAAATTTTAAGCATGTAATTGAGCATTCTTGTCAAACACAAAGAATGGTTCTTAAAGTTAACCAATATCCAAAAATGAGCATTCTTGTCTGCAAATCCAATAACATATTCCAAACATAAACCTAGGAACATAAATCCTAACCAACAATTAATCATCAAATTCTTTAATATAGTTTGAAGTGTCTTAGAGATAAAGGAAGTAAATCAGTTCGGTAAATAGAGTATTATAAAACCTCAAAGTAAGAAATCCCAAGTGTGGTTTTTGAAAAACATATATTAATAAACTTCATGAAGGCACTATGCAAGAACATATACAAATCATATAAAAGATTTGAAAATTTAGTCTTCATGTAAAACTCACAAGACACTTCACTGTTCTTTAACATTAACTCCAGTCTCTACTTCATTATTTTTTATAAGCGGTTCAAGATTACTAACCAATACCATGTGACTAAACCGTTCCTTGTCATCTTCTTTACTCATTGGCAGAAATAAATTAGACTTTAGGGACAAACTTAATGTGATCTTTGCCCCAGCTTCACTGTCATCGAAAGTAGAAATATTTTTAACAAAACAAACAAAAAATTTTAACGAAACAACACGTCATAGAAACTGGTAAAACTAAAATTTTAACGAAACAACACGTCATAAACCCAAAATTTTAACCAACCAGTAGCAATCTTGGATAAAAGAAACTGGTAAAACTAAAATTGCAAAATTATGAAAGCAGTGAAACTTTGAATATTCAATAATAAACCATAGTATTACAAAATTATGATTTTGAAAAATAATAAAAATTAAAAATTAAACATTACAATTAACACTTAATAGAATATCTCGTTCTCTCGCCTTCTTCCATGCAATTTCGTTTTTTGTTTTAATTTGTAGATCAGCTAGCATATCACAGGTCTTCTGATCCTGTTTCAGCAAATTTGTAATAAACTCTTCTGCTTTTTGTTTAAACTCTGTTGGAGTAGAAGAGGCAACTTCATCTAGCAGTGCAATGCTACTCCAGGTTTGCTTATAATATTTCTCACTAACAATAGCAACTTTTTGGTTGAGTTCTTCAGCGTTTCTTTGTTCTTGGAGTGACCAGGTTGAAAATTCGATTTTAAGATCAGTGGTATCGGACCAGTGGTAGAAGGTTTTCCTTGCCATTTAGGAAGAATGTAAGTGTTTTTGGACGATTTGTTTTAGGATGAATGTTTTTTTTTTAAACTGAAGTGTTGATGTTTTCAAGTAAAATAATAATGATGCTTTATAGTGTTTAAAATCTTTGATAAAGTAAATGAAGAGACATCTCCTAATTATGATAACCTTTTTTTGAAGGTTTCAATTTTGTTCCTTGGTTTTCTACATATTTAATTTTACTTGTTTTCCCATGAAAACTCATTTTTCAAAGGTTTTGCATTAAAATGCTTAATAGGATAACTGAACAGGCAATTCCCATATACACGTTTTTTACTCTTAAATCATTAAATGTACATGGTTTTTAAGTATAAATGTTAATTTAATGTTTGCCTTTAAAGCTGACATTTGGCCTGTTACATATAGTATATAATAGCATTGCCAATAATTTTTTTTTCATCAAAACAGATTCATTCAGTGAAACAAAAGTGCAACTATTATTGTTTTGCCTTAGTTCTTATAAATATATTAAAATGGAGTCATATACTTCTGCAAAATCTGACGATTTCAAGCAACACTTTATTAAACAAATCGAAGACCAAGTTTTGGCTGATAGATCTACTCTTCAAGAGTTGAAGAGGTGTTTTAACGGACTGGGACTTGGTCTGCTGACAAGAGACCAAGTTTCGAGGGACTTGAGGGCAATGCCGACTACTTCCGTTCGTGACCTGTGTGTTGCGAGTAATATAGAATGTGGAGAAAGAGATCTGGAGTTGATGAGAAAGATCAATGAGATACACCGAGAGGTTCAGTGCTCCATGGAGTTGAAGTTAAAGTTCCTTGATTCTTGAAATTAGAGTTAGATGTCTCTGATTAGTTTTCTTTTTTATATGTAATTGCTACTTTCTTAATACTTCATATTTTATAACTATTATTTTTTTTTTATCACAGTTTAGTTTTACATCTTTTCATGAGTTTGAAGATAAAGAGATGGTGTTCCATTTTCGATAAATTAGAAAATATTTCATCTAAATTTTTTTTCTTAACATTGTTGTTTGGTACCATGGATGATCTGTTTAATGTTCATTTATGTGCTGACTTTAACAATTTTGGAAGCGAAACAGTTTTAACAAACACGGGTAACTTTTTCCTTAATTTTAATTAAATTAAGATTATTTGGTACTTGTAGATATTCTAGGGCTAAAGTCGAAAGCTACATTAGGGACAACAGCACTCAATATGGTACTCTTACAGACTCAAGTGTAGTTGTTTGATCAATTGATTCTAATGTTTTATTAGCATTTTATTGATTCTTTGTTAGTTACATTTGATGGTGATCATATCAATAGTTAAGATCTATGAAAAACTTCAATTCAACGAAAGTTAAGTACCTTTTCAAGCTGATGTATAAAATTACTTCTACAAACTTCAATTCGATTATACCTCGGTCACACAGCCACCACAACTTCCGGTCGTTCCCAGCTCTCCTGCAGAATCAAAACTTAATTAGGCATTTAATCAAAAACTTGATGAACACAATTCAAAGAACAATTCTGCCTTGTCCTGTATCTGACCATGATGTGCACATTATACAAGATTAACTACTTACATGACAGTTAATTTATACAAGATTGTTTGGTAGTTGTATATATTCTAGGGCTAAAGTCGAAAGGTCCATTGGTGGCAGCAACACTCAATATGCTAGTCTTATAGACTCAAGTTTGTATCTTTTAATATATGTTCGTTTATTTAACAACATATTTTGATAACAAACGAAGGTGAACACGAAAATAATTTTATAGCCCTGAGATTAGAAAAAGACGTATAACAGGCAAGAAAGTAATTTTATGAAACCATGTTGAGGTAAAATGAGGAAAACAACCGTGTAGTCATTTAAGATGATTTTCGTCCTAATTTACAGCAAAAAGATGACAATAAAAACCCTAATGAAGGCTACCTTCAACCTAAATAATCCTAGAAATCAACCTAAAACAGTCTACAACACCCAAAAGTTAGAGTTTATACTATGCGCCTTGCTTAAAAAGCCCTCAGAAACACACAAACAGATTCAAACTGAAACTAAGTTACAACATAGCAATGTTGAACTTCTACTATAATCACATTGTTTTACACCATGAATGACAATATAAAGTTTATGCTTAAGATACATACCAGAAGTCTTTACGATAGAACAACCATTAGTTGTTGGAAACATGAAGCTTTGACCTATAAAAAGTTTGATGGTTGTTTTGGTATCTCCAATGGCCTAACTACACTTTCAAGCCATTCAATAGCTTTAAACCTTGTCATAGCTACAAAAAATGAAAAAAAAAATCAAATAATCAACAACGTTTCTATTGTTTTGTTAGAAAGAATTTGAAGGCAAAATTTAAAATTATACCTGCTCCTTGGACTTTCCTTGAAGGTAGAGTAACACTAAACAATACCGTTTCAAACTTTAGCGAAAACAACACTAAAGGATACCGTTTCGTAATTATGACATCAGCGAGGACTACATAGCATACCTGAGAAGTTAACACGTAGCCAATTCTATGTCATTATCTAAGCTCCCTTAATAGATAACATCATGTTCAAGATAACCTCTTTCGTGTTCATGTGAGCAAGGAGAGAGAAAGACACAAAGGATGTGTCAAACACAGTTCACATGATACGGATTTGACACCTGAACCTGTATCATCTGAACTATGTTTCACACCTCCTTTGTGTCTTCCTCTCTTCTTGCTCACATGAACACGAAAGAGCTTATCTTGAACATGAGTAATGACACAGCTGTCTTCTACCTCCATCGCTAGATTCAAAGGACAAATATGGTCAAAATCAACAAACACAAGATTAATAATATTTAATGTTTTGAATGTGATGGTTCATACCTTTAAGATGAAATCTGAATTATGATGTCATATTAAAATCGGATTTATGATGTCATCGAATCCTATGTGGCATACCTAATATCATGACACGTAAGCAAAGTGAGGTCAGCTTCTAAGCTCCTTTTATAGATAGTAAAGATGTTAGTTTGTCTAGAATAACATAAATATTTCATCTCAGGTACTTGAAACAGCCAATGAAACTGTCGAATCACATTTAGCTTAAAGTTATAATTCGGTTAGTCTGGTTAGTAAAATTTTAGGACAGGGATTAAGACCAAAAAAAAAAACAAAGAAAGAAAGAAAAAAAGAAAGAAACTTGATTCCAGTCCTATGCATTAATTGAGTATCATGAATTTAGTAAAATGCAAGAGTACAATGAAATAACGGATCTGAATAAAGCACATCATACACCTCTTCACTACATCAGATACACCTAAACAATTATATGCTTATTTCATATAATACATAATAAGAAATTCTTACACTTATAGTAGAAAGCCGTATAGGCATACTTATTTACAATGTAAAATCACTATGGTATAGATTCAAAATGCCAATAAGCATTAACTATTAAACACTATTTTATAACTTACATGCTAATAGAAAATGAAAAAAAAAAATAAATGCTCACACATAATGCAGACAATCTGAAGCAACTATAGCATAACATACATTATTGAGATTAATTCTTTTGCTGCTAGCAATTTAGAACAATAACACAATGTAATTAGTATACAGTTGACGTTTCCTTTTACGCTTCCTGATTTCTTGATAATTATCTTCCGTTTCTGCGTTTCACTTTTTAACACCAATCATGAATATGGCTATAATCTAACCTCCATTCATCGATGATCAACCTTACCATTCCGAAATTCGTAAACTTTGCAACATACCGAAACGGGAATTGTAATGGCTATGTAATCAAATGCATCACAAACATCTTTCATTCACATATTCTTTCTCGAACACACCTACTAACGAAACAACAACAGTAGAATGGAGAGAACCTCAACAGTTTTTACCTGATTTTAGTTTTTACCTATATAACCTTCTACTGGTTTTTAGTTTTTACCTGATAATTCTCAGCAGTTCTTTCCAGTTCTGCTATATACTGAAGTTTACGTACTCCGGTACTCGTGACCGTTGTGCAGAGTGCCTACAAGAATTCGCACCACAAATCAAATAAACTTAACGGTATTCTTAATTCTAAAGTGCTGAAAATTACTAACATGAACTGGAAATTAACCTTTTAAACGGTTTAGCATCCGTATCGACTTCACCAGCAGGATTCTCTACAGAGACCAAAGGATCTGAATTAACATACTGCATGGGACCAGTAGAAGCATACTCCGATAAAGCCGAAATGATAGCATTTTCTTGAAGTGTTAGAAGGCAGTCAAGCACCCCACATGGCAACTCTCTAAACCATGCTTTAATCAACCCTGGCAGACAATACATTTTTTTTTCTAAAATAGCATATAATACTTGATTTACTTGTAAAAGAATTATAAGAAACTAAAAGAAAAAAGATTCGTTGAGGGGGAGTCGGTCCTTAACGAGTTCGTTTTGAGTTATGTTAAAAATCACATATTTTGACCTGTTAAACTACAGCGATGACTGCACTTACTATAAATTAACTTAACTAACCTCCCCAAGGGGTGCTGCAATTTGTAACACATATAAAAATTAACAAAACTAAAATTCAATAACTGTTATGAAAATAACAAAAAAATTACAATTCAATCATGAACAAATAAATAAACAAAAAAAAACCTTTTTAACTTGCAGCCATCCAGAACCTTGATCATCTCCTGCATCTCCACTATTTTCTCTCATAATCAGTCGTTAAAAGGGTTCCAAACAACAATAATCAGATAAGCTTTTCAAGAATCATTCATCGGCAACAATAATCAGTCGCTAAAAGGGCTCTGATTTTGATCCAAAATAGCTTCATCCGAGACAATTGGGTATTTGCTATTGCGAATCAGATTGGGTATTCACCAAGCTAAACAAACCTGCACCAGAAGATCGATCGGTTAGATTTGATTATGATATTCATCTCATCGCATCAGATTTAGGGTTCCGGTATGGATAGGTGAAAGTGGAATTGTTATTCAGGCTCAACTTGCTTGGATGTTGACTGTAGATAGCGTGAATTACCTTTGCATACGAACAAAAATCACTGATCTCTTCCGATTCTAGGGTTTTTTCTTCCTTCGCGTCCGGCAAGATCGTCGGCACCATCATGAGAGAACCGGTGGAAGCAAGAAAGTGTGGTTTCTAGAGAGAGAATGGCAGCCAAAATTTGGAGATTGATTTTGAATTTTGAATCTCTCAAGGTGGAGTTTATATTTGAGCGCCCATTAAAAACTCTGACCTTATTTTCAATTTTGAAATATAGATAGATTATATTAATTAATATTTTGAAATATAGATAGATTATATTATGACACCAGCGTTATGACATCAGCGGAGTCTATGTGGCATCCAATGTGGCATATCTAAGAAGATGACACATAAGCAAAGTGAGGTCAGCTTCTAAGCTCCTTTTATAGATAGTATAGATGGAAGATCCCTATTTGGATGACACGTTTCATTCCTTATTTCATATGTTACACCTATTTGAATTCTTGTCAAGCATAGGTACACTTATAATTTTAATATTTTATTTTGAGCTTATCTCGATATACACTTCAACAGAAGTTTCAATTGTTAACTTTAATTTAATATTTTATTATTTTATTTCGTAAGTTTTAGTTTTATTATTATTATTATTTATATATTATAATTAATTTAACTGCTTCAGTTATTTGGCGTGTATAACTTTTTAAAATATAACGTTCTACAAAATAATGAATATATCATTCGAACGAGAATATTTTTGTCTACAATTGGGTCTAAGTTTTATTAAAAACGGAGTAGGTTCAAAATACAATGTATTTTTATATTTTTATTATTATATGGTTCCTAGGCCCGTCTAGGTACTTCATATTTCTAACAGTCGACTTACCCGTAATATACCCGTCTGATACTATAAGTTTTTATACTTTTATTTTAGACAAAATTGCAGAAAACAACCTTTATGTATACCCCAAACTGCACTTTATACCTTTCACTATGAAATCCGCCAAAACCAACCTTTACGTTCATGTTTTGTTACAGTTTCAACCTTTACCACTAACACCGTTTGTTTTCTTGGTTAAATTACCTCACATGCTTTGCATGTGAGGGTATTTTAGTCTTTCTCCACTTTGTCTTCCCCAATTCATCCCCTCAATCACATGCACTTGATCAAACCCAGAAAACCTGCAACTCTGATCTCTTTATCATTCTTACACACAATCGATTGCCACTTAAAATCAAAACAAATCCTAAATTTTTTACCCAGCTACTAATATAACACCTTCACAAAACTGTCACAAATCGTTTACTTCTCTCCTTCGAAAACCTGCAACCTTTTGTTTTCAATTAACAATCGACATGAACATGAATCTCAACATGAATAATCAAATTCAGATATGGAATTTCAAGTTGTTACTGATAGTTGCAAATTCAAATCCCTAACACCAAGCTACCATCTTTAAACACACACAAATCAGTTTTGCTTGTGTCTTCGAAAAAACCACAACAATAACCGTTCAGACAAAAACAAACTATGTTTAGTAACAGAAACAGCACCTAACCGTTCAACTCTAGTTCCCGTTTTCTTTAAACATTCTGTTTCTGTATATCCTCTGTTTTACTTCACGTGCTCTGTTTCCAATGGGGTTTCTTGGCATTTTTCTTGAAATCATTGGTGTTGGAATTGGGTTATTTCTTGGTGTTTGTCTTGGGTTTTACAGGGACGATCGGAGCTTGATTGAATCATTGAAAATTGAACGGAGTTATGCCGGTTCCGTCAACAACTACCTCCACTGTCAACAACTACCACAACTTATGTTTGTGTTTTCGATTGCCTACGCTGCCGGAGCGTAGCCGGCGAGAGGCCGTGACCACCATCTTCTCCGACTCTCCCTACACTTTCTCTCTCATCTGCAATCAGGGTTTTGTTTGAACTAAGGGGTGAAGACAGCCTACACAATTATTTGTTGTTTATTATAAAAAAAAGTAATATTAAAAGGGGATGTAAAATGACCAAAATACCCTCACATGCAAAGCATGTGAGGTAATTTAACCAAGAAAACAAACGGTGTTAGTGGTAAAGGTTGAAACTGTAACAAAACATGAACGTAAAGGTTGGTTTTGGCGGATTTCATAGTGAAAGGTATAAAGTGCAGTTTGGGGTATACATAAAGGTTGTTTTCTGCAATTTTGTCTTTATTTTATTAGAAAGGTCAGCAATATATATGCCAACTAATTATATTATTTCAACCAACTATATAAAATAGTGTTTAAAACTATTTGGATTGAATATTTATATTAAAAATAAACTAGTTACTAGTTACAAGTGGTTAATAAATTTAACCAAACCTATAATTTATATAATAAAAATAGGAATGTTACATATTTCCAGTGCGGGAAACCATAATACCCAAGAAATAACTGAGAGGTCCAAGATCTTTCATTGCAAATTCAACCGCGAGGTTGCCCATGAGTTTCAACCTTAGTAAATCAGAGGACATAGTTTGAATAATATCGTCAACGAAAATTAATAAGTACGCGATCTCACCCCCGTGATGATATGTGAAAAGAGAGTTATCACAACGACTCTGTAAGAAACCCATAGAAGTAACAAAATCAGTGAATCGCTGGTACCATGCCCGTGGCGCCTGTTTGAGCCCGTAAAGTGACTTCTTAAGAAGACAAACATGTTCGGGGTAATCTCTGTGTCGGAATTGTAACAACCCGCTTTTTGGAAGTCAAAGTCATATTCAAATGAAGAAAAGATTGCTAATTGCAATCTGTCACTCCTTGCTTAACTATTGATTGTACGTCAATGACTTGTAATCGAACCCTTTTATTTAATCGCTTTAGTTGTATTATGTGGAGTATCTATTAATAATCGAGGTTTAATCGCATGTTTATCGCAAATCGATTTAACGCTAATCGCTATCGCATTTGCAACTCGAATTATGTGTGCTGGATATTATTTTACGTGTGTGTGCTATTATGTGTTACTTGTGCATGTTATGTTTATGTTGAGGTGTTAATCGCAATCTCATTCGCAATTCTAATAGCATCGCAATCTAAACGCAAACGCTAAACGCAGGTTATTTATAGTGATTGTATGTTAGATATAAGAGTTAGGTTATTTGTGTGACTAATGGTTAATACTATCGCATCGCTCGCTCGAATCGCATCGCAACGCTCAACACGTGAATCGAAACGACAAAACTCAACGCGCCGGACACCTGGATCGAATGGCCAACCGATCGAGTGGCCATCCGATCGGATTGCCATCCGATCGGTGGCAAATCCGACACTGTGCACTTTCCTCTTTTGTAAACCCTATAAATACCCTCCTGTCACATCATTTGTGATGTGACAGCTCCCTCATCGACCAGCAGCGTTCCAAGCTTCTTTTTCTCGATTTCTCGCGATTCTTGTAAGTTTTCAACTCAAATCTTGTACTTCTATGATCTACACACACTTCTCCATCGTTTTCACCTTTGAATCTCAACTTTTAACCGTGAAATCACCGGATTTGAGGTGTTTTAGGGTGACGTCATCATGGAGTTCTTATGAACTTCAAGATTTGACTTCATTCCACCTAGAACAACTCAGGTCTGAAAGATTTCCACATGATTTAACAATGATTTTGCATAGATCTAAACATTTTCAAAGATGAAAGGATTGAAAGATGGTTTTCAACTTTCTTTCAACTCTTTTACACTCAATTCACTCAAAACCGATAAAATTGGAACTCGTTCTGATCTTCTACTCTTTCTTATTGATGAGTTGGTTCAAGATCTGGTTTCTATCAAAGAGACAACCGATTTCAGGATAAACAAGAACAACCGTCACAAACCAGTAAACTGATCGGATTTGGGTGATTCCTGTTCGATCGGACGACTTGGGACTTGACGAGGTTCTGTTGTTTAGTACGTTGTCAAACCGTCCCTAACAAACCGTAAACTTTCAAAATAATCAAGTTCAAAACGATTAGATTTGTGGGGACGGATTGCCGTCCGATCGGATTACCATCCGATCGAAACGCAATCCGATCGTATTGCACTTGAGGATCAACACTTAAACATTTTCAACTTTCAAGGAACAACAGTTTCCAACGGATTGCTATCCGATCGGATTGCCATCCGATCGAGTAACCATCCTGCTGTGAACTTGTTCTCACTAAGTGTTATGCCAATCAGATCGCTATCCGATCGAACGGCCGTTCGATCGATCGACCTGAAGGGTAGATGTAAAAACTCTCATCAAAATTACTATTTCTTATTTTATTTTGCCCAATAGGAAACCCTAATCGAGACCCCCAAGTAATATTGCATGGCCCCTAAAAATTTCAGAACAATCGGAACTAGAATCAGGGCCCCTAAAACCCAGGGGGGGGGGTATTCCCTAATTGATATTATCTAAATAGTTCATTGTCGAATTCGAAATTTAACGAACCGTCGACTCACCCAAGCTAGTTAGACACGGGGCTACCCTATGCTAGGGGGTACCCCTCGCACCAGGCCATCGCGCCACGCGAGGGCGCCGTTTTTCCAGTATAAATCCAGGGCATTGGCACTTGAATTTTGGCGTTGGTTCGACGTAAAAACTCATTTCCTACACTGGGATATCGTCTGTTTACTTCAAAACACACACACACAGAACGAAATTCTGCCACGATAACAGGGTAATAACTCGATCACTGCTACGATTCAATGTCCGATCGATTGAAACCAATCCGGTGAATGTTTAAGTGCTGCCCACATTAGGGCTATACTTTGTCATTCGTCGAGAATTCGATGGATGTTTGAGTGTTGCACTTTGTCATTCGTCGTGAGGGTTTTAATCTCGCGAGTTATCGTAAATGTTGTATTATGTTACTGACCTAGTTCGTGTGCATTGTTATTTAAATTAGGTTACAAGTCTTATAAGTAGGCTAAAACTCTGCCCGTTAAACTTGCAATGTGAGTCATTCTCTTTTTATCAACTGTTTTACTAAACCTCAAATTATTTTTAAAGTTATAATTACAGGGATTAAGTCTTGTTCATCAACCTAACAGTGATAATTATCACTACTTGGGTGAAAGGACCCAATAGTTGTATGACCATCGTCACCAGGAGGTGACACGGCGCCAGATAAAAATAAGATAGTAGCCATTGTAATCGCTCTTATGCTGTAATTTATAACTATGTGTCATTTTATCAAATTTGAATGACTCGCCAGTATTTCCCCGCTGATAAAATATTTTTAAAACATGTTTTAGGTGACCTACTGTGAAGCAAGGAAAAGTGCTACGGAGCACTAACAAGCTTGAAGTCGTGGCTCAGTCAAATAAATAAACATGTTTTGTAAAACTAGGGAATTCCTTGTGAAATTCCTCTATTGTAAATTACGGGGTTTATCCCAACTTATGAAATAAAATAATCGGGCATTTTCAAGATTAAACGATCCTGTTAGACTTTCGCTGTCAACTCAAATAATAAATACCACGGGTTCCTGTCCCGCGGCTCCTGGACCGGGTAACACCGGGTCGGGGGCCGTGACAGGAAAAGGTAGTATCAAAGCCACTGATTTAAGCCAATTAAGTATTTAGAAATACTTAATTTTTCCTGATTGCCATTCTGTGAAAATTTAATTTACAAAAATTTAACTTAGAATTTTGTGTGTTTCTTCATGTATGCTCACAGCATGAATGAACTATCCGAAGCACTTCAAAATTTTTCTATCCATAGCTCAGATATGGATATCACCCGTACTTTCACTGGCTACCAGGCTGACACTGAAGAGCCAATGGTATTCCAAGCCTAACCTCAGGAAAAACCTAAACCGAAGAAAAAAAGAAGACTTGTAGGCTGGAGGCGTGTGCGTAGGAAGAGGCCAGCAACACAAAAAGTTATAAAGACTAAGGATCCCAAAGATAAAGGCAAAGGCATAGAGATTGGAGAAAGTTCAGGGCAAGCCCCAGAGATGCCACCCTGGGAGGAACTAGACCGCCAACTGGCGAATAGCGACCTCATCGGACCTGCCGATGAAAACCTCTTTGGTTACCCAGCTGAAGCCCAATTTCCAGTCAATCTGGAACCTGCTATTCCAGATCGCCTTGTTAACTCCCGACCTCTAGGAGAGCTAGAAGAATGGTGGACCACTGACTGGCAGTTTCAGAATCTCCTAAACAACCCTAATACCTTTTTCCCTCAATTTGATCCTGAGCCTCCACTACATCCACCAATGAGCACCGAGAACTTGGCTGAACTCCGCCACCATGGCGAGGAGCTGGTGGACGCAGGAAATAGGATCCGGGAAGTAGGGGAGAGGATATCCTAGAAATACGACGAGAGGGAACGTCGTTTCTGAAGTGCCAGCTGACGGGATCGAACGTGGTTGTGGGAATGTGTGTTTAATAATAATATAATAATAAAAATATAATCATGTAAAATAACCTAAAATAAAACTTTTGTAAGATAACTGGTGTGTACGGACGCATATTAAAATATATAAAAATATGGAAGTCGAAAAATCGACAATTTTGGTTGTTATATATATTAATTACCAGATGGATCACGCTAGTAATGAACCAGTTAACGAAGTTAACCCATCTGCGCAAAACCATGAAGATCAATTTCTGAATAGGCAAGACATAGAAAACATCGTTGCCCAGGGAATAGCAAATGCTATTCCAGCAATTCTTGTTGCTGCCCGAAATCCTGTTGAACCTCCACCACCTATTCCCAGCAAACGTACTCATGATGACAATTTCAGTATTAGTGTAAATGGAGGTGGCAACAATAATAATAACGATGATGTGATACAAGCCCCATTTCTTAAAAGAATGAAAGCTGCAACGCCTGGTTGCACTTACAAGGAATTTCTTGCCAGTAAACCGGCTGAATTTGCAGGCAACGAGGGGGCAACTGCCGCACTGCGTTGGTTGGAGAAAACCGAGGCAGTAATTAAAATAAATAAATGTGCCGAAGAAGACAAGGTCATGTGCGCGTCACATCTTTTTAAAGAAGGGGCACTAGAATGGTGGAATTCGGTGTTACAAGCCAAGGGAAGTGACATGGCATATGCCATGAGCTGGGAAGAATTTAAGCGGCTGGTGGAAAGAAAATTCTGTCCCGAATATGAGAAAGAACAAATGGCGAATAAATTCTTGAACCACCGGATGGTGGATGTAGACTGTCGAGGGTATACTTCGACATTCTTCGAGTATGCTAGAGTGGTACCAACCCTGGCTTCGCCAGAACCGATACTTATTTCTCGCTACATCTGGGGTTTGATTGGCGAAATCCGTGATATCGTTAAAGCTGCGAGACCACGCACTATTGACGATGCGGTGGAATTAGCTAACACCCTAACTGACGGGCTGGTACGCACAAGAGAAGAAAACTGGAAGAAGGAAGTGGCCCAAAAGATTACCCAAGGATTCCGTGTGGGTAACAGTAGTAATTTCAAGAAAAAGGGAACTGGACAATCTTCCACTGTTCCATTTTGCAATACCTGCAAAAGAAAGCATTTTGAAAGATGCAAAGGGCATTGCAATTTCTGCAAAATTCCGGGGCATCAAGAAGAAGATTGCAGGAAGAAGAAAGCAACAATCTGCTACAACTGCGGAGAAGCTGGACATTTTAGGCCAGACTGCCCGAAATTAGTCAAACCAGCTGATAACAAAGCCAAACCTGCAGAAGGAACTACCAAGAAAAACGTAAGAGCCTTCCAGTTGACTACTCAGGAAGCAGAGCTAATCCCTGACGTGATAGTTGGTACGTTCCTAGTTCATGACGTTTATGCAAAAGTATTATTTGACTCTGGTGCAAACCAAAGTTTTATAAATACTTCATTCTGCCAAGCTCTTAAATTACCCTTAACCAACCTTAGGCATATTTTTACAGTCGAAACGGCAGATGGGAATTCTGTTAACATAAATAAGGTTTTGCGAGAAGGAAAGATAGAACTCTTAGGCCATAAATTTTCTGCAAATCTTTTACCTATGAATTTAGCCGGATTCGATGTGGTATTAGGAATGGATTGGTTAGTAGCCAACCATGCTCGAATTCTTTGTGATAAGAATTCCATAGAAATTCATACACCCATAGGAGAAATAGTGGTGATTACAGGAGATAAGCCACGTAAGCCACTGAAATTCATTTCAGTAATGAAAGTGGCCAGTTATTCAAGAAAACAAGAAATAGTGTATATGATTTCGGTAATCATTAACACTAAAGGTAAAGAACTTAAGGAGATTCCAGTAGTGTCAGAATACTCGGATGTATTCCCGGAAGAACTACCTGGACTACCACCCGATAGGGAAGTAGAATTTAGAATTCATCTAATTCCTGGAACTACACCGATAGCCAAGGCACCTTATCGGTTAGCACCCACCGAAATGCTAGAATTGAAAAAGCAGTTAGATGAATTATTAAGTAAAGGATTCATACAACCTAGTTCATCCCCTTGGGGAGCGCCTGTGTTGTTTGTAAAGAAGAAGGATGGTTCGATGCGAATGTGTATCGATTATAGGGAATTGAATAAGGTTACAATTAAGAATCGATACCCATTACCTAGGATTGATGATCTTTTTGATCAACTTCAAGGAGCAAGATATTTTTCTAAGATAGATTTACGCTCCGGATACCATCAGTTGAAAGTACAAGAAGAAGACATAGCTAAAACTGCTTTCAGAACTAGGTATGGTCATTACGAGTTTACAATCATGCCCTTTGGACTAACAAATGCTCCTGCAGCATTCATGGACATGATGAATAGAATCTGTAAACCGTATTTGGATAAATTTGTAATTGTCTTTATCGACGATATACTCATTTATTCCAAAAGTCAGGACGAGCATTGTGAACACTTGCATGCACTCTTAACCTTGTTAAGAAAGGAGAAGCTTTACGCCGAATTCTCGAAGTGTGAATTTTGGCTACAGGAGGTGTAATTTTTAGGACACATGGTGAATCACGAAGGTATTCACGTAGATCCTGCTAAGATAGAAGCAATCACCAAATGGAAGGTCCCGCAATCAGTTACGGAAGTTAGAAGTTTTCTAGGGTTAGCTGGATATTATAGACTATTTATTAAGGATTTTTCCAAAATAGGTGTGCCATTAACTAAGCTAACCTGTAAGACAGTTAAGTTTGAATGGGGACCTAGGCAAGAAGAAGCTTTTAAGATTTTAAAGCAAAGATTAACGAACGCACCAATTCTTGCCTTACCAGAAGGAACAAAAGATTTTGAAGTTTACTGTGATGCTTCTAAGCTAGGATTAGGATGTGTGCTAATGCAACGCAAGAAGGTAATTGCGTATGCATCAAGACAATTGAAGAAGCATGAAGATAATTATACAACTCATGACTTAGAATTAGGAGCAATAATTTTTGCCCTTAAAATTTGGAGACATTATCTGTATGGAAGTAAATTTACAGAATATACAGATCATAAGAGCTTAAGATATATATTTGGGCAAAAAGAATTGAACATGAGGCAAAGAAGATGGATGGAAATTCTAAGCGATTACGACTGTGATAATATCACAAAGGAAAGGCTAACATAGTTGCAGATGCCTTAAGTCGTAAGTATCATGAAAAGCAAAAGCGAGTTCGTGCTCTTAGATTAAATCTACAGTTAGATTTAATGGAACAACTGAAGAATATTCAGGAAACAGCAATCAAGGATGATGCTGAAGAAATGAAAGGAAGAATAAAAGACTTGGAGCAAGGAAGCGATGGGATTTGGAGATTCCACAAGAAAAGGATTTGGGTACCTAAGCAAGGAGAATTAAGAAATAAGATTTTAGAGGAAGCCCATAAATCTAGGTATACCATGCATCCTGGTAACAATAAGATGTACCAAGATTTAAGAAATAACTTCTAGTGGATAGGCATGAAAAAGGACATAGCTAGATATGTTTCTAAATGTCTAACTTGTTCACAAGTTAAGGCAGAACACCAGAAACCCTCAGGTCTACTACAACAATTAGAAATGCCTGTTTGGAAATGAGAACTAATAACAATGGACTTTGTTACTAAGTTACCCAAAACCAGAAAAGGTAATGACGCGATTTGGGTAATTGTGGATCGATTAACCAAATCAGCTCATTTCCTACCCATGAAGGAAACCTTTAGCATGGAAAGGGTAGCCAAGTTATACGTAGACGAGGTAGTATCCTTATATGGAGTTCCACTCTCCATTGTATCGGATAGAGATAGTCGTTTCACTTCACATTTTTGGACAAGTTTCAAAGAAGCAATGGGGAAACGATTAAATTTAAGTACAGCTTATCATCCTCAAACAGACGGACAAAGTGAAAGGATGATTCAAACACTGGAAGACATGCTCAGGGCATGTGTAATAGATTTTGGTGGGAACTGGGATGATCACCTACCCTGAATTGAATTCTCCTATAACAATAGTTATCATTCAAGCATAGAAGCTGCCCCTTTCGAAGCACTGTATGGACGAAAGTGTAGAACTCCGGTTTGTTGGGCAGAAATAGGAGAAAGCCAATTATCAGGACCTAAAATCATACAAGAAACTACTGACAAGATCACTCAAATCAAGGAAAGACTGAAAACGGCTCGAGATCGCCAGAAGAGTTATCCAGACAATCGACGCAAACCACTAGAATTTCAAGTTGGAGACAAGGTACTCTTGAAAGTTTCTCCTTGGAAAGGAGTAGTGCGATTCGGGAAGAAGGGAAAACTAAGCCCAAGGTACGTAGGACCATTCCCAGTAATCCAGCAAATAGGACCAGTTGCCTATCGTTTAAAACTACCAGAAGAACTAGCTGGGGTACATGACGTCTTTCATGTATCCAACCTCAAGAAATGTCTATCAGACGAATCCCTGGTAGTACCTCTTCAAGATATAAAGGTCAATGAAAAGTTAAAATTTGTTGAGAAGCCACTGCAGATAGAAGACAAAAAGGTCAAGTTCCTAAAACACAAAAGACTAGTACTGGTCAAAGTCAAGTGGGATTCGAAGAGAGGACCTGAATAAACTTGGGAGCTGGAATCAGAAATGAAGCGAAAATATCCCTACTTGTTCCAGTAAATCTCGAGGACGAGATTTTTATAAGGTGGGGAGGATGTAACAACTCTCATCAAAATTACTATTTCTTATTTTATTTTGCCCAATAGGAAACCCTAATCGAGACCCCAAGTAATATTGCATGGCCCCTAAAAATTTCAGAACAATCGGAACTAGAATCAGGGCCCCTAAAACTTGGGGGGGGGGGGTATTCCCTAATTGATATTATCTAAACAGTTCGTTGTCGAATTCGAAATTTAACGAACCGTCGACAAACCCAAGCTAGTTAGACACGGGGCTACCCTATGCTAGGGGGGTACCCCTCGCGCCACGTGCAAGGCCCTCGCGCCACGCGAGGGCGCTGTTTTTCCAGTATAAATCCAGGGCATTGGCTCTTGAATTTTGGCGTTGGTTCAACGTAAAAACTCGTTTCCTACACTGAGATATCGTCTGTTTACTTCAAAACATACACACACAGCACGAAATTCTACCGCGATAACAGGGTAATAACTCGATCACTGCTACGATTCAATGTCCGATCGATTGAAACCAATCCGATGGATGTTTAAGTGCTGCCCACATTAGGGCTATACTTTGTCATTCGTCGAGAATTCGATGGATGTTTGAGTGTTGCACTTGGTCATTCGTCGTGAGGGTTTTAATCTCGCGAGTTATCGTAAATGTTGTATTAAGTTACTGGCCTAGTTCGTGTGCATTGTTATTTAAATTAGGTTACAAGGCTTATCCGTAGGCTAAAACTCTGCCCGTTAAACTTGCAATGTGAGTCATTCTCTTTTTATCAACTGTTTTACTAAACCTCAAATTATTTTCAAAGTTATAATTACAGGGATTAAGTCTTGGTTATCTTAAATCACTGGCAAGTGGGGTATTGTGCACATTACTAATTTCTCACGGTTAGGTTCATCAACCTAACAGTGATAATCATCACTACTTGGGTGAAAGGACCCAATAGTGGTATGACCATCGTCACCAGGAGGTGACACGGCGCCAGATAAAAATAAGATAGTAGCCATTGTAATTGCTCTTATGCTGTAATTTATAACTATGTGTCATTTTATCAAATTTGAATGACTCGCCAGTATTTCCCCGCTAATAAAATATTTTTAAAACATGTTTCAGGTGACCTACTGTGAAGCAAGGAAAAGTGCTACGGAGCACTAACAAGCTTGAAGTAGTGGCTCAGTCAAATAAATAAACATGTTTTGTAAAACTAGGGAATTCCTTGTGAAATTCCTCTATTGTAAATTACAGGGTTTATCCCAACTTATGAAATAAAATAATTGGGCATTTTCAAGATTAAACGATCCTGTTAGACTTCCACTGTCAACTCAAATAATAAATACCACGGGTTCCTGTCCCGCGGCTCCTGGACCGGGTAACACCGGGTCGGGGGCCGTGACAGTAGAGATACTTCTCTATTTTTAAAATGCTACAACGAAAACTTGAAAGCCATCATACACAAACACATCCTTACCAAACGAATGTCAATCCAATCGAATGGAACAGATTGACATCCGATCGAGTGACCATCCGATCGGATTGCCATTCGATCGGATTACCATCCGACACTTGGTCACTTTTCACCGTTTTACGCACCGCTCATCGCTTATGCTATCGTTAACTGTTCAGGCTAATAACTCTAGCGCTCCCTTCAATCCATTTACATCGATGTGAGTATACTCGACCCCTTTTTGCTTTATGCACTTTTGGGTGTTACATACGTTACATATTCTAAATCACAATCGAACACGCGACACAAACACTAATTATACGCTGATCGTTATTGCATGTTACTTGTTACTCGATGAATGCTTGTATGTTATGTTAACACAGTGATTGTTGCCTGACGCCTTAGCAATGATAGTACTATTTGTTTGGACTCAACACCTGTCGTGGACAGTGGTTTTTAAGGTTACCTCTCACATGTCACGGTGGTGATATGTGTTGCGTATTCTACAACTCGCAGTCTAGTCTGTGCATATTTCATTGTCGATAACCTACTAGCTTCGCATTATACATGTTACATGCTGCTTATGCGTAAACGATTTTGAACTCTATTATATCTATTAAACTTGTATGCTCACCTTTACACTATGTGTATTGACCTCTATTTTAACGTATGTGGCAGGTGTTTGATTGCTTAGGAAGCTTGCTGTGACAACTGTCACTTTTCCGTACATTCCGTACAATAATTAAACAGTAATTTGTGTTTAAGAACTGTGCATGGTATAGTTTACAAGACAAATGAGTTTCTGATTACTGTTATATACATACAATGGCATTTCATATTGCAAGACTTTTATCATTACTACATGCAACACGATATAGTTCTAATAATGCACAGAACAGAATTGGCACCATTATCAGACAGTGTTTTGAGACCCAGTATGAGCCAGTAACCAAGGTACTACACCAGTATAGTGTGTAGGGAAGTAAGGACCACAAAACTGCTTCACTATGTGATAGTTTAAGTGCCGAAAAGTGCATAATTCTACATAAATCAGCAAAAATCAACATTTTAACAAGTTTGTAACATGCAAAAATATGACTAAATGGTCCTAAACGCTTTTCTAAGTGTTGGGAATTAAAAGTGTCACAAAGGGGTACATAAAGAACACTAAACGGTATAGTTTGACGCTTTAACAAACCGGTATCTAACCGAACAACCGGACACTACCCGAAACATCAAAATTATACTAGAAGCATTGTTTTAATGTTTCTGAGCTAGTTATGATCCCCGAACACCCTAACACCCTATATAACACATGTTACACATAAACACTAACTAATACACTTTGAATCCTAACTAGTTATCTAACTTAACATTAAAACCTAACCAATACCCCCCCCCCATGTAAGTTGTAACACCTGTGCCTCCACGGCCATCAAACAAATACCGAACCAATGAAATATTATATTTCATACTAGGTATTGGTAAAAATATGTGTATCATTTGCACATATCAATTTTTTGTTCAATTCCAAACTCTAAATCGCTTTCTGGAAGGTTATACGCACACTGATGCGTAAATATAACCAGTTTAATGCAACAAACACTCCAGAATAGTGACATATACTCAACATACTTTAAATAACCTTTACATAACTTAGAAATAAGTTTTGAAGGCTTTGGTATGGCAAAATCAAGTTAATTCGCTTACAGGGACTAAATATGACAAACTGCGAAAGTATGTCAATTTGAACTGTAATGAACATTCCGGAACATAACCATAAGTTAAACACACCTTAAATACCCTTTACATAGCTTAGAAATAGGCTTTGAGGGATTAGGTGTGCTAAAATAAACTTTTGGGTCATTCAGGGACTAAAAGTGTCAAAAAGTGCACAAGTGTGCATTTTCGCGCATAACTTACGTTCTGAATACATCCGGACATCCAAAAATTTATGTGAGCATGACTATATTATATTTTAGTGTTCGCCTTAAGAAAAATCCATTCGTCGCGTCATTTGGATCGTTTTTCGCGCTTATGCGCATTCCGTCGTAATTAACCGAACAACGCAACCGTACGGTTAAACGAACCGACATCCGAGATATTTTTGAGCACATTTTAAGTTCCCTATACTTTAACTTCATTTTAGAGCTTTGAAATGGGGTTAACGGGCCTTAAACGTGTCGAAAATGGCCTAAATACAGTTCAGGGACCAAAAGTGTAAATCTGCCAAACTATGGCCTAGCGGTGCGCTACACTTTTAGCGTAGCGGTGCGCTAGCCAAGTTCAGACCAGATTCAGTGTTTATAACAGCCTGTTTTCAGCTGTTTAATCCTCCACCACATGTTCTAATTCGCTTAGTCAGCTGATAAGATCATATTTTAGTCACCATAACTTGCCAACACTTGTACGGATGTGATCGAATCACGTTATTCCATGAAATGATCTTAACGGTTACCCGAATACTATAAATACCCCACCCCCCATTGCTTTAAAACTTACAAGAATTCTGATTTGAGAGCTCTAAGTTGAAACCATTGTTTCATACCTGAGTTCTTGGATCGGGATTAGCATTCGGGGACCCTGGGTTAGTATTCTTTCGTTCTTTTCCTTATTTTACTGCTTTTCGAGTCCGAAAGTCAAACTTTGTTTGACTTTCAGCGTTGACCAGTAATGGTCAATGCGAAGTTCGTTTGAACTTCGCAACGTGAGTGTAATCACGTTGGTTATAGTCCCTTGGGACTATGCCCACTGATTACCACGTTGTCTAGGGTCGTAGGGTAGGCGATCTAATAAATCGCCTATACCTTCGAACCCGACCCAGTTTGGTCGATCATTAGGATCCGACCAAACACATTAGGTGACCATAGTAGGTAGGGAATAACCTTCCGAGGTTATACCCTATGGTCACATCGTTTAAGTAGTTGTATGATAGGTAGTTTATATGCCTTAGGTAAATTACCAGAATACCCTTTTCATGCAAAATTGGTAATTTAGCATATGTAACCTAAACTTTTGCCACATAACTGATTATGTAACATGTTTAGGCATATAACACTTGTCATAGGACTAGTTAGGCGGTCCGAACGCGTTTCACGCGCACGACGCGTTAAAGTAGCATAAGCTTCCTAAACGGGTCGTAATGGGTCGAAAGCACTTAGGTTAAGTTTCATTTAGTATGTAGGCTTTGTTAAACCATATCATATGAGTTCCTACACTCATTTGGTTTACAAACCCTAATGCTACCCAATCTTCCGATTTAGGTCCGGTTAATTAACATAGTTACCTATATTAGGTGCCGTTTGATTTCCGTGATCTCTAGCATTGTTTGGTTGTTACTCAAGGACTACTGAGCAATCTCAAGTGAGTACATAGACCCCTCTTTTACTGTTTTCCAAACTGTTTTGGGGTGGAACACATGTGCCTACTTGTTACTTTCATGCTTTCCTGTTTTCACATAATATACCTGCTATGTTCGTTAGTACATTATAGTACATGATTTCAATACATTTTATGCTAGGTGTGCCCATTGTGTGCATTACTTAGTACATCGTTTTACATTACATTTCATGCTAGGTGTGCCCATTGTGTGCATTACTTAGTACATCGTTTTACATGACATTTCACGCTATGTATGTTCATTTGATTACATACTTAGTGCATTGTTTTCACATGCTTACATATTGGTATGACATTTGGTTTGTTTACATGGGACAATACATTCATTAACACCGATCATGCCGTTCGTTAGTAGGTAGTGGTACCATAGGAATTGACAACTCCCGTTCCGGACATCCCAGGGAAAGGGGACAGAAAGGAATGACCGAATTCGATGATATTTACACAGATAGACCTTTAATTTGTTTAAGGGTTTATCACCACAGTCGCAAGGCTTGGATGTATGCATTATAACAACACCGCATAAATGTTCATTATCAGTATAGCATGCATTTACACATTACATGATTTACATTGATCATGCATTTACACAAGACATAATATTGATTTAAACCAATTTTTACTTCAATAATTTGTTTTTGTGCATATGGTTTAGTTGAGACGTTTCGCTAGCCATACATGACATTTTGACATAGACATTTGACATGGATATTTGACATAGACATCTTACATTGATTGGTTTGGTTTGATTAAGTGATTAAGTAACGATGCGTGTGTAATATGATACAAGCATGGTGGATACGCCGCTGGTACTTCCTATATATAAGTGTTTGTATAATATTACATAGCGTAACGTTATTTGAATCATTTCAGTTTGATACATATGACATTTTATACAAATAACATATCTTTCACAAGACATTGTTTTACAACAACTTATCTTATACAAACTCAGTTACATGGTTATTCAGTTAACCATACATTTTTCATTATTTATACATATCATCTGATCTTATCGATTTTCAAATGATTTACAAAACAAAGCAAATAACAAGGTTCATGACTAAACATTTTCTCAAACATAAGTCATGAAACCTATTTTCACAAAACCTATGTATCTCACCGGCATTTTTATGCTGACGTACCATATTTTCACATGTGTTTTTCAGGAGCTGTTGCATAAGATGATCAAGATACACTTAGGCGGACATGGGCCTTAGTGACAATAAAAGATGCAGACTAGTTAATTATGTTGTATTTCCATGTGTGTTTAGACGTTGTAACACTTTTAATCAATAAAACGAAACTTTAATTTCCATGGTTGTGAAACATTAATTCTGTTACAACACTCCCCGATGTTTCCGCCATGTTTTGTATGTTCCACGTGGTCGGGGTGTGACAGAAAAGATGGTATCAGAGCCAATGGTTACAGGGAATTAGGTTATTAGTAATGCTTTGACCTAGTCTATAACCTTCTTAGGACCCTAACGCGAGTTTACTTGCGTTTAGTCATAAAACAATACCGTCACCTATCCTTAGGCGACGATCACAACAAGAACATAAAATTCAAAACCGCTTTGAAAACTAATCATCTGTTCTAGGATGATTGATTACTAGGTTTCGAACCCTCAGTTATAAGGTTTTGAACTCTCTGTTATATGGTTTTGAACCCCTTTGGGTTTTCAAAATCTCGTCAAGGTTTTGGGTTTTAAATAATGTGAACACGTGCAAACTGGAAGGGTGAATGCCTGTATTCTGGGTTTTCTGTCTAGGCAAGCACTTCGTATACATCTCATCAGACGCGAGACCAGTTGTGCTTACCTGGGAATTCTTGGGATGAGTGTTCACTTATAGGCGAGCATGTCTTCGCGATACATTATTTTCGACCCATTTACTTTGATTTGTCATTGTGTGTCGTTTGTTGCTTTGTAGTAACAAACAAATGACCACTATCCTTGCTTTCATCAGATTTGTTTCATCTCATTCTTTTCGTCTAATTCTCTCTCTCGTTTCCTTTCATGTTTCCTCTTTCAGAATGCCTCCTCGACGCGAAAGCCAGATAGAGACTGCCGAGCTGGCAGAAATTATTGCGCAGCAGATGGCTGCTCAATTTCCAAATCTCTTTGCTCAATGGAACCAAGCCAACAATAACAACAACAACAATGTTCCATGCAAATACAAGGATTTTAATCAGGCTAAACCACTCAAGTTTAGTGGTTCTGAAGGAGCGACTGTGCTTCTTCAGTGGTTCGAGAGCAGTGAGAATACTTTCCGCCACGTGCAATGTCCGGTTAATCGCAAAGTCGAGTTTGCTTCGAGCGTATTTCAGAAGAGGGCTTTGACATGGTGGAACGGGATTATGAGAGACAGGGGTGCAGAAGTTGCTCTTGCACAGACATGGGCTGAACTTAGAGCCCTTATGATGAGGGAATTCTGTCCTCGTCATGAGCAGCGAGCTTTGGAGAAGGAATTTGATGATTTGAAGCAAGATAGTGGTGAGCACAGGGCTTATACTGATCGGTTTGAAGAGTTGAGTTTGCTTTGCCCGACTATGGTTACCCCACTTGACAAGGCTATCGAGAGATACATCGACGGCCTACCTGACACAGTACAAGACATCCTTACTGGTAGTGAACCTGCCACACTCCGTCAGGCGATCGAGTTATCAGCGACATTGACTGAGTCGCAGATTAGAAAGGGAAAGCTACACCGGAA
Organism: Helianthus tuberosus; assembly: GCA_030545235.1. Classification (NCBI taxonomy): domain Eukaryota; kingdom Viridiplantae; phylum Streptophyta; class Magnoliopsida; order Asterales; family Asteraceae; genus Helianthus; species Helianthus tuberosus. The sequence goes on along the minus strand of CM060415.1, from coordinate 18,626,674 downwards.
GGGTGACCAGGGCAAGAAACAGTTGGCTGACAAGGGGGATAGCAAGAAGGGTCAAAACAAGAATGGAAAGGACTCTGGTTCTTCGAGGAGGGCAAAGAAGCGTAAGGCTTCCCAAAACTATGCTGTCACTGCCCAAGCTAACCAGGCAGCTCCCAACCAACCCGCACAGCCTCCAGCGAAGAAACCCTATTCAGGGAATGCACCTTTGTGCAATAGATGCAACAGTCACCACCAGCAGCAACTTCCATGCCGTTTCTGTACTAACTGTGGGAAGTCAGGCCATCTTGCCAATTTTTGTCGGTCTGCTCAGAATCCCGCGGTTCAGAACCCGGCTCAACAAGTTGCTCAGCCTCTTGCTCAGCAACAGGGTCAAGCTGCACGACCACACTACCCACCTGGTGCCTGTTACAATTGTGGGGATCTGACCCACTACAGAAACCAATACCCAAAGCTAGCTAATGCAAATCCGACCCAAGGATGAGCATTCAGCTGAACAAAGGATGATTGCTGTCTTATGCCTTTGTTTCTTTTGTTTTCGTGTATTGTGAAACAATATGTCTCGTTCATAAATAAAAGTTGTTGTTCACAATTCTGATATACAAGTATAATTACATGTGTGTATGACTTTTCCTATGATACCTACATCAAGGAACTATGTACATTACAAACTACTCTTGTGATTCTCTCTTTCAAATGATCGCTCATGATTCCTTCGAAAATTTTAAGTACTCGTTTCATTCTAAGATGCGTGGTACAGAAAATAAAGTGACATTATTAGTGATCATGCTTCTGCACATCTGTGCCTTTGAATCCTTGGTTAGATAACTAAGGGTATTTCCAAATCTCATACCCATTACGTTTTGATTTTTCAACATACACAGTACCAGTATTTCAAAACAATCTTCATGATCTCAAAACATTTCATATAGTTTGAAAACAATTTTTCTATATGCATTGTCTATGTTATTTCAAAAACATTGGCCATGTTATCAAAACCAACCTTCCAAATTTCAAAATATTTCATATAGTCTGAAGACAATATTAACACAATACATTTTCTTATCAAGTGCATGATTTCGAAAAGGATCATTTAATTTTTTTCAAAAACCTTATACATAATTTCAAAATTCATCTCGCATGATTTTAAAACATTTTTATAAATATACTTACCTAGTACACCTACTTTATGATTTCAAAAGTATTATATATAAGGTTTCAAAAACATTGAACACGTTTTCTTAAAGGAACCCCATGCATAGTTTTCAATTTTCGCTATTTATTGACTTAACCTTCAAATTCTGCTTCATATGTCGCCTTGACATATCTAGCATCTCAACTTCATAAGCATTCTTACTTCATGTTTTGACATAAGCACATCCAGTGCAAGGTTTCAAAACATCTTCAACTTCTAAAATCCATATGGGATCTTTTTATCTCCACGATTTGACCTTGTGGATGATCATCATTCAAATCAGAGTCCTTAATTGGATTCCTTATGTACCTTAATTCAAACATTTCGGTTCTTTATAATCGAAATCGAATTTTCTCTTCAAAAATCTTTCTATCCTTATAGTTAGATTCTTGATAACGTTTAAAGTACCAAATGAAATCCGCTGAATGGATTCCTAGTGTGCTTTAAATGCATGTATGCAAGTAACAAGACAAATTAACAAACAATTTTGTGGTTATGTGATTATGTGTTTACATATTTGGTGTTTTTCATTTATACATTTTTGTGTTTTTGGTATACTCTGGATATTCGTTATCAAAATCCTCGTAGAATCTTTCATATCTTCATATGAGGGATTCGTAGAGGGATATTCAAAGGTACTACCTTAAATCCTTAATAGGCTTCTATGTAATAGTTAAGACCCTTGGATTATATAGTACCACTCCAGACCCTTTCTAGTGGTCTAGTCAAAAGATTGATTCGCAATCTGGTTAAAGGACGACATCTAGTGATGTAGCTGGACAGACTCCTTGATAGTCTATTTAGATCATTTATTGATTTAGTCAAAAGGACTCTATGGCGGTCTAGTCACACTCATCACAGGATTGTTCATTTGGTTTTACTCTACGCATTATAAAATAGACTGTGTGAACTGTGCAAGGAATTGTCTGATTATGGACGCGTACATAATTATGAAATTTAGTGCACAGAAACCCAGTAAGATTTATTATGTGTAAGAACCGATAGCGACAACAATAACAAAATGAGAACGATGTAATGGAGGTACGGTGGACGCACCAATGACGCTTCATATACTTGTATATAAGTATCCCTCTTACATTGCAATCATGATGTTATTAAAGGTTACTAGAAGTTCAGAACCCTAACCAATGTTGTTCGATCTTTTCAACTTCATGTTTTCAAGCTCTCACAAGTTTCCTCTAAATAAATTTCGGGACGAAATTTCCTAAAGTAGGGGAGACTGTAACACCTGTGCCTCCACGGCCATCAAACAAATACCAAACCAATGAAATATTATATTTCATACTAGGTATTGGTAAAAATATGTGTATCATTTGCACATATCAATTTTTTGTTAAATTCCAAACTCTAAATCGCTTTCTGGAAGGTTATACGCACACTGATGCGTAAATATAACCAGTTTAATGCAACAAACACTCCGGAATAGTGACATATACTCAACATACTTTAAATAACCTTTACATAACTTAGAAATAAGTTTTGAAGGCTTTGGTATGGCAAAATCAAGTTAATTCGCTTACAGGGACTAAATATGACAAACTGCGAAAGTATGTCAATTTGAACTGTAATGAACATTCTGGAACATAACCATAAGTTAAACACACCTTAAATACCCTTTACATAGCTTAGAAATAGGCTTTGAGGGATTAGGTGTGCTAAAATAAACTTTTGGGTCATTCAGGGACTAAAAGTGTCAAAAAGTGCACAAGTGTGCATTTTCGCGCATAACTTACGTTCTGAATACATCCGGACATCCAAAAATTTATGTGAGCATGACTATATTATATTTTAGTGTTCGCCTTAAGAAAAATCCATTCGTCGCGTCATTTGGATCGTTTTTCGCGCTTATGCGCATTCCGTCGTAATTAACCGAACAACGCAACCGTACGGTTAAACGAACCGACATCCGAGATATTTTTGAGCACATTTTAAGTTCCCTATACTTTAACTTCATTTTAGAGCTTTGAAATGGGGTTAACGGGCCTTAAACGTGTCGAAAATGGCCTAAATACAGTTCAGGGACCAAAAGTGTAAATCTGCCAAACTATGGCCTAGCGGTGCGCTACACTTTTAGCGTAGCGGTGCGCTAGCCAAGTTCAGACCAGATTCAGTGTTTATAACAGCCTGTTTTCAGCTGTTTAATCCTCCACCACATGTTCTAATTCGCTTAGTCAGCTGATAAGATCATATTTTAGTCACCATAACTTGCCAACACTTGTACGGATGTGATCGAATCACGTTATTCCATGAAATGATCTTAACGGTTACCCGAATACTATAAATACCCCACCCCCCATTGCTTTAAAACTTACAAGAATTCTGATTTGAGAGCTCTAAGTTGAAACCATTATTTCATACCTGAGTTCTTGGATCGGGATTAGCATTCGGGGACCCTGGGTTAGTATTCTTTCGTTCTTTTCCTTATTTTACTGCTTTTCGAGTCCGAAAGTCAAACTTTGTTTGACTTTCAGCGTTGACCAGTAATGGTCAATGCGAAGTTCGTTTGAACTTCGCAACGTGAGTGTAATCACGTTGGTTATAGTCCCTTGGGACTATGCCCACTGATTACCACGTTGTCTAGGGTCGTAGGGTAGGCGATCTAATAAATCGCCTATACCTTCGAACCCGACCCAGTTTGGTCGATCATTAGGATCCGACCAAACACATTAGGTGACCATAGTAGGTAGGGAATAACCTTCCGAGGTTATACCCTATGGTCACATCGTTTAAGTAGTTGTATGATAGGTAGTTTATATGCCTTAGGTAAATTACCAGAATACCCTTTTCATGCAAAATTGGTAATTTAGCATATGTAACCTAAACTTTTGCCACATAACTGATTATGTAACATGTTTAGGCATATAACACTTGTCATAGGACTAGTTAGGCGGTCCGAACGCGTTTCACGCGCACGACGCGTTAAAGTAGCATAAGCTTCCTAAACGGGTTGTAATGGGTCGAAAGCACTTAGGTTAAGTTTCATTTAGTATGTAGGCTTTGTTAAACCATATCATATGAGTTCCTACACTCATTTGGTTTACAAACCCTAATGCTACCCAATCTTCCGATTTAGGTCCGGTTAATTAACATAGTTACCTATATTAGGTGCCGTTTGATTTCCGTGATCTCTAGCATTGTTTGGTTGTTACTCAAGGACTACTGAGCAATCTCAAGTGAGTACATAGACCCCTCTTTTACTGTTTTCCAAACTGTTTTGGGTGGAACACATGTGCCTACTTGTTACTTTCATGCTTTCCTGTTTTCACATAATATACCTGCTATGTTCGTTAGTACATTATAGTACATGATTTCAATACATTTTATGCTAGGTGTGCCCATTGTGTGCATTACTTAGTACATCGTTTTACATTACATTTCATGCTAGGTGTGCCCATTGTGTGCATTACTTAGTACATCGTTTTACATGACATTTCACGCTATGTATGTTCATTTGATTACATACTTAGTGCATTGTTTTCACATGCTTACATATTGGTATGACATTTGGTTTGTTTACATGGGACAATACATTCATTAACACCGATCATGCCGTTCGTTAGTAGGTAGTGGTACCATAGGAATTGACAACTCCCGTTCCGGACATCCCAGGGAAAGGGGACAGAAAGGAATGACCGAATTCGATGATATTTACACAGATAGACCTTTAATTTGTTTAAGGGTTTATCACCACAGTCGCAAGGCTTGGATGTATGCATTATAACAACACCGCATAAATGTTCATTATCAGTATAGCATGCATTTACACATTACATGATTTACATTGATCATGCATTTACACAAGACATAATATTGATTTAAACCAATTTTTACTTCAATAATTTGTTTTTGTGCATATGGTTTAGTTGAGACATTTCGCTAGCCATACATGACATTTTGACATAGACATTTGACATGGATATTTGACATAGACATTTGACATGGATATTTGACATAGACATTTGACATGGATATTTGACATAGACATCTTACATTGATTGGTTTGGTTTGATTAAGTGATTAAGTAACGATGCGTGTGTAATATGATACAAGCATGGTGGATACGCCGCTGGTACTTCCTATATATAAGTGTTTGTATAATATTACATAGCGTAACGTTATTTGAATCATTTCAGTTTGATACATATGACATTTTATACAAATAACATATCTTTCACAAGACATTGTTTTACAACAACTTATCTTATACAAACTCAGTTACATGGTTATTCAGTTAACCATACATTTTTCATTATTTATACATATCATCTGATCTTATCGATTTTCAAATGATTTACAAAACAAAGCAAATAACAAGGTTCATGACTAAACATTTTCTCAAACATAAGTCATGAAACCTATTTTCACAAAACCTATGTATCTCACCGGCATTTTTATGCTGACGTACCATATTTTCACATGTGTTTTTCAGGAGCTGTTGCATAAGATGATCAAGATACACTTAGGCGGACATGGGCCTTAGTGACAATAAAAGATGCAGACTAGTTAATTATGTTGTATTTCCATGTGTGTTTAGACGTTGTAACACTTTTAATCAATAAAACGAAACTTTAATTTCCATGGTTGTGAAACATTAATTCTGTTACAACACTCCCCGATGTTTCCGCCATGTTTTGTATGTTCCACGTGGTCGGGGTGTGACATAAGTGGACGGTCACCAAGGGTGACCCCACCAAGATTTTCCTAATCTTCCTAAGATCTCAATTGATATGTTTAGAGATATGTATGTACTATTGCAAACACATTACACATTGGTTAAAAGGTTTAGATGGTTATAAGAGAGGTTAGAACTCATTCATCACCCACACTAAACAATCACCTTCTTTCCCCTTCTCCACCTCTCCCTCTCGGCCGAACACCTTCACCCACACCACCACCACCTTCAATTTTGATCATCCATTCCACACACTCACAAAGGTTCAAGAAGGTGTCTAAAGGCCCTCATAACCCTTTGTTACTTCATATTTTGATGGTTAATAGATGTTATGTGATGAAAAATATGATGAACATTAAAGAACATAAACATGAATCTCTAACATAAGCTTATAAACATATGAATACTTGTTGATTTGTGATTATTCGCTTCTTGATGATTGATGATTGATGATTGATGATTTGTGTTAGTGATGTTAGACATCATAAGGAACCTACTAGATTGTGATTAAACACATGATCTAGTAAGTTAAGGTGGTGATTTTGTGAAAAACCAAGATCATCATGCTTTATGTTTACATGAACTTGAATAATAAAAGTTGTTTTCATATGATGATGATCTAAACAAAATACAAGTCTTGTGAGTGGATGATTTCTAAAATAGTTTTCCAAAGAAACAAGTTAACTCACAAGGTTTACATGAACATTGTTTTTAAAGAAAACCAACCATGTTTCTAGTGTTGAAACAAGTATAAGAATACATTGTTTACAAGAAAAATTCAAGAGAATGATTTTTGGAAAAATCATCTAGTAAGTTGTAAACACCTAAATCCTTTAAGAATGAGATTTTTAAAGAAATAAACACACTACCAAGTTACTACAAGTTTTTATGAAAGATCAAGTTCATGATTATTATGTAAATGGGATAGCTATGGCACTTGGTAAGTGTAGGTTGATTGTTGATTGTTTGTGATGATTTTGAAAAGAAAACGATATGCTTTGGAAGCATGGACACCTCTATTTTTAGGGGAAACTATGGAAAAATTTTCTAAAAATATAAACGCTTAGAAAAATATGTTCTAAACAAATAGTTACAAGTGTGTTTTAACCATGGTTTCCAATATAAACTTTGCCATAGACTTTGTTACCAAAATACAAGTATTGGAGGTTGGTTTTTATAAATAAAAATGGGTAAATATGTATTTAGAATATATATATTTACATTAAAGACATGATGTGTGTGATTATTTGTATACTTGGTGTAATAGTTATATTATTTTAGGATTTAAAGTAATATAACTTAATAAAATACCAAGAATTTACAATCCAAAATAATACCAAAAATCACAATGAATAAATATATAAGTTACACACATAATATTGTGAAACCGAACACAAGAACGTAACTTACAAAATATTCCGAAAAATGCCGTTATAAATATATTTTTGGTAAATGGTATTTTGGATACAAGAAATGAAAATATGATTTTTATTACTATTACAAAGTATATTATATTTTCGACAAGGAGAAAATATATTATTATTGGGAAGTTAAAATATATTTTCTTGGAATATTTAGAAGATATATGATTTTTGGGAAAAATATATATATATTTTCATGAAATACATTGTTGTTGGACAAAATAAGTTTATATATATTTTCTTAGTGAGACTTGAAAATATATTATTTCGGAACTACAAATACAAGAATACGAAAATACATGTATGAAATACTCCAATCCTTGGGAAGGAAATACGAAAACAAATACTTGAGAAGTATTGTTACAAAATATTGCTTAATAATTATTCCAAAATTAAATATAATTCAAAGTTAAAATAACTATTATTTTAACAAATAATTATAACTTGGAATATCATTGAAGACATGAAAGAGACGTAACTCAAAAACGTAAATACTAAGGTAAGGCACGACCCGTTCGTCTAATAGACCCTAGTACATTGTAGGGAGTCGTGTTTGCTAAAGAGATTTGAGTTACGAGTACCAAAGACGCAAAACAGTGAGTTCATGCTCCCCCTGTTCTCTTAACTGTTTTTGGTTTTATAACTCTCGGGGGTGGAATACATGTTACGAATGTTGAAACGGTATGAAATGACTATGAAATGAACTATTAGATCATGTGAGCATAGACTAAATTTGAAATGCCATTAACTCTTAATTAGGGACGAAGGTTAGATCTAACGGGTACGGCCGAACCCCACTCATGGTACTTATGTGACCACTTGAGTGCTTCGGTGTCCCAGTCGAGGTGAATCGACATTAGTCGAGGTGAATCGACATTAGTTAAGGTGAATTGACATAGTGAAGGTGAATTGACATAGTCGAAAGGGAATTCGACATAGTCGAGGGAAACCGACAAGGGTAATTGCCTACTCATTTCGAGTGCTCCCTATGTCCTCACATGCTTTAATGTCCTTGTAAAACATTTATTTGGTATACTCATACACACTTTTCATCCATGTTTTCAAAGGAGTCTCTCAAAGGTTTACAAGTTTGCCAGTACTCACACAAAACGCATGAACTAGCTCAACTTTTGTTGATGTTTTCCAAAATTACATGTATTTCAGGTAACAGATTGGATCTTGGGCGTGGGTGTTGTTTCTAGAAGTAAATTTCAAGTTTAGATGTCATCCACTTTTGTTGAATTGTATCTTAGTCGAAGGTTGTGTTGTTCGAAACTTAAATAACTGGTATTTGTAATACTTTTACTTAATGAATGGATGAACATCGTTTTGATCATATAGTCGTTTATTATGATTGAATGCAATGATATTAAACCAGTCACACATCATACGCTTCCGCAAAAGTCAGGGTGTGACAGTTTGGTATCAGAGTTTCGATTGTAGTGAACTAGGATTCCTTCTCGAGTCTAGACTACAATCACTAGAGTTCTCTTACAAAAACATTTTACAAAAAGGATTTCATTACATTCACGTAAGCGTCAAGATCCATGAGTCAAACATTTTTCAAAGAAAAAACAGGGCAAGGACATTAGTAGGGAGGAGAATACCCAAACTAAGGTGCCAATTAAGGCATAGTCTATGTGGGATAGACTTGCCAAAGACAAAATGACCCCCCCCCCCAAAGGATAAACGAGAGTTATAAGTGATATGATGCATCGAATTACCTGTTTATGCTAAGTAACATATTTGTTTATCGATATATACATACGAATAAGTGTACGGAATAATTATTGACGTGAATAAGATACCTTCGACTCCGAACCCTATTATTGATCTTAACCTGCACGATGAAGCTATCAGCCTCGCGTTCATGACTGGAGTGATTACCAAACGAGATTCTGCGCTTGCTTCCGTAGGAGATGGCCGCTCTTCCCTCTCGATTGTGAAGGTGCCTGACTACGGTAGTAACGGCGAGGCAGAGGCGGCAACCTTGGGCAACTTCTTAATCAGCGGAACGAGGTCCCTGTGGCTTTTGTGAAGCAAGGTTGACGACACACTTGACCAGACAAGGAAGATGAAGTATTCATCTTAAAGGTGCCCCTCCAACTACTAGGAATTCTCCTTATTCCTATTCCATTTAATCATCGTGCCTATTCGCGTGTAACAATAGCGAATGTTAACGCGTGGACCACCGCAATGGTCCTTTCCATGTCAGAGGTATAAGGACAGTAGTGTCCCCTCTTTGATTGATCATCTGTTTGGACGAGGGAAAATTGGGGTAACTGTACAAGACAATTTGTTATTACGGGGGCCCACGTAATAACGACTTGTAGTGCATGGAAATCCTGGTAGACTTTGCGGGTCAGGCTAATGATCACCACCCAAAAATAAACTCTAGGTGTTCACCCCTTCATCTGGTAGAACAACACCTAGACCATTACCTTAGCACTTTACAAAGTAGGAAACCTGTCTTTGCCTACTTCGTGTCTGACACTTCTACCCGTATACGAGTCGTTTGGGAACTGATATTTAAGCAAGTGGAGATGGATAACATTCGGAAAGATTCAGTGACGTTACACTCTCTATCACCCCTACATGAACAACCCCCATCTCAGGGAAAGTACACCCGTCTTGTAAAGCTATGTAGAAGGAAAACAACTACCACTCCATGAAACTTGTATGACCGGGGCGATGTAGCCTCGAGTTCATTTTATTTTTCCCATTACAAACAATAAGTCAAGTTGCCAAGCTTATATGAAAGCTCAGTAATTGTCTCCTCACTCATACCTTGTTGATTATATATGCATGTGATATTGGGTGATCACCTGTTTACTTATGGTACTATGTACCTCATAGAAAATTATGGAATGTTGTCTAACCTACCCCGTACCTTTTGACAGAAGAGAATGCCGCCCAGACGTGACAAAAACACCAATACGTTACCAAGGACAGAAGCCGAGCTTCAAGAACGCATCTCACAGGCAATTGCACGACATGAAGCCCTCCGCTCCGAACACAGCGGTGGCACTTCCGGAAATAACCCTCCAACTGGCTGCACCTACAAACAGTTCCTGGACTGCAAGCCATTGAATTTTGATGGCACAGGAGGTGCCGTTGCATTTGTTCGTTGGGCAGAAAAGACTGACTCCGTTCTAAGAATGAGTAACTGTTCGCCCCAGCGGAGTGTTACCTATATCTCAGGGTTATTTTTGGACGGCGCACTCTCTTGGTGGAACCTTCAGGTTCAGACCCTCGGTGATGAAGCTGCTCATGCACTGAGCTGGGACGAGCTCAAGGAAATGATGGAGAAGAAATACTGTTCTAGGGCTGAAATCCAGAAGCTTGAGGTGGAGTTCTGGAATTTGAAAATGGACGGGCCGAGGATTTCCGAGTATGTCCAGCGATTTCATGACTTGTCTAGGGTCGTACCCTACTTAGTCAAGCCCGAATTCAAGAGGATTGAGCGATTCATTTGGGGACTTGCACCTCAAATTAGGAGCATGGTTACTACCTCAAAGCCCCCAACCATCGCAGAGGCTATCGATTTGAGTGTCACTCTTACTGAAGAAGCTCTGCGCATGGGAAAATTTTCAGAATATGAGGATAACAAGAACGAGACTCATGTGGAGTCATCAGGAAACAAGAAAAGGAAGTCTTCAAACCTAAAGATAGGCACCCAAGTCAGCTATGGTAGCTCTAAAGCAAACAAAAGAAAGGAAGTGAACCCGCCCTGTGGCAGGAAGGCTTATGGAGCCACTAAAAGGGTCGGTGGTAAGGTTTATTTGGGAAATAAGCCGAAATGTGAGGAATGCAACTTTTACCATGAAGGTCAATGTCTGAGGCCTAAGTGTGGAAAGAGTGGGAAGGAAGGGCACAACAAGGATGTCTGTTGGGCGAAGGATTCAGACGGAAGAGATAATGGGAAAATTCCAGGCTGCTACAGGTGTGGTGAAGTAGGGCACTTTAGGAAAGATTTCCCTAGGAAGAACCAAGCAAGGAAGGGTCTTCATGATTGGAGCTCGTGAAGCACGCCAGGATCCAGATGCGGTTACGGGTACGTTCCCTATTAACCAACCTTATGCATCTATTTTTGATTAATACTGGCACCAACTTTAACCTTGTATGCTTAGAACTTAAGAAACTACTTGGCCTAGTTTCTAGTAGAATAGACGTCCCGAATTCCTTAGAAATGGGCATATAGAAGGTTAGTTAAAGCAGACGAGGCGATTAAGGATTATATTTTGGGGACTCAGAAGGCTGGAACCTTCTGTTACCATTGACTTGGGAAGTCATGATATGATAGTCAGCATGGATTGGATATCCAAGTATAGAGCTGAAGTCGTTCGATATAAGGAAAATCAGTCGCATCCCTCTTGCGAATGATGAAACATTATAGTACACAACCTTCTTGTAATAGGTGCAAGGGTACTAGACCGTGGGTCTGCGACATCTCGCATTGGTCGAAGAGACACAGAAGCGCCTCTGAGTAGACTGCATTGCTTTCCCTGCTCATGTTGTCGACAAAGAGACCAGGAAGCCTTTCCTGAAGACTTGCCAGGAATACCCCCCCCCCCCTCAACGACAAGAGAAGTTTAGGATGAACCTCGTGCCAAGAGCGGCATCAGTGACAAGGTGACGCCTTACCAACTAGTTTCGTTTGAGGTACAAGAGCCTCTGATGCAGCTGTGGGAGCTGCTAGACAGAGGAAATCTACCAGGCCGAGTTTCTCACCCTGGGAAGCCCCAGTGTTATTCGTTAGGAAACAGGACAACCGTTTTTACACGCGTACATAGCCTAATCTGAGAGGAACTCAGAGGGAATAATGAGGGAGAAAAGTATTACGTATGGGTTACAGGGAGATAGACAACTAACCGACAAGAATCGGTACCCTTACCGAGAACCGATGACTTGTTAACCAACTACAAGATCCCAGCTACTACTCCAAGATGGAATTAAGGACACGGTGTCCTTAGTTAAGGACATAAGAAGAAAGTTGATAAGTTTCCACTTTGCATCAATTACAGAGAATTGGATATCAAGGATCGGTATCCTTTGCCAAGGATTGGCGACATGAACAGACCAATCATAAGGTTCTAGTTACCACTCGAAAATTGACTTGAGGACAGGATGTCCTCAACTGTGAATACAAGAAGGAAATATCCCTAAAATGACCTTTAGGACTCGCTTCGAGCGTTACGAGTTCCTTGTCGTACCGTTTGACTTAACACATGCATCGACAGTATTCATGGACCTCATGAATCGGGTGTGTAAGCCGTACCTGGATAGATCATGATTATATTTATTGACTACATTCTTATGTGCCCAACGACCAAGGAAGGTCATGAGCAACATCTGCAATTTACCTTGCGACTCTTAGAGAAGGAACAGTTATGTGCTAGGATGTCGAAGGACGGATTTTGAATTCGCGAGGTAAGAATGTTAGGATACACGGTGGATAAGAATGAGATTCATGCCAACCCTGCAATCAAGAGCTAAGGAGTTAGAGTTGCAATTATGTGATGCTTCTCGACAAAGTCTCGATTGCGCATCGGTGCAACGAGACCATGGCATTGCATACGCAACACGTTGATTAAGGGATCATGAGAAGAAACTTTGATCTAGATACAGTGATTGCGCGCCGCAAACTTGACGTCATTACCTGTAAGAAAATGTTGCACGACCTTTACTGATCACAAGGGTTGCAGCACACCGTTGATCGTAAAAACTTAAATATTAACGAAGGTGGACTGAGCTACTGAACGATGCAGAATGTGTGGACATGTTACCTGCTTGTGTGATAAACTTTGACGAAAAGTTGAAACACTCACTTGCCCTTAGTGGAGTTTTCCTACAACGGTATTTATCACACCGCTGTTTAAACGGCTTCGTGTGAAGCTTTAGATGAAACATAATAAGTTGATCCCCGTTGTGTTAAATGGAGACCGGAGATAAACAATCTACTGGCCCGAGTTGGTCCAGGAAAAATTAGAGGCAAGATCGTTCAGATATGTGATCATATCAAGACAGCCCGCAGAATACAGAAAGATTGCGCCGACGAGCGGCGAAAATCGTAGGAATTTGAGATAAGAAGTATGGCTTTAATGGGAGCCTTGCCTTGGGAAGGCATGGTGTGATTTGGAAAGCGTGGAAGGTTGGACCCCCAGTATATTAGACCTTTCGAGATCCTGGTAGGGATCGGAACCATTGCTCACAAGTTGAAACTTCCAGAAAAGATCAGTAATGATCGCGACACATTCCACGTGTCTAGACTTTAGAGGAGTCTGACTCAAGGAACAGTCGTTATTCCCACAAACAAGATTCACGTCAACGACAAACTCCAATTTACTATAGAACATGTTAAGGTTGCGGACTGAGAGTCCATGAAACACGGAGAAGACGTAATTGATTTACTTGAGTACGTTAGAATTCATATCATGGCCCAGAGTTACTTGGGAACATGAAGACCAATTTTAAACCTAAGTGACCACATTTGATTCACAACTCCCCTGCGACCGATGGCATCGCTTAAATTTCGGGACGAAATTCTTTTAACGGGGGGAGAATGTGACAACTGTCACTTTTCCGTACATTCCGTACAATAATTAAACAGTAATCTGTGTTTAAGAACTGTGCATGGTATAGTTTACAAGACAAATGAGTTTCTGATTACTGTTATATACATACAATGGCATTTCATGTTGCAAGACTTTTATCATTACTACATGCAACACGATATAGTTCTAATAATGCACAGAACAGAATTGGCACCATTATCAGACAGTGTTTTGAGACCCAGTATGAGCCAGTAACCAAGGTACTACACCAGTATAGTGTGTAGGGAAGTAAGGACCACAAAACTGCTTCACTAGGTGATAGTTTAAGTGCCGGAAAGTGCCTAAAACCCACATAAAGTGCAAAATTCTGCATAAATCAGCAAAAATCAGCATTTTAACAAGTTTGTAACATGCAAAAATATGACTAAATGGCCCTGAATGTTTTCCTAAGTGTCGGAAATTAAAAGTGTCACAAAGGGGTACATAAAGAACACTAAACGGTATAGTTTAACGCTTTAACGAACCGGTATCTAACCGAACAACCGGACACTACTCGAAACATCAAAATTATACTAGAAGCATTGTTTTAATGTTTCTGAGCTAGTTATGATCCCCGGACACCCTAACACCCTATATAACACAAGTTACACATAAACACTAACTAATACACTTTGAATCCTAACTAGTTATCTAACTTAACATTAAAACCTAACCAATACCCCCCCCCCCATGTAAGTGGACGGTCACCAAGGGTGACCCCACCAAGATTTTCCTAATCTTCCTAAGAACTCAATTAATATGTTTCGAGATATGTATGTACTATTGCAAACACATTACACATTGGTTAAAAGGTTTAGATGGTTATAAGAGAGGTTAGAACTCATTCATCACCCACACTAAACAATCACCTTCTTTCCCCTTCTCCTCCTCTCCCTCTCGGCAGAACACCTTCACCCACACAACCACCACCTTCAATTTTGATCATCCATTCCACACACTCACAAAGGTTCAAGAAGGTGTCTAAAGAAGCTAGGTGGTCTTGGATCTTGAAGGACCTCTCCCGATTGCTTTTATCCATCACATTTGCCATCATCAACTTCAAGTGTTCTTCCCTAGCCTTGTGCTAGTAGTAAGGCCCTCATAACCCTTTGTTACTTCATATTTTGATGGTTAATAGATGTTATGTGATGAAAAATATAATGAACATTAAAGAACATAAACATGAATCTCTAACATAAGCTTATAAACATATGAATACTTGTTGATTTGTGATTATTCGCTTCTTGATGATTGATGATTTGTGTTAGTGATGTTAGACATCATAAGGAACCTACTAGATTGTGATTAAACACATGATCTAGTAAGTTAAGGTGGTGATATTGTGAAAAACCAAGATCATCATGCTTTATGTTTACATGAACTTGAATAATAAAAGTTGTTTTCATATGATGATGATCTAAACAAAATACAAGTCTTGTGAGTGGATGATTTCTAAAATAGTTTTCCAAAGAAACCAAGTTAAATCGCAAGGTTTACATGAACATTGTTTTTAAAGAAAACCAACCATGTTTCTAGTGTTGAAACAAGTATAAGAATACATTGTTTACAAGAAAAATTCAAGAGAATGATTTTTGGAAAAAATCATCTAGTAAGTTGTAAACACCTAAATCCTTTAAGAATGAGATTTTTAAAGAAATAAACACACTACCAAGTTACTACAAGTTTTTATGAAAGATCAAGTTCATGATTATTATGTAAATGGCATAGCTATGGAACTTGGTAAGTGTAGGTTGATTGTTTATTGTTTGTGATGATTTTGAAAAGAAAATGATATGCTTTGGAAGCATGGACACCTCTATTTTTAGGGGAAACTATGGCAAAATTTTCTAAAAATATAAACACTTAGAAAAATATTTTCTAAACAAATAGTTACAAGTGTGTTTTAACCATGGTTTCCAATATAAACTTTGCCATAGACTTTGTTACAAAAATACAAGTATTGGAGGTTGGTTTTTATAAATAAAAATGGGTAAATATGTATTTAGAATATATATTTACATTAAAGACATGATGTGTGTGATTATTTGTATACTTGGTGTAATAGTTATATTATTTTAGGATTTAAAGTAATATAACTTAACAAAATACCAAGAATTTACAATCCAAAATAATACCAAAAATCACAAGGAATAAATATATAAGTTACACACATAATATTGTGAAACCGAACACAAGAACGTAACTTACAAAATATTCCGAAAAATGCCGTTATAAATATATTTTTGGTAAATGGTATTTTGGATACAAGAAATGAAAATATGATTTTTATTACTATTACAAAGTATGTCATATTTTCGACAAGGAGAAAATATATTATTATTGGGAAGTTAAAATATATTTTCTTGGAATATTTAGAAGATATATGATTTTTGGGAAAAATATATATATATTTTCATGAAATACATTGTTGTTGGACAAAATAAGTTTATATATATTTTCTAAGTGAGACTTGAAAATATATTATTTCGGAACTACAAATACAAGATTACGAAAATACATGTATGAAATACTCTCATCCTTGGGAAGGAAATACGAAAACAAATACTTGAGAAGTATTGTTACAAAATGTTGCTTAACAATTATTCCAAAATTAAATATAATTCAAAGTTAAAATAACTATTATTTTAACAAATAATTATAACTTGGAATATCATTGAAGACATGAAAGAGACATAACTCAAAAACGTAAATACTAAGGCATGGCACGGCCCGTTCGTCTAATAGACCCTAGTACATTGTAGGGAGTCGTGTTTGCTGAAGAGATTTGAGTTACGAGTACCGAAGACACAAAACAGTGTGTTCATACTCCCCCTTTTCTCTTAACTGTTTTTGGTTTTATAACTCTCGGGGGTGGAATACATGTTACGAATGTTTAAACGGTATGAAATGACTATGAAATGAACTATTAGATCATGTGAGCATAGACTAAATTTGAAATGCCATTAACTCTTAATTAGGGACGAAGGTTAGATCTAACGGGTACGGCTGAACCCCACTCATGGTACTTATGTGACCACTTGAGTGCTTCGGTGTCCCAGTCGAGGTGAATCGACATTAGTCGAGGTGAATTGACATAGTCAAGGTGAATTGACATAGTCGAAGGGGAATTTGACATAGTCGAGGGAAATCGACAAGGGTATATGCATACTCATTTCGAGTGCTCCCTATGTCCTCACATGCTTTAATGTCCTTGTAAAACATTTATTTGGTATGTTCATACACACTTTTCATAACTGTTTTCAAAGGAGTCTCTCAAAGGTTTACAAGTTTGCCAGTACTCACACAAAACGCATGAACTCGCTCAACTTTTGTTGATGTTTTCCAAAATTACATGTATTTCAGGTAACAGATTGGATCTTGGGCGCGGGTGTTGTTTCTAGAAGTAAATTTCAAGTTTAGATGTCATCCACTTTTGTTGAATTGTATCTTAGTCGAAGGCTGTGTTGTTCGAAACTTAAATAACTGGTATTTGTAATACTTTTACTTAATGAATGGATGAACATCGTTTTGATCATATAGTCGTTTATTATGATTGAATGCAATGATATTAAACCAGTCACACATCATACGCTTCCGCAAAAGTCAGGGTGTGACACTTGCTTGCAATATGATGGAATCGAGCTTAGGAGAGAGTCTAGAAACCAACAAAGACAATTTATTTTTATTTTAAATCTGAGTTGTCGGAACATGTTATTCGTCTTTCAGATATCGCTTTCTGTAATAACTAACTTGCTTAATAGGTTATGGTATGGGACATAATATTAACTATTCGGTAAAGTAGTTGTTACGGAATTTCTCTTGGACAATCTGTTTCGCTCAGTGCCGCGCCCTGATGATTCCGCCATCGGTTGGGGTTTGATAGGAATCCCATGGGTTGGAACATATACACAGTCTCAGTGAGGTTTCCATATAGGAAAGCGTTGGTGACGTCCAACTGGTGAATAGACCAAGACTGGGATAAGGCCAGAGTAAGAACTGTTCGAATTGTAGCCGGTTTAACAACAGGGCTGAACATCTCTCAACAATCAATACCCGCCTCTTGATTTCTGCCATCACACACAAGACGTGCGTTGTATCTTTCCAATGTGCCATCGGACCTGTATTTGTGGAGAAAGAGCCATATGCTACGAATAATATGCATGTCAGGACGTCTCGGGACAAGTTCCCAAGTCTTGTTTTTAATTAAGGCATTGTTATGTTTTGCATGGTGTTATACGATTCCGGGTTAGACAAGGCATCTTTGGGGTTTTTAGGGACATAAGCAATGGTGGTTGTGGAAAGTGTAAAGATATGTTTCAGTTTGGAGATACCTGACATGGCACGAGTGTGCATTGTTCGAGTAGGCGGTGGTGGTGGTGGGTTCGGGGTTGGGTTGGGAGATTGGTGTAATGGGCTTGGGGTCGAGTGGTTTGGAGATGAGGGGTGTGGCTGGTTGATTGGGTCGGTGGGCTTAGGGTGGGAGGTGGGTGAGTGAGTGGGCGGTGAGCTGGGTTGGGCCGAAGATGATGTGGGTGGTGGGGACGTGGGCTGAGGATAAGAATGGGCCGAAGAGGATGTGGGCGGTGGGATGTGGGCTGAGGACAAGAGTGGGCCGAAGGGGATGTTTGGATGTGTGTTGAAGGAGATGGGGTGGAGGGGTCTTGTGAATCAGTAGGTTTGATGGTTGGGGGGGTTGAAGGTATGGGTGCACGGAATCATCAAGGAAAGTGTAGGTGTGAGGAGTTTGTGTGTGTGATTTAGAGAATGGGAAAATCGTTTCATCAAAGAGGACATGGCGGTTAATAGTAATTGTTCGGGTCTTGAGGTCAAGGAATTTGTATCCTCGGTGATTCGATGGATAACCGAGGAATACGCATGGGTAGGAGCGGTAGGCTAGCTTGTGTATGGTTGTGTATGGGATAAGAGGGTAGCAGATGCACCCGAACACACGAAGGTGATCGTAGGATGGCATGCAATGGTATAAGCGTTGGGTGGGGGTCAGAAACTTATGTATTTTGGTTGGGATAATATTTAGGAGGTAGGTTGCGGTTTCAAGGGCGTGATGCCCATAGATGTTCGGGGCTAAGGAGTGGGCTAAAATGGTACGCATAAGGTTATTTATGGTGCAAATTTTTCTCTCGGTCTTACCATTCTGGGAGGATGTGTGAGGACAAGAAAATCTGAAGTGCATTCCATTCATTGTGCAAAAATTATGGAATTGATTGTTTGAATATTCTCGTCCGTTATCACATTGGAATTGTTTTATTTTGGTGTCGAATTAAGTTTGAATAAAGTTGGTAAATTTAGTGATAATGGCAAAAACATCAGATTTGTGGGCTATAGGGTAGGTCCATAAAAAGTTGGTATAATTATCCAAGAATAAAACATAGTAACGGTGGCCCCCATTAGAAAGGATAGGGGATGTCCAAACATCACTATGAACAAGATCAAATGGCATAAAAGTACTTGTATTAGATGCAACAAAAGGAAGTCTAGTATGTTTTCCAAAAATACAAGCAGTGCAAACTTTATTATTCAAAGAACCACAAGAAATTGAATGAGAAGTTTTTAAATTATGTAAAATAGCTGGGCATGGGTGACCGAGCCTTTGATGCAAGATGTCTTGAGATATAGCTACATAAGTGGAAGCAGTGGTGAGGTTGGCGATGTTGGACGGATTGAGAGTGTAGAGATCCCCCGAGCTATTGCACCGTAGGATAGGTTTCTTAGTCTGGAGGTCCTTCACTGTAAAACCATATGGATCAAATTCAACAGACAATTGGTTATCAGTTGTAAAACGACGTACATATATAAGTTTTTTAACTAGATTAGGTGCATATAAAACGTTGTTTAGTTTAAATGGTGGGAATGGTGGTGGAAGGGTTATGTTGCCTTGTCCAAGGACCAGAATGGTTTTGCCATTGCCAACAATAATGTTGCGAATAATGCCAGAATTAAAAATAGAGGGAAACTTATCAGATTGATGAGACATCGTACCTGATGCACCCGTGTCCATAGTCCAAGATGAATTGTTGTTGTGGAGAGCTAAGTTGTAAGGAGCCTGAGTGATGTCGGTTGGCGAGTATCCTGTGGTGTAGGATTGGGCCGATTGCTAGGTAGTTGGTTTCGATCCTAAGATGCCTTGGCCCGAAGTGTGGGGTTAGGCCTGGGCCGTTTGAGACGAAGAAGGGGTAGACGGGTATGGGCAATGGGGAGGGGACCATGGGGCTCAAGTATGCGGCGAATGTGGAGATGGGTTGTTGGCCTAAGGAGGGGGCGGCCAATAGTGTTGGGGTAGTAGTTGGGTTGGCCATGGCGACCCCGTCCGTAAGAGGATCGACCCCGTCCGCAGGCTCTGCCACGACCGCGACTGCGTCCATGTTCGGAGGGGGGGTCGGACCGTGTGGAGTTGCGGGAATCAGTGGGAGCTTAGTGGGTTGGGTTAGTTGTGGTGTGAAGTGCGGTTCCGACCGTCTGAGCGGATAGTTTGGCTTGGGAATTTTTGTCTTCTTCGACCTGACAGAGGCGAGAATGGGTATCATAGAAATCGGGTAATGGTTGAGTTTGCTGAAGAATGAGAGAGATATTCTCGTATTGTTCAGTTAACCTGGTAAGAATCTGTAGGACAAGTTGGTTTTCAGAGATGGTGGAACCGAGGCTCGTGAGTTGATCATGTAGAAGTTTCATGTTTTGACAGTAGTCTGCCATGGTTGAAAATTGATCAAGGCGGGTGTTGAAAAATATATTTTGTATGGTGATGGTGCGGGCAGCTTGATTGTCAAGAAAAAGGTTCTTGAGACGAGACCACGCGTCGTACGCGGTGGTGTTGGTTATCATAATGGTGTGCATGAGGTCTTGAGAGATGGTACCGTAGATCCGTTGGAGAACAATGGAATCTATTCGTTCCCATGACTCAAGGTAGGTGGGTTTAGTGGCCGGTGTTTTTTCTTTTTCGGTGGTGGTTTTTTGGTAGAGGTAGCGGTGACACGGGGTTGAAGGTGATCAAAGACATCATACGCTTTGCAGTGTAGGATGAATAAATCGGCCCATGTGTTATAGTGCTCGGTTTGGTTGTCAAGGAGAAGCGGTATAAAATTTTTGATGTTGTTGATGGTGACCGCAGGGTGTATTGGTGAAGAAGACATGACCGACCGGTTGAAGAGGAGGCCGAACAGAAGGCTGGAAAAAAAATTCGACGAGAGCGAGAAAGAAAGGTTTAGGGTTTTTGGCTCTTGATACCATGAAGAATGATATAGATCAATTTTAGTGCCCTCTCTTTCATTGATATGGCAATATATATACAAGGTACAATCCCACAAATTAGGAAAGAGATAATTACAAGTTAATGATATAATCCTATCTATATTTACATAAAGCATATTCTCCATATATTCTATTAGAAAAGAATAATTAATTCAATCTCTTAATATTCGGTTAACATGTTAATACATAACCCATTTAATGTCCCTTAACACAAAGAGGGAGTGGCTTGCAATGTTAGTTAACATGCCATGTCATTGTTAACAATCTAAATGTTAGAGTACACCCCATGGCCTTAAGGGGGTAGGGGTGCTCCACTTTCCATCACTCACCATACCCAAACATGTTCCGTCACGTCATCGAACTTGGTTCCATCACTAGTGATGGATTTTAGTGGGGGTGCCCATCACTCACCACACCCAATCACACACAACAATTTCCCTCCTCAACGGTAACTTTCATAATCTTCACGCGTGGTCACCACAACGCGTTGTCACCACCACGCGTGGTCACAATGAGTGGTGGCGGTGTTCCACGTGTGGTCACCCAACTACCACGTTCCATCACGTAGCGCCCCCACCTCTCTAAGTGCTTATGATAGTATTAGGGGCTGGTTGTTTGAGCTCTTAATGCATGGTTCAGACCTTTTACTGGTTCAGCACTTAATGGTTCAGACTGTTTGTTTCTCGAGCAGATGTCTGAATTGTTCAAACATTTGCCTATGAATGGTTAAGATTATATTGAGTCTGAATGGTTCAGACCTCTTATCTGAATTGGTCAGACAATTGTCTCTAAACGGTTAAATATTATACTGCCTCTTAATGGTTCAGATCTATTACTAGTTCAACACTTACCCTTTTAGAAGTTGCCAAACAGCCCCTTAAAGTAAGGCTATGCGGTATGGTGATGGTCCTCCTTTAGAGGATGATCCGCCACGCAGGCGCCATGTGAGGATGGGACAAAGAGGATGGAGGTATGGAAATGGGGGGATGGACCTAAAATGTATATGTATATATTGTATCTATAGGTGTGTGAGAGAGGGGGAGGCATGTCTTTTGTCTTCATGTGGAGCGTCTCCAACGTCCAGAAGAGGACGACCAGGACGAAGTCGGGGGGGGGGGGGGGCGGTGTTTGGCCCGGCGCCGGACCTAGTGGCGGACCCAGAAATTTTTTTCTGGGGGTGCGGAATATTTTCAAAGATTTTAGGCCCCTAGCTGTATAAAAATATCGGTTCATAGCGGGTCGGGTCGGATCATGTAAGACAAAAGAACATCAAACTAAAATTTATAAATCATCAAAAACACGTCAAACGTCATTACAAATTACAAACGTATTTAAAATTGTGCCCTACAGGTTTTTTTTTTTTTTTGACATATATCCAAAATATCATCTAAAGACACTAAACACGCCATAAGTTCATTACATTTTTACTCATTGTTCCTAACACATATAATTTGCTCCATAAGTTCATAAAACAACACTAAACACTTAAACAAAATAAATAATCATGTTCAACCATAGCCCATAACTTTCAATTATATTTTTAAACATTCAAGCCCTAATATTAAATGTTGATTACTTGTAACTAATCATTTAAACAAACAAAGCTATAAATAAAACAACAAAATCATTTAACTACAAGTCTAGAACAACAAAAAAAATCAAAAAAATATAAAAAGATTAAACCCTTACACATCTATATTTTCTCCTAATCATCACATAAAACAAAATAAATAAACCATACCAGTTCTATATTGGAATTCTAACGTAATATGGGTCGGTTCAACCGGAATTTTAGTTTTTCTGGTAAAAAAAGCCACCAGGTCCTGAGCAGTGGCGTCAAGTTGCTGGGAGTTTTTTTGGGGGCGGGATTTGAAAATGGAATAGGTGGATTGGTTTGGGTTATTTTATTTAGTTCAAATTTCTTTAACTTGGGTTTGGGCTTGTGTTAATAAATTTTTTGCATATTGAGCTTTGATTGGATTAAATAATTAAGTGAATAAGTGGTTAATAATTATTTTTTTCTAAGTGGGGCGGTTGAAAATTTTCAAGGGGTGCGAGTGAAAAATTCCAAGGGGTGCGGTCGGGATTTCCGACGAAAAATAACACTAAAAAATATTTTTTCATGGGGTGCGCCCGCCCACCCTTGGCTTTGGGGACGATCCCATACCGGACGGCCTAATTAATGCCTCATTGTATTGGGGAGTTTTCTAAGGTGAGAGCACCTCCAACGGGTAAATGTGAACAAGCACGTGGATGACATTTGGCGTGCAAATCCTAACGAGAGCATTGGAGGAGTCGTCCAGATGGTGTTTGTCCGGTGATGCATCCAGGTTTTTGAACACGAGAATACGAAAATGTGAGGGGGAGAGAGGAGAAAGTAGCCGACGATGGTATTTACGTGGCGCTGTCCGGATGACACACCCATGGAGATGCTTTAAGGGCAACAATGATATAAGAGTCTTGATACGTTTTCCTATATCGTGTATTGTATTACCTTGTCTAATTAGTATTTTGAACCTTTGGAATTACCTTTTACATTGCCTTTGCTTTACACAAAATCAACTTTGAGAGAGTATAAGAAACAACTACTTAAATATATGACAATAATTCAAATAAAATCCAAAAATAGATTGTAAAATAAGTTGTCCTGAGATAAGGAAGTCAGTTAAGTTTTTACAAACATTTACCACAAGTCTCCTAAGTTGAGTTGAATTCCTTTGATCTTAAATGACGGATCGGGTGGGCGGGCGAACCCCTTAAAAAATAATGTATTTTATAGGCTAAAATCCCGATCACACCTCTTGGAATTTTAGTTGAACACGTCGTTCGCACCCCCGCCTCCTCATTCTTAATTGGTTACACTGAAATATGCTGATAACACTAAAATCATCAGCATGTTGCGTAATATGTGGGTCTATTTTTAGCTAGTTCAATGCATCATTGATGAACATTTTATCGAAAAGTAAGATGTATGTCACATCATAAAGTTCCTTTTGTATTGTAAAGGATCAGAATATATGAAATATAGAATAACAAACTAAAACATATAACGATTTGGATCTGCTTTCTTATTTCTGATTGTTAATTTATACATACACATGCATGCAACATGTGTATAAAATTAAAACAAAAATACACATCCTTAAAATAAAATCATTATTTTATGGATCTATACCAGATTCAAACTTATATTGCATAAAAATACTTGAAATATGTATTTAAAATAAAATCTGGAATATCACTTTATGAGGTTAACAACTTGATCTTGTCTCTACATTATTATGTTGTGTTATTCATCTTTTCTTGTTGTATAGTATAAATCCAAATCTCACATAAATTATTCAAATTAATTATCCTTGGTGTTGTCCAATTATGTGTCATCTTGTTTGATTTTCTGGCTTGTTTGGATGGTTATGTGTATCCGAATAAATGTGTGCACACCTAGTTCAAAGCACACATCAATAATGCCTGCCATGAGAAATAGAATTGAAAAAATTCTGTTCACATTTTCCTATTCCTCATGAGAATGACATCCATGGCTACTTGATTCCAATCATCTAATTAAGCAATTATGGCTATCTAGAAGAATGGTGAAAGAATCAAAGGAGGGTGAATGGTTTTTAATTTAATAAAAACTAGTTATTTTCCGCCCGCGCGTTGCGGCGGGACCCAATGACTACAAAAGGCGTGTCAGCAACAGCAAACAGATACCGAATATCAAAACATAAATAAAATGACGTGGTAATCCGTCATAAAAAACGTTTTTAAATAACCTAATATATAATAATAATAATAATAGGACCCACACGTCCTACACGTTGGAAATTCGGTTGTTTTCAGTTCAGTTATTACGGTGCTAACACGTTAAAATATGGATGAGCTCGGTACCGGTAACGGCAGCGAAAGTACCGATCCGGAAAATCATCGAAATTAGGTACCGGCACCGAAAATGCTCGGTACAATACGGTATGGTATTTGAAGGTAAAAACCAATAAATACATGTATGGTGCTAGACCGGTGTCGAACCGAAAGTAACGATTCTGAAAACGCCAAAAGGTGGGTACCAAATTGGTACCGAAAATGATTTGGTATAGTAAATTTGGTACCGATACGATACCGGTTGGATTTGATACGATTTGCTCATCAATATTCTAAATATCCAAGTTAATATTACATGCTACAATTCATTTATTACAGAAAAAGACAAAAAAGAAGTTGTTGTGTATATAAAACCTCATTCAAACGAAATACAGTTTACTTACTGTGTGTATGAAAAGTAATCTAAACGGTGCAATTACTTGCATTGATGCGTTGCTACAGGATTTGATGAGCTCAGTACCAACCGGTACCGAAAATACCGTTACCGAAATCCCCAAAAATGGGTACCGGTACCGAATATACCTAGTATGGTACGGTTCGGTACCGGTCGGTACTGGTACGGCACCGTTATTTGAGGGTAAAAACCGGTGAATACCTACCGAAAATACACCGGTTTGGTAAATTTGAGACCGGTACCTATACCCGATACCATTTGCTCATCTCTTAATAATGTTACTATTCATTCCGTTCTAATTTTAAATAATTCTAATTCTAATTCTAATTTTAACTTTAATTTAAGTTAATAATAATAAATCACTATTCAAAATCACTATTCATTCGGTTTAATTTTTATCATATATAAATTTGTAAAAGTTTTGTTGATTTTATTACAACTCCATAGAGCTCATGTATATAAATAAATAATTTAGGGATAGAAAGATGTTACTATTTGAACACAACGATGTATAATGGTTCGGGTGAATGTTAATAGATCTACTTACATTTACTCTTTAATCAGGGTTCAAGAGCTTTATTCGCTAACAAGTTCTTTCTAGAATTGGTATAGATACCCTGTTGTAACTTCTCATTATACTTGGTAGTTGAAAAAACACAAGTCCGCGCAAGTGCTTAGATTAGGGTTCTACAGGTTTAGAGCCCTCCAATTGCCTCGAGTTTTTGAAAGCTTGTTGGATGTACAAAACAAACAACGCCTTTAGCCTCGTCACTAGAAGGGAGGGGCTTCCTGTGAACATTCTCCGACGTGAGAATAAGGTTCAGATTTTGTGAGCATGTTACCTGGGGTAAGATGCTCCTCCTATTTATAGTCGTGGTGATGAAGTGTTATTGGTGGAATGTCACTATCGGAATATTTTTGCGGTTCCCCAGGTGGCATCATTAGTGGTGACTGTACTATGGGTCTGACGTGGTGGTCCCGCTCTATCATGATGGGGATGTCTCCCCATACACAACATTCTTGATTTGGTATTGTGGTCTCCAGACATACCGTATGCGCAGATGGTGGTCCCCGGGTGACTTGTAGCTTAAGGTGTGTGAGATGACCCGGATCCGCTCAAGGTCCGGGTCCATATCTCTTCAGTAATGATCACCGACAACTTTTCTCTACAAGAGAGAGAATAAAAATCATCATCCAAGGTCGATCCCACAGTCAAACTCAAAAGATTGCATCGACCGTAACGGTTGTGGTGGAGTTTTCTGCTTGGAATTTCGTCCATTGTAACAGAAAGAGACTTTGTTAAATGTGTCATTTTTTTTTTCAAAATTTCAACCTTAATACATTCATTATACACGTATCTTTCATTATATAACAGAAAGAGACTTTGTTCATTACTAACTTTGATGGCCACTTCCTTATTTATCCAAACAAAATTCTTTGACTAGTTATTCAATTTGGAAAAAAAAATGTTTAGGAGATTCCTTTCAAATTTTTTACTCTGTATTTGATATAAGGGCACATGATACTCAACAATTGAGATAACGGACGATTAGTACATGTACCCCTTTTTCTTTCGGTTATCAACGTCACCACATGATCCATGATTAACCATCCTCCTCTTTTAACGTTATTTTCATGAAATTAGTAAAATAACGTTAAAATTAGTGCACTTTCATTTTTGCCCCCAGAGTGCCCACACATATTTACATTATATGTGCATACCACAAGCGGGGCGTTAATATATATATATATATAGAGAGAGAGAGAGAGAGAGAGAGAGAGAGGAAGGTTAACGTACATCACGTACGACAAGTAATTACGCACGTTCATTTTAAAATCACGCACGTTATAACTCAAAAATCCAAAATCACGCATGTTGAAACACAATAATCACGCATATTGAAAACACTAATCACGCATGTTATAGAACAAATCACGCACGTTGTCGTACGTGAAGTACGTTAAGCCGTAATGTACGATATATTTTCTCTCTCTCTCTCTCTCTCTCTCTCTCTCTCTCTATATATATATATATATATAGGGAAAGGTTAACATACAAAAAGCCTTATCGTACTTCATGTACGCGACGCGCGTAACCATCGGATCAGGGCAAAAATCACGCATGGATCAGTTAATCACGCATGGGAGCCAGTTAATCACGCATGGGAGCAGTTTTTTGGAGATAATCACGCATGGGATCGTAATTACGCAAGTTAAGTTGATCAAAAAATGTGATAATCACGCATGGGATAATAATTACGCACGTTCTATTTCTGTCACGTACGTTAACGTACGTTAAGCCCTTTTGTACATTATACTTTCTCTCTCTCTCTCTCTCTCTATATATATATATATATGGGATCCTAAGAGAGGTCCACCGTATTTGAGAAACTTGAGAAGCATTCTGTACCACACATTTTCCCTAAGCAAAAAATGCAAAAAATGCAAAAAAAAGGTAAAAAATTGCAATTTTTTTTTGTTAGAAAAATCGGAGCTTTTTCTTTAAGGTTTTTTTTAGGGATCTATACACATGTGTATATTGTTAATCTTTCAACTATACATATGTGTATATTACCAAGAATACCACTTTGTTATCAATCCATAGGGTTGTTCAAATTGCTCGGTGCTGGACGCTTGTTCGATGCTCGCTCGAAAAATGC
This sequence comes from Helianthus tuberosus, assembly GCA_030545235.1. Taxonomy (NCBI): domain Eukaryota; kingdom Viridiplantae; phylum Streptophyta; class Magnoliopsida; order Asterales; family Asteraceae; genus Helianthus; species Helianthus tuberosus. The sequence goes on along the minus strand of CM060415.1, from coordinate 18,598,579 downwards.
TCGGAATTTGCTCGTTCGATTCAGCTCGATTGAAAAAATGCTCGGTTCAGATTGGTTCGATTTGTAAACGAACCGAGCACGAGCAAAGGTCCGCTCAGTTCGGTTCGGATCAGTTTGCTCGCTTTATTTTTTAATATGTATATGTGCGTGTGTGTATGTGTGTCATTTTTTTATGAAATGACTAGAGGTTCACATTAACAATGTTTGATTTAAGATCCAAATAGAGCTCATTTAAGTAATTAGAACTGAAGTTCAATACCAATAGTCGATTGTCCAATACTTAAATGTCCATTTGAGTAATTGAGTCAAAATTTCAAATACTGAAATGTGAAGTGCCGATCAATACTCAAGTCACAACCCGCCATTCGATTCAGATGTACAAGATCCGAATCAACCCCCCCCCCCCCCCATTGGCCATCGTTATTCGATTTCTCCATCTGCACTTGCCAAGACGCCAACTCGCCAGGGTTTATGCTTCAATCGGTTCATTCATTGTCAAATTTCTGATAGAACAAGGGTATGCTTCGATCGGTCGACGATTTATCTTCTCGATCATTTAATCTCGATAGAATTAGTTGAGTGTTTTCGTATTCCTTTTTATTTGTTAAATTTTCTACGTGTGTTCTAATTGGACGAAAACTTCACTTTATTTTGATAACTAGCACCCCGTCGTCACTTTCCTTTTTTGTTATGCGACGCTCAATACTCGCTCGATGCTCGTTCGAAAAATGCTCGGATCGAAAGTCGCTCGCTCGACTTTGCCTCGGTTTATGAAATGCTCGGTTCAATTCGGTTTATAAACGAATCGAGAATGAGCAAAGGTCTGATCAGTTCGGTTTAGCTCGTGAACAGCCCTATCAATCCATGCATTGTGACACAAATTCCAACACAAGAAACATGTGGAAATCTTCCAATCCATGCATTGAGACACAAATTCCAACACAAGAATCATGTGGAAATCTTCCACTTCCATAACGACAATGATCAATAGTTCAATACACCCACATAAAATATTGTTGCCCATATAAACTTTCGAGGAAGATTTTAATGTAGTGGTTCCCTTGCAATTTTGATGTTTTATTTTGGGTATGTTTGGTAAAAGTAGCTGGCGGCTGGTGGCTAAAAGCTGGTAGATGTAGCTGGTAGCTAGTAGTTGTAACTTTTTAGATATATTTAGTGTTTAGCAGAGTAGCTACTGGAACTTTTAATAAAATGTATAAAATGACCAAAATGGACATAACTAAAAATTTAAAACGTTTTTTCATTAAAAAGTTCATTATCTTTAGAGGTTAAAAAAATCATTTTTTCCCTAAAAGCTTGTAGCTCCTTCTAAACGCTACTAGTAGGAGCGTTCAACGAAAAACTTCAAACTCCTAACCTAAAAGCTTCAAGCTCCTTCAACCAAACAATGGTTTTTATTGAATTAGGGTTTTTTCTTAAAAGCTTAAAACTATAAGCTCCTAAAAGCTTCATGCCAAACATGCGGTTTGACTTAAAATGAAGGCGCATGTAAAAAAGTTTATCTTTGGTGAAGGGAAAATAAGACAAAATACCATCACATGAGCTATTAAAAGCTTGTGGTGCCATTGATGAGTGCATCGGTCCTCAAAGGTACATTGCATATAAGACTTGTGTTGTGACATCAAGTAGTTGTAAATTTATTTCACTTCTTTAAGGGGCTCACAAAGCCTGTGGCTATGTTTCCCATCAACTCATCAAGGGTGTTCCTCATGTTAGAATAAAGACAAAAGGGTAAGGTGTGGTGTTATTATATGTTACCCTGCCCTCAAATTTAGGTGATTTCAGTCTTGCAAAGATTTTGTAAAAATATGTTTACACTTTTATTTTTTAATATGTTTTTGGATTGAGAAACCATGTTATTTCTCCTTGGTAGAACTATATTCTTTCAACTCACCATCAACGGAATATGATATTTGAAACTCTTAGACCATATGTAGTGCGGTTTGAACTTTAAGACTCACCTTCGGACATTATCCGGCAGGTGACGTCCTAGTCAGCAAGGGATATTATGGGGCTTGAAGTTCAAAAGTGGTGTAGTGGTATAATGCGTCATAATACCCTTGCAAATGATAGGCGTTTAAATGTGTGTATCGTGTGGATGTTACGGGTTCATTTTATGCATGGTCATTCTAGTATTTCGGGTGATTTATCAAACCAAGCGATAGCCGTTTAAATTCATATCATATTGTGTGGGTTCTAACGGTTTACCAAAACTTTACTAGATTGATTCCAAACATAAAAAAGACACTTTGGAAACCAACATTATAAGACCTAATAGATCAAAGGAGAGGCAACAAGAAGACATTCATCACATATTGACAAAAGCCGACAAAATAGAAGAAAAGTAACTACGATGGAACAACCACTATAAAAAATCAGACAACAACATAAGGTTGGAATCAAAACTTTGAGAATAACATTAAGAGAGAGAGTTTATAAATTCATGAACAAATATGCACACACACATATATGTTCAAACATAACCCCAAACATAACAACATAGTCCACTTTGTGAAAAGTAGTACCAACTTCAAAACAAATGAATACAAACAGTTTTTTTTAACGACAAATTTGGATCACTGACAGACAACTGAAGTATCATTGTGTCACCAGTGGAACCACCCGATCATATCCATATTCACTAGGCAATAATACATGTACATCAATTTAGAAGGAAACCCAATAAATTTATAAAAAAAACCTCCTTGTAAAAATCAAACTCAGGACCCTATGGTCCCTAAGTATTGGTCCACCTCCAAAATGCCACTAGGCTATAACACACAAATACAAACATATATCAAATGTAATTATATGATTGAATGCAAGTAATTTAACTTTTAACCCACCAACCAATCAAAACAAGATGTTAAAACCAAAAACTATAATTTAAAAACTAAAAACAAAAGTTAAATACCATTTTAGTCTCCATGGTTTGGGTTATTTTATCAGTTTAGTCCAAATGTTTCATTTTTCACCTGCTGGTCAAAAAAGGTTTCACCGTTGCCATTTTAGTCCACTGGGTTAGCTTCATCTATTTTTTATGTTGATGAGAAGGGCTATTCGGTCATTCTATAAGTAATTCCGTTAACTAGAAGGGCAATTCAGCCATATAAAAGGACCGAATTGCCCTTCTCGTTAACAGAAAAAATGGATGGGTTAACATTCAGCCATATAAAATGTCAGAATTGTCCTTCTCATTAACAGAACAAATGGATTAAGTTAACCAAGTGGAACAAAAAGACAACAATTAAACCTTTTTAAACCCAAAAACGAAAAATGAAACCTTCAAACTAAACTAAAAAAATGGCTAAAACCAGAGAGACTAAAACGACATTTAACTCGAACCAAAAGAACCCAAAAAGAGAAGATATATAATAGGTAGTTTGGGGCAAATGGTGCTAACTTTTATACCAAAAGAAGAACAAACACCCATTCACCTACACCTGCCACGTACCCTCATTCCCAACGTGTCACCATCTTTTGACGTAGGAAACCACTGTCAACATCCACCATTATCCACCATAAATACTCTTCTTCTCCCACCCACTATGGTCATCACCACACAAAAACATGACTCAACAACATACCATTCATGATCATCCACCAAACCTCCAATCTTCATTCCCAATTCACCTACAATTCATAGACATATGTTACAAAGTAAAAACGGACAACAACAATACCAATGGTCTTCTTAAACACATGTTCAAACAAGGTTCAAATGCGGATCGTAACACGATCCGCGAGCGGGTTATCCTGTCCGGGATAACCGGGATGGTTAACCCGGGTGAGGTTCTAGCGGTTTTGGGCCCGTCTGGAAGCGGGAAGTCTACGCTTCTTAACGCGCTTGCTGGGCGGCTTCCGGAGCAGTGTCTTAGTGGGAAAGTGGTTGCTAATGGTGCGAAAATGACCAGGTCGGTGCTTAAACGAACCGGATTTGTAACGCAAGACGATGTTTTGTACCCGCATCTTACTGTTCGGGAGACGTTGATCTTTTGCGCGCTTCTTCGGTTACCCAAGAGTTTGTCTAGGAGGGAGAAGATGGAGGTGGCGGATTCGGTTATTGCGGAGTTGGGGTTGTGTAAATGCGCGGATACCATAATTGGGAATACGTTTATTCGTGGAGTTTCAGGTGGGCATTGACGGATCTACCTAGACTGTCATATTATGGTTGTGCTAAACATGGGTGCAAACGAGCCGAGCCCGAGCTCGACCAGGCTCGAGCTCGAGCTCGATTAACTTATGAAAGCTTGGGGCTCGAGCTCGGCTCGATTCGAGCTTTATTTTCAAAGCTCGAGCTCGGCTCGTTGATATTTTCTCAAGCTCGAGCTCAGCTCGTTTATTATCTATTAAATAAAAATAATATAAATAATAGGCTCGTGAGCTCGATAAGCTCGGGCTCGTTTACTAAATAAGCTTATTTTTAGGTTTGATGTTAGCTTGTAAACAAGTTTAAATAAGCTCAGCTCGACTCGGCTCGTTTACACTAAGGCTCGACGAGCCTAACGAGCTTCACATGCGAGGCTCGAGCTCGGGCTCGATAAACAAACGAGCTTTATTTTAGGCTCAAGCTCGGCTCGGGCTCGGGCTCGATAAGGCTCGGCTCGTTTCGAGCTTTTTCTCAAGCCGATTTTGAGTAGCTCGCGAGCCGCTCGGCCGTTTGCACCCCAATAAACGTACCTCTCCCTTTTTCTTTTTACCCGTTTCAGTTTGTTATTCAACTTGTCAGATAATTTTCGAAATTTTTTTTTTTTTTTTTTTTTTTTTTTTTTTTTTGGGGGGGGGGGGGGGGGGGGGGGGGGGGGTTTCGGTAAAAATGTTAAAAAAGGGTACGTTTAGCCACCGGTTGAAATAACTTTCTAAAAGTTACCACATCACTAATATTTAACTTTTTTTATATTGAAAACCGGAAAAATAAAAAATAAACTCTTTATTTGATAATTTTTACTGAGGTGTACGGTAAAATTTTAAAAAGAGTACGTTTAGCTGACCTTTTTAATGCTGTAATTTATATTTCCTGAAGTAAATTTCTGAATCCGTCACTGCAGGCGGGGAACGAAAGCGGGTGAGCATCGGACACGAGATGTTGGTAAACCCTAGCTTGTTGATCTTAGACGAACCGACTTCGGGTTTGGACTCAACAGCGGCACACAAACTGATGTCCACTCTGGGCGGGTTGGCGCACCAGAAAGGGAAGACGGTGGTGACGTCAGTGCACCAACCGTCTAGCAGGGTGTTTCAAACGTTCGATACGGTGCTAGTGTTGTCGGAAGGAAGGTGCATTTACTTCGGAAAAGGGTCCGAAGCTATGTCGTATTTCGAGTCGGTGGATTTCCGGCCATCTTTTCCGATGAATCCTGCTGATTTCCTGCTTGATCTTGCAAATGGTACGTTTTATTATTATTATTATTTCATCTAGTTATATTTTTGTTGACTTTTATTAAAGGTTTGTTGACTTAATAAGTATGTCTAGTCAAAGTACATTTATTGTGTCGTCCAAACCTCAAACAACCGTTGGTGGCTATCAAGTGAAATGAAATGAAATGGCCACTAGATTTTTTTTTTTTTTTTTTTTTTGAAAATTATTTTCATTCACAAATGGCCACTAGATTAGTAACGCCAAAAGTGTATATATCAAAATTAATGTTATGCCTCCTCAAATCTTGACTTGATGAGTATACTCAATAATATGAGTTATTAATCATAATTATTATATCCGGTTGGACCACTAAAAACCGAAGCAAATCAAATTGGTCGGTTCAGCTGGTTAAAATTGAGGATACGGTCGGATAAGGTTAAACAGTTCGGTTTTAAGGCCATCTGTAGTCATAAAGCCCTTTGTCAGGCGTTATGCGACAAGTGGCGAAACGCGTAAGAGATGGGCTTTATATAACTTGAGTGTGTAGTGGGGATATATATGTATGGGGCTTTATATATGTATGTATATATATGCGTGTGAGTGGGGAAGAATGGGCAACGCGGTGAAAATTTTCGTGAGGAGGAGAGATTTTCAGCACATGGCGCCCTATGTAATGGTGTTCAGGGGCGCCATGGGGCGGTATACTTGAGTTTGGCGTGATGTAGCGCTGCAGTACAGGTAGGCTAAGTGCTTGATAGTTTAATTGTCCGTCTTATGGTTTCGAGCTTTAACATGTATTATGTATTTACGTGTATATATATGTATTAAGACCTTTATAATTTTTGAAAAAGTTAATCAAATGTTATAGAATAACAATAAAAAAAATTCTAATGTTATAGAATAACAATAAAAAAATTCTAAATCTGATTAAGTATCTTTAACAATCATAATATAATTCTACATGTGAAAACATTTAGAATTATGAGTATTTTTATATTCCTTAAGTTTTTTTTTTTTATCGTTTTGTGTAAGAAATCAAATTAATATTCGATTATCTGTAAATCTAAACTAATCTGAAACTTTTTGAGTAATTATGCTTATATATACTTAGCTGGCCGATCCATTATTGTAAGAATTAATACCTAAAATGTCTCAATCAATAAAAATAATATCAAAATATTGTATTTATATGATTATATTTATTATTGAGAAGAATATAATGAGTCTATAGTCCTGAGATCAACTTGCCAACCATATGTGCGCCCACGAAAAAAAAGGTTGTGATATAGATACATGCACATGATATTTTGTAAATATTTATTATAAAAATGTTGGATTTTTATTTTTGTAAAATATATTTTGTAACTAATTTAATCAGTAAAAGATGGATTGCTAATTATTTATATTTAATTAGTGGTAAGGCGGTGGTGGAGGCATTTAACTATAATATTTGGTTGGTTAAATATCTAGTAAAATTAGTTTGAAAAATCACATGTCACTTTAATTATTATTTATGAGTGTGAGCCTATGGTATTCACAAGCCATGGATATTAAAATACAATACATGCTAACAGTGGCGGATCTTGCCCGTTGAACGTGACATGGCCGAAAGATACGGGCACTAAAAAAAACTCGGGCAAGCCCGGGCCAAACATAGTATATATAAAAAATTTCGATCGAAATAAGGAAAATTAGCACTATGGCCGAAAAACTTGCCCGGGCCGTGGCCCTGCCAAAGGCCTTCTAAGAACCGCCCCTGCATGCTAAGCTAGTTGTGGAAAGATATTTTAGTTATTTTTTAGAATTTAGACCAATAAGATTAAGATATATTTAATAGTTAAATGTCATTTTAGTCTATGTGGTTTGGGCTATTTTAGCAGTTTAGATCAAAAGTTTTATTTTTCGCATATGGGTCCAAAACGGTTTCACAGTTGTCATTTTAGTCCACTAGGTTAACTTCATTCATTATTTTTGTTAACGAGAAGTGCAATTCGATCATTTTATATGGTCGAATTGCCCTTCTAGTTAACAAAATTATATATAAAATGACTGAATTGCCCTTCTTGTTAACAGAAAAAATGGTTGAAGTTAACCCAGTGAATTAAAATGACAATGATTAAACCTTTTTGAACGCACATGCAAAAAATGAAATCTTTTGACTAAACTCACAAAATGGCCCAAACCACAGGGACTAAAATGACATTTAATTAATTTAAGAACTAGTTGTGGAAAGACATTTTAGTTATTTCTAAGAATTTAGACCCAAAAATCATAATAGTAATATTTTTATTTATTTATATTGTGGTCAAGTAATACAATGGTTTTATCATTATTATAGTTATATAGTTATAATGAAATATGCGAATAAATTTTGCATATACAGTTTATGTTCCCATCTCAAATTGAATAAATATTACGTTATCTATCTACTATAATAAAAGAAACCAATTTTTAGACACGTGTCATTTATTAAAGGTATCCTCAAATCTATACTTATATTATATTAACTAAATAAATCAATTATAAATTAATATTAAATCTTATCATACTTTAATAACTTTTTATCATTTGCTATATAAAATTAGATTTATTCAACACGTGTAATACTCAGGGTTTTTAAGGATATAATTTTTTTATTATTTGGTTGATTTTTTAACCCGACTATACACGGGTTTTTTAAAGATACGACGTTTTTAGTATTTAATATACAAAATTACATTTATTTAATCCGTGTAATACACGTGGTTTTTAAAGATATAACTCTTTTTTAGATCTATTCAACAGGTGTAATATACGGGGTTTTTAAGGATGTAATACACGGGTTTTTTTAAGATACGACGTTTTTAGTATTTAGTATACAAAATTACATTTATTTATTTATTTAATCTGTGTAATACACATGGTTTTTAAAGATATAATTTTTTTTATTATTTAATATATAAAATTACATTTATTTAACCCGTACAATATACGGGGTTCATAAAGATATAACTTTTTTATTATTTAATATATAAAATTACATTTATTCAACCCGTGTAATACACTGGGTTCTAACCTAGTTATTTTATAAAATAATCTAAAAATGTGAAAAGTCGATACTTGAACTTAATAATAATTTAAGTACTACAAGTTTTACATTTCAACAAATTTCCTTATAATAATTTTATATAGTTTTTAAAATTCTATTTTTGGTGCTAGTGTGACCGATCACGTAGCTTGCCATGTGGCATTATGATAACGGGACACGTGTTGATCTGGGTCTTGAAGGAAACACACTTGCATCTATTTATATCGGTTTGTTGGTTCCCAAAGCCGTCAAGATTTAGATTTATAGCCTGAAATATTGTTTGAGGTTTATCCATTCGTAAGAAACTTGTTACGAAAGAAATTGATGATGGTAATAAAGCTTACAACTAGGTCTTTCTGGACGTTATCAGTTTGAAACCGAGCCGAATCAGGTTTTACCACAATGGCTCTTCGAGCAGGCGGGTTCTCCCTGGAACTGGTGGCCCGGGTATACATCTAACTCTGACTGTTATGGAGGTGATACATTTGCTTGATTGAAGGCATCTCAAGATGCTTACCCAGTGATTTAGTTGGTCATTCAAAAAAAAAAAAATTATAGCCTAATATGTTAGAGAATAGAGATGAGATCAGTATCAGTTATAAACCGAACCGGTAACATATCGTAAATTACAAAAATTGAAATTGAGCTAAGCTCTAAACAATAATTTTGGTTCATAATCCTGTATAGTGAGTGTAAAATAATATAATATTTCTTAACGTACGATAGAAAATTATAACAACAACAACAACCATACCCAGTAAATCCCACAAATAGCAAAGCTACTTATAGGGTCTGGGGAGGGTGGGATGTAGACAGACCTTGCCTCTATCCATAGGGATAGAGAGGCTGCTTCCAGAGAGACCCTCGACTCGAAAACGAATAGCAAACCAACACACCAAGTCAAAGAATATAGAAATAAGAAGTCGCCCATATCAAGAAAGTGAACAGAGTGGCACAATATATTGTAAATCATGTAAAATAGCATACAACATCATTTGTGCATAAACATAAGAAGGCAATCACCGGAAAAGTCACTTAAAGAATCAGAAAAGCCTACGACCCTGAAATACACCTAAGGGCTTACTGCCATATCCTCTAGAGGTCCTTAACCCTAATCCTACGCCTCCACGAAGTCCTATCTTGGACCATGTCCTTAGAAAGATGCAACTCTAGTAAATCATGCCTGATCTGCTCATCCCATGTCAGTTTGGGTCTGCCTCTTCCTCTCCTCCCCTCCACAGTAAGAGTTTCCACTACTCTAACTGGTGCTGTCGTTTCCCTCCGCTTCACATGCCCAAACCATCTCAATCTCCCCTCCTTAATCTTCTCCGATATACTAGCTACTCCTAATCTTTCCCTAAAAACCACATTTCTTATCCGATAGAAAATTATAACGTACATAATTGTTTTTATAACATGCGTGATTAGGGTTTACCCCCATGCGTGATTTCTGATTTTGTATATGCATGATTAAGTTCATGAGTGATTTTTTATTTTGTTCATGCATGATGATATGTTTTTGTTCATGCATGATTAGGGTTTGACTTTTATAACATGCGTGATTTAATATCGTACGTAACAGACTAACAGGTTAACAAGTAGTTGTAAAACCCGAACAAAATACACGTTTACATAATTATGTCATTAACCTTCTTGTTTTTAATTGTTAAGTTTGAAATACATACATTGAAATATGCTCTACATCAAATTCTATACTTTTCTGTCACAAAGGTCAATTTAACTTGCCATTATCATGATTTGGAAAGGGCATCTTTTCCAAAAAAGGAACTATAGCAATAATAATAGGACAGGTCACTAATAAAGTAATTAATAATTATTATTTTTTTATAATTTTGTAGTGGGGAATAAAGTTTTTCAGTACCTTTATCCATTTTAAAAAGTTCAAAGATTCCACGTTTATATAATTTTCTGTTATATTTATTTAGCATATAAAATAATAAATTTAAATTAAATATACTAAACACGTTAAAAAAAATTTTAGATCTTAGTATTATTATTAAACACGTTAAATATACTAAATAAGCGCTACATAAAAACAGCCTATTTTTGTCCAATCGCAATATCATATGTTATGATCATAGTGTCAATAATACTATTAAAAGTGAAGCACTTTTGTCTTTTGAGATAATAAAGTGGTTCATGGTGGGTGGTGGCCATTTGCCTCATTAGCGACTATTCGAGTGCATTTCTACTTTACAACACCAACATTATACCACTTTTTCTTTACCACGAAAGTCCATTAGCGCGACCGCCAAAAATCTAGTCGTGAAAGGCCTAGTTGCGACCGTTTAGGCGGTCACAAATGCCTGTTTTGTGTAGTAGTGATGTTTATACTGGATTTTGTTTAATTTGATTTAATCTGTGACAGGTGTGTGGCAACAAGACAATGTAACTGAAAAAGAGAGGCCAAACGTAAAGCAGACTTTGATATCGGCTTACAATGATTTGCTAGCGTCAAAAGTAAAGGACGCGTGCTCGGATTTAGCTTCGGAAGGTCTTAGGCCTATAAAGAGTCTAGAGCCGAAAGAGTACAGAACTAAATGCGAGAACGGAGTCAACACGTGGTTCAATCAGTTCACCATTCTCATCCAACGAAGCCTAAAGGAGCGAAAACACGAGACCTTCAACCCTCTTCGTGTCTTCCAAGTAATCGCAGCCTCGTTGTTAGCCGGTTTCATGTGGTGGCATTCGGACTTTAGGGATATCCAAGATCGACTCGGTCTCCTATTCTTCTTTACCATCTTTTGGGGCGTGTTTCCATCGTTCAACGCAGTGTTCGCGTTCCCTCAAGACCGAGTAGTCTTCACAAAAGAACAAGCTTCCGGGATGTACTCGCTATCCTCGTATTTCATGGCAAGAATAGTCGGAGACGCACCCATGGAACTCATTTTACCAACCATGTTCCTCTCCATAACCTATTGGATGTGTGGGCTAAAACCTGAACTTGGTGCCTTCATCTTGACCTTGTTGATCTTGTTAGCATATGTTCTAGTTTCCCAAGGGCTCGGGTTCGCAGTTGGTGCTATTATAATGGATGCTAAGCAAGCATCTACGGTAGTAACCGTGACAATGCTCGCATTTGTTCTAACCGGGGGGTATTATGTGCATAAAGTGCCCATTTTCATTGCTTGGATGAAATACATCTCTACAACATTTTACACTTACAAGTTACTAATCCGTGTCCAATATGGACAAGGGCGAGACATATGGTATTTGTTGGGTTGTTTTCAAAATCGTGATAGACACGCGAGTTGTAAGTTCATCGAAGATGATATTGAAGGTCAAATATCGACTGCTTCATGCATAGGAGTTTTGCTCATTATGTTCTTCGGTTATAGATTATTGGCGTACCTTGCCCTAAGGCGAATGAAGGCATGAGTCAAGTTTTAGTGTAACTTTGTTTTGTGACAGCTGAATCAGCGGCTCAGCGCGATAGTAGGAGAACGCACCCAAGATGTTGCGATTAACGAATTCAAGAAAACATTACTTAAATAAATGTAAAGTCTTCTATATTTTTTTACCTCTTTTGCCATTTGTAGAACTTTGTAACGTAGCATACACGTCACAACAAAATGGTGTTGTCTAATAGACATCGGCTTGTGTTGTTGAACGACACGATAACATGTTTACGGACATGGTTCGAGCTATGATGAGACACAAGATCCCTTATTTGAATTGTATGTTTCTTTGGCCTGCCAAATAGACATGTAACATTTAATTGCTAAAATCATTATCTTCAAACATGAAAAATGAAAATTTTACATTTGTAGAATTTTTTTTAGAACCAACTCATATGTACTAATCTACTTCTACTATGGGATTATAACACTTAATCATTCAAGGGTTACAACTGAACAAATGGTCACTAGGTTATTTGTTTACTTTTATATACTTTTTGTATGCTTTTGATTATTTAAAAACTAGAACTATTATTATTAATAGAGTAAACTGCCAAAATGGTCCTTGAGGTTTGATTACTTTTGCTACTTTAGTCCAAAACTCAAACCTTTTGAATCTGGGTCCCTGTGGTTTCAATTTTGTTGCCATTTTCATCTAAAAGCAAAAATTTTGTCAGATTTTTTAGTTAACATCCAACTTTTTTTTCTTTTTCCTCCCATTTAATGAAGGGCAAAATGGTCAGATTTTTTAATTTGTTATAATAACACGTTAAAAGACTATTTTGTCTTTCATTAAAAGGGAGAAAAAAGACAAAAAAGTTGGATGTTAACTAAAAATCAGACCAAATTTTGATTTTGGATGAAAATGACAACAAAATTGAAACCACAGAGACCTAGATTTAAAAGGTTTGAGTTTTGGACTAAAGTGACAAAAGTCACCAAATCTCAGGGACCATTTTAGCAGTTTACTCTTATTAATAAAATCAATAGTTTATTTATAATAATTTGAGTTAATTGCTCGGATGGTCCCTGTGGTTTCACGTTTTTTCACGTTTAGTCCCCACCTTTTGAAAATAGCAGGTATGCTCCCTATGGTTTGTCATTTTGTTACTCGGATAGTCCCTGAGTAGATGTCAATTAGTTTGGAAATAGCAGATATGCTCCCTATGGTTTGTCATTTTGTTACTCGGATAGTCCCCAGAGTAAATGTTTGGGGACCATCCGAGTAACAAAATGACAAACCATAGGGAGCATACATGTTATTTTCAAAAGGTGGGGACTAAATGTGAAAAAATGTGAAACCACAGGGACCATCCGGGCAATTAACTCTAATAATTTGTTCTTCACTTACTGAAATCAATCAAAATAGGTGTCTGGTTACTAAATTTGGATCAATTAAGCGCAATTTCTCGGGTTCCAGCCTAACATTATATTACATTACATTACAATATTACATAAAGAGCAAACTGCTAAAATGGTCCCTGAGATTTGGTGACTTTTGCCACTTTAGTTCAAAACTCAAACCTTTTAAATCTAGGTCTCTGCGATTTCAATTTTGTTGCCATTTTCATCCAAAATCAAAATTTGGTCAGATTTTTTAGTTAACATCCAGCTTTTTTGTCTTTTTTTCTCCCTTCTAATGAAGGGCAAAATAGTCTTTTAACGTGTTATTATAACAAATTAAAAAATCTGACCATTTTGCCCTTCATTAAATGGGAGGAAAAAGACAAAAAAAAAAACTAGATGTTAACTAAAAAATCTGACAAGATTTTGCTTTTAGATGAAAATGACAAGAAAATTGAAACCACAATGACCCAGATTTAAAAGGTTTGAGTTTTGAACTAAAGTTGCAAAAGTAATCAAACCTCAGGGTCCATTTTGACAGTTTACTCTTACATAAAAGTGTAAAATTTCCAAAGTTGGGTACATTAATAAATATAATTTTAATATAAATTCACACAATTACAACACATGCAATGTCAAAATACAACACAAGCGAAGCTATTATTTCAGAAAATTACAAAAGTAACATTTTAGATAAAACTTACGTGTAGTATGCTAATTATATAATGCCATTGCCGTTAAAAAAAGAGATAAAAATTACGTTTCCTTTGATTTCATTTCTTTAGGTTTTGTTGATATCTCAACTTCATGATATGGTGCAATTGTTGCAAGGGTATTCATGGACAACTTGCAAGGGCATGAGATAGGGGTGAGGAGGATAATGATACTCAAATGGCACTGGTATCATAATTTCCTTTGGCTCTTTTGGTAGGGCTGCGGGCTTGTCCGGTTTCTTGTTTTCAATCAGACCAACACTTACTAGCTCTGTGCAGCCAATTTTTTTTCTTAGCGAGCGAGCCAGTTCAACCGGGTCAATCCCTTCTCCGGTCACTGCTATCTGCTCTTTGTCCGGTCCCACAATAGCCACTGATTCTACCCCTGTATCCAATTTCGAATCTAGTTTCAGTAAATACTACAACCAATGTTTTTTATAACAGACCGGTCACTGGACAGTGAGAATGGTTGTAATGACATCATCGATAATAATTTCAGATATATTTATTTATTTATGTATACAGGGCCAGCCCAAGCATAAACGAAAACAAGCTAGGGCTTTGGCCACCAAATTTTTAGGGCCTCATTATAGAAACAAGTGAAAAGTATAACGTGTATATTAAATTTGTTTTGACTATTATAACAACTTGTTTGTAGTATGGTGGTAAAATTGTCTTCCTTTCCCACATAAGCCCTGGTTAGAATCCCACCCTTCACTAGCTTTGGCCATATTTTTTTTTTCGAGTAAACCTCAATTTTCGTCCCTGTGGTTTGCTGATTTTAACACTTTAAGTTCAATAGTTTATGAATTACATTTATCATCCATTAGTTTGCTGATTTTAACAGTTTCAGTCTATTAGTTTCCTGATTTTAACAGTTTCAGTCCACACCACTGAAACTGTTAAAATCAGGAAACTAATGAACTGAAAATGTTAAAAATCAGCAAACTAATGGATGATAAATGCAATGTTTAAACTATTGGACTGGAAGTGTTAAAATTTGCAAACCACATGGACGAAAATTGAAGTTTACTCTTTTTTTTTTTTAATTATCCTGTTATATGCATTAAAGGCCTTAAATTCTAGCCACCACTGGAAATTTGGAACAGTTCACAATTTTTTTTTGGTCATGTACTCATCTATCCAAGTTTCAATAATAAATTCATTATATTTTAGTTAAAAGCATTGATTTTTTCATCTGTTCAAGTTTCAATAACAAATTCATGAATATTTTAGCCGTATATTGCTACTTTTATAGTAGAACGTTACTTTAACAAATATTAATATTGTTTGTGTTAATTATAAAGAACAATAATAAAAAATTGTATGAAAATGTATAAAATGTATCAAGAGAAGATTTATGTGTAGCCGGTTAAACCTATGTTCCTCGTAGACTATAGCATAATTACATCAAGCGATTTGAATAAAGTAAATAATAAAGTCTCTAAATACCTCTAAGTTTCTTCTAATATTATACAAAGAAATACTCTTAGCTTCCTCATTGTTTTTCATGTGCTACAAGTCTTAGCCTATCATATTCTAATAACTTTATTTCACGAAAAACCACTTAGTTTATAAATTCATTAGTAAACCCAAAATAAAAGTGAAAAGGGAGCCTCGGTTTTTTATTTCTCTTTGGGCCTCCAAATTGGTTGAGCCGGCCCTGTATGTATATAAGTAATAATTTAAAACAAAATATAGAACTACTTCATGTTTTGACAAAATATGAAGTCAGGAAGGGTGGTTTAAAGTAGCTAAAAAGCTTTTGAGCATCTTACCAGGAGTGTTAGCAGCGATCTCCATAGCCTTGCGAGTCTTCTTCTCGTTTTTCATCATTAATTTCATCACAATCTTTTTCTGGAAAAAAAAAAAGCAATGAATTACACAGATTGTGGTCAAAGAAATGTGGAAAATAGATTCAAATTTGTATAAAGCAACTAGAGAGAATATGAAACTGACCGAGAGATTGTGATTATAATAAGTTGCACTTTGCTACATGAAGCTAACTATGTCTTAATACTACTAAGAGTTAACTTTCGTTTTGCTTTCTGTGATTTGGTCATTTTAACGGTTTTACTCCAA
This sequence comes from Helianthus tuberosus, assembly GCA_030545235.1. Lineage (NCBI taxonomy): Eukaryota > Viridiplantae > Streptophyta > Magnoliopsida > Asterales > Asteraceae > Helianthus > Helianthus tuberosus. The sequence goes on along the minus strand of CM060415.1, from coordinate 18,582,574 downwards.
TAGTTTAAAAATAGTCATGTTCCTCTCTGATCTTTCGAGTTTGTCGCCAGTTTGCTCCCTGGCTCTAACTCAGTTAAAATGTTCAATTAAAAGTAGGGATATTTCGGTAGTTTACTCCCTGGCTCTAAGTCAATTTAAACGTTTAGTTAAAAGTCGCGGTAGTCGTGGTCGGCAGGTGATAGTTGCAGGTGGTGGTGGTGGTGGTGGATGGTTGTGGATGGTGGTGTCCGGTAGAAAAAGTGGTTGGAAAGATGGGAATCAGAAAAGAATTACTTCTATACATGTAAATAAACAAGTTATAGATTTATTTAGGTGAAAAGACTTACATGCCCTTGCTTTTATCTATAAAATTACCAAAATACTCTTCTAGTTAATGGATTTTTTGGATAGAGTTAGAGGCGGGGAGCAAAATGACGATAAGTTAGAAAAATCAGGGAGGAAAATGACTATTTTTAAACTATTGGGACAAAACCGTTAAAATGACCAAATCACAGGGAGCAAAATGGAAGTTAACTCTACTACTAATTAAGTTGCTAATTATCTAATAACAAATTTAACAAACTAACTATCAAACTTAACTAGACTTTTATACTCTTAAGTCTTAACAGAAATCAGTGTGTAACCGGATTACTACCTTCGTCATTTCGATAGATTCTGTGTTGATCTGAACCTGATAACGAGAAACTTTAGATTGAAAAAGAATGTTCAGATTGGCTGCTACTTATAGGTAGTTAGTAAAAGGATGGATGACGTATGAAATCATACAAGGAATTACTCCGTCTTGTGCAATAAATATGACGTAGTGTACATATGTATACCTATGTTATAATAGTCAACATCACATGTTAAATACAGTCAAAGATAGTCAACATCACATGTTAAATACAATTGTTGATAGGTTAGTTGAGGTAAAAGATAGTCGTTAACCGAAGTAACGCGGTTCATGTACAAATCAATAATTTCTCTTTCCATTGTTTGAGAAAATGTAATCCAAAAAACACAAGTTCTCTTGTAACTTTTATAATATAATATAATATGATTTGGTTGTACTGAAAAACGGTTTAACGTAAGAAACCATCAACACCTAGCACGTGTACCATAGAGGAAACAGTAAATGCGTCCAACGATAAACATAAAATTCTAGAAACGATGGCATGTAGGGTAGACACACATTCGTATGGATTTATGCACCACAATGTATAAATGGTATTTGGCGTACTGTTGTATGCACAATGTATTAATCACCCTTTTAGAAAAAAATACAGGAAATAATATACTCGATGTAACACCCGAAAATTTTAAAACAAAAATGTAATAATCCTCATTAAAAACTATTATTTATTATGATTTATGGTCCAATAGGAAACCCTAATTAAGACACCCAAGTAATTCTGCACAAACCCTAAGATTTTCAGAATTTTCAGAATCAGGATTAGGGCCCCTAAAACTCAGGGGGGTATTACCTACTTGACGATTATCTTCATAACTTGCGGACGAAGTTGAATTTAATGATTTCGTCGACTCAGCTAGCCTAGTCCCACACGTGGCAACCCTATACATAAAATAAGTTCTCTCGCGGGCCGCCTCAAGTTAGCTTAAATCTCACGCGGGCCGCCTAAGGGTCAAAATTCGACTAGAAATAGAGGATGTTGGGACTTGATTCTGGGCACAAAAACGACGATCAAACTCCAAAATTTCGCTGAGTTATCGTCCGATTACTCTCAAAACACACACGAAACACTAATTAAGTATAGCAGGGTGCTGCAGAACAGGGTAATAACTCGATCGCTATTACAATTCATTGTCCGATCGATCAATATATCCAATGGATGTTTAAGTGCTGCCCACATTAGGGTTATACTTTGTCGTTCGTCATTAATTTGACGGATCATCGTTAATTCGATGGATAAAGTATTGTACTTTGTCGTTCGTCATTAATTTGACGGATCATCGTTAATTCGATGGATGAAGTATCGCACTTTGTCGTTCGTTGTGAGAATTTGATCTCGTGAGTTATCGTAAAGGCTGTATTAAGTTAATTAGCTAGTTTATGTGCAAATTAGGTTAAAAAGGATAAATCAATAGGCTAAGCTCTGCCCGTGTAAACCTACAATTGAAAACAAGGTAGCATCACTTGAAAATTTTAAGGTACGGATAGATTCCCTTCCTTCGATTTACGTCGTTTGAATTTAAGTATATCATTTTTGATTTTAAGTTCCGTATTAGGATTAAGTTATGAATTCCGTATGGATAGACTCCTTTCTTTTGATCTACGTCGTTTAAATTCCGTATTAAGATTAAGTTATGAAATAAGTTATAAGTTCAGTACGGATAGACTCTTTTCTTTCGAATTACTTCGTTTTGATATAAGTATATCATTCCTGATTTTAAATTCAGTATTAAGATTAAGTTATGAAATAAGTTATAAGTTCTGTACGGATAGAATCCTTTCTTTCGATTTACGTCGTTTGGATATAAGTATGTCATTTCTGATTTTAAGTTCCGAAATAAGTTATAAATTCCGTAGAATCTTTTCTTTCGATTTATGTCAGTAGGATATGTATAAAATCATTTCTTTCGATTTATGTCAGTTAGGTACGTATAGAATCCTTTCGTTCGATTTACGTCATTAGATATAAATATATCAATTATGACTTTAAGTTCCGTATTAAAATTAAGTTATGAAATATGTGTTGGAAGTTACAAACGTTTTGAAAAAGGTTTTATTTTACATCAGTTATTTAGAAAATGGTTTATGAAAAATATTATTTTCAAGTATACATGTTTGTGAGTTAATTGTTTATAAATCAAATTTCATACTCTAGTGGTTCCTTATTAACGAGTCAAGGTTTTATCTTGTTTCGTTTAATAAACCACATTTTGGGGACGAAATTGTCAAGATAGGATTGATATCCACACCTTGGTGACTGGTTCCACTCTTATATTTTCAATCTCGCCAAAGATTCGTATTTTACAAGTTACAAGTTAAATATCTTAAGACTTATAAGTTATAAGTAAATAAGTTACAAGTTTAATATGATATATAAGTATTATGTTACTCAAGTCAAATTGTTTTAAATTACTATGTCTTGTTTTTAAAACTCCTCACGTCTTTGATTATCGATTCATTTGACAATCCGTTGAATTCCTATTCTAATCATAACCTTGATTTTAGCTCTCATGTCATGCGATAGTTTTCTGTTAAGTTGTACTCATTATCGCATGTTCCAATATATGTTCCGTTCTGTTCTGAAAATAAGTTTTATAAGTTATGTGAATAAGACCATTTGTACTCTGATACCCTGAGTATCGCTTCTCGTGGAGTGTCCCACGAGCATGTTGTTGCGGCATCGACATCATGTGCTCCATCCGTGACGGAGAGATTAGTTCACGCCGTCTCTTAAGTACAAGTGTGGTACATATAAGATATTAGGAGGCGTATGGATCGATCCTAGGATTTAAGTTTTCAGGAAATGGATAACGGGTATGCCAACTTGCCATTTCGTGTGATAATTATGCAGGAGTAGCTACCTGTGTATTGTCACGTTTTCAGTTTGCTCATGGGTACATCCGTAAGATATGATTAGGAAATTATGTTTTTGCATCGTATCATTTTCACATGAAGTTACCTCTGGATATTAAATAAAATAAGCTTTTGTTTTCCTCTATCCGCACACTGGGCAAAACTTTTCAAAATTTTGCTCAGACGTACGTTTTTTATGTTTTCTTCTTTACGTCAGGTTATCAAGACAAGCTGGGACGGAATATGGAAGAGTGCTCGAGTGTTTGGAAAAGACGGTAGAAATAATTGTAATGGATTAGATATCCTTCATTAAGCTGTAAAGCCTTGTAATACATTTAAGTATAAATGGAATTATGTTTTTGATCTGACTACTGTTATTGTGACACGCCGGCCCATTCCGGGACGGGGTGTTACACTCGAAGTGGAAAACAAGTATTTAATTATATGGTGGGTGTGTGTATATACATATGGAAGGGTTATTAGGGAACACTAAAAAAGTGAGGAACCGTAAAACCATGCTAACATGTAAAAAATTCAACTTAACATGTTAAAAATCATTCTAAAAAAATCGAATCTTTTACATATAAATACATGTAGAAGCCGTTTTAATAAAAAAATTTCAAAAGCTAAAAAATTTAAAAAATTTTAAATTCTTTTATATGCAATAGCTTCGAACAAACGAATCTTTTACATATAAATACATGTAGAAGCCGTTTTAATAAAAAAATCAAAAGCTAAAAAAATAAAAAATTTATATTCAATAGTTCCGAAAAAAATTTAAAAATAAATTACTTTTAGCATTTTTAATTGAATTTTTAAGATATATTTAACGTATTAAATATATTGTTCCCCGGTTCCCCACTTTTTAATGTTCCTCATTGTACCTCGCACACTATATATATAGTGAAAGTGTACAATACAATATTCCTTAACGTATGATATGAAATTACGCATGTTATAAAACATAAAACCCTAATCACGCATGAATAAAACCATAATCACGCATGTTGAAAAATCATAACAATGCTTGATTAGGGTTTTTAGTTGTATGAAATGTGTAATTTCATATCGTACATATCGTATGTTAAAGAATATTGTACACTAACATTCCCATACATACACACACACACTGTAACAACCCGCACTTTTGCGCTCGTTACGCCTAGCACCGAGATTCGGATCATAATGTAAATTATATCGCTTACTACGCTACATCGCATATTTTCGCACTACATCGCTTATTTCAGCACGCTATATCGCACTTCACAACGCTTACGCTTATAACGCTTTCGCTTATAATACTACATCACGTGAATATCTAAACTACTCGCTCACTCTCGCACCAACGCAACGCAAACTCGAAACACGGTTACTTTTATATATATATATATATATATATATATATATATATTATCTATGTATCTATCACGCTAAACGCAATGCAACACGACACTTAATTACCTTACTATAATACTTAAAGTACTCGACCTAATTAACGCAACAAAAAGCACCTAACGCACATCCAGTACTCGAAACGGAAATCTTTTACACCAAATTGGTCCCTTCGTACGAAGACACCCAGGGCCTTCGTACAGGACTTCCAGCTCTTCCTATAAATAGCCATGACCCTCTTTCATTCCTCATTTGGCTGCCATTTCACTCAAGAACACTCCTATTCGCCTCCTCTCCATTTTCCAGGTAAAAACTACTGATTTACACGAAACTCAACGATTTTCCATGAGTTTATCTCCGATTTCATCCAAACTTCTATATTTTCTCTCTCGACGAAACTCTTTCTCCTTCGACGAAGGATGTCTTTCGTCGAGTCAAGAACATTGTGTGGAGGTGGTGACGAAAGTTCAATGTTTCGTCGCCCCATGTGTTCAGTTTACAAACTTAAACAGTTAACAATTTCATTATTTAACCAACTATAAAATAATAAACCAATCATATATCAAACATGCACAAATTACAATGCAACGAATTATGGAAACACTTTGCGAAATGAGTAACGTGTCGAGGAAAGACCTTGAAAGTTCGGGTTGTCACATTATCCTCAACTTGAAGGAAATTCCGTCCCGAAATTTGATAAGTACTCCGAAAGCGGCGAAGTGCCAAATCAGGATGACTATGGATTTTCCCCAGGTGCCACATCATCCCCAACTTGAAGGGGAATTTCGTCCCGAAATTCATTAGTTGCACCAGGTTTAGATTGTTTCTTTGGGAAAAGGTGAGGATACGTGAGCTTCATCTGATCCTCGCGTTCCCATGTGAACTCCGGTCCACGTCTTGAGTTCCAACGGACTCTCACACTCGGAATTTGGCTATGCTTACGAACTTTGACTTCCCAGTCCATAATTTCGATTGGTTCTTCGACAAACTGCAACTTGTCGTCAATTTTCAGCTCTTGAAACGGTACCACAAGTGTCTCATCGGATAAACACTTCTTCAACTATGAAACATGGAAAACATCATGGACGTTACCCAACTCAGCAGGTAACTCGAGCTTGTATGCCACCTTACCGATTCATTCCAGGATTTTGAATGGCCCGACATAACGCGGATTAAGCTTGTCGCGCTTCCCAAAACGTACCACACCCTTCCAGGGTGAGACCTTTAACATCACGCGATCGCCCACAGCAAACTCCAAAGGTTTCCTACGCTGGTCAGCATAGCTTTTCTGACGGTCGCGCGCCGCCGCCATCCGATTTCTGATTTGTACTATATTTTCAGAAGTTTCGAGCACAAGCTCCGGGCCTGTGATTTGGCTGTCACCCACTTCAGCCCAGCAGAGAGGAGATCGACATTTCCGCCCGTACAAAGCCTTGAACGGGGCTGCCTGGATACTGGTATGGTAATTGTTATTGTAAGAAAACTCCACCAAAGGTAAGTGTATCTCCCAACCTTTACCACAATCGATAACACATGCTCGCAGCATGTCTTCCAATGTCTGGATGGTTCGCTCACTCTGACCATCCATTTGAGGGTGGTAGGCGGTGATCATGTCGAGACGTGAGCCAAATGATTTGTGCATCGCTTGCCACAAATCGGATATGAAACGCGGATCTCGATCAGAGATAATTGAGGTTGGCACTCCGTGCCTGGAAACCACTTCCTTTAGATAGATAGCAGCCAGCTGCGAGAACTTGTCAGTTTCTTTGATTGCGAGGAAGTGTGCAGATTTTGTGAGACGGTCCACGATCACCCAGATAGTATCATTTCTGTGTTGTGTTCCAGGTGGCCCAGTGACAAAATCCATAGCGATTTGTTCCCATTTCCACACACGTATTTCTGGTTGCTGAAGTAGGCCTAAGGGTTTCTGATACTCCACCTTAACCTTTGAACAAGGCAAACATTTACTTACATAGGTCGCGATGTGGGCCTTCATCTTCGGCCACCAGTACAAAACCTTAAGATCCTGATACATTTTATCCGAACCCGGGTGGACTGAGTATCGAGAGTTGTGCGCTTCATCCATCACAAGATCTCTAAGGTTACCATACAGGGGAATCCATGTTCGATCCATGAAATAGTAGATGCCGTCAGATCTCTCTACCAGTCGCTTTTCCAAGCCCCGTAAATACTCCGCTTCAATATTTTCCTCTTTCAATGCTTCAATCTAAGCCGAACGGATCTGATCAGGTAAGTTAGAGTGGATAGTGAGTTGCAAGGCGCGAACACGCTTTGGTTTTGGTTCCTTCCGACTAAGGGCATCAGCTACAACGTTAGCCTTACCTGGATAATACTTGATTGCACAGTCGTAGTCGTTTAGGAGTTCTACCCAGCGACGCTGTCGTATATTCAATTACTTCTGGTCAAAGATATGCTGAAGACTCATGTGGTCGGTATAAATAGTGCATTTAGTACCGTACAGGTAATGCCTCCAGATTTTAAGCGACGGCCCCCAACTCCAAGTCGTGAATTGTGTAATTCTTTTCATGGACCTTCAACTGTCGAGAGGCGTAAGCTATAACTTTCTCGCGTTGCATCAGCACGCAACCGAGACCCTGAATAGATGCGTCACAGTACACCACAAAATCTTCGGTACCTTCGGGTAGGGATAAAATCGGTGCACTGCAGAGTTTTTGCTTCAGAAGCTGAAAAGCGTCTTCCTGTTTCATCCCCCAAGTATACACTACACCTTTCTGTGTCAGAGCAGTGAGAAGTTGAGCGATCTTTAAAAAAAACCTTCAATGAATCTTCATTAGTACCCAGCGAGACCAAGGAATTGTCGCACCTCCGAAGGATTCTTTGGTGCTGCCCAATTCCTGATTGAGTCAATCTTAGCAAGATCCACGTGTATCCCCATTTCGTTAACGATGTGGCCGATGAAGTGTACTTCTCGAATCCAGAAGTCACACTTAGAAAACTTCGCGTACAGCTGCTCTTTTCTCAAAAGCTCCAAGATAAGACGTAGGTGCCGCTCGTGGTCCTCCTTGCTCTTGGAATAGATCAGAATGTCATCGATGAACACAATGACAAAATCGTCAAGGTATGGTTTGCATACGCGGTTCATGAGATCCATAAATACCGTTGGTGCGTTAGTTAACCCGAATGGCATGACCAAAAACTCGTAATGGCCATACCACGTGCGGAAAGCTGTTTTTGGAACATCCTCTTCTCGGACTCTCATCTGATGATAGCCCGATCTTAGATCAATCTTCGAGTAGAAGCTCGACCCTTGCAACTGGTCGAACAGGTCGTCGATGCGAGGTAAAGGGTAACGATTCTTGATCGTCACCTTGTTGAGTTCTCGATAGTCACATGCGAAAGGCGAAGAACTGGGTCGAATAAAACCCTTATCCAACAGTTTTTGGAGTTGGTTGGACAATTCTTGCAACTCCCCAGGTGCAAGACGATATGGTGCATGAGCAATCGGAGCTGCTCCTGGTGTAAGATCAATTTGGAATTCCACCTGACGATGTGGAGTAAAACCTGGAAGTTCCTCGGGAAAAACGTCACCCTGGACAGATAATGATTCCCCGCTAGGGAGAGGTACACGCACTATCTTCTCCTTGAAAAGTATGTTTGCTCCGTGTTTGGACAACCAATCCATACCAATGACTATATCAAAACTACCAAGAGTGATGGGAAGAAGGTCAATGTCGAACACTTGACCTAGAAGATCGAGTTTACACCCTAAGAATACATGTGTGGCTTCTATCGACTTGCCATCAGCTAATTCCACTACATGCTTGTTCACAAGAGACGCGGGAGTCAATCCTAGCTGACGACTGAACCCCAAAGACACATAACTCCAGTCGGCACCAGAGTTAAATAACACAGAAGCAATAATACCATTAACAGAGAACGTACCGGTCACGACGTTGCCATCGTTCCTTGCATCGCCTGCCCCAATAGTGAACGCCCTACCGTGAGCGCCATTCCCACCGTTATTCCCATTGTTGTTATTCCCAGCAATGTTGTTGTTGTTCTGGCGGTTACCCCCATTGTTGTTGTTGGCATTCTGATTCAATTGCGGGCAATCCTTCTTGAAATGCCCTTCACTGCCGCACTGATAGCATCCCCTCTGATTACCCCGATTATGCTGGGGTTGTTGCCTCTGTTGTTGTTGTTGCTGAGATTGTTGCTGTGGTTGCTTGGGATGTGGAGCTCTACAATCCTTCGCCATGTGACCCAGCTTGTCATACCTTTGACATGCTCGGCTACACTGGCCATAGTGGTGAAAACCACACTTATTGCACTTCGGCTGTTTTGCTGCGTAACCGGAAGTCTGGTTGTGGTTCTGATTCTGATTAACTGAAGACGATTGGCTAAAGCTGCAGCTGCTGTTGTTATCAGGCTTCTTCTGCGATTGATTCGAGTTTGCTGTCTTATCTATGCCGTTCCACTTACACTTGTTATCTGTGGTGGTAGTAACCGTAGCAGCAGTAGTAGTAGCAGCAATACGGGGTGGCAGCGAGCCACGCTCCACCTCCTGATCAATAATCTTGTGAGCCAGCCTAATAATTCTTGGTAAGTTGTCGAGATTCGCTGCAGTGACTAACCCCTTAACTGGTGGTGCCAACCCCTTAATGTATAGCTCGATCCTGTGAGGTGGTGGTCGAGATAAATTAGGATACATATTTGCCAGCTCGTGTGTAACACCTCGAAAAATTATGTCCAATAATGTATCGACACGTGTCATAAACTTTAAACGTGTAAAAGAATACTCTAGAGGGACTAAAAGTTGACAAACAAGAAAAGTATGTGTATATAAGGGTTCAAAATGTCAAAAATGGATAAATATACTTTACAATAACCCTACATGATGTTTATACCCTTAAATGAATAAATCATGGATCATACGAAACTAATTGTGAAAGAAAGTGAGAGATTACAAACTACAGGGGTTAAATGTGTCAACATGTTTAAAGTATACCTCTGAGTGACCTTTTAGCAAACCCGAAGCTTTGTAATGATTAATTATGCTCACTAGAAAGCATGATAAAAATTTCACCAAGTTTCGTTATCGTATGAGGAAGTTATGATAAAATTCGTATACGAGGGGTTAAAAGCGTCAACGTTAAAATTTAAGACTTTTCGGTGATCGTATGAATAACCGGGGACCTAACAAAGTTGGTTTATGACTTGGAGTCCTTAAAAGTCAAGTTTGGGGGTTACAAGTGCAAGAAAGCATCTTAAAATCAAGTTTGGGAGGATCAGGGGCCAAATGTGTCAACTTTTAAAAGTTCTGGTGAGCTGGCCGGTCCTTACGGACCGTATGGCTAGACCCTTACGGTCCGTAAGCCATGCCCAGAAGTAGAAACATAGACAGGTGTCTGTCCAGCCCGTTTAACCGACCTTGATGCCTTGTTTTGCATACCATGGGCGACCCCAACTGGTTTTTAGGCACTAGGGGCACTTGTAAGCATCTTGGTTCCATCCTAGACTTGCTTGGCATGATCATGGGAGATTAAAACCCATATAAATAGAGCACTAAGTTGCAACTTTTTGATCATTCATTCCATACTTCACTTCTGATCATTTCTAGAGCTCAAGGCCATTCCCAAAACATCATTAGTCGTGCATTAGACCTTGGTAAGCTTCCTTAACCTTCCTTAATCGTGTTTTGATTAGTTAATTAGCTTAAAGTCAAACCATCATAATTAAGGTTTGACTTATCGATTAATCACTAATGATCCAGTGATTAGTCAAACTTAGAGTAGTTATAAGTTGGTAATTATGTGGGCATTAAACCCTTAAAAGGGCACCCTCTGATTCCCGCTCTAACTAGATCATTTGTCGGGTCAAAGTTTGTTATAAAAAGTCAACAGAAACTTAATTTGCGAATTAAAACATAATTAGCAATGTAGAAGACGTGTAACCTATTTTATCACTCATATAACTTGGTAATTAGTATAAGAACTGGTCTAAGCTTGTTCGATCCGACAATTTTCTGTTTAGGCTCGGTTCGGAACCGAAAGTCGCAAAACTTTGACTTTTGCTTTAACTTCAGTTCTGACCCGATTTAGATGGGTTTAGAAGTGCCTTAGAGCTTCCTTAGGACCAGGTTACTTGATGGTATAACCCTCTGTGATTGGCTCGTTGATTGTCCGATTCGTTTACACGTTTCCGTTAAATGCCTAATGTTGACCAATATGCCCATTTGACCTTAAAACGAGAATTTTGGAAATGTGAGAGGACAATAATCTTTGTTACTGATTTATAAACATGTCCCTAAAATTTCACATCAATTGGAGGTCTAGATTAGTAGTTATGCTCAATAGCGTAATTAGAAAGCTTTTTATTAATTAAACGGAGTAATTAGCGTAAAGCCTATCTAAACCCAACTTTTGACACCAAACCTTTTACCCACTGATGTAATATAATATTTTGGGATTTTTGAAGATTTTTAATTATTTTTAACCTGATCATAACCTAAGGTTATTACCTTGATTCGGTAAATACCGATTATACCCTTTTGCTTATAAAATGAGTTTTACATAACATTTAGACACCAAACCTGTGACTACTGATTTTATATGATAAATGAAGTATGTTGGACTTTATAAACTGATCAGAAAACCAGATTTCCTGTTATATCCCGGAAATAGCTTAAAACGGCTTTTTACGCGTATTAAACACCTAGTATGGGTTTAAAACCATTTTGTCATATAAGACTTATCACCAACTGATATAACCTGTTAAATTAAGTTGTTTTACTGATTAACTCAGACCCGAATCTCAGAATTACATTTAATCTCTTTTATAATCTTTAAAATGACCAAAATACCCCTACGGGGCTTAAATTGAGATTAAACTCGTTTTGGGCATAATGGAAGGTATCCTACTGATATCACAACATATTTAAGGCATATTAACTTAGGAAACCTGTTAGTGACTCATTCGGTTACCCGTTATGCGTTATTCGCGTTCGGTTCGGTTTATGTAACTAGTTTGCATAAATTAGCCGAAACGGGTCGAACCTTATCATTTTTATCTCAAAATCCAGAATGTGTTTAGTTTACCCATATTATACAAGTCTTCAAACTTTTCGGGTCTAAATCACCTTCTATTCCGGTCTTCGCTTAATCATGCGTTCGAACCGTATCTTCCTTTAAAACTAACCGGTCTAAGTTTAGGCTTATTTAAAGACCCGTTAGGATTCTAATAGGTTATTATAAACCTTCGTTCCAGAATAGGAGACCCGGTAAAAGCTACGTGCACTTGCTTGTTGTGATTATTACTTGCAAAGGTAAATACTTTTAACTTATTTTCCCTTATACGGGCTTGGGGTACGGTATATAAAATACCGCTTGGTCGGGCATTGAATCTTTAATCGTATGGAGGTTAATTCATTGAAATGACCCGTTTAAAATTGTTTTGTTTGTTTAAAGCCTTTGGGGGGTTAATGACCATGTCCCGGATATTCTTGGCATCATTTTATGAAATGGCCACGACCTAAGCACGAGGTGTAGGCGTACACCCGACAGTGTATATATAAATAATAAGGTATAACCATCGGTTTCAAGAATAACCCGCCGCGGGACTATATCATGTGGTGTGTCTATTAATCTTTAACCCGGTATTCAGCCCGGGCTACTGAACGTATAACGAACATGTAATTCTTTTACAAGTTTATATATAAATAATTATCCCAAGTTATAAAATGTTTGTGCCTTGTGCATTCAAATAAATTTCCTAAACCTTTTCAAAATGAGTCAGTTAATTGTATTTACCAGTGTAAACTGACGTATTTTCCCAAAAAGGTTAAGTGCAGGTACTACTCGAAATAGGCTGGCTTTCTCCTAGCATCCACAATAAGTCTCGCAAGCTTGGATGACATAATCTGTTGAACAATGTTTCCTTTTTATTTGATCCACCTGTGGATTATTGTCAACTATCTTGTGATACTTAATATTACAATTTGTTTGGTTGAAATATATCTATCTTTTGCTTCCGCTGTGCATTTAAATATTGTGTTGTTTGACTATGATGATATCAACTACGTCACAATACTCCCCACTGGGCCCACCAGTAATACGTGGAAATATCGGGGTGTGACATCGTGGGATCGCTTCGTATAGGCCTCGATCTCAGATCCTTCCATCTTCAGGTTATAGTACTCATTTTCCAACTTTTGAATTTCATCCCGAGGACAATACTCCTCCCGAATCAGCTCTTTGAAATCATCCCAAGTGGTCGCGCTCGCCATTTCGACGCCCAGCATCTGCACCTGAGCATTCCACCAGGTCAAAGCACCGTCCTCCAAGGTGCCAGAAGCAAACTTCACCCTGTCCCCCTCTGGATAGTTACACATAGCAAAAACGGATTCGGCTTTCTCGAACCAACGGAGCAGTCCCATGGGACCTTCGGCTCCACTGAAAGTTTGGGGCTTGCAATCCATGAACGTTTTGAACGTACACTGTTTTGGTCAAAAATTACCGAAGTAATTAAGTGATCAAATTAGTTAAGTGAGGTAGTGTGCTAGAAATGAATGTCAAAAATATGTTAGTCAAGTTAATTGTAAAAACAGTTTCAGGATACGGCTCAGGATATAGAGTTGTATCTACGATTAAACAATGAGCGAAAAATTAAAGGTTGACACGTGATGTACGAGGAAAGCCCTTAATCAATCTAGATCGCCGGCACAAAACCTCGGGAGCTGACAATCGCAGCTGCCTTGTTCTTCTATTGCTTCAAATATCAGGATACAGTGCAGGATGTGGTGCAGATCAACTAGGTGTTACAATGTAATTTGAATACAAGTGTTTGTGTAGAGTGTTTGCAGTGAGCTAGAGAGCAAAAGTGTTCGAAAGTATGTGTGAAAGTTGTGTGCCTTAATCTGATCCGCCCCCATCTATTTATAGTAAAAGAAATGCAACAAACTATCCTAAATAACCGGGATCCGGCGAATATTCCCCACTCGAACGTTGTAGACCTGGTCTTTCGGGTTCAACGTCTCTCACATAACAGATACGCCCGAGTCTTGAGGAGAAGAAGTCCATGTGACCGTTAGTAACCCACAGCATCTAACCTGCACGTGGTTAATTTAGTTAACCCCAGGATATCGCCCAGGATGTTAGCAATATCCTAATCCAGTATCCTGATCACAAGCAAAAAACCAAAAGCAGGATATTAGTCAGGATATGTACGCTCAGAAAATGACCCATAACAATTGTCCCCAAATATATCTGTTGGTATACCAATCCAACGGATATATTTTAAAAATTCTATCTCGTAAATCAAGGCAATTAAAACGAAACGATGGTTGAGGTGACATTGTGCCATTTTCAATGCAATATTTACTCTTTACCCCCCTATATTCAGCCTATAATTAGCTGAGATATTTCTTCTTGTTATCATTACTCTCCAAGCGATTCTTAGGTAACCATCCTTCCCTTCATTCTCTGTTCTTTTTCCAGAGTTTCTTTTAGTTTGCTTAATACACTTCATGGCATCTCGGACAAGATCTCGTTCGGATGAACCAGTCCCAACCCTCGTGAGTCAAAACCTCATACGAGAACCGGAAAAAGAAATCTGCTGCTTCAACAATGCCGATATCGCTGCCCTCAAGAATTCCGGCGCCTTTCCCGCTGGAACAGTCATTCGCCCTTTTGATCGGGAGATCCGATCAGACGTGTCATCAGACGAGTGGGTCTGTTTTTTCGCCTACCCCTTTTCTTTGGGGCTCTGGTACCCATTTCCACCCTTTATCTCTCGTTTCTTCAACTTCACCGGCCTTAGTTATGCTCAAACTATGCCAATGGTCTGGCGAGTTTTGATGGTGCTAGATCAAATCAGATCTCGCCATTGCCCTGACCTGTGTATTGAAGACCTCCCTATAGCATACCGGTTGAGGTCCCATGGCGATAGCCGTTTTCTTTTGTTTTCCACCTCCAAGAGCCCTTTAGTTCTTAAGGCCACCAAGAACGAAGACCGATGGCGGCGAAAGTTCTTTTTCGTGAAAAGAGACTCTATTGACAAGGGTTTCGATCTGCCGGTTAGATGGTTAACCAAGGGTAGGATCTAGGGTTTTAGGAATATCCCCAAGTGTATCCTTAAACTATATCCCAAACTTATATCCTGATGTTTTTATGCAGCAAACTTCAGAGATTTAGCACCCCCAAGTGCGGAATCCAAGTCCAGGATCAAAGGAATCTGCCAACTTTCTGCCAGTGAAAGAACTTTCTCCCTGTCTCTTACAGATTCAAGCCAAAAATCAAGTTCAGAGATGTCTAGTAAGCATATTCTCAATAATTATCTTTATTTATCAAACCGATCATTTTTCAGAGGTATTATGAGTTTTAAAAATATCTTCCCTTGTGCAGTACCAGTTGTCAACCTTGAAGGCTTCCAACTTGACGAGTTGGATAGTTACTCCAGCCTTGTACCTGTCAAACAAGAATCTAAGCCGAAGTCATCTGCCACACCGAAGCCTACTACTTCAAAGACTAATACCGCTCCTAAAGCTCCTCCGGCATCCAGGACCCGGGCCTCTAGCTCCCGGAAGAGGAAAGAAATGGATTCTCCAGCCACCTCTGAGACATTCTCTCTCGAGAATCATGGATTTAATGAAGCCACTTCATTCCTCAAGCAGGTAAAAATTCCCTTCCAATGTCCTGAACATGCATGTTAGTCATTATCCTGCTCATTTTACACTAATACCTGTATCTTTAACTGCAGGGCTTGGAACGTCTCATGCACTTGTATGAAGACACATGTGGGCTTAACAAGATGCTGGAGATTAAGCTCGAAAAAGCTGAAGCCACCAGAGCTGATCAAGGAACAATCGCAGCTGCCAAGTCCCAGCACTATGAAGACAAATACAAGGCAATGACCCAGGAACACCAAGCTGCCCTCCACAAAGCCAATGAGGATGCTCAAGCCAAACTAGATGCCGCTCTTCTTCAATACCAGCAGGATATGAGTTCATATCAGGACAGTCTCAAAGCATCCGTTGTTATCTCCCTTCTCCAAGCTAGGTTAAGGATGGCTTATGAGGCCAAGAGCTTGGGCTTTGAATGCCCCTCCTGGAATGTAAAGGCTTGGGAAGCGAAACTACAGGATCTTGGAGGTCATCCCGTCGCTCATCCTGCAAAGCATGCTGGTGAAGAGCCTTCTAAGGCGGCAGAGGAAGTGGCCAATGCTGGTGATGGTGTCGAGAAGAATCCTGAGGGGGATGCTGGTGCAGACGCTGGGAAAGAAGTTGCTGATCAAGAAGGTGCTGCCCCTTAGGCAGCGAAGTGGGCGATGATGGATATACGTGCCAAGGCCGGAGCCCACTTTTTTAAATTTCATGGTTGTGGTTTGTACAAACAATTTACTTTTCCTGTCGTTGAATAATTTATATTTCCTGCACTAGAACAATACGATGACCAAAGGTGGATGGGTCCTGGGTTTTCAGGATGAAGCCCTTGGTCATCGGTTAGTATAACCTGTTTTGAATGTCGTAACGGTTGAAGGTGGACAGGTCCCGTTTTGAGATAGAACCTTCAACCGTTACATAAGTATGGTAAAGACTAATTGTGCTTTTGGTGGATGGGCCTCGGTTTGAGGTGAATCCAAAAGCATAACTTTTGACATGTTAATAATATAACTTCCTTTTGAATTATTTGTTGTTGCCTTTTAATTTCTGTCATGCATTCCTTAATGTAAATTTTGGCTTTGCAAAATTTTGTACAACTACCTTTTGAAAATATCCTGATCAATATACTCAGTGATATATTATGAAAACTTTTATTAAATAGAACTTCTAAAAATTCAATCAACTTTAGAGAAAACTTTTAAAGAATAAAAGATAGTCCACTTTCTAAAACCTGTTTTGACAATACTTGTTTCATCAAGGTTTTAATTTCAAACTAGTATTACTTCCAAATATTTTAATCAAATATCCTGAAACATATTTTGAAAATACATTTTGAGAATATATTGTAACACCCCGAAAACAGGTTTGGTAATTAAACCCCGTTAATACAAAAGAGCGGGTAAAATACCGTTAGTGGTAAAAGTAACCCGGTAAATATTAGGATTTAAATAAGTAAACCTAATATTTAATAAAACGTGAATAAATGTTTTTAAGTAAATAAAGTTTATAAGAAGTCTGAATTAACGGGACTTAAAATAAACTGAGTTATAGATTCCCCGAACCCACTAATTTAACTAGGAATGTTTAACCTAGTTAATAAATGGGAATATTGTTAGAAATAAGTAGGTTGTGGCCTACTTAATAACGAACCAAACACGAGGGGTTAAAATGGGATAACTTAACAAAGTTATTTAATAAAAGAAAAATCAAAACAAAACACACACTTCAAGTGTGTGTTCTGGATCGACATCAGGGAGCTCCCCATGGAGCCAAACCCTAACCTTCAACAAATCCATCAAATTGAAGGATCAAATGAAGCCCAAATTCACAACCGATCGTGAATTTGCGATCACCCGAACAAGAGGATCGTAAGGTATGTAATATCTTGATGATTCGTGAAGTTGTAAAAAAGTTGATAATCATCCTAATCGCGAATTAGGCATGGATTAGAGAAGCTAGGGCTAGTTTAGTGATGTATACTTGCTTAGGAACGAAACCCTAAGTGAAAATCATACATAACATGCTATGAATTGAAGGATTTGATGAATTAACACACTTAGATAAGTGGGTTTTAATGTTATGATAATTTTGATGATATAACTATGCTTAGAATCAACATGCATGATAACAAATAGAAGGTGTTCGATTTAACCATGAATTTGGGTACTTGTTCATACATGATTGAAATGGGTTTTGAATGTTATGATGAAATATGATAGCCAAATTCATGTAACTAAGTGTATGAGATCATGTTATCTACTAATTAATAGATGGAACTTGATCTTATTAAATGTTTGGATGAATGCTAGCGATATGATGAACGGGTTCCACTTATAGATGAGAACCCTTAGTTTTTGTGAAATGAATGAACAAACTAGTTTTGATAATCGCTTAAGCTAGTTGAAGTATTGAAAAGACAATGGACATAGTTAAAACGGGGGCCTAAAAATAACGCCTACCGGGTAATTATTGGAATGCTTAAACTAGTTGTCGAACTTGAAAGTGCATTTTATATGCTAAGGGGCGTTTGACTTTTAGTAGTCAAACCGACCATTAATAAGATCGAATGATAAATTTGATAGAAAAATACGTAAGATGGAATAGTTATGATTAACAATGACTAAATTAACCATCTTATAAAATATGATGATAGTTTGACGCCTAACAAGCTAGGTGGAAGCTTGTGGATGAAGCGGGTCAAACGGAGCGAGTACGGAAAGAAAAACGTGGCATGGATGCAAGGTAAGTATATCTTACACTAGTCATATATCTTATATTATTCTTTCATCGTATTAGTTACGAAAAAGAAAAACACCTAATTAAGATATGGTGTTCCGGCGTGTAGTTGTACGGAACAAGATAATCCAATATGATAAGAAAACATAATGATGGCTAAAAATGAGTTAAATCGGTAATTCGATCATATTATGACGAATGAAACATGTACTTTTAATGGTTATCATATAAGTTAAATCATAATAACCATTAAGGGCAAAATGGTAATTCCACAATATTTGACAATTTGACAATGGTAATTGGTCATTTAGACCAAACGGGTCAAAAGGTGAAATTATCACCCTTTGACAATATCGACTAATGGGTTGTCAAGTTGTATGATTTTAGGAAATAAATAGCACATGGATGCTTACATTGCTATTACTTAGCAGCCGCTAAGGAAAGGTATTGAATCGGGTCAATATATTGATCCGAGCCAGGTATGTATAAAGATACAACCCATCATGTAGAATTTGGAGTTTTATAAGAGTTAGACAAGGTTAAAATATAGATAATTGGTTATCTTTTAGGTAAACCGAATAAATTTAGTTATGATTATGACGTTTTAGAAACATAATGGTTTCTAAACAAGACTATAGTTAGAAAGTCGGATTTTTTGGGTCAAACATGTATTAAAAGTCCTTCGTCGTAAAAGAAGGACTAAAATTGACTAAAACGCCCTTGTAAGCGAAATTGAGCAAACGCACCATAGAGGTTGTTTAGAAATAAGTAATAGGATGAAATAAATACTTTGAATAAGTATGAAAAGCGAAAGATGTAAAATATTGGTTCAATGACTCTATAAAGAGTCTTTGCCGTAAAATAATGTTTTGAAGGGCAAAATTTGGAATATATAAATCACCACAT
This sequence comes from Helianthus tuberosus, assembly GCA_030545235.1. Taxonomy (NCBI): domain Eukaryota; kingdom Viridiplantae; phylum Streptophyta; class Magnoliopsida; order Asterales; family Asteraceae; genus Helianthus; species Helianthus tuberosus. Next base: position 18,563,378 of record CM060415.1, on the reverse strand, counting down.
GGAATCCACCACAAATATAGTTGTGGTGGGAGATCATTTGATAAGAAATGTGGACATAAGTATTTGGAACGAATGAAAGTGATTTGTGCTTAAATTATGCTTAAATACCCTTAACGGGTCAAAATAAGCATATGAGTGAAAATGAGTTTAAAAAGGTATATGAACCTGTAATTGGACCCTAAATGTTAAACCTCATTGAATTTAATAGGTTTAAGAGAAATAAGGGTCAAACAAACTTGTTTGCTTGATAAGTCACGAACGGGTCAAAATTTGGTAAAAAGGGTAATAAGTCGAAGACTTAAAAGTCTTAAATTTTGTTAATCCGGATGTTGGATTTTAACTCCATATGATGGAGGTTTAAATTACAATCACATAGGAAGAAACGGTAGGTCAAACGGACAAGCGGATTGAAAGATACGAAAGTTTTCGTGTCAAAAACGGAAAAATGGAATGGGCTGATACAGGGGCCACCGTAACTTACGGTGCCCACCGTAAGTTACGGTGGGGGCTGAAGTCTTTACGCCAATTTATTCCTGTTTTACGGTGGAAACATATCAAAACAGGGGCTACCGTAAATTACGGTGTCCACCGTAATTTACGGTGGACCCTGTACAAAAATATATACTTTTATCAGTTTTGTTTCCCGGACTCGTTTAGATACGTTTTAAACCCCGTATGACTAAAGCATTTCATGTTTATGAAATGTAGGTACTCCTTGGATGCCGGAAGACGATCAAGCTCAACGAAGAACCGAACACGATAAAGATACATGCTTCCGCACATTGCATCGTCATAAATTTTAAACGGCGAATCTGATCACGTTATGTCGAATAACTTTTGATTTGCGAAAAGTTTTAATAAATCCATATTTTTATAGTATGTGTAGTCTTAACTACACATCTAATTGTTGGTATTTACATGTAAAATCGTTAAATAGAAACTAGGGTGTTACATATATATCGAGAATTTATCCTAATCAGGATGCTTAAGCTTTTGTCAAACATAGTTTCAAAAACTCAAATGATTTAAATAACGTCTACAAAGGAAAGATCATACCAGGAATAGAGTGTAATCCTATTCTCAAACTTCAATCCTTTTGCAACTTTTCCAACGAAGATGTCCCCTGTCTGAGACACTTAGTGTACTAGGTCCAAGCTTTATCCTTTGAGCTTTACACAATTGCCTCAGTAGGAATGTCCCCTGTGCATAATGTCCTCGAATACTTAGAAATTTCCTGGAAATCAGTTCCAATTGTATAGACAATTTTTTGTGTTACAGGGGTAAAACCCAAAATATACTGGAGATAAATCCTTCGTATCCCGGGGGAAATCCCATATTTTCGTGCGCTACAGGCGGGAGTGTATAAAATCCAAGACTTAGAAAGGTGAAAACCTTTAAACCTTAGAGAGTATGAAAATACCCTTTCGTGAGAGAGGGTGATCAATCCTCATATACCTTTAGGATTCAGGATATAGCCAATAGTAACGAAATTGTCAGCCACTTTTACATGGAGTGGTCCCGCCACCTTGAACTATTCCCGAATAACTTGCCCTCCAGGCGGGGTGTTTAAACCCAATTCGGAAGAAAGGTGAATACCTTTAAACCTGTGAAGGGATCAGGATCCCTTATACATGAGAGAGGGGGCCAATCCTCTAATCTTCCGAAGTATCCTGAGTGTGTATCCTGGTGCTATATCCCGAAGTATATCCTGCAAAACCATCATAAGCTAAGGTGGGTGTTAGGCTGGCTAACACCCCTCCGATGCTTAAGTCAGTAATAGGTTCAAAATAAATAATATAAAAATTTAATAAGAGAGACATAATTCATACCACCCTGAGTTGGAATTTAAATTCCATACTCACTTGAAATAGGTTTTAGATGTATAGCATTCCAGGATCTCGGTAACATATCCCCCTCTATATTCTTGAGTCGGTATGCTCCTTTTCCTGATTCTGATTCAACCTCATATGGTCCTTCCCATTTTGGAGCCAGCTTTCCATCAGCAGGATTAGTAGTATTCTGAAAAGCCTTTCTTAGCACCCAATCTCCAACTTTGAACCTTCTAGTCCTTATATTCTTGTTGTATGCTCTGGATATCCTTTGTTGATATGCTGCCATCCTTAGCCTTGCTGCATCTCTTGTCTCATCAATAGTATCCAGTTCCTGGCATAGGACTTCAGGATTCCGCTCAGGATTCCCGAGGTTGGATCTTGCTGTAGGTATCACCATTTCCGTCGGGATCACCGCTTCTGCACCAACCACTAAGGAAAATGGGGTTTAACCAGTTGCATTTTTTACTGTCGTTCTATCAGCCCACAAAACAAAGGGTAGTTCTTCTGCCCATCTTCCTTTCTTGGTCCCTAATCTCTTCTTCAAGTTGGTGACAATTATCTTGTTTGAGGATTCAGCTTGTCCATTTGCTTGAGGATGTACCGGGGTGGACGTAATCATTTTGATTCCCCAACTCTTGCAGAAGTCAGTAGTCCTTTTACTTATAAATTGAGATCCGTTGTCACAGATTATCTCAGCTGGTACTCCAAACCTAGTCAGGATATTCCTTTTTATGAAGGATACCACTTCCTGATCTCTAACTTGAACAAATGCTTCTGCTTCAACCCATTTGGAGAAATAATCCGTCATTGCCAACATGAAAACCTTTCCTCCTGGAGCCTTTGGAAGCTTTCCTACTATATCCATACCCCATTTCATAAACGGCCAAGGGGAAACAATAGGATACAGCGGTTCAGCAGGCTGATGTAATATGTTACTATGTCTTTGACATGCATCACATCTTCTAGCATATTCTGTGGCATCTTTCCTCATCGTCGGCCAATAGTATCCTGTCCTTAATATTTTTGAGAATAAGGACCTGCCCCCAGTATGGTTACCACAATCCCCTTCATGTATATCCTGAAGTACTTCTTTGGTTTCGGGATCCTCCAAGCACCTCAGATATGGTCCTGCAAGAGATTTCTTATACAAAACATCATTTATAATAGTGAATCGTGATACCTTCATTCTAAAGGCTTTAGGATTCTCATTCTTTGGGATGTGTCCTTCCTTGAGATATCTCATGATTGGAGCCGTCCAGGACTTAGGATCCTCCTCAGGATAGTCATCATCAGATCCTGAATATTTATTACTTTCTTATCCTAAGGATTCGTCGCAGGATATAGGATATGTAATATTGGTATCCGGGTTCCTTCCGGTATCCTGACCGATGATCCCAGATTTGCCAAGGCATCAGCTTCAGCATTATCTTCTCTTGGTACCTGTTCAAGTGTAAAAATATCGAAATATCCTGCTAATTTTTTGAGAATTTCGAGGTACTCGATTAACTTCTCTCCTTTAACTGCATAGGTTCCATTAAAATGATTAGTGATTAACAAGGAGTCAACATATACTTGCAAATTCTTGATATTCATATTTTTAGCCAACTCTAATCCTGCAATTAAAGCCTCATATTCTGCCTCATTATTAGTAGCAGAAAATTCACACCTAATAGCCTGGGGTAATATGTCCCCCTGTGGCGATTTTAGTAGTATACCTAAACCTACACCTTTTACGTTAGATGCACCATCAGTATACAATGTCCAGCATTCTAAGTTTTCTCCTAGCTGTTGTACTTCTAAATCTACTTCATTTTGAATGTCACTACTGAAATCAGCCAAAAAGTCAGCTAAAGCCTGAGACTTTATGGCATTTCTAGGCTCATATACTAAGTCATAAGCACTCAGTTTTACTAACCACTTAGCCATCCTACCCGACATCTCAGGTTTCCTAAGCACGTTTTTAACAGGATAATTTGTTCTAACATGAATCCTATGTGTCTCAAAATAATGTCTAAGTTTTGTTGATGCCATAACTAATGCTAATATCAACTTTTCTAAATGAGAATATCTAGTTTCAGCATCTAGTAAACTTTTACTAACATAATAGACAGGATATTGCTGACCTTCATGGTCTTTTATAAGAACGGCACTTACAGCATTCCCTGATACAACGAGGTATAGAGATAGTGGTTCACCATTTTCAGGCTTCATCAATAGAGGTGCAGTTGAGAGATATCTCTTCAAATCCTGCAAGGCTGCTTCATGCTTTGCTCCCCATTCGAACTTCTTATTCTTCTTGAGGATATCATAAAATTCCTTGCATTTTTTCGAGGATCTTGAAATAAATCTGTTCAATGCTGCTACTCGGCCTGTCAACCGTTGAACATCCTTCATATTTGAAGGTGATTTGATATCCAAGATGGCTTTGATCTGCTTCGGGCTTGCCTCTGTTCCTCTTTTGGTCACCATATATCCTAGAAACTTTTCTGCCCCCACTCCGAAATGGCACTTAGCAGGATTCAGCTTCATGTTATACTGATCCAGGATATCAAATGCTCCCTTAATATCCTGGAGGTGATCCTCAGCCTTTTTAGATTTCACCACCATATCATCGATGTATACCTCCATTGTGTCCCCCAGCTTATCTTTGAACATCATGTTCACCAATCTCTGGTATGTTGCACCTGCATTTTTCAAACCGAAAGGCATAGCAGTATAGCAATAAATACCTGTTGGTGTCATGAAGGCAGTATCCTCCTGGTCCGAATGCTCCATTTGAATCTGCTGAAATCCTGAGGATGCGTCCATGAATGTTAACATCTCATGCCCGGTAGTAGCATCCACCATTGCATCAATATGAGGAAGAGGAAATGGGTCTTTAGGACAAGCCTTGTTCAAGTCCGTGTAATCTACACAGACTCTCCATTTCCCATTTTTCTTCTGTACCACGACTACATTTGCCAGCATCTTGGGAACTTGACTTCTCTGATCATTTTGGACTTCAATAATCTTTCAACTTCCTCTTGTATGATTGTATTTCGTTCAGGAGCAAACTTCCTTCTTTTTTGCTGAACAGGCTTGAACGACTTGTCAATTCCAAGCTTGTGAGTAATAATGTCTTTGGATATGCCTGTTATATCCTCATGCTTCCATGCAAATGTTGACATCCTGCACTTCAAAAAGTTAGTTAATTGTTCTTCAATATCCTGAGGGATATTGGTTCCTACGAGCACCGAGATATTAGGATTATCCTGATCTAGGATAACTTTCTTCATATCCTGCTCTGAAGCCTCCACGATATCCTGGGCCCGCATCTTTAATTGCTATGCTGGATTAGGCTTGGTTGAGGATTTCATTGAGGATGAATAGCATTCCTTCGCCTCCTGCTGATCACTATAAACTTTGACGACCCCCCAAGGGGTAGGGATCTTGATGCACTGGTGATAAGTCGATGGCGTAGCCTTCATGTCATGGATCCATGGTCTGCCTAGTATGATGTTATAGCAGGATAGGGAGTCCATCACACAGAAGCGTTGTATCGAGTTGACCCCTTCAACATATACTGGTAACTTTATCTCTCCTACGGTATTCCTAGCTTCTCCACTGAAACCAACGAGCACAGTGGACTTTGAAGTAATATCCATCGGAGATACATTCATCCTCTTCAATGTTTCCAGCTGAATTATGTTGACAGAGCTACCATTGTCCACCAATATCCTGCGTACAAAATGGTTAGCAACATATAATGTTATTACGAGAGCGTCGTGGTGAGGATCCTGGACAGTATCCCTGTCATCACTATCAAAAGTGATCACTTTATCGGTTGTAATGGTAGTCATCCTAGCTGGTTTGTCCCCCCTTTCAGTCTTAGCTTCCCTTGCATGTCTCTTGGCCGCAGAATACGAAGTCCCACAAATGTCGGATCCTCCTGAAATAAAGTTAATTATTTTGGCATCTGCTGGGGGTGATGCTGCTCGTTCAGGATCCTTCTCAGGATTCTGCCCTTTATTCTTCTTTCTTCCCAGCAAATCCTTCAGATACCCCTTGCTTAGCAGGTAGCTTATTTCTTTCCTTAGAGCAATGCAATCCTCAGTCACATGTCCGAAATCTTCATCGAAGGCACACCATTTGGATTTATCCTTCCAATCAGCTTTTTGTTGATTCTTTCGAGGCCACCTAGCTTTGTCTCCTAAACCCTGCATAGCATACATTAACTCGGGTATATTAACAGAAAATCAGTATTCAGATAATTCAGGATATTCTTCAGGATCCTCGTCTTCAACAGCATTCACTTTCTTGTTGTCATTTCTACCATATGGCTTGGAGCGATATGGTTTATACGAGGATTCTGATTTCCTGTTGGTCGATTCATAGGTTGAGGTAGAATTCATCCTCTCTTGCATCTTTTTGTCATCTTCCAAGCGGATATATCTCAAAGCCCTGTTACGAGCTTCGTCGAGATTCCTGCAGGGATTCATTACAAGATCCTGATAAAACTGAGAATCCTTTTGTAACCCCATCTTAAAAGCCTGCACAGCTGTTGCAACATCAAGATGTGGGATATCCAAGGATTCTCGACTAAACTTGTTCACATAATCCCTCAAGGATTCCTGAGGTCCTTGAGTTATCCTGTAAAGATCACTGGTTAGTTTCTCAAAACTCCGACTGCAAGAAAACTGACTATTAAATAAATTAACCAAGTGAGCAAACGAAGTAATTGAGTGAGGAGGAACATTTAACAGCCATTTTAAGGCTGATCCTGTCAAGGTAGAACCGAAAACCTTGCATAAGCATAAGCATGCTTCCTTGAGTTCCGGAGGGATAGGGTTAATCTCCATTCTTTCTCTATACTGGGCAACATGCTCCTCAGGATCCGTAGTCCCATCATACAGTTTCATGTTGGGGGTCTGAAATCTTTTTGGGATTTCAGCATCACAGATAGGATATGCAAAGCGGAATATCCTGTGGCTATCTTGAGATACTTCCGGAATTGGCTGGACCACTCCAGGTACACTGGATATCATGTCCTTCAATTTTTGAAGCTCCCTAGTAAATGTTGACGTCATACCTGCATCCTGCAAAGACCCATTGTTGTTAGTAGCAAGAATATTATTATTTGACACATTACCGGTCTGAGGATTCTGGCCATATCCTGAAGCATATCCTGAGCTCCTCACAGTTGACATCCTGACCGAGGAGGGTATCTCAGGGGTATGATTCTGAGAATGGCTTGGGACGATGTTCCCCCGGTTATCCTTAGTGTAAACTGCAGAACTGAAGTTCAAAGCCCTAGGCTGTATAGGAGTGACAGTTTCTTCAGCAGGTCTACTTGGGCCTGACTTCAAGAGTTGTATTTCTCTCATCAGCATCTGATTAGTTTCCTGCTGCTGCCTCATCTGTTCCTGTACACTACCAAACAAATTCAGAATTTCATCATTAGATGTCAAAACAGGACCGGATCCCTAGGTACTGGGAGCGGGGATAACATCCCGAGCTACATGACTTTCAGCTCCGTGTGATGAAGCTTGCATTCTTGGAGGAGGAGGTGGAAGCACCGAACCAATTGTTGCAGAGGTTGTAGCAGACATGGTGGAAGAGCTTGTTAGGGCATGAATTTTATGCTAAGGATCATCTATCCTGAGACTGGGCATGGATCACGGATCCTTAATGGATGATGCAGAGAGTCTGAGGATCCAGAGTCTGAGGATCACGAGTCTGAGGATCATTAACAGAACTTACGTTTTCTAACAATTGTCACGTTTTTAATGTTTAAATGCAGGTAATGGACGTTGTGGACTAATTCTCAGCTAGAATCTCGGGAATATTCCTTCAAGATGCCCCATATGTGCTATTTTTATGATGGTCATGGGGAGAAAACGTGGTCTTCCTTAATTTTAGGACTTGTTTGTTATTTCTAATTTAAGGGGTTGATCAAGTTAGAAAACACATAAGGCAATAAGCAGAAAACACACACTTTCTCTCGTGAATATCAGCTCTCAAACACACTCACACTTTAGAAAATATTGTACAACACTTGATCAACTTCCGAAGTTGTAAACTTTTACTTGTTTAATGCACTTGGTGATCGGTAGTTTCCATCACCCGAGGTTTTTTATGCCGGAGATCTTCTAAAGATCAAGGGCTTTTTCCTCGTATAAATCTCGGTGTTCATCGTTGATTTCATTTGCTATTCGATCATATATTTGTTCGATTAACCAAGCATCATACCTCACAAAATCAGATTTGGTTGCATTATCCTTGTGTGATTTTTGACCAAAACAGAGCTCATGTTTGATCTCGAGGCCATTGAAAACAATTTAGAAAAAAAGTTTTGACAATAGAAAACCGAGTAATGATTTTACTAAAGTTTTTAGCAAAAATAGCACCACTTGCCCCACGGTGGGCGCCAAATTGTTTTGGTCAAAAATTACCGAAGTAATTAAGTGATCAAATTAGTTAAGTGAGGTAGTGTGCTAGAAATGAATGTCAAAAATATGTTAGTCAAGTTAATTGTAAAAACAGTTTCAGGATACGGCTCAGGATATAGAGCTGTATCTACGATCAAACAATGAGCGAAAAATTAAAGGTTGACACGTGATGTACGAGGAAAGCCCTTGATCAATCTAGATCGCCGGCACAAAACCTCGGGAGCTGACAATCGCAGCTAGGGGTGCAAACGAGCCGAGCTACTCGTGAGCTACTCGAGCTCGGCTCGAAAAAAAGCTCGAACGAGCCGAGCTTAAACGAGCTCGAGCCCGAGCCTAAAAACAAGCTCGTTTAGTAAACGAGCTCGAGCCCGAGCTTCGTTTATCGAGCTCGAGCCGGCTCGCGAGCCTAATCGAGCTTTCTGTTTATATATTTTTTTATTAATATATTAAACATATATTTATATAATAATAATTACCATTTATATAAATATAAAAAATAACTAAATTATATGTATAATAATCATCATAGTTAATATAAATTAATTATAAATACAAAACGAGTCGAGCCCGAGCCGAGCTCGAGCTTGAAAAATTACATTCGAGCCGAGCTTGAGCTTTAGAAATAAAGCTCGAATCGAGCCGAGCTCGAGCTCGAGCTTTCATATGTTAAACGAGCTCGAGCTCGAGCCTGGTCGAGCTCGGGCTCGGCTCGGCTCGTTTGCACCCCTAATCGCAGCTGCCTTGTTCTTCTATTGCTTCAAATATCAGGATACAGTGCAGGATGTGGTGCGAATCAACTAGGTGTTACAATGTAATTTGAATACAAGTGTTTGTGTAGAGTGTTTGCAGTGAGCTAGAGAGCAAAAGTGTTCGAAAGTATGTGTGAAAGTTGCGTGCCTTAATATGATCCACCCCCATCTATTTATAGTAAAAGAAATGCAACAAACTATCCTAAATAACCGGGATCCGGTGAATATTCCCCACTCGAACGTTGTAGACCTGGTCTTTCGGGTTCAACGTCTCTCACATAACAAATACGCCCGAGTCTTGAGGAGAAGAAGTCCATGTGACCGTTAGTAACCCACAACATCTAACCTGCACGTGGTTAATTTAGTTAACCCCAGGATATCGCCCAGGATGTTAGCAATATCCTAATCCAGTATCCTGATCACAAGCAAAAAACTAAAAGCAGGATATTAGTCAGGATATGTACGCTCAGAAAATGACCCATAACATACACACAGGTGGATTGTTCTGGTTTTGATTCGCTTGGAGACCTACGAACGAAAGAAATTACAATACATGGGTAATAATTGGGTACGCGACACAAGAATAGTGAATAATTGGCACATATCGTACCAACTTGACAGGCTGCCAAAGCCTCAGCCACACGGGTGTTAATCAGATTTGTCAACTCAGCCTGAGTCATTGCAATGTGTCCGCGTCCATGGCCTCGTCCGCTCATGATTCTATATAAGAAGAGGGAACAAGTTTAAGAATCGAGATAAGGCGGGAGTCAAACCTCACGTTGACATCTACAACTACAAAGTTTACACCAAACAACAGGGCGGAACCCTTCTCACACTCGTTAAGCCTCACCGGGACTCACATGCACCTCACGTTATTATTATGTGTGCATCCATAATAATAAGGCAATTTGCATGCTTATCTCAGTGCATCTTAACTTGCGCTAAAAGTTTCCCCCACATTCATCTAGCAAAACGAAAGGTATCGCAGGATTAATAATCACAAGAGTCGAAGAGTAGTGTCACACTATCGAATTTCACTAAAACATGCAGCACAGGTAATCACATCATGGGATCTAGTATGTCGTTTCATGCAAGCCGTTAGTGTGTGACTACTAAACAAGTAATGCATAAAGTAAACAAAGGACGAACCTTGCAGTCTGGAACTGAGTGTCATGGTCGTTTTCGATACGGTTTGGTTATAGTCTGGTTTTATGAAAACGTTTTAAAACCTAGTTCACTATAACCAGTGGCTCTGATACCAAACTGTCACACCCCCAAAATACCACAAACGGAAACCCCCGCGAGGCGTGTGACGTACCAGGATCTAACCACTAATCACATTGAACCATATACATATAAGATAAAATAAAACCTTTCATTAAATGTAATTTTATAATTCAAACACCATTTAATAAAGTCAACATGTTCAGCGGAAGCATAATAGTTTGTTTAAATAAAGTGTTCAACAATGCAACATTGAGAAGCGTTCCAAATGCCACGACCCATGACCACTCCAGCTTCCCAGACAGCAAGTTCCATAACAGTGTACCTAAGGACCTGCAAGCATGCAGAAAAAGTGTATCAGATAGGCTGGTGAGTTCATAGTTTGCTTTAACCGTTTAATACCAAGTAGTGATTAATGATTTGTTAAGTTGTGCTATGTTGATAATAACTCGATACCGCAAACGACCCTTTTTGCCCTTATCCAATGCTCTATCAAACATTGGTCATGATTTAAAGTTATTAGTTCACGCCCATCCTATCCAGGTACGTCGTGAGGGTGCCAAACCTAATAGCGCTATCAACTAATAACCCTGTTGCCCTACAAGCAACTAACCCGGTAGTATGATGGGACTTAAGTGATACAGAGTGAGTGTATTATCCAACATTAACGTGTACTAAAAACTGTTGCATATCCCCTGCAAGGATATGCGTTGTGAAACCCGCCTCACATCCCCTACAAGGATGTGGGTATTTGAAAACCGCCTCATATCCCCTACAAGGATATGGGTTTACGAAAATTCGTTTACAAGTTTTTGCCAGTTTGATTGTCCCCACCGGACGCATGCTTGTTTTGAGAGAAGTGAACTCACCTTGGGTTTGCTTGGTATGATTAGATATTTTCACACACTAAATCAGTCAAAGCCTACGGTATTCATGTATGCATAATCAGTTTCACATTCTCAAGGTTCACGTATAAATTGTAATCACGATGTGCATTCAAACAATAGTTTCCGAATAACACGTAGCAAACATTCCAACTCATGCAAAATAACACCTCATATGTAAGTTTCTTATCAGCACCTAACAGTTAATTGTGCAATTCATATAAAAATCAGTTCATATTTCCTCAGTCATAACTAACACCCTTAATAAGCAGTAACTTAGTCAACTCATACCATGTACATGCACAGTCTGTTGGTCAGGGTGGCGAAATTCCAAGATGTTTCGTCGACATGGAAGGTGACGAAACACCAAAGTGTTTCGTTGATGTGAAAGGTGACGAAACATCCATGTTATTCGTCATCATAAAGGTGACGAAATACTAGGGTATTTCGTCGAGTTAGGTTTTTCGTCGAAGATCCTTTTTCCTGCCCTATTGTTCATCGATATTAACAATAACCCTAACCCCCTATCAGTTCTGATTCAATCATATCCATTCATACTGATAATATAGAGTTCATACAACAACAGTATCATCAAACTGTGCAGTGTATATAACGAAAGACAAAACATTAGATTCTTATCATGCATGATTCAATCTATTGGGTTAAACAATAAAATATCAAACCCTAAATACGGCCAATCCTTGCTACTATTCAATGTATAGTCACACAGACAGATTCATAAGGATTTCTATCATACAAAAACTTAACTTGTCGGCTACGGGTCTCATGCGTTCGTATTCTATGGTTTGTCTCTATAACCACAACTCATGAGTTTCTATTCAAGCAATCAGTCATAATCGAATCAATCAACAAATGAAACCAATTATGATAACGGATAATCACACAAACAGCATAACAATAGATCGAGTCAAGTTACAACTGACCGGATGTGTAGGGCTGGCAATTCTGACACGAACACGATAACACGACACGAACCTACACGAAGTTAACAGGTTTCGTGTTTGACCTTAATAGGTTTCGTGTCTAAACAGGTCGACACGATAAGACCTGTTTAAATTTCGTGTCTTAACAGGTTAAAACCCGTTAACCTGTTAAGACCCGTTAATGACATGTTAATAATTTTAAATTAAAAAATATATGAAATATATGGGGTTAGGAACTTAGGCGGTATACAACTATTAACTATCCACCCAAAATTTTGAAATCACTTTCATGACTGCACGCTCGCTCACCAAACCCTAAATCGCTGCCGCCGCTCAAGTCTCTACCCTTCACAGTAACTTCAGTCGCCGGCGCTCAACCCTTCGACCTTCATCGCCGGCCGCTCAACCCTTCGACCTTCATCGCTCAACCCTTCGACCTTCATCGTTCCGGCAGTTTAGAAGTAAGAAACAGAAACAAAGTTGGGTCGCTTTTTAATCGTTCCGCTTTCAGGTATTTCATTTAAGATACTATTTTCAGTATTTTGCAGATCTTTATCTGACTTTTTTTATAATTTGCTTGTTGGATTATGATGAATCTTGTAAATTATAGCTTTAATTTCAAGTTGGGCCAACTGTTATTGGCTTTTCTTGAAAATCAGTTCAAGATTTTCTTGAAAATTTGTTCAGATTTTCTTGAAAATATGTTCAAGATTTAGTTGAAAAGTTTCAATTTTTATATCCATTTTGAGATTGGATCATAATGAAATTGTTGTTTGATGAGGTTCTTATTGAAAATCATTTTGGATTTGCTATGGTGAATCAAATGTTTGAATTTTGTTCATGTTTTTTTCTGGGACATATTAAACATGGTTGTTGTAAAAATGGCAAAATACAAAAATGGTTTGCAAAATTGACAGTCATTTTGGACAATATGCTGAAATGTATATGCAGAAATAACTTATCTTGCTTGACAACTTTTGTCCAAAATAAGTTAAATCTTGATATAGTAGCTTTTATTTAGATTTGTTTCTTAAAACTATATGAATGAGTTTATGTCAAATTGCCCATGCCTAATACGACGGTAATTATTTGTGTGTAGGTTTGATTGTTTGGAATTGAAGATCTTGAGAAAGAAAGGCATATGGGAACTTGAATGTTGAAACTATTTTGATGTTATGATTAGACTTTTATGGATTTCGTTTTAAGTTTGTTAAGACATTATGTGTTTATGCATTTTTATGACTTTTGTGAACCTTTGGCGACTAAATTTTCATTAAACAGGTTCCTTAATTGCTAAATTCAAATATGGAATAATAGGTCATGTTCGTGTCTTAACAGGCCGTGTTCGGATCTTAACAGGTCGTGTTTGTGTCTTAAACAGGTCATATGATATGTTGGCAACATTTTCGTGTCTTAACAGGTCATTTCGTGTAACCTGTTTATTAACAGGTTTGTGTTCGTGTTTGGAAAATCTGACACGATAAGATTTCGTGTTGTGTTCGTGTTTGGAAAATCTGACACGATAAGATTTCGTGTTGTGTTCGTGTTTACAGGTTTCGTGTTCGTGTCTTATCGTGTTCGTGTCTTAACAGATCGGGTTGACACGATATGCCAGCCCTACGGATGTGAGATGGAACAAGCAAGAACTTTGAGAGGATGATGATCGCCGTCGAGTGCAGGGAGAGGAAAAGAGTGTCTAGGGTTTCACGAGTTATGATCTTATGTAATGTTTATGCGAGTGCAGATTATGGCGAAACACACTCTCTCTCTCGACGAAACTCTTTCTCCTTCGACGAAGGATGTCTTTCGTTGAGTCAAGAGCATTGTGTGGAGGTGGTGACGAAAGTTCAATGTTTCGTCGCCCCATGTGTTCAGTTTACAAACTTAAACAGTTAACAATTTCATTATTTAACCAACTATAAAATAATATACCAATCATATATCAAACATGCACAAATTACAATGCAACGAATTATTGGAACACTTTGCGAAATGAGTAACGTGTCGAGGAAAGACCTTGAAAGTTTGGGTTGTCACATGTATTCTACAATTATCGTCGGTATGTTGGGGTTTTGTATACAAAATTTGTTACTACATTGTGAGTAGTAACATGACCACAAGTCGGGTTGACAGTACCGTGGGTGGAAATTAAAGTAGATGGAAACAAATGTAATTGCGAGATCGTCATCAATACTATACAATGGTTTTACTTATCTTGATTAAACTGGGATTCACTCACCAGTATTTCCCACTGACAAAATTTTTTAAACGCGTTTTAGGTAACAAAATGTGAAAAGCCAAATAGAAGCCAGCTGGACAGCACTGAAGGCTTGGAAAAGTGGCTATGAAGTTACCTAAAATAATGAGATGTTTTATTTAAATAAAATAGAGTTTTACCCCAATGAAAATGTGTGTACTTGAAACTTGGGATTTTCCCATGTTTTAATATTATAAAAGCGTGGTATTTTACTCTAATAAAATATTTCCTAACTACGGTCCTGATGTAAATTCTGCTGCCAAACTGATAAACCCAGATACCACTGAAACTGATCTCGCGGCCGCCCGTTCCCGGGTAGTTAGGGGGCGGGGGTTGCGACACTCCCCCTCTCTCTCTCTCGTCCTCACACTTAGTCTAGGTTCACACACAGATTCTATTACTAGCACTATATAGTATATCACGATATAATATGTTTTACCCCGACTATGCGTCTTTGGAATAAGTTACGATAAACATGCAAGGACCAAATTAACCACGGGTGCACACGAGATTATTTTGGTAAGTGCATGGAGATCGTAGTAAGTTCTAATGGTGCCATAACGTTAAAAGCGTGGTTAAGCGTGGTGGATACGCCGCTGGTACTTTCTATATATAAGCGTCTTAACTATGTCGACAAAGTATGACATCTATTCACGGGACGGAGGCGGTGTGGTCAAAGCATGGTGGATACGCCATTTGTACTTCCTATATATAAGTGCTTTGCCATACTAACAAACTCTCGTGGAGAAAATGCCATGTGAAGTTGAACATTATTAGACCTCTTATATTATTGAGACTATTTTCAACATGCTAAACTCCTTCGCAAGGCGTAACATCTCATTACTTCTCGATCGCATCATCGCTAGACTTTTCGCAAGTCTACAACAACGCAATCTCACCTTCACTGGAATTTATTTCACTTCACCATCGTTTTCCCTCTCGACGCTTTAACGCTTATCGCATCTATCAATCTTACCGCTTCGATACTCTCATCGCTTCTGCAAGTAATTTTTTTTAATGAAGAAAATACTGTTACAAAAGTAATCTTTAATGAAGAAAATACGGTTCCAAAAGATAACAAAGAAAAATGCATATATTAAAAAAGAAGACGCATCCCTAATATCTTATGCAAGTAATTTTCTACATATTAAAAAAAGGAAAGGTGCACGGTATTCTTAGCCGCGGAAGGGTAGAAAGGAAAGAGTTTCATATTTTGGAAACAATATTGCTTGAGAAAGCTATGTGAGCGGAAAATGAATATTATATACTTATACTATAAATAGCAATGAAGAAGAAACCGCGTATTAAGCATTTGGTTTTGCCGCTCAAACCAAAAAAGGACGAAGTGTATAATTGTCACGTGACACTTAATAGCCTAAGAGAAGAACATGTGACCAAAGTTAGTTTTAATTTATTATAATTTATAGATTATAGATATAGACATTTTTTCTAAAACGAGTCATTTCAACCCGACTTCACTTTGGCAACAACATGTTTTAACCCGAACTAAATTTATATATCTTTTGAAACCGTCCGTTTAGAGACAGACTCATTTTACTCTAACGTTTTTAACCAGAACTCATTTTAACCCATCATCCAAACCCGCCCGAGCAATCGATTTGCCGGGCTTAGTGTAACAAAATCCAATCACCCTCACTCTTTAAGCCTGTATTATTAGAACTAGACCTGTTAGTCTCACTTTTGTTCCTCAAACAGAAGAGCGGGAAAACGCACAGAGCAAGAACAGAATGGCGCCATTGCTGCAGAGCTCTCAACCTTGGGTCGAGAAATAGTAATCATCCTTCTCCTCCGTTTTATCATTCTTACTGAATTCAATCTGTGTTTTGTTACATACAATTTTAGCTTAAATGTTTATAAAATCATTGAAATTTCAGCCGACCGAGGCGAGTAAATGAAGTTGCGCATCAAGATGAGGTTGTTCGAGTCCTTACCAACACGCTCGAGACCACTAATGTAACCTCAATTCCGTTAAATCTGCTCATGTTGTTATTGCACACAATTTTCTAGGGTTTCTGTTTACTTGCAATCGTATGTTTGTTTGTTTTGGATTCATTCTAGGGTTAGGTTACGCAAATTCTTTAGTTTCTAACGTTTTATTATTATTATAGTTATTATTATCATTGTTGTTTGTTATTATGGTTGTATAAATTGATAGGTAGGGTGTTCACGAACTGTTTATGTTCACTTACCGAACGAGATTTTATGTTCGTGTTCGTTTGTTAAGGAAACGAACTTGTTAGTGTTCGTTTTTGTTTGTTTGTTAATTATAGGTAACGAATGTTGATGAACACAAATGAGCACAAACTAATGTTCATGAACACACATGGAAACAAACGAACACGAACAAATACACTGGCATTTATTAAATATTTTATCTATTGGAATTTTGAAGTATTTAAATAAAATATAAAAACTAAAAACACTGATGAACTATCTTACATAAACGAACATGTTACCGAACGTTCACGAATATAAATGAACGAACGCGGCCTCTGTTCATGTTCGTTTGTTTTAGAAAACGAACGAACACAAACGAACTTCCCGCCGAATAGTACACGAATTGTTTGCTGAACGTTTGGTTCGTTTACAGTCCTATTGGAAACTGAAATCCAAATGAGGCATTTTTTTTGAATTGATGGAACACTATAATTGGTGATATGAATGAGGCATCTGTAAGGTAAAACGCTACGTTGTTTTGTTCTGTGTTTCTGAAGTGAATTGGTTTTTGGTGCAGTGTCCGCACATGCTGTTTTATGGTCCACCTGGAACCGGAAAAACTACCACTGCACTTGCCATTGCTCATCAGCTTTACGGGTAACATTGACTGCATATAATAATGTCTTGTGAATTCTTCTTTTTATTTTTTCTTGTTCGTTTTAGTCTATGACTTTATGAGTGATTTCTTACATGTTCTAATGGTTTCTGTGGACGTATAGTTGACTTTGATAGTAAAAAGGTTGAATTAAAACACAACAGTTTGTTCTGAGGGTGGTGTGGATTTGATTGCTTTAGATGTTAATACATCATGTACTTATGCTCAATGTTGGCAAAGTTCTAAGGTAGTTGAACTTTAGGGTCTATTTTATAGGTGTAGAACAAAACTTGAGTAGCTTAAAGCGGTAACAAATCTAATGTGAAAATCCTTTTTGATATGATTTGTTAGCACAGTTAGGCATACTTTCTGAAGTGCTGATGCATCATGTTAAGGACAAAAAGTGACCATAATTTATGTCATTGCATTGTTCAAAATCCAACACCATTCGCAAGTTTTAGCCGTATAGCTAGATGAGAGAAGCAGAAAGTTCAGGGATGTACTCTTCGCTTTGTTTAATTAAGATGGCTAAAACTGTTGTGGTTTCTGCTTTAATATACTCATACAAGCAAGTGTTATTAATCTAAGTTTGTCATCCTTGGGGAATTATACGTCTTTAATCTTCATTATGTCGTGCATATTTGTGTGATCGAACTACTTTTGCATGAAAGTGCTAACTTGTTCACTAATCAATTTGCTACCACCACCGTCTCTTTCTCTTTACAGTCCTGAACTCTACAAGTCAAGGGTTCTTGAGCTCAACGCTAGTGATGATCGTGGAATCAATGTAGTTCGAACTAAGATAAAGAATTTTGCTGCAGTTGCCGTTGGTTCTGCTCATCAAGGGTATATAAATTTACTCTTTTTTCCGTAAAGAATTATAAGAATGAACATAAAAAATGAAAAAAGAGACCCAACAGCCAGTTTTTCTGAGTACGCTTTGAGTTTTAGTTATATGTTGTTTTCTCTCTCCGTGATGTAGGGGTTATCCTTGCCCGCCTTTTAAAATTATAATCCTCGATGAGGCAGATTCAATGACTGAAGATGCACAGGCAAGCTCTCTACTTATTTTTTATTCATTTCGTAGTCACCTTTGCTATCTGAAATGCTACATGTCTCTTTTTATCTTTATTAGTGCAACGAGTTTTATGTTGACTAATACATGGGGTTGAACTTCACATATGTTACATTACATGATTGTTTTTAAGATAATTAAGTTGTTTTGTCATTTTCCTTGGAGCATCAACATCTCGTTAGAAATACAACGTCCATGCATATTTTAAAAAAAAAAGGAATGGTGTTTTTGTAAATATTATGCTGTCCAAGGTTGTTCACATTTAGACAGATTTGTAACTAACATGTTTTTTTTTGTATTGCAGAATGCTTTACGTCGTACTATGGAAACCTACTCAAAAGTAACACGATTCTTCTTTATATGCAATTACATCAGCAGGTCAGTGCTAAAAGTTTTCTATGATAATACTTGCTTTTGTGTTTAGTGATACATCTCTAGAAAGGTAGTATATTTCTTAATTTTTTTGTTGAGCTTGTTTCCTACTTCATCTCTCACCTCTGGTAGACGGACAAAGATACATTGAGTCTCCTTAAATTCTGCGTAAATAGTATCTTTAAAATAAAACCTCACAAGAAATGCAACTGGAGATGTTACTTAACTAGAAACATAATTGAAAACATCATATCAAATTAATGGACACTCTTCTTTTCTATGCACTTTCTTTTGGTTTCTTGTTCATGCATCTTGATTCTTGCTTTTTTTTGGTATGCATCTTGATTCTTGTTACATACCTGGTGCAGGATTATAGAACCTCTTGCTTCTAGATGTGCAAAATTCAGGTTCAAACCACTCTCAGAAGATATCATGAGCACTCGTATACTGCATATTTGTACAGAAGAGGGCCTTAACTTGGACTCAGAGGTGCTGATCTCGTTTAACTCTGTATATTCAACATTTTTTTATTGTTGGTAAATTGGCCTTTTGAGTTAATATATGTAATTGCTTATAGGCTCTCTCAACCTTAAGTTCCATATCTCAAGGAGATCTTCGTCGCGCTATAACTTTCCTGCAGGTAATAAACTTTATCACTTTTCGTACCACCTTACGACAAAAAAAGGACTTGCATGTATTTCATGTAATTTATCCAATCATATTGTGACATCAGCCTTGCGTTTTGATTTCTCACAGGGAGCTGCTCGCCTGTTTGGATCTTCAATTTCTTCCAAGGATTTGATTAGCGTTTCTGGGGTAACTAGATTTCGTTTCTTTTTAATTATTGATTGGTTTGCCAAATCAGAGGGTAATGTGATGTGAGTCACGACTAGTGTTTTATGCTGCTTTACACCATAGTTATTAATAGCGCTCGTAGCTAGTGCTATAGTGAATAGCGTAGCGTAGCACTCATGTGTCGATATTTGATTTTGGCGCCTCCATAGCAGGCAAATAGTGGGATTATAGGTTTTTTTTTTTGTTTTTTTTTTTTTTCTGCTTTAATATAAATAGCAGGATTTTAGGTTTTTTTAATTATACATATAAAACAGCTTATTTGGATATAATATACATATAAAATATCTCTAAAATTTTCTCCTAGTGTGTCGCTAAACAATAAACATTAAATAGCCCGCTATTTCATCGCTATCACTACGTAGCGTATAGGTAGCTTGTCGCTGTCGTTTACTATTCGTCATCAATAACTATTCTTTACCGTCTAAGTTACTTCCAATATAAATCACCTTTAAAATATCTTTTAGATGGTAATCAATTTTCTAATCATATTGTCAAATACTGAGATTTTGATCTCATCAGGTCATCCCGCATGAAGTTGTTCAGGCTCTCCTTGCAGCTTGTAAAAGCGGATCATTTGATAACGCAAACAAAGAAGTCAATAATGTTATTGCAGAGGGGTATCCCGTCAGTCAGATGCTTTCTCAGGTATATATTGTTATCTTGATCCATAATCTTATCATGCCAAAATGTGTCTCAAATATTTGTATGATGTCATTGCAGTTGTTTGACATGGTGGTTGAATCTGAAGATACTTCTGATGAACAAAAAGCAAGAATATGCAAAAAATTTGGTGAAACAGATAAGGTATTTTTCGTGCCTTTTTTATTTTTCTGTATAGTACTTCCTTTCGACACATTCTTTTTTGTAATTTTTTTTCAAAATTGTTATAATGGCTTCTCTCAAAAGAACCACAACTCACGGTAGATAATAATTTTCAACATGAAACGGGTCAACTATAATGGCCTGTCATTATGGATCCCACTTAGAACACATTTACAAGTTAATCTCTAATGGGGCATGAAAGTTGATAATTACCAATGATTCAGACCATTCCGAGCCTAGTGGTAGGGTCAGACTTTCAACATGAAACGGGCCAACTATATATTTAAATCTTATATTAATTTTGGAGAAATGATAACACTTAAAGTAAAAGAAAAGGGTTGGTGCAAAGTAACTTACCCCTGTTAAAAAGGCGGCGACATTTGACAGCAGATTAGTGTCTTTTTGACTAATGATGAAAACCTTAAATATACATTAACAGGACAATAATGCGAGAACATGTGAATGAAAGTCAATGTCATAATACAAATCGGTAAATAGGTAGAGTTGGATTGAAATATTCATGGAGCTGAATATTGGATTTCACTTTAAAAGTCAAAGATACATGTAATTTGTTTGCACTTGCTAAACAATATATGAATATGCGATGATGCACAAAGCCGTCTTACTTTGATTCTTGTATTATGCAGTGCCTTGTTGATGGAGCGGATGAGTATTTGCAACTGTTGGCTGCTTGCAGCTCTATGATCAAAGCATATTCAAACATGCCCGAAGTATATTCCAACGACATGTAGTGTGTTTCTTCATCATATTAACTATGAGCCCCGGATATTTTTGTGTCTGGTTGTAACATGTATGGTGTTATGATTGTCATGCGCTGTCTAATGCTTTAACATAATCATGCACGTCGGGACTAGAATTGAATTGACCCGGCAAAATTAACTTAGATGTGTGGTTATACTGTTGGGCCAAAACGGTTTGATATGTATGTTTATCCGGGATGTTAAGAGGTAGAAATTTAGACCTGTTCGTTCGTTTAACTATGCTGTTGGGCCAAAAGTTTTTGATATGCCAAACTGCATTTTTTGAAACATGAAGATGCATATGACTTGTTTGCACTTGCTAACAATGTCTGTATGTATATGCAATTAAATGGTAACTTTTTAAAGGTTAAGTAAATACGTAGCGACTATATAGTCATGCGTTTTTCCGCCAAAACCTGAATTTCGATTGTCAGAAAAGCACATGACTATGCTTTTTTAGAACGCTGACTTACGCACTCACTAATCCTACTCTTAAATCTGCACCTTTTGTTAACTAAGGCACTTAAACTCTCGGACCTAGGATCAATTGGGATTGACCTATTGCCTTTTTTTTTCCTTTCTAAATTTGCACCTAATATATGTCTTTACATTATTTTATGAAACTTGAGTCAAAATTAGTATGAGTTCCTACTTATTATCCACCAACTTGCACATGTATATGCATTCAGGGGTGATCGGGTTCGGATTTGGACTTATGAACCAAAGACCCGAATTGGGACCGCCTGATTATGACCTGAATCGAGACCACATGAATGTGACCCAAATATATTCCATGGTTTATTCTTTGGGTTATGTAGTTAATGAATTTCGGTTTGGAGTCAAGCTTATAGTTTTGTCCTTGCATAGTATTTTTCATGGGACCACATGTGAAAGTGTTATTAGCCCACTTGATTCTCCCGATTGAATGTTTTATTAAAATGATGTTAGTTCATATGAATACAAGAGTATAATTGGTAAATAAAAATGATGTATGATATAGGCGTGTTGTCTATATATTAGACACACAAGCATAAACTAGCGATGTTGCTGCAAGGATCCATGGAAAGGCTATTCGGATCATAAGAACTGTTGAGGAGATGGATCAGTCACACTTCGTTTTCACTTATCTATTGTTGATCTGCACGCAACAATGAGCACCTGTTAGACGGGGTCAGAGATTGAGGGGTCTCTAGACCACCCTCTCGGTCAAGTTAGTTTCGATCTCCATGTACATACATAGAATATATTAGAATAAATAGAAAAGATGAGATAGTATTGGTGTGAGGAGTTAATCTCTTGGTATGAGTGGTTCCATGAGAGTCCCTCACTTATGTAGTAGTTGCAAATCCATAGGATAGTCCATGATTATGCAACCCAAGACTTACACTTACTATCATTGTATGCTTTTACAATTACCAAGGGATGGAAGAGGTGTATAATTCCGTTAAAATATAACCAAACCATTTCTTTTTGTTAAAAAATTAACAAGTTATAAAAAATAATTGGTTAGGTTAATTACCGGTTTTATGTGGTGAAAAACTATAACCTATTATAACCGATTAAGTTACTAATTGGTTCTTATTCTAAATCTCAAATCGGTTCCTAACCTACCGTTATTTTTCTAACCTAAAGCTATTACTAGTGTATTGGTTACAAACTTGAAGGGATATGATCCCAAATCCCGCACAAGGCATTACAAGACATACGCGCAGAGGACCATACCCAGACTTAACAGAACTATACTTAGTTATCACTAGAGCATGCAACGTAGTGACAACTAATCATCATCATCATCATCATTATACTCAGTAAATCCCACCAATAGTAAAGCTAAGGTAAGGTCTGAGGAGGGTAAGATGTAGACAGCCTTACCTCTACCCTGTAGGAATAGAGAGGCTGCTTCCAGTGAGACCCCCGGCACGATGGTAGTTTTGTATCAAGCCTTGGACATAAGGCACACAACACTCGGCAATTAAGACAAAAGCCAATTAGTGCATGTACTCCCTTGTCTTTCGGCTATCAACGCCACCACATGATGCATGATCAACCATCCCCCTCTTTTAACATTATTTTCACGAAATTAGTAAAACAACGTTAAAATTAGTGCACTTTCACTTTTACCCCCCAAGCGCCCACACATATAATTCAAATGACAGGGGTTGCAGTGACAACTAAGACAAGTACAAATAATTCAAATGACAGGGGTTGCAGCCAATCAGCGTGTGCCAGACTCTGCCCAGACAACTCCTACGATGATCAATCGTGCAGGAGACAAAAAGTACAAAAGGCCATGTGGCACCAATCACCGTGCACCAATGTCCTTATTCTCTGCAAACACTAACGGTCGTGTCAGAGAAGACGAACCGGATATTCCTTTTTCCACCTCCAACTCCATGTTAGCATGTGGGCTTTATGTAAGTTTCTTAGCCCAAACTCATTAGGTTGGGCCTAGTTAAAGAAGATTCTCTCCAACTCCATCTGCTTCGGCTTTTCAAACGAAATGAACCCTTCTTGCTCGACTTGAGGTGTGTTTTCAGGTTCAACAATGTTAATTTGCTGCATGTTCATGCCCTAAAACGCTACATTCATAACCCCAACAATGTCTTCAAAGGGTTCTCATACTCACATTACAAACCAAATCATAACTGCAATAATCCAAAACCGATCATTCGACACCCACCTTGCAAAATCCCCCTTTATAACCCACCATTTTTCAAACCCACAACGCGCTACCCAACTCATCACAGACACCCTCCGCTCCATACCCAGATACTTCTTCCAATCCCCAAGATCCATGGGTCGTCAACCCGGATCCAGACACCGAACACCTCTCAAACAACGAAATCTCCATCAAGAATCCATAAACATCCATAAAGGCATCACCTTTTTTGGTCCAGCTGCTTACAGAGACCCACAAAAGGTAAAATTAGGGTTGGATAAAGCCCTAGAGTTTTATCACTGGGTTGAGTCCCAATTAGGGTTTAATCATACTGAAATTACTTGTAGAGAAATGGGTATTATATTAATCAAAGGGAATAGATTGAAGGAATTATATAACTTTTTGAAAGATATGTCTAGAAGAAGTAGTGGTGGGCTTGTTACAACAATGACCATGACCTGTTTGATAAAATGCCTAGGAGAACAAGGGCTTGTGAACGAAGCGTTGTCGGCGTTTTATCGAATGAAGCAGTTTCGTTGTCGACCGGATGTTTGCGCGTATAATACGGTGATTAACGCGTTGTGTAGAGTTGGGGATTATAAGAGGGCTAAGTTTTTGTTTGAGCAGATGGAGTTGCCGGGGTTTCGGTGCCCGCCGGATACATTTACGTATACGATCTTGATTAGTTCGTATTGTAAGCATAGTTTGCAGACTGGGTGTAAGAAGGCGGTTAGGAGGAGGATGTGGGAGGCTAACCATTTGTTTCGGGTGATGTTGTTCAAGGGGTTTAAGCCGGATGTTGTGACGTATAATTGTTTGATTGATGGTTGTTGTAAAACTTATAGGATCGAGAGGGCTTTAGAGTTGTTTGATGATATGGGCAAACGGGGTTGTGTTCCGAATCGGGTAACGTATAATTCTTTCATAAGGTTTTATTGTGCTACTAATGAGATTGATAAGGCTATAGAAATGTTGCATAGGATGCAAGAGTTGGATCACGGGTTACCTACTACAAGTTCGTATACTCCTATTATTCATGCGTTTTGTGAAGCGGGCAAGGCGGTAGAGGCTTGGGATATGCTTGTTGAATTGGTAGGTAGAGGGTCGATACCTAGAGAATATACTTATAAAATAGTTCATGAAGGGCTAAAATCTGTAGGGAGAACGGATTTGTTAGATAGTGAGATTTGTGGAAGAATTGAAGACGGAATCAAGATTAGATACAACCAAGTAATGAAAGTGAAACCGGTTATGTCCGCAGAGCCCCGGTTTTCTGTGGGTGATAACTGTGATATTGAAGAACATGAAGTTGTCTGATTGCTGTTCCGGAAAATGATATGTTGTTTGTTAAAGTGTTTCAACCTGAAACTGGTGCTTTCCTGTGTACTTATATCACTTGAGCATCCCTTTCCGCCAAAAGGAAAGAATTCTCATTAAAATCATCATGGCTGCATCTCTTTCGCTAGAAACAGGTGAACTTCCCTATGACCTTTGATTTGAGGACAGTGTTTTTTTTATTGAGATAGATGATTCATAATGGCATTTGTAAATGTGAATATATATACCAACACGAGATAGATGATTCATAATGGCATTTGTAAAATCTGAATATATATACCAACACAAAGTAAAGTATGCCAGAACAAACAATCTTAAATGATTGTGATGATAACGATACAAGCGCACTTGTTAGTCATTTTACTATCTTTTTATTTAATCAGATAACAGTAATTACGTCTTATGACCAACATTCTTTTCATTTCGTTTTGGAAAGCAAAGGAAGTTACTATAACAAATATGCTTGGGTCTGTAATGTTTATGCTAATTATATACAACGTCAGTGCAGTTTGACGTAACGAGGGGCTGCTATGGACAATGATTGGTATGAAACAGGGAATGGCGGGCCCATCTGCGTAAACATTCAATCGTTTAGGTTAGTTTCAAACCTATTCATCATAGCTAGATGTGGCAAAATGGGTGGGTCAAGTTGTTTGGGCAGTGCTTCAAAACGGGCTAAATGTGTTTGGTGTAGGCCAGACCCGAAACAAATTTGGTCCAACACTTTATTTTTTTATTCTTGTATATAATAAGCTACTTATTAAATAAAATGATTTGTGGAGCAGCCCATTCGACATGTTCCCTTATAGATTTTTATCTTCTCTATGTTATCTATTTGACCCGTTATAGATAAAATATAACTCATCCATAAGTAAATGGATCACTTCAAATCACAATATTTCTTAAACATGCTCGGTCAGTGGTTAAGGTGTTAATCTTTGCCCCAATCTCATCACGTCAGTTGGAGTTTCAAGAAACAACATCATTGCTCGATCTAGTACTAGAGTTGAATACCATGCCCTTGCACCACATGTCGACGCAGGGATTCGTTGGATTATGTATGCTATGCATGAGTTATGTTTATTTGTTTGTGGTCCTCTCACTTTGTGGCGCTACAATATTGTAGCTATGTATTTAGTTGTCAATCCAATATTTTTATCAATGCCCAAATCATCTTGAAATCAATCTATACACTGTTCAGATTCACAAGGTGTGATACGTTTCTATTACGAACCAGCTTAACGGGGTAGCGCCCCCTCAGTTTGCCTATCTATGATTCCAGTGGTCCGTTAGTGATCCAAATTTGCCGTTAAAAGAAAAAGTTTAACTTGCTAGTGAATGTTAGAATAGTCGCATGTTAATTAGTCAAGTTTGTTAGTGAAGGTCGATAGCGGTTAACCAACAATCTGTCGACTAACGGATTCAATTAGTTTGTTAATATACAGGTCTATAAATAGGACTGATGTTCATTGCATTTATGCTGAAAAAAATATAATACATAAACTGCACAAGTTCTCTTATGATCTGTATAACATTTAATCAATCAATAAACCATATATGATGTTACCACCAAGACATCCACAAAGCTACTTATCATGTTGGATCAGGGTAGGGGAACATGATGAGGTAACCATCACCTAGCCCTTGTAGGTCTGAATTTATGAGGAACAAATAGAGCAAAGGGGGTGTGCCGGGTGTCGAGGTGCTGGTTTCGGGTGTGGAACCGGATTTGGGTATGATTGGGTACTGAGAAGAAAAACCCAACCCTATGTACATAAGTATGGTATGATCAAGTTTGGATATAAAAGCTTATTTTTTTAAAATAATTAAATTATATTACGACAACAAAAATATACTCATGTACAAATTATTTAAATATAATTGTTTTTTTTACTCAAGTACAAAAAATATAATACACATTATTTACTTATAATATGCATTTTTAAAGAATTTAAATATAAAACTTGTGAAGTAAACCTAAAAATATACTTTAAAGATTCGAGTATACCATCATGTATTAAAATAACGGTATCATGTATAATCGGGTTCGTGTATATGGTATAATCGGTTTTGGGTATAATTGGGTACGATTCCTAACACGGGTGTTGAGCTTAATATGTATACCTAACCAATAACCATACCTTACGGGTAGGGTCAGGTTTAGTTATGGCTATAAAAAAACCGGATTTTTTTTAGGTACGGGTTTTTGTGCATCACTAGCCGGGCAGGCTGTCTCACACGACCCATAATTTTTTAGGGCCCAATATTTTGTTTTCCTTGTTATACATCATTATTCTATCTAGATTTTAAACACAAAGTAGTGATGCAAGAGCTAGTAAGACCCTCTTCACAACTCTGCTTTTTTTTTTCTTTCCGCTCACTTCTCATCCCTCTTTGTTTCGTTTGTGATTTACACATTTCACATTGCCCAAACGAGACAACAAAGGTATATCTCATTCAAGTACTCCTTAAGCCTAAATAAAAAAGAGTAAACAAGTTTAATTAGTGCTTGAATAGTTGAACCCAATATAAAGCGGGCTGAGCTAAGTTGGCTCGATTTATGAACGATATGAGCCCAAGCTCAAAATTTAAGCTCAAGCTAAAATTCGTGTCGAGCCTGAGCTAGCCTTGGCTTGGCTCGTGAATAATCTATCGTCGTACCAATGAATCTTCTTTATATATAAGTTCTTATTTCAAATGTCTATTTAACTAGTAGCGCAAAACCTTTATAAAATACGGACCGGCCCTAAAGGATAACATAAGGATATGTAAAGGAACACTTTCTACCCGGAGCTCGCTACTCCAAAAGATAATACATGATCACCACAAACATAAACATGTTTTATGATACTATAAAGGCGATAACATGTCCGTACGCCTGCAAGGGCGGATCTAGGCCACTTGTGTGGGTTCCCAGGAACCCATTCGGTTTAGAAAAAAATGAGAAAAAATAGTGTAACACCCCAAAATATGCAATTTATTTATGTTACCTAAAATGTCTAGTCATGTTATATTTAACCTAGTTAAGTACATATGTTAGTAACTTAATTAGAAGGAAGGTTATATGACAAATAAACAATCTAAGTAGTTAGAGGGACTAAACTTGTTAAAAAGGATGGAAGTTTTAATTAAAAACAAATAAAAGAAAAAGGAAAACACAAACACACACTCTGGTGTGTTTGTGTGGATCGACCAGAGCAAGGAACAAAAGGGAAGAACCCTAACTTCATGAAATTCGCAAAATCAAAAGGGAATTAAGAGCCCAAATGGATGCATGAACTCAAAAATCGAATAATCTAAGCTTGCTCATCGATTGGTAAGTAGAAATTTCTGATTTTAGTGATTCGGAGAAAGTGGGTTTTAACCTAATCATGAAATTATGTGGAAATCTTATGTAGTTGAGAGTTAGGGTTTCATAATGGTTCGAAAATGTTGCTTGATTTCTGATTGTTTGAATGATTTAAGCTTTATACCCAATTGTTGTGAAAGTATGATGAACATGATGACTTAATGAAAAGCTAGTAGGTGAAAATTGCTACATGATCTTGAATAGAGATAGAGAAATTTAGTTAAGATGGAGTAGGATGAAAGAAAGCTATAAACTTGATTGATTCTTGTTAGAATAGAAGGTGAACAAGTAGAATTATGCTATGAATACTTGTATCTTGTGCTTTGTTGATGTTGTGCACACCAAGTGTTTGATGAAATGCCTTGACAAAGATTTCAGCCTTGTTAGTTATGAACTCCATATGAATTGAATGTATTTTTTTTTAAGTAAGTGTAAGTTTATGATGTCTTATCCATTGGTGTGTGTAAACGGGTATGAGTCATAAATTAAAAGTATGAATGGTTATGTATAGGTGTTAAGGAAGAGGGTTCAAGTCAAGCGAAGCAACAAGGGAATCAAGATCGAGGTACGCTATTTGTACAATTCATGAATTTATTATATTGTTGTTTTAACATAAGATGTGATGAATTGAATCGGTTATGAAAAAGTATTTGTGTGGACCCTTTTATGAATGGGTCGAAAGAATAGAATGTAAGAATGGAAGCAATGGTATGAAGTTCCATTTGGAACATACTTATGTGTAAGAATGAAGGTATTTAGCAATTTACAAGTTGCGGATGTCATAATGGCTATAATTTCGTAAGTTGAATTCTCGTGTTAAAGAAAGAAACTTTAGTTCTAATGAGTTTACTTTGTTGTGGCGATGTAGGTAAATCTCAAGGTTAGCTATCATGCTTCGTCCGGTTCGAACACACAGGATGTTTGTATCTTAAACTTAATGTTTTTCGTATGTGTGTCAAAGTTGTTTAGTGGCATACATTATGACTTTTAAAATGTGTCGTGTTAAACATAAATTTTGAATGTGAAAAACAGGGGATCGCTCATTGTACGAATGGGTCATACCCAAATTTCGTTAGATATAGTATGTTGTTAAAATTTAAGTGGAAAAATTTCTGGGCGTTAGTGAGAACCTCGTATGATTTGGAAAAAAATAATGAGAATTAGTGAGAATCTACCAAAAGAAACCTAGTGAAAAAAGTTATTAGATCCGCCACCGTACGCCTGGATCCGTCGTTAGCGGGAGTAGGGGTGCAAATGAGTTGAGTTGAGTCGAGCCCGAGCTCATTTAACTTATGAAAGCTCGAGCTCGACTGATTCAGGATTTGCTTCTAAAGCTCGAGCTCGGCTCGTTCACTATTTATTAATTAATATATAACTAGTAATTAATATTATTTAAATATATTTATTATATTATATTAATTAAAATTTAGATAAATAGTGGGCTCCTTTAGGCTCGCGAACTGGCTTAAACCCGATAAGCGAAGCTCGTTTGCTGAACAGACTTGTTTTTAGGCTCGGGCTTGAGCTCCTTTAAGCTCAACTCATTTCAAGTTTTTTTTCGAGCCTAGCTCGAGTAGCTCGGGTTGTTTACTCCCGGGAGACAGTGGTCCAAAACAACTATTTGACATTGTAGGCCAAACAAGATACACGACATGACTACAATAAACACATTAAATGGTGACAATAACCTCTCTTTGCGAGTATGATGCAAGGTCTAACCCTTGTGATGAGGTCATTGATGTTGCTTTATCTCTCAAATGAAGTACAAGGATCTTCTAACGCAAGTTCCTCACAAAATAATGCAAGTCATTTACTAAAAATAAAGAATTATAATTTACGTTTCTACATTTCTTTTACGTTTGAGTAAAATGCCAAAATGGTCTCTGAGTTTAAGTTACTTTTGCCACTTCAAATAAAACTTTTTTATCTGTGTCTCTGAGATTCCATTTTTGTTGCCATTATATAACCATACAAAAAGTAACTTGGGGTATGTTAGACTAACTTAATAGTTGTGTCTCTTCACATCACACCCTTAAATAATACCTTTGATTTAATAAACACATAACATATATGTTATGCCAACCCAACCCAAAAGTCACGTCTATTAGGGGGGTAGGGGTGGTTTGTTAGTGATAGATTCCAGTGATGGAAGCAACCAATCAAATGATGCCATGTGGCACCCAATATTCTAGTGATAGTGATAGAAATGTAGGAGGGGTGGTATCACTAGTGATAGGAATTCCAATGTACAAGTATTAATGCACAATGTACAAGTCCATACCCTATCATCCTCAAAGTTCAACGCGTGACCACCATAACTCGTTATACTTCCACGAGTGATAGAAAGCACCGGCGGCGGTGTTCCGTGGCCATTCAACGCGTTATGGTTGTCCATAACGGTTCCGCCCCGAGTGGCCTTATGTTTAAGAATCACGTCTGTTAGAAAAGTTTCTTTTCACATATCATATACATATGTATATCAACATTCCTTTCTCTATGTCTATACAAATCATGCCGCTTCAATAACGGCTACCACCAATCTAACCAACTTACGCAACCAATAAAAACAATGATATCCAACCCACGACGCATCTCTTCGGTAAGAATTAAGAGACCGACACCAAAATACAAACCAACCCACCGCACCTCTTCATTCTCTTTCCCTGCCCTCCACGTTACGTTTTACATCACCAAAATATAAACCAACCCAACGCCTCTTTTTTTCAAATCAACTTCCATCTGCGCCGGAGACGTAGCGTAGGTCGGATCCAGAAAGAGAGAGATGATATTTTCACAAAACCACGGCTACTGCCGGAACGGAAAATTAGTCGAATCGGTAGAAAAGTTATGAGAGAAAATACAGATTCTGACGATCCTCTTTTCCCGGAAATCAGATATCTCTATCTCTCGCCGGAAAACCGAAGCGTCGGATATGATTGGCGCCGGATTGAGACTGAAATCGTGTCGGAACTGCTATGGTTATCTTGGTGGTGGCGGTGATGGATGGTGGTTATGCCGGTAGCGGTTGGTGTTGGATGGTGGTTGTGATAGTCGTAGTCAAGACTCAAGAACGTAGCAGATAATCTAGGGAGAGAAGATAGAGAATGAAGTCACAAACAAATTAAACAACCCTTTATGAATTCCATTGAAAGCCGTACGACAAATGATAAAGGATTGAACCATAGATTCATTTTGTGTTTTCCGCTCTTGATATTCATTTAGTTTTTGCTATTGATATTGATTTTTATATTTTCCGGTCAATGTAAAATTGGTTTGAATATCTTTTGATCATATCACGATTTTATTAAGTTTTGTGTTTTCTTTTCCGGTTGTTAGACCAAGTGCACAACCGTGTCAATAGCATACAGGTACCATGACGAGCCAAATCGATATCAACCGGATTCCCATCGCAACACACGACATGTCCCATGACATCATCTCCAGGGTGCCCGTTCTTGGATGGTTGTCTTTTTAATTTATGAAAAAAAAAAATTACCGTAACTGTCAAAAGAAACTTGAATTTTTTTTTTTAAGATGGCTGCAAATGTTATTTTAGTGACCTTTGATAATCAAATTATTTATGATAATAAACTAATTATTTCGTGTTATATAAATAAAAAAAGTGATTCTTTATTATATTCTACTAAAAAAAATAAAAATCAGATTGTTTTGACTATATTGATTTAATGGAAAGTCAAGAAAGTTTCACTTTAATTATTTTTTTAGGATAATTGTTGCTATAAGAACCATCATTTTTTTACATTCCCTTTTCCAAAAACAAAATTTTAATATTTCAAAATAAATAAAATACTAAGTTTTGTTGTGAAAATAAAATCAAAGTAAGTTTTGATTTTAAAGGAAGATTAATAAATATCAATTTTGACGGTAAAGAAAAGTCAAATTATTTAAGTTGCAATTAGGTTTGCGTAAATTGTAATTCGGTTTCCATGGTCACTGATGCCCCAATTTTCTACCATGAATCTTTTGTTAAATTTGTGTCTAAATGTTAGTTGGACACCATGTTGACGCCTAGACATGTAAATTGTCAATGTATTCCACATTTTTCTATTTTTTAATATGAAAATATATCAATGTTGAGTTTTGTTGTGTACATATTGAGTGGATTGCTTTGCTATAGTATTGTAGACTGAGATAAAATATAAGAAAAGAATATTTTGCATAAGCTTAATAATTTCACATCTCATATCGTGATACTAAATACATTCTTATGGTGTAGTGTAGGGCTGTCCAAACTGCTCGACGATCGAAGATCGCTCGACGATCGCTCGAAAAATGATCGAAAAATGCTCGTTCGATTCCCGCTCAGTTTGTAAATGAGCCGATCGGATCGGTTCGATTCAAATTCAATCCGAGCATGAGCAAGGCTCCGCTCGCTCGACGATCGCTCGGTTTCGCTCGAATTATTTTTATTAATAATTAATATATATATATATATATATATATATATATATATATATATATATATATATTATATTTTATAGATTAAAAACCCAAAAAATATAATAGCCCAAAATAATTAAAAGCCCAAATAATATTAGCCCATATTTAGTATAAAAATCTAACCCTAAATCTATTTCCTATAACAATTCACTCATTCAGTCGCCGCTCTCAAGTCTCAACTGCTCAGTGTCTCCGTCGACTCTCAGTCTCCCTTTCCAACTCAATTCATCATTGGCTCAAGTGTCTCCGACTCAATTCATCGGACAATCATCGGCTCAAGTGTCTCCTAAAAGGTTAGTCGCTCCTGTTTCAGTTCCTGCAACATATCGTTAAATATATGTATCCGTTCATTCTTCAATAATCGTTAAATATCTGTTTCTGTTCGCTCCAGTCTTTATTCGTCGCCTCGTCGGACTTGTTTCAGGCTTCAATCGGTATGTTTTTTTTGTTAATTAATCGTTTCAGGCTTCAATCGGTATGTTTTTTTGTTAATTAATCGTCGGACTTGTTTCAGGCTTCAATCGGTATGTCTTTATTCGTCGCCTCGTCGGACTTGTTTCAGGCCTCGTCGCCTCGAAGATCGATCGAAGATCGCTCGACGATCGCTCGAAAAATTCAATCCGAGCATGAGCATCACTTTTGCGATCGGTTTTACAAATTTGATCCGCTCGGATCGGATCGGTTGTAATTCAATCCGAGCATGAGCATACCCTCGATCGGATCGGATCGGATCGTGAACACCCCTAGTGTAGTGTTGTAGACTGGGGATAAAGTATAAGAAAAAATATTCTACGTAAGCTTAATAATTTCACATCTCATATCGGGATAATACATCTATAATCAACGTCCCGCTGCAACGCACGGGTTTGCGTCAACTCGTTTTAATACAATTGGCAAACTGGGTTAGAATTTTCTGTTAACTTCTCCTCATTTTTGTCGTTTTCCTCATTTAATTAATATATATTATGGCATAAAATGACGATTATACCTTTTGTTTAAATGAGGAAAACGACAAAGAGAATAGAAGTTAACAAAAAAATTTAACTAAGTTTGCCAACTTGATGAAAATAACAACAAAAATGAAACCTCAGGGACCTAGATACAAAAAAAATATATTTTTGAACTGAACTGACAAAAGTAACCTAAACTCAGGACCATTTTGACACTTTACTCTATACATTTCTAAATTTTATCTCTTCTACAATTTTTGTGACATGCTTTGCTTTCTCGTGGGTACATGTCGTGTGTAGGTAATGTTCTTAACCTCACGTGATCCTACGTTATGTATTTTAATTCTAGTTTATGATATACTTTGTGGAACAAATTTACTATATCTCGGTGGCATATAAATGAAAGATCGGTGGTCTATGCTACCGACCAAAATTCAAAACAACCCTTAACTCTTGGCCACCGATAAAAACGACCCTAGACTTTCAAAACTAACTTTTACACGTTTTACACTTTCTAATTACTTTTTATAAAATATCATGTTCAGTTGTTCACTCCTTGAGTTCTAACTTTTTAAATTTACCTTATATATTTTTCATTCTTAGCTTAAAAGAACAAATGTTTAGTTTCTCACGTGGTTATTTTTATGTACATGTCGGTTTAAATTTGCGTTTTGACGTTAATTTTTTCGGAAACGAGTTGGGTCAAATACAATGCGCTTTCATGCTTATTTTTATGTATGTTTTCAGTTGGTCTACGTTTTGACGTACATGTCGCTATAAATTCACATTTCAGCGTAAACGATATAAGTTCACGTTTGACATTAATTTTTTTTTTTGGAAATGGGTCTGGTAAAATATAATATGTTTTCATGCCTATTTTTACGTATGTTTTTGTTGGTCTTCGTTTTAACGTAAACTGTGTTCGGAAACGAGTCGGGTCATATATAATAAGTTTTCATTCGATTATATAAATTAGAGTTACTGTACGTTTTTACGTTGCTACGTCTTGATACAAAAGTAAGGGTGATGTAGTGGTTATGTGGAACCCCTCACTAAATGAACCAACCTGGGTTCGATTCTGTTTCTTCTGTAACCGCAATGTTTATATAGGTTACACTAAGTTAAATCGGAGTGTTTTCATACAGTTAACACATCACATAACGTGCCGACAGCTCTAAACAACTAGGATGTTGCCGCTGCAACACGCGACTTATAGCAACAATCTAGTTATATTATATTATATTTTATATTAAACATACAAAGTTGAAGAGGGTGTACAGTAACTCAAGGGGAGCCATTTAAAGGCAACCATCTGTATTTCATTAGCCTTTTTTTATTTTTTATTTTTAAATTTCTACAACATATGTGTATATCTAGAAGCAAACATATAAAACTAACAAAATCTATAATACCTTAGATGGTTAGGAAATTTACCATTAGTATTTTTGCGTGTGATTCAGGGAAGCATTTTTTAATGGTTTTTCCTTGGCACTTCAACAATTTATTTTTTAAGTATTATTTTATTATAGTATTAAACTTATGATAATTGTCTATTTACCACTAAAATTTAGTAAAGTTTATATTTATTTATATTTTAACGATTATTGTTACTAATTATTTTGTTTGCCCTTCAATTTTCAAACACTTTAATCTACAAATTATATACGTTTTTAATCTATTTAGTTTGATTTTCTTTCCAAACTTGCATTCGTTAATTAAAAAAAAAATATTTGGTTGTGTTTAGTTTGGTATAAATTTTGTTAACAATTGGTATGTTAATTAAAAAAATATATTTGGTTGTGTTTGGTTTGGTATAAATTTTGTTAACAATTGGTATGTTAATTAAAAAAATATATTTGGTTGTGTTTGGTTTGGTATAAATTTTGTTAACAATTGGCATAAATTTAGTTAACAATGGAGTTGTATTAAAAAAATATATTATTTTTCTCAAGTTTCGGCACTGTGTCAATACTTTGATAAACCGCATGGATTCCAACCGAACATTTGTCCGAGTTTTGGTATTGTCGAAACCAATGCGTCGATATTCCTTTTTGCATATTACGACTTTATGTATTTGGGTTTCCTCTTTAGATTATTATAGCGAGTGCCGCTACCGTAATCAACCGAAATGATACCGACCAAATTCCCGCCAACCCGCTAGGAGCGTGGGTATTCCCACTCCCACTAGTATTGTTTAAAATCAAACTATTACTTTTTTTTTATCCAAGTACTAATTAATCAACTATTTAAACCACAAATTATCATTTTATTTATTTCAAAAGGCACATATACTAGTAAACACTATTTTGTATTTCACAACTAA
Source organism: Helianthus tuberosus (assembly GCA_030545235.1). Lineage (NCBI taxonomy): Eukaryota > Viridiplantae > Streptophyta > Magnoliopsida > Asterales > Asteraceae > Helianthus > Helianthus tuberosus. The sequence continues at coordinate 18,527,262 of CM060415.1, read as the reverse complement.
AACCGGAAAAAAAAAACATGTATAAATAACTAAAAATGGCATTTTTTTAGTATTGAAATGAAATAAAATAACTTATAATATATTTACACAAAATAATGTTCACACTTAAATAATGAGCATAACCCACCAACCTATAAAAACCATGTTTGCCGTGCAATGCAACAAATATGTTGTTTGTCTTCTTTAACAACTCCGCCATCTCTTTCCATCTCACATTACAACACCATTCTAATTCCAAATGTATATTACATCTCAATTTCCTCTCTCTCACTTTGTTTTAGAGAGAGAAAGATATGGTGTGGTTCGGGTGGTGCCTAATTCTACTAGCGGTGGTCACTGGCGGCCGAAACATGATGGTGAAGGGAGCGAATGTGAGTTACGACGGGAGGTCGCTTCTCATCGATGGCCAACGCAAGATTTTGTTTTCGGGTTCAATTCATTATCCTCGAAGCACTCCTGATGTACGTATACATATTCTCTCTCTTTTCTTTGAGTCTGGCTCCTTGTTGGACCTGTTATGATATCTGTTTCAGCTGTTAAAAAATAAATTATTTTATATGAACGATTAAATATCAATAGTGTTAATAACAAAAACATTTTATAACACTTGTACTATAAAATCATTATCATCAATAATTTGCAAACCGAAATTTTCAATACATAACCAATTTTAGGTAAACAACCGTGAAAATCATATGATGTATCTGTATGTAGTTCTCAATACCAGAGTGGGATAATTGGTTACGCAATTGTTATACGTATAACAATTAAATCAAAAGGCACATTTGTGTTGTGCAGTTCTCGTAGTTCTTTATTTAAAAATAGTTATGTATTAAACTATTAAAAATGTCCTAGTTAGTATTATGGTAGAGGTTATAAATTGATAAATTTTGGTAAAGTCTCATATAGTAGACAAGATTTTGTTTGGAAAATCATAATATTAAATCGTGTATCTTTTATAAAAGAAAAATTATATACATTTTTTACTAGTGCACAACCACTTTTACTCCCTTCAATTTAAAGAGTTGAATTTTAATTTAAATAAATATACTCACAAGATTTTTTTAAAGTCTAAGGTCACATGATTTATTTATATTAAATTTAAAACATTTTAAAGAATAAATAGCGGGAAAATATTTATAGAAGGAGGTGAGCAACAACGTTTTCTGTCCATATGTTGTGGCAACAAATCACAAGGTTGCCAACTGTCCCTTGTACATTAAGACGATCTTTTCAATGTCTTCTTTTTTGTTTTCTTTTGTTTATATTTTTTGGAAAAAAAATTACATGCTTGAACTTGTTTTCTTTTGTTTATATTTTTGGAAAAAAGTTTACCTACTTCAACATTAAATACTATTAAATCTCTATGTTTTTAATGTTAATATAACCTTGATACTTTTACATCAAATGCACTTTAAGTATATACTTTATTTAAATCATATATCAATAATTATGTGTCTTACTCAAGCAGTCAAGCATATACTAAATGTAGTAGGGTTCAACCACTTATTTTATATACTTCTATATATATTAACACCAAGTATACACTTTTTTATATACTTCTATATATACTAATACCAAGTATACACTATTAGAAAACAAACTTTTAGCGATGAAAAATCACAAACAAAACCTCAGTATTTTAAACGGATTATTGTCGAAGCAAACAACTTATCCAACAATAAAAATGAGTTTCATATGTTTTTCAGTGATCTGTCGCATGTCTCGACAATCACCAATGGATCTCCATCACACGTCCAAACATAAATTCACTTTCTTTAATTGAACAAAACATTTTTTATATCTATTATATAAAATACTGGCCGAGTTACATCAATATCACATGTAAGCGAGCAACAAGCTGCGCCGCTACCCCTTTCTGAATAGCAAACCCTAGCATATTAAAGACAAACCCCTGCCCCCCTGTTGATGAGCAACTGCTGTGGACAACCTTTTGGACCCTAGTCAACAAACAGATAGCTTCTGGAGCTAGGGAGCCAAAGGTGTCGAAGGCGAAGGAGACAAATGCATGTTGGTTATCAGCACATGCTTTAGCGTGTTTATCCACCTAAAAAAACTAATTTTTTTTAATATTTTTTGGCGATTCTATGAGTGAATATTATGTCGCTGGTCCGTCGGTGATATGGTCTCCGATGATCCAAGAGTATTGTGTTGCTATTGCTGTCAGTGAAAGTCTATTGATTTGTAGTGAGAGTGACTTAACCACATTTTATATGAAGCATAGGGAGTTTTATAAACACTAAATAAAGTATAGTGACTTAACCATGGTTAAACTATTGGCAGATGTGGCCATCTTTGATAGATAAAGCCAAGCAAGGTGGTCTAGATGTCATACAAACCTATGTGTTTTGGAACCTCCATGAGCCACAACCTGGCCAGGTCTCTCTCAAACTCACACCCACGTGCTACTCACGTGTTTACCAACTCATAGACATAATTTCATATATACAACACTAATGTGTTTTTTTGGATTAACTTGTAGTATGATTTTACTGGAAGAAATGACATAGTAAGTTTCATTAAGCAAGTCCAACAACAAGGTCTTTATGTAAGTCTTCGAATAGGACCATTCATCGAGGCCGAATGGAGTTACGGGTATGTATTTATTACTAGAAAACGTATATCGTTTTCGAGTCGAAAATCATTAGCTATGAATCTGTCTTTCAGAGGTTTACCATTTTGGTTGCATGATGTTCCTGGCATTGTCTTCCGAACCAACAATGAACCATTCAAGGTAATCACACTAACTTTGACCCTGAAAGTCAAAGTCAAAGCAATAGTAATTCCATTTCCAAATTTGATATTCATATTATTGTTTTGTCGGATAATAAAATGCCAAAATATAGTCCCTAGGTTTAGGTTACTTTTGTCATTTCAATTCAAAAATGAAAAATTTTGTATCTGGGTCCATGATGTTTTATTTTTGTTGTCATTTTCATCAAATTGTCAAACTGGGTTAGAATTTTCTGTTAATTTTTCCTTTTTTTTTTGTCGTTTTCCTCACTTAAATGAAGGGTATAATCGTCATTTTATGTCATAATATATTTTAGAGTTAATTACTGTTTTCGTCCCTGTGGTTTGTCAAAAACACTATTTCAGTCCATTAGTTTACAAATTGCGATTTCAGTCCCTATGGTTTCACTTTCGTAACTATTTCAGTCCACCTCGTAACCATTTCAGTCCCCGTACTAACATAATAAATGGATTGAAATGGTTACGAAAGTGAAACCGCAGGGACTGAAATGGTTACGAAAGTTTACAGGGACTAAAATCGTAATTTTTAAACTAATAAACTGAAATAGTGCTTTTTGACAAACCACAGGGACGAAAACAGTAATTAACTCTATATTTTAATCAATTGAGGAAACGACAAAAAAAGGGAGAAGTTAGCAGAAAATTCTACCCCAGTTTGCAAATTGAATGAAAATGGCAATAAATTGAACCATCGGGGATCCAAATACAAAAAGTTTTATTTTTAAACTGAGATGACAAAAGTAACGTAAACTCAGAGACCGTTCTAGCATTTTAAAGTATTGTTGTGTCCAATATTATTTATTATGTGACACTGTACACATTAAAGTTTATTTAAATAATTGAATGTTAAAAAAACTCAAATTAAATCCTAATTTTAAAAGTTGGTTGTTTGGCATAACAAAAAGTCAACAAGTTTGAAAATATTGTGTTGGTGTTTTGTAGTTTTACATGCAAAACTTCACAACCAAAATTGTGGACATGATGAAGGCAGAGAACCTGTTTGCTTCACAAGGTGGCCCAATTATTCTATCTCAGGTTTGCAACAAGTTTATTGCTTTTTATATGTAAATTCGCCCCATTTAGCTATAAGATTTAGCTAGGAATAATGGATTTAAATAATCCTAACTATTATTAATTATAAGGAATAATGGGTTTAAATAATCCTAATTATTATTCATTGGTCGTCATCGGTCCCAACTACAAAAATCATCGTTGGCAGTCCCAACTATTATGGATCCTTACTAAAAGAACCCTAACACCGTTAGTCACCGGTTGCCGGAAAAACGTTTTTAGCCGGAAAACTCAACATTTTCGTCCCAAACTTCTTTGTAACCTTAGATTGGGCCTTTAGGAACCTTTTTTCCAGTAAAAGCCCAAATTATTAAAGTCACGGAAAAAACATTTTTTTTGGCCGGAACACTCCTTTTTTGTTAGAAAACTCAACATTTTCGTCTCAAACCTCTCTGTAACCTTAGATCGGACCTTTAGGAACCTTTTTCTAGTAAAAACCCCAATTATTGAGGTTGCCGGAAAACTACTTTTTTCTAGTAAGCTTCCGTTAGTCAGGGTCTATTGGAGGCCAATATGTTAATAGTTGAGAGTGTCAATGGTGATTTTTGTAGTTGGGACCGCTGACGGCCAATTAGCAGCAGTTGAAATTATTTAAATCCATTACTACTACTTATAAACGAGTGAAATTTTTATCTTTTAGATGCAAGTCCCATGACATGATCCCATCCATTTGCAAGTATGGACCAACCCGAACCGACCTATATTGACATACACTAAACAAGTTATCTTTTATGCCCAAACTCGGGTTTGAAAATTATAGATAGAGAATGAGTACCAAAACATCGAAGGATCGTTTCATGATGACGGATCACGATACGTGAACTGGACCGCGCAAATGGCGGTGGACCAAAACACGGGTGAACCGTGGATGATGTGCAAGCAAGATGATGCTCCGGATCCTGTGGTAATTAGTCTCTTAATCATACTTTTAAAAAGTAAAAAAAAAAATCTTTAATTGCCATTTGACTTTAGAGGTCAAACATTTGTAACTTGCAGATCAACACTTGCAATGGGATGAGATGTGATGAAACATGGAAAGGACCAAACTCACCAAATAAGCCTTCCATTTGGACTGAAAATTGGCCTTCTTTGTAAATACTTGCTTTCTTACCAGCATATTTAAAAAAAAAAAAAAAAACTAGTCTACATTTAAATTTCTTTTTAAAAAAAAACTAATGTCTTTTTTAGAAAAATATGTATATGAAAACTGGACCCAAGGGCCAAGGTCTCATCTTGGTAGCTACCCAAAAACTGAAATAAAAATTTGCTTTTTCATTTTTATTTAAAACATAATTCACTTTTTCTCATGTAATATTTCCTAAATATATATACATTTTTGTTTGGTTTTCTCTTCATTTAATATACCTTTTTTTTAAACTGATTTGTATATAATATAAAGTATTTTTGGTCTCATAACATCTAAAAATATAATTTATATTAAATATAACTCTGTTTTCATTAAAATTTACATAGAAATGTATAAAAGATAAACAAAACTGTACATTTAGACTTTCATTAAACTGTATAATTTATAAAAAAAAAAAAAACAGTTTTATTCGATTTTGGTGGCTGCGAAGATGAGAACCCGGGGTTATAAATCCGGTTACCCTTTTTTTAAAAGCGAAAAAACACATTAGTTATAAATATACCATAGTTTTAAAAAAAGGTTGTACTAAACGAAACTCAAAACCCGAACATTACTAATTTACTTATCCGGTTTGTGAAGCTTACAAGGATTTGGAGAAGAACCATACATGAGATCAGCCCAAGATCTGGCCTTTCATACAACAATGTTCATCATAAAGATGAATGGAACCTTTGTAAATTACTATATGGTACTAATATCAACAAATATACAATTTATATACATGTACAGTAGCGGAACCATGAACTTTTATTACACCTGTCATCAGGTTATAAACTTAGATTTTTATATATAAAATCTATGTTTATTTTTAAAAGAAAAACATGAGTTGGACCCACTCAGACCTAAAAAGTTCTGATTCCTCTACTGCGCCAATATACATTTATATATTGATTAATTTTGTAAATATGCATGAATCTCATGTACCTTTTGTTTTATGACAGTTCCATGGAGGAACAAATTTTGGCCGAACTTCGGCAGCGTTTATTATTACAGGCTATTATGATCAAGCTCCCCTTGATGAATATGGTATACTTAGACAACCGAAATACGGTCATCTTAAGGATATGCACGCGGCATTTAAGCTATGTTTGCAGACACTACTCTATGGGAACCTCGCGATTGAACATTTGGGCGACAATCAAGATGTACGCGCATATGTTTTATGTTCTATAAAATCTTGACACAGCCTATTTTTATGTTTGTTGTACCTATATAAGTTATAACAATTGTGGTTATAAATTTAATTGTATAGGCGTATGTCTACACTGGAAACGCAGGCGAATGTGTTGCATTTCTTGTTAACAACAGTAGTAAAGAAGGTGTTGAAATGGTGTTTCGTAATTCTTCGTACACTTTGCCAGCAAAGTCGGTTAGCATCTTACCCGACTGCAAAAATGTAGTCTTCAATACTGGCATGGTACGTTTTTTTTTTTTATTTAACAGGTTTGTTTGGGAATCTATGTGATGAGATTAATGTATGTTGTTCGAATGCAACAGGTAAACACACAAGTTAGTACGCGATCAATGCAACCAGTCATAAGGTTCGACTCGCCTCAACAATGGCAGGCCTTTAGTGAAGCCGTGCCTCAATTTGACCAGACCTCGTTGAGGTCGGATACATTGCTAGAACAAATGAATACTACGAAAGATACAACAGATTATCTTTGGTATACAATGAGGTAAGGTTAAATAATGTTCATTTCGATTAACTTCCATAAACCAACACAAATTTAATGTTTGTGAACATATAGGATGGAGTTAAACTCATCAGAAGCTCAATATATGCTTCATGTGAATTCTCTTGGACACGTTTTACGCACATATGTTAATGGAGCTCTTGTGGGTATGAATCTTGAATTGATATATGTATCTTGTGATCATATATGCATTGATAACATACTGTAACTGATAATAGTATCTTTTATTTATGTTAGGTTCTGCTCATGGAACTCGAAAAGTTACAAACTTCACGTTCGAAAACGGCATTTCTCTCCAAACCGGAACCAACAACATTTCCGTCCTGAGTATTATGGTTGGATTGCCAGTAGGTTTCAAAAACTTTTATAGTCAAATTTTGTACCTAAAACAGAAAGGGAACAAACTATGTTACTGATTTTTAAATCGAATGATCGAGTTGTGAAGGATTCAGGTGCGTTTATGGAGCGTCGAAGCGCAGGGTTACGTGAGGTGTTGATTCAAGAACTCAACTTCACTAACTCCCCTTGGGGATATCAAGTAAGCAATGACAGCTTGCAAAATACTTGTTAATAACTTTTCGTTTTGAACCAGTATACTTGCTAATATCACACACATGTCCTTGTGATATGCGGGGGCTTTGTTGAACGATAAAGGTCGGATTGCTAGGGGAGACGCTAGCGATTTACACAGACGAGGGGTCGAGTAAGGTCTCATGGAGCCAGTATCAAAATCCTAGCACTATAACTTGGTATAAGGTGAGCCTTAGACACCTTTCTTGCATCAAGTTCATTAGGATTATTATTATTATTAACATATACTTCCAACATGTTTGTGTTAACAGACAACATTTGATGCACCAGAAGGTACCGAACCGATTGCGTTGAACCTTGGTTCCATGGGGAAAGGAGAAGTTTGGATCAATGGGCAAAGTATTGGAAGATATTGGGTCTCCTTTAAGACCCCTGCAGGATTACCTTCACAAACATGGTTTGAAACTTGCATGCAATATTTGCTAATGCTTGTATTACTATAATACATTGTTTAAGCATATGTGACTAACAAATGTTTTGGCTTATGTTTGACAGGTACAATGTACCTAGATCTTTCCTTAAACCGACTGCAAATCTACTAGTTTTGTTCGAGGAAGAATACGCAAACCCGTTAAACATTTCACTAGATACTGTTTCCATCGACAAAGTTTGTGGGCGTGTATCAGTTTCGCATCCTCCTAGGGTAAATTCACGGGAAGTATCCGGTCACTATCAATGGAGACCAATGCCTAGAGTTCACCTGCGGTGCCCTAAAAAACAAACTATCTCAAAGATTGTATTTGCAAGTCATGGTAACCCTTCTGGCGACTGCGAAAACTACTCCATTGGAAAATGTCATTCGTCTAATTCTCAACAAGTCGTTGAAAAGGTGAGCTAGCTTATCTTGAATTAAATCCAACACGCTGATCATTTACATTGTAGAACGAACACAACTCCCTTTGTTTGGGGTGTTTTAGTCATTGTGCGACTACAACACCATTGTAGAATGACTATAACACTTGTTGTTATGGTCTATGACTACAACACCTTTTGTTTAGGGTGTTGTACTCATAACTTTTGCAACCATATGTTGTTGCAGTCATATAGTCTACGACTACAACACCTTTGTAGAACGACTATAACACTTGTTGTTATAGTCATTCTACAAAGTACAAAGTAAAGAACTCGTAACTTTTGCAACCATATGTTTAAAGTTGACTTGCATTCAACACCTTTGATATTTCAGGCTTGTTTGGGAAGAAGGCAATGTTCGGTTTCTCATACGCCAGAATCTTTTGGTGAAGACCCGTGTCCAGGCACACCTAAAACACTTTTAGTGGATGCGCGATGTGAATAAGTAGTTTACTTCGTTTGCACACAAAATAGGAAGTAATAAACGCACAACAAGCGATATAAGTTACATGCTAATTAACATACTCAAATTCATTTATTGTATATGTTCATTTTGAATGTACATTGATCATAAACTCGTATACAACTAAAGCAATGAGAATGCCAACTACATGGTTTAGTTTTACTAAACAAAATCCGCGTCATTGTTGTCTAAATTTGGAGTTTAGTATATGGTTCCTCTCTCGCGGTTTTTGAAAACAAGCCCCAAGTTTATTTGTAGTTGTCATCAACCGAAAATGCGCAACCTTTTTAATTGTAATTAACGACTGTTAATATGCAATTAAACTGCTTTAGTAGACGCTAAATAAATCGATATAGAAACTCATTTTTTAGTTTCGGTTATGCCCCACAATAACCTTAGTTTTTACAAGAGGTTGTCCTATTGAACCTAGAACAACAGATCTCCAATCCTCTAGGGTGGGTTTTCCTGTGTATTAACCTCTTTCTCGGGCTTTAGTCGCATTCCACAATTTGGATGTCGGATCGAAACATTATTATTGACTTCGTCAAGTCGTTAAAGATAATTTTCAATTGAGATTTGTTGTTATGATATGTTCTTAACTCAAACATTATTCTTGCATATTGTCAACTCTTAAGACTATAGCCTCAAATCTCAACATGTATTTACTTATTACATTGCTTCTGCTTCTCCACACATTTCATGTAATTTGATCATTGTTGTGAAACTTCACTATGACATTTAGTACCCATGCTCAGATAACAAAGTCTACATCTTTATATGTCAGCACCATGGCCTCTTGGCGTTTATCCCCATTAAAGTGGCGTCATAAAGTGGACATTAGACTATGTGTAGTGAAACAAGAAGGGGAAGCCACATCACCCCTTTAACGCCCCAAACACCATTACACTTCAATGAAAGGGGGTGCCAAAGCAAGTCTAGTTCGCCCACTAACGGGCGTGAGTGGGTCCGATGCTTTTTCCAACCAGACACATATTTTCTTTTAAAATTTAAAAAATGAATTAATGATTGAAGCTTGGTTAAAACCACTACACACATGTGAAAGTGTGGTTTAGTTAAAGGCTTCCTCTCTACGTGGCGCTGAGGTGATACTTTAACAAGCAACTTTAACACAAACCACTACACATAGTCTTAGGTGAATTTTAAGGGTATGTATTTCTCGTTAGTGTAATGTCAGCTTTCTATAGTGTAAACCTTGTTAAGTTAATCTCCAAAGTCCAAACCATCAGATACATAGAACGATTAGAACATCCACAATTTTTTGATTTTTAAACTTCCAAGGACTAGGGCTGTTCATAAAGCTCGCGACTCGTAGCTCGCTCGAAAGAAGCTCGAGAAAAACTAGCTAAAAAACCCAATTTGAGATGACGTGAACCAAGCTGGCTCATTTTGTAACCAAGCCCAGCTCGAGCTAAGCTCGGCCCGGCCCATGGCTCGGCTCGTTGGCTCGTTTAACTCCGACGTAAAGCTCAAGCCAAGTTTAGCCTCCTGGATTAATTTCGAGCTTGAGCTCGACCCCACCTTGGCTCGACTCGGCTCGACTCGTTTACAGCCCTACCAAGGACTCACATCCATCTCATTGCCACATCAGATTTTCAGACTTCCCTAATAAACCTCCAACTTTTCCTACAATGTACAAACCTCCACAAACTCCACCTCACACTAGAGCTGTCCAGAAAGCTCATGGCTCAGAGCTTGGAAAAAACTCGCTCGACATGACTTGGTTTGAAACGGTGCTGAGCTGGTTCGACTTGGTTTGAAAGAGCTTGACATGGTTAGTAACAAGCCAAACTGGCTCGGTTTGGCTTGCTCATTAGCTTGGCTCGGTTTGTCTCGGATTAATTTACCTTTAAATATTTTATTTTCATCCAGTTACTCCCATTCTTCATAACTATTTCTCTCTTTAGCATGATTCAGTGTCGTCAATTCAGAACAACCCACTATGGATTTTCCATTCTCAATGCTCTACTGCAACTGTCATCGTATCATAAACCTAGTTTCTGCCCTACTACAAAGTGGAAAAACCCATATGAAATTTCAAACCATAACCCAATTCATTGTTATGGAAATGATTTGGATGGGGTAAAGTCATCCAACAGGATGATCACCGAATACATCCGTCAAGGCGATCTTAATTCAGCATATAATGTGTTTAAAAACATGTCAATTAGGACTACTATTACGTACAATTCACTGTTAACAGGATATACCAAAACAGCAGGAAGACTTCAAGATGCCCGCCAACTGTTTGATAAAATTCCTGAACCAGATATTGTGTCTTATAACACAATGTTGAATTGTTATATGCGTAACTATGGGATCAAGGCTGCCCAGGCCTTTTTTGACCAAATGTTGGTTAGAGATACGGCGTCTTGGAACACGATGCTATCAGGTTTATGTCAAAATGGGATGATGGATGATGCATATCAACTGTTTGATGAAATGCTTGAGAGAAATAATGTGTCGTGGAATGTTATGATTTCGGGGTATGCTGCTACGGGTGATTTAGTGGTTGCTGAAAAGTTGTTTAGGAATGCTCCTGTTAAATGTGTGGTTGCGTGGACTGCTATGGTTACGGGTTACATGAAGTCTAGAAAGGTTGATTTGGCGGAGAAGATGTTTGACGAAATGCCTGAGAGAAATCTTGTGACGTGGAATACGATGGTGTCGGGTTATGTGGATAATGGACGAGCGGATGATGGTTTGAAACTTTTTAGAACAATGGTTGAAACCGGGGTTAAGTCCAATTCATCGACCATAAGCAGTGTTTTACTGGGTTGTAGTAATCTTTCTTCGCTAAAACTAGGTAAGCAAGTGCACCAATTCATAAATAAATCTCCACTTTCTTTACACACCATGGTGAATACGTCTTTAATCAGTATGTACAGCAAGTGCGGTGACTTGGAGACCGCATGGAAGTTGTTTCGTGAAACTTTACATAAAGATATCGTCACATGGAACGCTATGATTTCAGGATATGCTCAACATGGTGAAGGCGAAAAAGCTCTTTTGTTATTTGATACTATGAAAAAAGAAGTTAAACCCGATTGGATCACTTTCATAGGAGTTCTATCAGCTTGCAACCACGCTGGATTGGTCAGTCGTGGGATTCAATACTTTGATTCGATGCAGAGAGACTATAAAATCGAACCCAAACCCGATCACTTCACTTGTATGGTTGACCTTCTTGGTCGAGCCGGTAAGCTTGTCGAGGCTTTAAATTTAATAAAAGCTATGCCTTTTAAGCCCCGCCCGGCTATATACGGGACCCTTTTAGGTGCTTGTAGGGTCCACAAGAATTTAGAGCTAGCTGAATACGCAGCTAGAAATTTGCTTGAGTGTGACCCGTCAAGTGCGGCTGGTTACGTTCAACTCGCTAACGTCTACGCAGCCATGAGGAAATGGGACGGTGTATCTAAAGTTAGAAGATCAATGAAAGAGAATAAAGTCGTTAAATATCCGGGGTATAGTTGGATTGAAGTAATGAATCGTGTGCATGAGTTTCGATCAGGTGATAGAATCCACCCTGAACTGGTGTTGATTCATGAAAAACTGAACGAATTGGAGACGAAGATGAAAGTGGCTGGGTATATTCATGTTCTTGAATTTGCGTTACATGATGTCGGTGATCACCAAAAGGAGAAGTTGTTGTTATGGCATAGTGAGAAACTGGCGATTGCATATGGTTTGATTAAAATGCCACGAGGGGTTCCGATTAGGGTTTTCAAGAACTTAAGGGTGTGTGGGGATTGCCATGAGGCCACGAAGTTTATATCTGCAATAGAGAAAAGGGAAATCATTGTGAGAGATAATTCGCGCTTTCATCATTTTAAGGAAGAGAAATGCTCTTGTGGCGATTATTGGTGACCTTGAGGTCCATAATTGCAGCGAGATGTTCATATACAACTAAGACAAATGAACCGTCCAAACCGAAACAAGTCGTCCGGTTTGAGATCCAAATGTTCATATACTCTGGACATATTTCGACCAGTTGTCTTTTAAACTAATTCTATGGTTTGACCTGCGTTGACCTGTTAGAGACAAAATATAACCCACATTAGCAAATGGGTCGAAGTATACTTTGAAGAACCTAATTTGACCCTAAAGGTCAACTCAGGATAAAATCAAGCCATTTTCCAAGGTATGAGTTGACATATGTGTGATTTCCACCGACACATGCATAATTTTGCGTATTACTATTATTATTATTGTTGTTGTTGTTGTTATATAAGGGATTAAGAGTATTATTATATTCTGAGAAATAACATTGTGTGCAGTGTCCTCTTTTTTATAAAGACATGACTTTCTGGATCAGTTATTCATTCACTGAAAACAATCTTTGCGAAATTGTCTGAGGCGTTGCCAGTGATCTTGCTGAGGAGGTATAAATCATCAGATTGCTATAATACTGATTTATCAATTGGTTTCTGCTGTTTGATAGATCATCCAAAATTGTTATTTATTTATATTACATCTTACTACGAAAACAACACCCGTCCAGGCACAACTGATTGACAACCTTACCATCAAGACCAGCCATTGCTATAGAATCACATATCACGTTCTCTCACATATCAGGTAGATTATATCTTCTTCTTCTTCTTCTTCTTCTTCTTCTTCTTCTTCTTTTTTTTTAATCAAAAGCAAATTTCAGTTTTCATTTTTAAATCCACAATTTGATGGATGGATGTTGATGCAGTGGAATGGTTGAGATCAGGTGCAAAGGCAGATGAAGGTTGAACTAAGATGAGCTGGTCATAGGTAAGATTGTATTTTTCATGCATTTAAATCTTTTTTTTTCTTCTTAAATTGTAAGTTTGTATACATTTTGTTGATTGTAACAGTTCAAATTTTGGAGATAAAATACTAAATACATTTTTATTTATTCATGTTATATCTGTCCAAGAATGTATACAATCAGTGGGTACAAATCTTGTTATACACCAGCAAGTCCCTCCTTGCTTTCATGATTGTATTGCAACAAGCCAACTTACCTTATGATCCTCGGCGAGAGGTTACTTGTCCCTACTAGGGGTGCAAACGAGCCGATCCGAGCCCGAGCTCGGCCAGGCTCGAGCTCGATTAACCTATGAGAGCTCGGGCTCGAGCTCGGCTCGATTCAAGCATTGTTTTCAAAGCTCGAGCTCGGCTCGTTTGTATTTTATCAAGCTCGAGCTCGGTTCGGGCTCGGCTCGTTTATTATCTATTAATTAGTATATTAAATAAAAATAATATAAATAATAGACTTTTTAGGCTTGCGAGCTCGATAAGTAAAGCTCGGGCTCGGGCTCGTTTACTAAATAAGCTTATTTTTAGGTTCGAGGTCAGCTTGTAAACAAGTTTAAATAAGCTCGGCTCGTTTACACTAAGGCTCGATAAGGCTCGACGAGCCTAACGAGCTTCACATGTGAGGCTCGAGCTCGAGCTCGGGCTCGATAAAAAAACGAGCTTTGTTTTAAGGCTCAAGCTCGGCTCGGGCTCGATAAGGCTCGGCTCGTTTCGAGCTTTTTCTCGAGCCAATCTCGAGTTGTTTGCACCCCTAGTCCCTACCCCTCGATTAGTGTTTTGAAGATTCGACCGGGTTCAATTATTTTCGAATTTTGTTAATGAGAGGTTGTTGTTTAATATTGTTATAAATTCTAAGATAGTGATTAAGTTAGTATGCTTGTTTTCCAATTATACATCATTAGTAGAGTAGTTGATACTTGTTTATACACGTGTATAAATTGCATAAGGTGTTTTTAATACAAAATCAATTTTAAGTAGAGAACCATATAATGCATTTGTGTGTAATGTTGACCAAGTATAACAAGGGTCGGGAGAGAAAGCGTGTGGGTAAGTTGTTGCATAACCGTTTTATGTATCAAAGCTAAAACAAACAAGTAATGTTTTTATACGGTTTTTACACTGTTCTACTCAAAATTAGTTTGTATCGAGTGTCCTCATGTACATGATACATAGATACAAAATTATCAATCCTAAACAATACAATTACAGGAATTTATGATTGTAAACTATGAAAACATAGGGTTGGCATAAAGCTTCTCGCCTAACAAAAAGTTAATTATTGTTCTTCTAATATTTACGATCCATATTTGCTTTTATCATTTAATGTAACCTTTTTACTTGAAAAATCAGAGTTCTTACAAATTCACTAGATGATCATATACATATAATTTAAAAAAAGTTAAAAAGATATATGTATAATATGAAACATTTTTTTTCCTATGAATTTATATAGTTACGTATGTATAATATGAAACTATTTTTTATATACATTCATAATTCATATTCATAATATTAATAACTAGAGTTATGCGCCGCCCGCGTTACGGGGCGCTAAACCAAATATTTTTTAGTTTAATAACATGCACGCATTTATTTCGGTTAGTTATAAATGCTACTTATAACACGATATAAAAAAGATGCATCGAGTTAACCAAATAAAGAAAAACACTATGATAGTTATGATAAAAAAAATAATTAAAACGATGGCAAGCGTGTAATTTAGAGTTGGGGGCAAAACAATAATTTGTCAGGACCAATTAGCGAGTGCTAGGCAGCTGTTTGGCACGAATAAAAACTAAATTGAGTAAACCAAGTAAAATAAAACACTACCATAGTTTTGCCCAAAAAAACTATGGCAACATTGCAATTTTTATCTTGGGTAAAATCGTAATTTTAAAATGGATGTAAAATAATATTTTGAACTGAGAGCAAAAACATTTTTTTATTTTGAATTGGGGGCAAAATGGTAATATTTTTATTGAGGGCAAAATCGTAATTTTTAGCTGGGGGCAAAACAAAAAAAAATTATTTTGAACTGGTGGCGAAATTGTAATTTTAAAATGGGAACCAAATTGTAATTTGGCAGGATTGTAGCGGTGGGCAAAAGTATAATTTTTTTAAACCAAGGCAAAATCGTAAATTTAAGCTGGGGGCAAAGCATAAATTTAATTTCTAATTGGGGGCAAGATCGTAATTTTAAACAGAGGATAAAGTCGTAATTTGGCAGGGGGCAAGATCGTTATTTTAAACAGGGGATAAAATCGTAATTTGGCAGGACCTATAAATAACTATTTTATGAAAAAAAAAAAAGAAACAAAAGTTGGCCACCACTTTTGGCCAACCAACAAACACAACTATTCCCGTTACAAACTTATGTTTGTATGTATTATAAATGTAGATGTAAATATATGAAGACCAGAATAAATAAAAACAAAAATTGAACTACTAAATGAATCGATAAATAATATTTGAAACGAAAAAGGTACTTTTTTAAAAGTATCAAACATATTGTAAACTAGGCGTTGCCCCGCCCGCGTTGCGCGGCGATGGCCGAATAATGAGCGAGTGTTAGTTAGCTCATTGACACGAAAAACAATTAAATCGAGTAAACCAATTAAAACAAAACACTTTTATAGTTTTGATAAAAAAAAAAACTAAAACAATGACAATATTGTAATTTTTAACTGATGGAAAGTTGTATTTTTTGACTGGGGTAAAATCGTAATTTGCCAAAAGCTAAAGTAATGGCAGAACTGTAAATTTGTCCCAGGGGCAAAATTGTAAATTTTCACAGGGCAAATTCGTAATTTTGAACTTGGGGTAACAACATAATATAAATTTGAACTAAGGGCACAGGCGTAATTTTAAGCTGGATGCAAAAGCATAATTTTATTTTGAACCGATGGCAAAATCGTAATTTTGAATTGGGGGCAAAAACATAATTTTATTTTGAACTGGGAAAAAAACGTAATTTTGAAATGAAGGCGAAATCATAATTTTTTTAACGGGGAAAAATCACATTTTTGAACAGAGGGCAAAATCGTAATTTTTAGTTGTGGGCAAAAACAACATTTTATTTTGAACTGGGGGCGAAAAGGTAATTATGAGCTGAGGGCAAAACCATAATTTTATTTTGAATGGAGGGAAAATCGCAAATTTGAGCTGGGGACAAAAGCGTAATTTTATTTTGAGCTGTGGGCAAAACCGTAATTTTAAAGAGGGACAAAAACGTGATTTTAGAATGAATATAAAATAATAAACTGGTTGGTCCAATTGGAGAGTGCCAGGCAAAGTCGTAATTTTGAATTGAGGGCAAGATCGTAATTTTGAGATGGGGACAAAAAGCGTAATTTTATTTTGAGCTGGGGCTAAAACGTAATTTTAAAATGAATATAAAACAATAAATGTGTTGGTCCAATGGGGGAGTGCCAGGCAGCTGCCTGGCACTATTCCCCCCCAACTTACAAATGTATATGTAGTATAACTAGTAGATGCCACGCCCGGGTTGCGGGGCGATGGCCGAATAATTCTCAACCAATTAAAAAAAGACTACTATAATTTTGCTAGGAAAAAAAAAACGATGATAAGACCGTAATTTTGGGCTCAGGGCAAAACTTGAATTTTTCAGGACTAATGAGCTATTGTTAGGCAACTCCATGAGACGAAAAAAAATTAAATCGAGTAAACCAATTAAAACAAAAAAACATTTATAGTTTTGGTAAAAAAAACTAAAACGATGGGAAAAACGTAATTTTTAACTGAGGGTCAAATCATAATTTTAATTCAGGGATAAATTGTAAACTAAATGGACCAACGGGGGAGTGCCAGGAAGTTGCCGGCACGACTGTAATTTTACACTGGGGGCAAAATTGTAATGTCACCAGGAAAACAAACAAAAACGATGGGGAAAATGTAAAGTTAACTTGAGGGTAAAATCGTAACTTGGCTATGAGAAAAAAAACTAATGGCAAAACTATAAATTTATACGGGGCAAAATCGTAATTTTGAACAGAGGGCAAAATTGGAATTTTTAGCCAGGAGCAAAAGCGTAAATTTATTTTTAAGTGGGGGTAAAAACATAATGTTGAACTGATGGGAAAATCGTATTTTTAAGGGAAAAAAACTAATGGCAAAACTGTAAATTGAAACGGGGCAAAATCTTAAATTTTTAACCGGGGGTAAAAGTGAAATATTTAGCTGGGAGTAAAAGCGTAAATTTATTTTTAAGCGGGGGCGAAAAGATAAATTTGAACTGATGGCAAAATCATACTTTTAAATCAGGATAAAATCGTAATTTTGTTGGGCCAATATGGGAGTGGCAGGCAGCTGAACTATTACCGGCTGACGTCACCAAGTTATGTTTGTAGTACGTAGTGCAATAATAAAAAGAAATTATGGTATATTAAATGATAGAAAAGTATACATTATTAAATAGTAGGCATTATCAGAAAAAATAACCAAAAGCTTCAGAACTATTGTAAGGTGTTGTATTCTAAGGCTAGAGGGTGTAGAGGGCGTCACCCTTGTCACCTTACCAACGATAGCGTCGGTGGGGCGCCACCGTCCATACCCACCGATTTAAGAGGGGGCACCATGGTGGCTTCGCTAACATGGTAACGAAGAAGATTTGGCAGGATCGAGGGGTGATTGGTTGTAGGTGGGGGCGCTATAGTTTGAAGGGGGACTTTATCTCACACCCTGCAAGTTAAGAGAAGACGTGATAAAGCCCTCTGGCTGACGTGGCGCTAACGTGGCGTGATAAAGCCCCTAGAGGCTTTATCCCACACCCCATAGCCTAAGTGGTGCCGTTTGGTGCGGGTTCTAATTATCTAACATACATCGTTCTAAAACTTAGAATTAGATTTAGTGGATAAAAGTAGGGCCGTCAATTATTGACACGACCCGTCAACCCGATTCAAACCCGACACGATGAAAAAAGGGTTGGGTCGACTAACACGACCTGTTTTTTTCCGTATTAAAAACAGATCGGGTTCGGGTTGACCCGTTAACCCGTTTAACCATTTAGAAAAAAAAATTATATTTTGCTTTTGTTTTTTCCGTTTCTATTTTACATGATAGTCATAATAGCGTTACTTTTAACCCATTATATTTTTTACTTGTCAAACTCATACTCAGTATTAAACATGTTACCGATAACCTGTTTAAAACTCAACAACTCGCCTATAAATCGTTAACTTGTATGACTCATTTAAAAATACGAGTTAAAGAGATCGGCCGGTCGGCTTCAGGTTGACCCGAATTTACATGCGCGCGGGTTAAGATTGAAATATTTGACCCGAATAATAATACAGGTCGGGTTCGAGTTAAACATTTCAACCCGTCAACCCAACCAAATTTCAAAGTAATAAAGTTTTTTTTTTTTTTTTTTTTTGAGAAAATGGTTTTAAGGCAGTCTTTTGTGTGTTTGGTTGTTCTACTTCCATCTTTGAAAATTTCAAAGTTTTTGGAGGGACAATACCAAGGACGACGGCAGCACACCACCGTGAATCTCCACCAATGTCATTCACCACCACCAGATCTTCTTCAAGATCCTCCACTTCCCCCTTCCGCTCCCGAAAGTCATCGGACCCACCACCTGACACCACTCGCCGGACCACCAAACCCCAGGCAACTAAACCCTCTCAACCTCCTCCACTTTCTTCTTCTTCTTCTTCTTCTTCACACAAAGTTAAAGAAAATGTCACTGTCACCGTCAGGCTTCGTCCCCTCAAGTAAGTTTGTTGTTTCACTTGAATTAGATTACATGGGTTTGTTTTTTTTGTGCTTAAAATTAAAAGTAAAAGTGTGTGATCATCTGTGACAGTTCAAGGGAGATTGGGAAAGGGGATGAGGTGGCATGGTTTGCTGATGGAGATTACTCCATTCAGAATGAGTTTAATCCCGCTTTTGCTTATGGATTCGGTTAGTTTATTATACTCTTTGTAGTTATTTTTATTTCTACTACAAAATCCCCTTTTGGAGACTATTAACTTAACCCCATCACTTCTCAACATTGCCACAGTTAATTTTAGTTATTTCTTTCAGAAAGGTGAAAGCTTTTTGGTTTCTTGATTTTTAACATTTTTACTCATAGTTGTCAATAGCCAGCGTATAGGTCTAGGCTTGCTATTAGGGTTGTAGCGATAGATAGCGATAATAGCAACAATTTTTTTTTTTAATATAACTAGCAATTAAATCTAGCTATAAAATTGCTGGATTTTAGGTTTTTGTTAAATATACATGTAAAATAGCATATATACCCGGGTATTTTGATATAATATACATATAAAATTTTTAATTTTTTTTTCTAGTGTATCGCTATTTATAAAATAGCCGTCCGCTATTTATAGCTATGGATTCGGTATAGTTTATACTTTATAGTTGTATTTCCAATTTTGGTTTCTACTACAAGCCCCTTTTTTTTGTAGGTTTTGTGAAACAAGAGAATGCTGATTTTTATTTTTTTATGTTTTCTTAGCTAATTGTGGTGGCTTTTGTTAGAAAGTTGAGAGCTTTTTGGTTTCTTGATTTTTGATGGTGTATAACTGCAGATAGAGTGTTTGGGCCTGCAACGACTACCAGGCAAGTTTATGATGTTGCGGCTCATCATGTTGTGAATGGCGCTATGGAGGGGGTAAATGGTAAGTGTTCTTTTTCTTTTTTGGAAATGTTTTAGATGAAACATATATTATATGTTAGCACTTTTATAGGAACAAACATATCCAACACTTCATTATCTTGGTGTTAAAATGTCCGCATCAGGAAAGCATAATCTGCAGCAATGCAATGCGATTCTTTGATGCGCTTTGATATGATCTGATGCAGCGCGCTATGCAGTTTACCAGTATTTGAACAATAATGGGTCTGACTTTTGAGTTTCTATAATCTGATTGAACAAATCTGACCCTCGATTGCGCATGGGTTTGGTATTTGAACAAATTAGACCATTAACTAAAAGATGATGAGGATATTTTATATTATGGATTAAAAGTTAACGATTTAAAAATATTATCTATAAATAATTTTCTAGTATATTTTAATAACAATTGTCTCGCATACGCATTGGAGCGCCACCGGCCACACGCTCTTTAAAACCAAGTTCATTATAACATTCTTGTGTTCTTAATTACGAGCTGTAGGAGGTTTGAGCCATACAATCTTTCCATTTTCGAAATGCACTAATTTATCAAGACATTCTGTCTTTAGTTGTAGTTTTTTTTCTTGTATTTGACATGTACCTATATTATTTCTCACTTCAAGGGTTAAGCTAGTGCTTCTTTCACATGCTATCTATCGACCATGGAAACGAGTAGAAAACATCTAATTAACATGCTTACATACAGATTAAACAGTTCGGTGTACTTGTTTAATGCGTCTTATTAATATGCAGGCACAGTGTTTGCATATGGTGTGACTAGCAGTGGGAAGACTCATACAATGCATGTATGCCACGACAATGCTTCTATATGATCTGTCTTTTGCTTTGCTATTTTTTTTAAACGACAAAATACGAAAAACTTGATGTGATTAGACCATTTTAAATACAAAACACGTCTTTTCTGCAACCTCTTGTGCAGTGGCGAAGCTTGAGATTTCCGACCGGGGAGTCGAAAACGTATATACCCAAAAATTTCTATACAACCGGGGGTCGAAAACATATATACCCAAAAATTTCTATATGAAAACTACATACTCTCCACTACTAAGCGAAAAGTTCGGGGGGTCGGCCGCCCCCTCCCGCCCCCACTATCCTTCGCCCATGCTCTTGTGTTGCTAGTCATGTTTGGTTGACATTTAAATATAACTGTAGTCACTAATGATTTAATAAAAATCTAATGAATGTTTAGGGTGAGCAAAAGTCGCCTGGTATCATTCCTTTGGCTGTGAAGGACGTGTTTGGAATTATACAAGAGGTATATGCTAATGCTCCACTTAATCATTTCTGTTTTTAGTAGATACTCTGATTGTAAAATCATGACACGCTTGTTTAACTGACACACTATAAAAACACTGTATTGCATCAGACGCCTGGGCGGGAGTTTCTGCTTCGTGTATCTTATCTGGAAATTTATAATGAGGTTTGCACCTTTGTATTCCTGAATATATTTGTTGTTGATCATGTCATTACGCTGAATGAATCTGACGTGTTTCTCGTCTCTAGGTCATAAATGACTTGCTTAATCCAACAGGGCAGAACTTAAGAATTCGAGAAGATAGCCAGGTTTGTAATGTCAAAATCATGCTGTTCATTGTTCATTTAATGTTTGACGTTTATGAATCCTTTGTCGGTCTCGTATGGCTTCTGACAGGGAACTTATGTTGAGGGAATCAAGGAGGAAGTTGTTCTGTCACCTGCTCACGCTCTTTCACTAATAGCATCCGGGGAAGGTATGCTAATTTCGACTTATTTTTGATTAAAAATATTTTTTGAATACATGTACTATATTTAAGCTGTGGCTTTCTTATGTTTATTTTTTATATGGCTGCAGCACATAGGCATGTTGGATCAAATAACTTCAACTTACTCAGCAGTCGTAGCCATACTATATTTACCCTGGTAATTATATTATCATGATCTTTCTAGCTAAAGATAGTTTACATGTCATTTTAAATATTAAATGAGTTTTTTTTGTATATTCGTTTACCAGATGATTGAAAGCAGTCCATGTGGTGAGAATTTGGAAGAGGAAGTAACCTTGTCACAGCTGGTATTCAAATTACGCGCTTCATATTTAATTATTTATATCAAATTATGTTCATATCGGTTCATTGTCACTCTTTCTCTTGTAGCACTTAATTGATCTTGCGGGATCTGAAAGCTCTAAAACCGAAACAACTGGAATGAGGAGAAAAGAGGGTTCATACATAAATAAAAGCTTGCTTACTCTTGGCACGGTATGACTACTTGTTGCTTTTTCGACTTATCGTACAATGGGGTAAATATTTTGTTTCTTCATTGGTTGTTTACTTGCAAAATTTCAGGTGATATCTAAATTAACCGATAGTAAGTCTGCACACATTCCTTATCGGGATTCAAAGCTCACACGATTGCTACAATCCTCCCTTAGTGGTCATGGACGAGTTTCTGTAAGTTCAAAAATATAATTTATTAGTTTCTGTAACCTTTTCTGCTAATTCAATAACATCTTTTGAACTCTTATGTAGCTTATATGCACTGTGACTCCTGCATCAAGCAACACAGAAGAAACACACAATACGTTGAAGTTTGCACATCGTAGTAAGCATGTGGAAATAAAGGCTTCTCAGAATAAGGTGATACTGGACACGCCTTTCGAAGAAAATCGTCTGGTTCTAGCAGTTCGTCTTACTTATTTGTTGTTTGTATTCTAGATTATCGATGAGAAATCACTCATCAAGAAATACCAGAAGGAAATTTCCAGCTTAAAACAAGAGCTTCAGCAGTTAAAGCGCGGTATGAAGGAGAATTCATACATGATGGCACCAAACCAAGAGGATCTCGTTAACATGAAACTTCAGGTTTGTTACAAGTTTTTCCCGATAAAAGTAGTTGTAAGCTGTGGAATTACGCACGTGTATGGTTAACGGTTTTACGTTACCTTTAATATGTGACAGTTGGAAGCTGGACAAGTCAAATTACAGTCAAGATTAGAGGAAGAAGAACAAGCTAAAGCAGCTTTGATGGGAAGGATTCAAAGATTGACTAAATTGATTTTGGTCTCCACGAAGAACACGATGGCGTCAAATATACCCGAAAATCCAGATCAGCGTAGGAGACATTCGTTTGGTGAAGATGAAGTATGTGTTATTTAGTACATTCAGTTGTATAAATTTCTATGCAGTTAATATCGCCGATGTATCGGTTATCGGTCCCCTGGTGTGAGACATCGGTGCAAAATATCGGTCAGAATATTATCGGTGATGTTGACCGATATATCAGATTTTCTCGATATCAATACCTTTCTTCTTAGTTCTACCATTCGTCTTTCTTCTTATTGCTGCTATTAGTGTTTTAAGTCTTAATTGTTAATTGTTAGTGTTTTAAGCCTTAATCAGTTCCTACTTGTTATAATTGTTAGTGTTTTGCTAGTTGCCAAATGTTAATTTGTTAATGGTAGGAGAGTATACTGAATTGTTAGGGTTAAATTGCTATATCTAAATTCTACATGATATTAAAATTACCATATATCCCACTGTGATAACCGATATCTCAAATATCCGTCCACCGATATCCGATTTTTTACCGCATTAACTGCTTAGATAAATTTTGAACATTTCTTATTAATAACCTTTATTACGGTTTTCGCTTTTTCAATAGCTAGTATACTTGCCGGAGAAAAAACGGGGGATCTTTATTGACGATGATGCCGGAAGCATCGATTCCGAGGTGTTGGAAAACGGGAAGTCTGATCTGGCGAATCTTGACGAGCTGGTTAAAGATTTTAGGAAGAACAGAAGAAAAGGAATGCTTGGGTGGTTCAAACTAAAGGTATGTTTCATAGCAATAAACTTTAACGTATACGTATAATAAAGTAGTTTTCTGAACTCTTGAGTTGTGTTTGCAGAAGCCTGACCATGTATCTGGTCTATCACCACATACTGATCATGAAAGCTCGACAAGTGATTCACCTACGTCTTCCAGATCATCAAAAAGTAAAGCTGCGTTTAGTGATACGAGAGATGGAGTGAGAAGTTCAGTTGGAAGAAAAGCGGATGACGTGGCGGTTGGTGATTTACTTCTGCAAAGAACACAAGCAGGCGACTTGTTTAGTGCAGCTGTTGGCAGTCGACGTTTACCTCCGGTGAGAAACTTTTCTTCTGTAATACAACTCGTCACGTTGGTATTATTGTAGAATATAATTATTAGTTACATAAAATTATATCTGAAAAAAACGTGCGTGTCTCAGACCGGAACGACTATTACTGACCAAATGGACCTTATTCACGAACAAGTGAAAATGTTGTCTGGTGACCTGGCACTTTGCACTAGTTCCCTGAAGAGACTTTCAGAACAAGCGGTTAATAGACCCGGAGACTTGCAACTTCAGGTTACCTATTTTAAACGCATGTTTTTCATTTTAAGTTGAAAATTTCAGTTAAATGTTAGGCTGACCTCCATAACGCCGCTTCGATGGTCGTCTTTTTGTTAGGAACAAATGCAGAAGCTAAAAAACGAGATTAAAGGAAAGAAATCTCAGATACGTCTCCTGGAGCAACGAATGATCAGTTCCGTTGAAATGAATCCAAATAACTTAAAAGGCTTCGAGATATCTCAGGTAACATGTCATTTTACGTAATGATTAGTTCCTCTGTGTACTTGTGTTAACATAATGATTCATCGCCTTATCGTGCATGCATTTTAGGTTCCCTCCAAGCTTATTACTCAACTAAACGAGAAAACATTTGAACTTGAGGTAGGTTCTATGAATCTATTCTATATGCATTACGTTATCAAGTGGATAATAATGCTAACATAATAGCGCACTTTTTTGATATCTGGTAAAGATAAAAACAGCAGATAACAGGATTCTACAGGACCAGTTACAAGTGAAGGTATCTGAGAACGCTGAAATGCAACAGACCATTCTTTTATTACGACAACAATTGGAGTCGTTAATGGCGGACAACGAATCGAGCCCTCGACGAAAAAAGTATATTAACGAAGAAAAATACGCCAACGAAAGTACACCAACTAGTGTTATGAGTATGAACAAAGCATTCTCACAAGAGGACTCCATACATGGAAGTGGTGATACATTTCTTAATTCTCAGCTTCTAATGCAGGTTAGCTAAAACCCTTTTTTACTCTTATTTTATATTATTTTTTATGTTTTCTACTATTTTATTATATTATATAATAAATATTATCAAAGAATAAGTTGGATTACTGCAACGTCTGTTACATCGGAGCTACAATAACTTTTTTTTTCTTCTTTTTTTTGTTGATTTTTGTCTTTCTTTTACTTTGACCCCTTAACTTTTAGTTTTTCACTTACACTCCCTTAACTTTTTAAAAACTTTACGAAATGTCATTTTGACCCCCCATCAGTTTTAAGTGCTTATTTGTATATATTTATGTGTTTGTATAAATTCAAGTTGGTTTACGTTTCGACGTAAATTTTGTCGGGTCAAATATAATACGTTTTCGCGCATATTTTTTGTGCGTTTTCAATTGGTCTACGTTTTGACGTAAATGTTGTTTGGAAACGAGTCGGGCCAAATATAATACGCTTTCATTAGACGGTATAAACTCGAGTTACTTTATGTTTTGACGGCGCCGTCCTTCAACTTAAAAAAAACACTATTTTCTTACGTTTCAATGTAATATTTTTAGGAAATAAGTCGGGTCAAATATAAAACGTTTTCGTGCTTATTTTTATGTACTTTTTCAGTTGGTTTACGTTCTGACGTAAATTTTGTTCGGAAACGAGCCGGGTCAAATATAATACGTTTTCATTAGATAGTATAAATTCGCGTTACTTTACGTTTCGACGTCGCGCAAAGCACGTGAGAAATTTACTAGTTTATATTATGTTGCAAATTGAGTTGAATCAGGCGACTGAGATAGAGACGTTGAAGAAAGAAAAGGCCCAGATCGCTGAAGAAAAAGACGGGCTTATGATATGCAGCCAGAAACTTGCCGATGAAGGTTCATACGCGAAGGAGCTTGCTGCCGCTGCAGCGGTCGAGCTTAGAAACTTAGCTGCAGAAGTAACAAAACTTTCCTATCAAAACGCCAAACTCAACGCTGAGCTGGCGGTTACCAAAGAAGCCTACGATAACTTATGTAAAAAGAATAATGATATCGGTTCTCGTCAAGATGCATGTGTGAAAAAACCGGAAGACGGTTTACTTGTAGAAGAGTTGCGGAAAGAGCTCAATGCAAGACACCAGAGAGAAGCTTCGTTGGTTGGTGCGCTTTCGGAGAGAGATAAGTTGGAAAGCGAGCTACGAAAAAGACTAGATGCTGCGAAACGACACGAGGAGGATTTGGAAGCTGAGCTGGCAAACATGTGGGCCCTTGTTGCAAAGCTGAAGAACTCTGCTAGTTCGGAAGATATCTTGGCTGATCAATCGTCAACTGTACGATGCAATGTAATTTTCCAGGAAGATGACGAGACACAGTCGCTTAATGATATAAGACGTATGTATGATAAAGAAAAAGAAAGGTGTCGGGAACTCGAGCGTTATGTTTCAAGATTGAAGGTACTTGTTTTCATTCATTATCGCACATTTTGATTATGCGGAAAGTGTTAAAATGTACAACTTGATTTTCAACGTGTCAGGGTGATGATATTGCTGATCTGGACATTAATTCACTGGAGGAGCTCCAAAACCTAAATGTTGAGGCGATAACCAAGATCTGTCACGCAAAGGTAATGTAGAGATTGGCATGATACTTTATGTACGTATATATGTATTTACGTATACGATGTGCATACACATATTCTTTTACTAACAAGTTTGTTGATTACGCAGGCATCATACAGGTGAGGATGCTTATATAACGCAAAAATCATGAGGCAAGATTTGTGTAGCTAGCTTCTGAAATCATTTTGTAATAGATGTATTTATTTCTTCAAAATTTCCATGTACTCAGAATGTACATTGTGACTACTAAAAGTTACATCTTGTAACAACTGATTATTATGTATTTACCGGCACAATTTAATAATTATTTCATGCATATTTTACATCTGAGTCTGGAACCTTTTTATTCATCAACCTTTTCTCAAGTTACTATGCAGCACAATAGGCTTGTAAGATGTCCATGTTGGATTCATCCGGCTTGCAACGTCCTCGAAGATCTAGAGCTCCATCATTTACGCTGTTAATAAACAACAAAAAAGTTGATAAAAACCGCTATGTTTTAATAGTTAAGAAATTATAAAAGAAAGAGTCGGGACTTTGGGAATTTGCTGCAGTTTGCAGGAGCCCATCCTATCCGTTGCTTATCGTTGTCGTAGATGATGAGTTTGTCATGGAACGATATGTCTGCAAACAGTCAAATACCAAGTAAAAAAGCAGCTTTATTATGCGTGTATACACCGACGAATGATAAGTTTGTTCGACTGATTTGTATCTTAAGCTTATTACCTCCAATTAGATTAACACTTTCAAGGCCGACTTCTGAACCATTCAAGATCCCAAGGCAGGCGTTACCGTATTTCTGTACCAACATATGCAAATGTTAAACAACATTGTGAATAAAATAACTGTTTTAGTTTTCTCATGACTCCTTACACTAATGATGAGGTATGCTTCGGGGTTCATCTGAAACCGAACATTCTTTGATTTTGCAAAGCTCAAAGTTATTGGGTTGAATAAGTTTTTGACGTCTTGAATCGACTTGAACGGTTTTGATCCTTTCCAACATACTGGGAGAGTTTTATCTTCATTTGCATCGTAAGTCTGCTTTCCTTTAAGGTCATTCATAAGCTGCAGCACAATATATTTACCCGATAAAAATATAATTAATATTAGATATACCCATTCAAAATACTTCAAATTTAAAATTTAACCATTTCACTAAACTTTGTTTATTAAATAACACCATTATACCCTTATCTTTTGCCTTACACTATGAAAACACAATATCTGAAATCTGCAAAAAGTCAAGAATTCTTAAACTCACCAATGATACGAGAGCGTTATAAGCTTTTGCACTAAAGTAAGTGTAGGTACTTCCGCTATCAAACACTATCGGTAGACCTTTTATTCCACTTGTTTTTCCGGCAACAAGTAGCTCAGCAGCTCCTAAGTAGTAGTGTTTTCTGATAAAATTTAAAAGTTATGACAATTTATAATCTGCAAAAAATAAATAAATAAATAAGTTTTTACTCTATTTTGGTTGTTGACATGGGTATCCAGGTGACCCCTGAAGAAGGGACAAATTCATCTCCGAAAAACAAATGTCCGTCTCCTTGCGCGCTAAGACAATGAGCCACCACATTTTTTGTCACACCGAGTTCGTTTAATTGGCGTAAGATGCTTGCTTTGCCTAACCCTAGACCAAGGACTCCATCTGTGTAAGGTGGGTTCATTGAGGCTTCAACTGCTTGATCGTAACCACATCTAAAAGTATGAAACTAAGATGCTATGAGTCATGCATTATTATTAAATAATAGAAAACAAAAAAATAGAAGAAAAAGAGCTGACCCAAATGCAAGACGAGGTTCGACTACAGTTCCATTGGTGTATTTTAAGCGAAACCTGTCATTGACCAAAAGACCGAGAGACGACCCGTGATCGGCATACTGAACTTCGTAGTCACACTGATCCTTCGGAGACTCACAGTTGAGTGTTTCTGGCCAGTGCACAGATGCACACAGTGGGTCCATGCATGTCACAAGGTTTTTGTTAGGCTTATAATGCTTGTGAGGAGCCTACAAAGATTAAGAAAACAATTGCTTGATTGTTGCTTTAAATGTTAAATATACACACATCCAAATACTTTGAATAATAACGCTTACGGTTTTTAAAGATATAAACGCAACGCACTTTTTCTTAGTCATGATTTAAAAGTAATGAATACGTTTATTTGATTATATATATTTACAATACAATACAAAACAAAAGAAACAATGTAATAATACTATTAAAAGAAACAAGATTAAAATTTTCAGAAACTAGAAGAGTTACCGGGAAGCATTTGGTGCAAGGTGCATCACACTGAAGCCAAGTGAGATCACTGCCAGTGTCGAGGTCCAACCAATAAGGTTTCGGTGGATTCCCTATGTTCACTGTCACATAATAGTACCTGCATATACAAGTGGACCTCTTCCCTTTAATCACCAATATTAAACACGAACAATCTACAAAATTCCATTCAATTTACAAGACTCTGCCGCTAATTTAAATGGCATTTTTCACTATTATTCGTTGCTCCTGAAAAGTTTAGTTAGGGAATTAACCCAACTAGGATCACTACTACAGGTTTGTGAGGAGTATTAGTGTAATACCAACCAATATTGTCTCTTTTGCCAACTAAGAGCTCATATAGTTGTTTTTGGTTACCCGGTGAAAAATTCCCAAGCGGGTCGGGCTCACTCAAGCGTGCTTAATTGTGGAGTTCTCCTCTCATCCACAATCAGTGTGCCCAAAACGCGTTGTTATGGCCCAACATCTCTCTCAAGGACAAGACAGAACGATGTGTGATTCGCCTAATGTGTTGAAATCAACCACTTTCTAGTTTCTACCTAAACGTATTTGTTACAGGACGAAAGCTTGACAAATGCCCATTATACCTAGGTGTCATGCTCTGAAATACTCATATTTTCACTCTTTTAGGATGCATAGAATACTCCCACTCAAGAACCAATTTTACGCCACAACTTAGCAAACAAATATACCAACTTTGAACGCAAATTCGGGCTCTTATTCTCACAAGTAAGTTAGAAAAACAACAAGATTTCCATAATCAACAACCGATCTTAAACTCGACAATATGAATGCTCAAGTAATCATGTCAAACATTTATGTGTAGCTTGATGCCAATAATTTTGCATACTAAACAGAATTCCATGATCACTTTTGGAGATCAATATAAAAATTACATAAACTCTGATTCAATAAACCTACAACACATGGAGTGAGTTTTGGAGATCAATATAAAAATCCCGACTAGTCTCCGATTAATCACTAATCAGATGTTCACCGATTATGGCCGATTAATCGATAGGCAGTCAATGGCGGTCCAATTCTGGCCAAATTTCGACCAAACATCATAAATTCTCGCCAATTACTTAAAAAGATGGGTCAATGAGGGGTTAAAAACATGTCTATTTTAAAAAAAAACTACATATAAAAATGTTTGTGTGTACATATATATCTAAAAATTACATATAAAAATTACAATCCCATTAATCCATATTAATCCCGATTAATCACTAGTCAGTACCCCACCGACCGACTAGCGCCTAGCGATTCTTACAACACTACCTAAAAAAGTAACATATAATCTAGTGGATGTCATCATCATCATCATCATCATCATCATCATCATAATCTAGTGGATGTGCAAAAATTAATGGTTGCAAGAGTCGCTAGGCGCTCCCTAGTCGGATTCGGGAGTACTCGGGACGTACTCGGCTTAGGCGGAGTTTACTCGGGGAGTAATGGGCCTAGGTGAACGGTACTCGGGCCTCGGCAGCCTACTTTGTAGCGAGTACTCGGACCTAGGCCGGACCATGGCAAAAATAAGAAAAAAAGCACACATTGATAACAAGGGCAAAAAGGTCCTAAAGTTATAGATATCAAATAAATAAATTCACATGATGAACATCATCAAGAAAAGATAGATAGATACAAACATACCCTGTAGGATAAACATTTCCGGTGACTTGAAAGACGATGGAGGAGAATGATTGGTGGCCGGAAGTTGCAGAAGAATAACATCCGGTTAACAAGAAAAAGAGGGGTAGGATGAAGATGAATCTTGAATGCATGTTGAGTGATCACTTGTTCATAAAGTTTGATCAAAGTAATTATAGACAATGAGTTTGTGATGACTAGAGTAGACCTTGACTTTGTATATGTCTGAAGTAACTGGAGTGAGTTTTGACCACACTATTTCTTATCTTGTTGACAAATAGTTTATGTATGCATATAATAATAATAATAGTTGAGCATAGATATCAAATGAACAACAAGGTAGTAGGTACCGTATAAACATGTGTTTCTTTTTTTTCGATCGGTGTAATGTTTTCTCTTTCAGTTACTATAGCGAGTATCAGTACTGTAATTAATCGAATTAATACCGACTAAATTCCTGCCACGAAGCGTGAGGAAATATCACTAGTATGATTTAAAGTATATGCGATGAAATTCAAACTTAAAATACATAATATATAATAATCTATTTTATTTGTATTATTTATCATCCATGAATTTAATATATATATATATATATATATATATATATATATATATATATATATATATATATATAAATAGGAGACCGCTAAAATGAAAACCACCTCTAGTTGTAAGAACCGTGAGAACTACACCGTACGGGGCGAGGTGGACCAAAATTTTTTTTCATAAACGTAGATGCGTGTATTATAAACACATTTGTAAAAAAAAAATCAAAAAAAAAAATGCTGTGTGTGTAGCTTTGAGCACCACAAGTTTGCGTTTACGGGTACCGTAAACACAAACAAAACTACACACACGACATTTTTTTTTTTGAATTTTTTTTACAAATGTGTTTATAATACACGCATCTACGTTTATGAAAAAAAATTGGGTTCACCTCGCCCCGTACGGTGTAGTTCTTACGGTTCTTACAACTGGAGGTGGTTTTCATTTTAGCGGTCCCCTATATATATATATATATATATATAAAATAAAATAAATTTTTATAAAAAAAATAATATTATATTTTATTTGTACTATTCATCCTCCTGGGATTTATAAACGGGTAGAAACTAAAATTTAAATATAAAGCTTTAAATGAATTGAGCTCAAAAAGTTTATGAGAAAACTAAATAGAGGATATTTTATAGAGTTGATTGAGGTCAAAAAGTTTATGAGAAAACTAAATAGAAGATTTTTTATGGAGTTTGAGAGGAAATTTTTGAAGTGAATGATGAAAGAGGGTTGGATATTTATAAAGTGGGAATGAATTTTTTTTAATATTGTAACAATCATATCACTATTAGAATCCTTTTCCACGCCCGAGATAGTCATCACAAAGAAACTCATCACCACCGTGAAAACGTCGCATGCGGCGGTGTTTCATGGCCATCACACTCATCACGGTCCTGGAATTGCCCAAATTTATTCTCATAGTTTGTACAATTAACATGGTTTATACCGGATCATAACTTAGACAAGAAACCACAAAATATTACTCACTACTCAAACAATCACAATGATCATCAAGAAAAAAAGGAAAAAAATTATACGACGTTAACACTATGAAAATAATTAATGAGAAAAAAGGTAAAATTTTATACTACGTTAACAGTATGAAGATTTCCACATAATGCAACACATGAAAACTACTATATCTTTAATACTAGGGCCACTCAAAATATTGTAGGCTTGAAATAGATAACAAAATTGAGGCCCTTTTTCGCAAAAGAATAAAAGAAAAAAAAATGTTTTGGATCCTATGATTCATATATCATCTTTGTGTATATATAATTATATATCATAAACCTCAACAATCTTAAACCCAAAATCACCTGTATAATATGTTTTTTTTATAGAATTTGCGGCCCTAAGAAAGTGAAGGCCCAAAACGCTTGCTTTAACTCACTTCCATCGAGCCTGCATTAAAAAAAGAAAAGAAAAAAACAACCACCATGTGTAATGCAAAGCTCATCTACCCTTCATAAATCATACCTTTATAATATTGTTCGAGGAACTTATTATAATATAGTATTAAGCATAATCATCACGAACATAAGAAAAGAATGAGCATTGGTAAGTTGACTTGAACACATATTCAAGTGTTAAAACTCTAATTAAACTTTTGACCTGATGGATATTTGAAACCTTCAGGCATATTGATTCTGATGATTGGAAAGTCACCAAATTGCAAAGGGATATGTATTTGAAACCTTCTCGATAGAATTAACTACAAAGTTAACACTAAAGGACATTTATGTGGCAACCAATGATCTAAAAGCATCAAACTTTATTGGTGAAGGAAATGCAGGTAAGACTATGATACGTTGACCTTAGGTTAATACCAATGTCATGTCACATGGTCAATAACTATTATCTAACAAATTATGTTGTTCTAACATTTGCTTTGCAAGCTGTCTTCGACAGACAACATGTTTGGTTGGATATAAGACCCAACTTATAGACATGCATATATTGTTAGTTGATTCCTACTTCCTCAGGGTTTTATTTGAATGGTTATTGATTTGTTTAGGAAAGGTGTCCTTGCAAATGGTCAGAATGTTGTGAACAAGCACATTATTAACGGTGGTGAAAAGATAAAGTTAGAACATGAATCCAATGTCTTTAAATCGGCTATTGATTGTGCTCAGTGACTATGGTTTCTTCACACGTACCCTGGAGGATGCAGAGTTCATCATGATTAAAGGTATCTAAGCCATTTAATGTTGTTTTCTCTAATATTCTGTGGTGATTTTAAAGTTTAGATATTGGCAGATGACGAACATCTCCTCATTATGAACTTTCAAGCGAAGCCAGCCGACAGGATAAGCATAATGTCTAAGAAAGCTGCAGCTATGATATACACAATTTGACTTGGACCTAATCTAAAAGGTCGAGGTATTTTGAATTGGGTGGCTGATATAACTGGTCAACCCAACACAAACCATTTAATAAATGACTAACCTGAACATGACGTATTTAATAAACTGGTTGGCCTGATATCCCGTTTAAGTTTTAGGCTTTTTATTTTGTTTTATGCTTGTATTTAGATTCACGTGTGTTTAGGTAGGTTTGATGTCTTTGACACTACTGAATACATGTTTGGGCTTCACATATTCAACCCATCAACATGAAATCCTTAAACTCACCATCCAACATGTGCACAACCTTGATAGTTTTCAATTAAACTAAATTGTTAGCTTTGTTTGCTCTTAAAGGTTGCGGGGTATGTAGTAATGTCCGAATGTTGCCCTATATCATTGTGTGTGGCATAGACTTCTCATTGTTTTTTGATTTTACACAAATAGTTCACAATCAAATGGCCCAACTAAGCTGGTTAAATTTTGACATTACTGTAATTTATTCATCTGTATATGCAGACATAAGTATTGAAAAGACAACTTTTTTTTGCAAAGAACTGTGAATGAAACTCTTGAGCTTTAGGATCTCGTTGAGATTGTTCCTGAACCCACTGACAAGTGGCAACATATTGGGTCTGATCACTTTAATATATTAGATGCTTTTTATGCTGAGACTCAAAGGTATGCTTACATGTTCCAGAACCATGTATTTGTTACAAGAGTTATGCAGAGAAGGAGTCATCGAGTAGAATTAATCCCCTCATATTGATGGAGAAAAGTGTTTTCAGTGATAGGATGGTATGTTTTATGTTTTATAATTTGAAAAGTTATCAAAATTATTGATTTCTAGCCAGGCCTTGTATTATAATGTTTCTCCATTCTATATGAAAGTTCCCGTTGATATACTAAGTCATAGAAGCAGCAAATCTTTTATTTGGTCATTGGACATTTGTAGCCTAAAAATGAAAACCATCAGTTTTTTTAAACCATTGTAAAAAAATTAACCAACATTCGAGACCATGAGGAAATTTTCTTGGTTTTCGGGTCAAACATGTAAATTGACACTATTACATGAATTGTTTGTCTTCCCAATAAACATAATATTTTTTTGGCATTTCTCTAGGATGGGAGGCTTCAACCATATATAAAATCCGAGTCGATCCCAGAAACCAATGACGAACCAGTGAAGGTGGTGGTTACCAACAACTTAAAAACATGGTTTTGGACTCTAAAAAGAATGGTAATTTATCAAATGCTTGGTTGAACATGCATTTTCTTTTAATATTATAGAAAGTAATCCGAATATTAGTCGCAACCCCCGATCCCTTATCTGTCCCGGGAACGGGCGGACGCGAACTCAGAATTTTGGTGGTATCAGTTGTTTAATTTGGCAGCGAAAATTACATCAGGACCGTAGTTAGGAAATGTTTATCAGAGTAAAACCACCATATTTAATATTAATAATCACATGGAAAAATCCAAGTTTCTTATTACAATACGTTTATAGGGATAAACCCTATTTTATTGAATTTAAAACATCGTCTTTTAGGTAACTTTTATAGCCACATTTTTCCCAAGCCTTCAGTGCTCTCCAGCTGGCTTTTTACTAATTGGCTGTCACATTGTGTTACCTGAAACGCGTTTTAAAAACATTTGTCAGTGGGAAATACTGGTGAGTGAATCCCAGTTTAATCAAGAAACATTTTATCAATTAAAACAGTATTGAGAGCGATCACATTGTTTATTTCTACACAATTACTCATTCAGTACTGTCAATCCTGACTTGTGGGTCATATTACACATTGGCTAACTCGTTGTCCAATGGTAACGTACTGTCGTCCCGACTTACTACTCACAGTGTAGTAAATTTTGTATACAAAACCCCAACATACCGGCAGTAATTGAAGAACTACAAAGACTCAATCACCGCTTAATCACATTGTAAAACATTTAAGGTTTTGTAAAATATTACAAAAAGGTTAACAAAAATTGGATAAACTCACATTGCTATCTTAGACTTCGCGTAAGGGTTTCCTGGGAATAATCTATAATTTACACAAATGTACATAGGTTAGTGTAACAACTCTCATCAAAAGTCATAATTATTAAAATAATTTGTTCAATAGGAAACCCTAATTGAGACACCCAAGTGATTCTGCACAAACCCTAAAATTTTCAGAATAATCAGAATCAGGATCAGGGCCCCTAAAACTCAGGGGGGGTAAACCCTAGTTACGATTATCCATATAAAACTCTGTCAAATTCGAATTTTACGAAGTTGTCAACTCAGCTAGGCTAGTCAAGGACGTGGCTAACCTAGGGTGAATTCGTGTCCCTTGCGCACCGCAAGGGATTAGGCTTACGGTGCGCAAGCCTGGTCAAAATTTACCTATAAATAGAGGGGATTGGGACTGGAATCTGGGCACTGAAACGACGAACAAAGTCGAAATATACACTGAGATAAGCTCTGTTTACTATTAAAGACACACACGATTCACGAAGTGCTGCCGCAATACAGGGTAATAACTCGATCGCTGCTACGATTCAATGTCCGATTGATCAAAATATCCAATGGATGTTTAAGTGCTGCCCACATTAGGGTTATGCTTTGTCATTCGTCATTAATTCGATGGATGTTTAAGTATCGCACTTTGTCATTCGTTGTGAGGGTTTGATCTCGTGAGTTATCGTAAATGCTGTATTAAGTTACTAACCGAATTGTGTGCATGTTATTAATTTAGGTTAAAAGGCTAATCAGTAGGCTAGGCTCTGCTCAAAATAAATTTGCAATGTGAGTCATTCTCTTTTTATCAAATTACTTTCAAAATCATGTTTATTTTCAAAGGTTATAATTACAAGGATTAAGTCTATGTAATCTCCATATTACAGCCGGTATGTGGGGTTTTGTATACATTACTTGATAATCTTCACCATTGGACAACGAGTTAGCCAATGGGTGATATGACCATAGTCACAGAAACGAGTCGAGTGACAATTACCGAGGGTAGTTGGTTGATATAAAAACATTGTAATCGCTCTTAATACTGTATATTATAACAAATGAATAGTTTTAGCAAAATGAATGATTCACTCAGTATTTCCCGCTGACAAAACCTTTTTCAAACATGTTTCAGGTGATCTGTTGTGATCCAGGAAAAGTGCCGCGAAGCACTACAAGCTTAAGGAAGTGGCTCAGTATAAAATAAAGAAACATGTTTTGTAAAATAAAAGATTTCTTCGTGAAATCTCAAGATTGTAAATTACCGGGTTTTATCCCGAGTTGTGAAATAAAATAATCGGGAAATATTTCAGTTTTTAAAAAAGATCCTGAAGAAACTTCCGCTGTTAAATAAATACCACGGGATTTCTGTCTCGCGGCTCCTGAAACGGGTCAAACCGGGTCGGGGGCCGTGACAGAAAAAGGTGGTATCAGAGCCACTGATTTAAGCCAATTAAGTATTTAGAAAATACTTAATTTTTATTAATTGCTATTTTGTGATTATGTGTTTTATTATCTGACTAATTGTGTACAGTATGGGCAGATCTTTATATGCTAGCCACTGTAGCAGTAAATACAAATCTTTAAATATTTTGATTCAAGTTTTAGCACCCTTATTAAATATAAGCCAGAAACCTGATTCAGTAAATAAATAAATTTACAAATAAAACCTAGTATGTTTTCATATTCGGTTGTTTCGTAGTTACCCAATATGAAATAATATTTAAAGGTTTTCTATGAAATTTTGTTATAAAATTTTAAATCAGTAATGGTGTGTATTGATGCATACTATTAAATATAAAAATGGAAATCGAGAAATCGATAGTTTTAATTATATGTGAAATTATATAATTGTTTTGTGTATAATTATTATTTAATCAATACTAATAAAATATATATATTAATTATCAGATGAAAAACGCTAATAATGAACCAGTTAATGAGGTTAATGAATCTGAGCAACAACCGGGGGATCAATATATGACTAGGCAGGATATAGAAAATATCGTTGCTCAAGGGATAGCCAACGCTATTCCAGCAATAGTTGCTCAAGGGATAGCCAACGCTATTCCAGCAATCGTTGCTGCTGTTAAAAATCCAATCGAACCGCAACACATCGTTCCTAGCAAACGTATTTCTGAAGATAACTTCAGTAATAGCGTAAACGGAGGCAATAATCATACTAATAATGAGAATGAACCACGGCAAGCTCCTCCCCCTAAGAAAATGAAAGCTGTAACGCCTGGTTGCACTTACAAAGAATTTCTTACTTGTAAACCCACTGAGTTTGCAGGCAATGAAGGAGCGACTGCGGCACTGCGTTGGTTAGAGAAAACCGAGGCAGTAATTGCCATAAGTAAATGTGCTCAGGATGATCAGGTCATGTACGCGTCAAACCTTTTCAAAGAAGGGGCGCTAGAATGGTGGAACACTGTGCTACAGGCTAAAGAAAGAAATAGGGCTTATGCCATGAAATGGAAAGAATTTAAGAATCTTGTAGAAAGAAAATTCTGTCCCGAATATGAAAAAGATCAAATGGCAAATAAGTTTTTAAACCATAGAATGATGGGTGTAGATTGTCGCGGTTATACTTCGACATTCTTTGAATATGCTAGAGTGGTACCAACACTGGCTTCGCCAGAACCGGTACTCATTTCTCGTTATATTTGGGGATTAATTGGTGAAATCCGCAATATCGTTAAAGCTGCGAGACCTCGCACTATTGACGATGCGGTGGAATTAGCTAATACCCTAACCGACGAACTGGTACGCACTCAAGATGAAAACAGGAAGAAGGAACTGGCTCAGAAAATTACCCAAGGATTTCGTACGGGTAATAATAACAGCTTCAAAAGAAAAGGAACAGGGCAATCTTCAACTTTGCCATTCTGCAAGAATTGCAAAAGGAAACATTATGGAAGATGTAGTATAACCTGCAATTTTTGTAAAATGGTAGGACATCGTGAAGAAGACTGCAGAAAGAAAACAACGATCTGCTATAACTGTGGAGAAAAGGGACATTTTAAGCCAGAATGTCCTAAATTGGTTAAACCAGCAGACAACAAAGCCAAGACAGCCAATGGAGCTACTAAAAAGAATGTCAGAGCATTCCAGCTGACTACTCAAGAAGCAGAACTCATTCCAGATGTAATAGCTGGTACGTTCTTAGTTCACAACATTTACGCAAAAGTATTATTTGACTCTGGTGCAAACCAAAGTTTTATCAATACTTCATTCTGCCAAGCTCTTAATTTACCTTTAACCAACCTTAGGCAGATTTTTACAGTCGAAACGGCAAACGGAAATTCTGTTAGCATAGATAAAGTTTTGCAAAAGGAAAATATAGAACTCTCAGGTCATAAATTCTTTGCAAACCTGTTACCTATGAAATTAGCCGAATTCGATGTTGTTTTAGGAATGGATTGGTTAGTAGCCAACCATGCTCGAATTCTCTGTGATAAGAACTCTATAGAAATTCAAGCACCCACCGGAGAAATAATTATAATTACAGGAGATAAACCCCGTAAGCCCATGAAGTTCATATCAGTAATGAAAGTTGCTAGTTATGAACGAAAGCAAGGAATAGTGTATATGATTTCGGTAATCATTAGCACTAAGGGTAAAGATCTTAAGGAAATACCAGTAGTCTCAGAATACCTAGATGTATTCCCAGAAGAGTTACCAGAGTTACCACCAGATAGGGAGGTAGAATTTAGGATTCATCTAATTCCAGGAACTATACCGATAGCCAAGGCACCTTATCGGTTAGCTCCCACAGAAATGTTAGAACTGAAAAAGCAATTAGATGAATTACTAAGTAAAGGTTTCATACAACCTAGTTCATCCCCTTGGGGAGCGCCAGTGTTGTTTGTAAAGAAAAAGGATGGTTCGATGAGAATGTGTATTGATTATAGAGAATTGAATAAGGTTACAATTAAGAATCGATACCCATTACCTAGGATTGATGATCTTTTCGATCAACTTCAAGGAGCTAGATATTTTTCTAAGATAGATTTACACTCCGGATATCATCAATTGAAGGTACAAGAAGAAGACATACCTAAAACTGCTTTCAGAACTAGGTATGGTCATTACAAGTTTACAGTCATGCCCTTTGGGTTAACGAATGCACCTGCAGCATTCATGGATATGATGAATAGAATCTGTAAACCGTATTTGGATAAATTTGTAATTGTTTTTATAGATGATATACTTATTTATTCCAAAAGTCAGACAGAACATTGTGAGCATTTGCATGCACTCTTAACTTTGTTAAGAAAAGAAAAGCTTTATGCCAAATTCTCAAAGTGTGAATTTTGGCTACAAGAAGTGCAATTTTTAGGACACATGGTGAATCATGCAGGTATTCATGTAGATCTTGCTAAGATAGAGGCAATTACCAATTGGAAGGTTCCGCAAACCGCAATGGAAATTAGAAGTTTTATAGGTTTAGCTGGATACTATAGACGGTTTATTAAGGATTTTTCCAAAATAGCTATACCATTAACTAAGCTAACCTGTAAAGCAGTTAAGTTTGAATGGGGTCCTAAACAAGAAGAAGCTTTTAGGATCTTGAAACAGAAATTAACCAATGCTCCAATCCTAGCCCTACCAGAAGGAACTGAAGATTTTGAAGCTTCAAAACTAGGATTTGGATGTGTGCTAATGCAACGCAAGAAGTAATTGCGTATGCCTCAAGACAATTGAAAAAGCACGAAGAAAACTATACGACTCATGACTTAGAATTAGGAGCTGTAATTTTTGCCCTTAAGATTTGGAGACATTATCTGTACGGAAGTAAATTTACTGTCTATACAGATCATAAGAGTTTAAGATATATATTTGGGCAAAAAGAGTTAAACATGAGGCAAAGAAGATGGATGGAAATTCTAAGTGACTACAACTGTGATATTCAATATCATGAAGGAAAGGCAAATGTAGTTGCAGATGCCTTAAGTCGTAAGTACCATGAGAAACAACGAAAAGTTCGTGCTCTTAGGTTAAATCTACAGTTAGATTTAATAGAACAATTAAGAAATGTTCAGGAAACAGCAATCAAGGATGATGCTGAAGGAATGAAGGGACGAATAAAAGAATTAGAGCAAGGAGCTGATGGAATTTGGAGATTCCACAAAAGCAGAATATGGGTACCTAAGCAGGGAGAATTAAGAAATAAGATTTTAGAAGAAGCTCATAAGTCTAAGTATACCATGCACCCTGGAAACAATAAGATGTACCAAGATTAAGAAAGAATTTCTGGTGGATAGAAGAAGGATATAGCTAGATATGTTTTTAAGTGTCTTACTTGTTCACAAGTTAAGGCAGAACATCAGAAACCTTCAGGTCTACTACAACAATTAGAAATGCCAGTATGGAAATGGGAACTCATAACAATGGATTTTGTTACTAAGTTACCCAAAACCAGAAAAGGTAATGATGCGATTTGGGTAATTGTAGATCGATTAACCAAATCTGCTCACTTTCTACCAATGAAAGAAACCTTTAGCATGGAAAGATTGGCAAAGTTGTATGTAGATAAAGTAGTATCTCTACATGGAGTTCCACTCTCCATTGTATCAGATAAAGATAGTCGTTTCACTTCTCATTTCTGGAAAAGTTTCCAAGAAGCAATGGGAACTCGACTAAATTTAAGTACGGCATACCATCCACAAACAGACGGACAAAGTGAAAGGACGATCCAAACTCTAGAAGACATGCTCAGGGCATGTGTGATAGATTTTGGTGGAAATTGGGACGACCATTTACCATTAATTGAATTCTCCTATAACAATAGTTTTCATTCAAGTATTGAAACTGCCCCATTCGAAGCACTGTATGGAAGAAAGTGCAGAACTCCAGTTTGTTGGGCAGAAATAGGAGAAAGTCAATTGTCAGGTCCCGAGATAGTGCAAGAAACTACTGATAAGATTACTCAAATCAAGGAAAGGCTGAAGACGGCTCGAGATCGCCAGAAGAGTTATGCAGACAATAGATGTAAGCCGTTAGAATTCCAAGTTGGAGACAGGGTACTATTGAAAGTTTCTCCTTGGAAAGGAGTGGTTAGATTTGGTAAGAAAGGAAAGCTAAGTCCAAGATACATAGGACCATTTCCAGTGATCCAACGGATAGGACTAGTTGCTTATCGTTTACAACTACCAGAAGAGTTAGCTGGAGTACATGATGTATTTCATGTATCCAATCTCAACAAATGTCTATCAGACGAATCTTTGGTAGTACCTCTCCAAGATATAGAGGTAAACGAAAAATTTAAAATTTATAGAGAAACCTCTTCAGATAGAAGACAGAAAAGTGAAGTTTCTCAAGCACAAACGACTAGTACTAGTTAAAGTAAAGTGGGATTCAAAGAGAGGACCCGAATATACTTGGGAACTGGAATCAGAAATGAAGCGAAAGTATCCTCAATTATTCCAGTAAATCTCGAGGACGAGATTTTTATTAAGGTGGGGAGAATGTAACAACTCTCATCAAAAGTCATAATTATTAAAATAATTTGTTCAATAGGAAACCCTAATTGAGACATCCAAGTGATTCTGCACAAACCCTAAAATTTTCAGAATAATCAGAATCAGGATCAGG
Source organism: Helianthus tuberosus (assembly GCA_030545235.1). Lineage (NCBI taxonomy): Eukaryota > Viridiplantae > Streptophyta > Magnoliopsida > Asterales > Asteraceae > Helianthus > Helianthus tuberosus. The sequence goes on along the minus strand of CM060415.1, from coordinate 18,485,069 downwards.
GCCCCTAAAACTCAGGGGGGGTAAACCCTAGTTACGATTATCCATATAAAACTCTGTCAAATTCGAATTTTACGAAGTTGTCAACTCAGCTAGGCTAGTCAAGGACGTGGCTAACCTAGGGTGAATTCGTTTCCCTTGCGCACCGCAAGGGATTAGGCTTACGGTGCGCAAGCCTGGTCAAAATTTACCTATAAATAGAGGGGATTGGGACTGGAATCTGGGCACTGAAACGACGAACAAAGTCGAAATATACACTGAGATAAGCTCTGTTTACTATTAAAAACACACACGATTCACGAAGTGCTGCCGCAATACAGGGTAATAACTCGATCGCTGCTACGATTCAATGTCCGATTGATCAAAATATCCAATGGATGTTTAAGTGCTGCCCACATTAGGGTTATGCTTTGTCATTCGTCATTAATTCGATGGATGTTTAAGTATCGCACTTTGTCATTCGTTGTGAGGGTTTGATCTCGTGAGTTATCGTAAATGCTGTAGTAAGTTACTAACCGAATTGTGTGCATGTTATTAATTTAGGTTAAAAGGCTAATCAGTAGGCTAGGCTCTGCTCAAATCTGCAATGTGAGTCATTCTCTTTTTATCAAATTACTTTCAAAATCATGTTTATTTTCAAAGGTTATAATTACAGGGATTAAGGGGCTGTTTGGCAACATCTGAACCAATAAGTGCTGAATGAATAAGAGGTCTGAATGGGTAAGAGGGTCTGAACCAGTAAGTGCTGAACCAGTAAAGTGTTGTTTGGTTGCGCCTCTGAATGACTGTGTAAAATGACATTGTTACCCCTCTCAACAAAACTAAATAGCAACTGTGGCATCCTCAAACAAATAATTCAGCATCCTATCCATCCTATAAAGGGTCATACATCTGCAGAAAAAAAAACCCCATTTCGTTTTCAATCATTCGGTGAATACCCAACAATAAATTTACATCAAATTAGCATCAAGATCGGTGAATACCCAACAATAAATTTTCATCAAAATAGCATCAAGAAGAACCTGTGGTCAAGAAGGTGCAGCGGCGGTGCTAGCACCGTCTGCGACGGCGGAACCGGCTGTGGAGGAGGAGGCGGCCGTGGAAGAGGCGGTGTGGAGGAGGAGGCCGGCCGTGGAAGAGGTGGTGTGGAGGAGCCGGCTGTGGAGGAGGAGGAGGCGGAGGAGGAGGAGGCGGCGGTGGAGGAGGCAGCGGTGGAGGAGGCAGCGGTGGAGAAGGAGCTGCTATGGAGAACACCTCAACAACGCGTCTTCGCAAACGACAGGGGTAGATGTGTCTTGTTTTTCATTCAGATCCATTCAGCGTTGTTTTAGATCTGACTGATTCAGAGCCATATTCAGCCATTCAGATGTTTTGTTTTGTTGAACCAAACACGTTTAACCTCTGACCGATTCAGAGGTTGATTCCATTCAGATGCAAACAAACAGCCCCTAAGTCTATGTAATCTCCATATTACAGCCGGTATGTGGGGTTTTGTATACATTACTTGATAATCTTCACCATTGGACAACGAGTTAGCCAATGGGTGATATGACCATAGTCACAGAAACGAGTCGAGTGACAAATACCGAGGGTAGTTGGTTGATATAAAAACATTGTAATCGCTCTTAATACTATATATTATAACAAATGAATAGTTTTAGCAAAATGAATGATTCACTCAGTATTTCCCGCTGACAAAACCTTTTTCAAACATGTTTCAGGTGATCTGTTGTGATCCAGGAAAAGTGCCGCGAAGCACTACAAGCTTAAGGAAGTGGCTCAGTATAAAATAAAGAAACATGTTTTGTAAAATAAAAGATTTCTTCGTGAAATCTCAAGATTGTAAATTACCGGGTTTTATCCCGAGTTGTGAAATAAAATAATCGGGAAATATTTCAGTTTTTAAAAAAGATCCTGAAGAAACTTCCGCTGTTAAATAAATACCACGGGATTTCTGTCCCGCGGCTCCTGAAACGGGTCAAACCGGGTCGGGGGCCGTGACAGAAAAAGGTGGTATCAGAGCCACTGATTTAAGCCAATTAAGTATTTAGAAAATACTTAATTTTTATTAATTGCTATTTTGTGATTATGTGTTTTATTATCTGACTAATTGTGTACAGTATGGGCAAATCTTTATATGCTAGCCACTGTAGCAGTAAATATAAATCTTTAAATATTTTGATTCAAGTTTTAGCACCCTTATTAAATATAAGCCAGAAACCTGATTCAGTTAATAAATAAGTTTACAAATAAAACCCAGTATGTTTTCATATTCGGTTGTTTCGTAGTTACCCAATATGAAATAATATTTAAAGGTTTCCTGCGCGGCCCGCCTCAGCTTAAAAATCAGGTTTTTATTTATTTTTAAATACTATTTTAATGTATTTCGGGCTCTGTTTTCACATACGGGGTGTGTTTAAAGACATATTGGGACATTTTAAAATATACTAGGGTGTCGGAAATATTATGAGGGTGTCGGTTTTACTGAGGGTTGTTACAATATTTGACCCATTGATGTGCGTGAGTGTTATTAGTTTTTAATGTATATGTTAAGCCCATTTTAACACTTTTTAGCCAAGTTTTAAATTTATAAAACACGATATTTACTAACACTAAACACACATATGGGCAAGTGCACCCATCGTGAGCGTAGTATAGTGTTGGTAAGATACCGAGGTCGTCCAAGGACACAAGAGCTTTTAGTACCGGTTTATCCTCAACGTCTAATCAAATCAAAAAGTTTAGAAAAATGTTTTAAACTAAGAAAAATAAAAACTAACTAAAATGCTGAAAATAAAAATAAAAATAAAAACAGATAGACAAGATGAATCACTTGGTTCTGACTCGTGTTTAGTGTAACCTTTGATTATTTCCGCACTTTTGCACTTATTTAAGAGATTATCTTAGTTATTGTAGTAGGCCCCTCTTTTGAAGGTGACGTTACCCTCAACCCAGTAGTTTGAGTCAGCAAGGATACAATCCTAAAGGGTCGGATTATTGAAAGATAATTAATTAAGTTATTAATGCAAATTATGGTAGGCCCCTCTTTTGGAGGTGACGTTACCCTCGGCTAAGTAGTCTGAGTCAGCAGGGATACAGTCCTAAATAGCCGGGTTATAATATTAATAGTAGTTTAACTTATGAGGGGATCAAAGAGTTTGGACCCCCGCCATCCAATACCGTTAAGCATTGAAGGAGGTCCTACTAAATTTGACCCAGGTCCCTTGCAGGATCTCTAAACGCTGAACAACGGCAAGACTCTTACCAAACCGTTCCCTTAACCCCCGACCAGGTAGCCAACATACCTCCATATAGACCGTGGAGATATGAATGGTGAAAATCTTTTATTTTATATAGACAGTAAAATAATGCCAAGACACCACGGACAAACGATAAGGAAGAATCACCTTCAACATAAGAAACTAGTTATTAAAGTCATTAATACAAAACCAAGTAAAAAGTGCGAAAAGATTAAAAATAAAAAGTATTACACTAGACACTTGTCTTCACCAAGTGATGTAAGAGACTTAGGCAAACATGGCCTTGATTGTCAAGAACTCTTACGATCAATCTTGGATCCCGAGACGACTCACACACTCTATGATGGACAATGGATGATGGTGGTGGATGATGGTGTTATGGTGGTGGTAGGTGGTGGGTGAAGTGTGAGAGAGGTGGTGTGCCAAGGGATGGTTTGAGCTTGAGCCAAGCACTCCTATTTATAGGCTGAACAGAAGCTCGGGCACGGCCCCGTGTCCACATCCTCTCTTTCTTCATTTAATGCAGCTTGTCTGTATTAGTTGACCACGCCCCCGTGTCCGCTGAGCACGACCCCGTGTGCAGAAGAATATTTGTACTATGAAGATTTGCCTGGATTCTACGAATCTTATAGTTCACAACGGCCCCGTGTCCGCTGAGCACGGCCCCGTGGTGGGCAATAGAAGCTTCTACCACTTTGTCTTTTCTGCTGACACTTGGGCACGCCCCCGTGCTGGCTGAGCACGGGGCGTGTTCAGTCTTCTGTCTTCTTGTTTTGCTTGGGAAGATGCTGTCGTGGGGTCGGGCATGTCACGTTTGTTCCTTTCCTTGTATTTATGTTAGATTTTGCTGTCTTTTTGCTTCTTTTGTTAATTTGAGCTCATTTAATCCTGAAAATACAAAAGGAAGACAAAAGCACACTTTTTCCAACATTAGTACTAAAAAAGGGTTAGTTTTATGCCACAATTGATGTAATTTATATGTTGCATTTTGCACACATCACCCATTTATACATGGATCTTACCATGTTTAATCTTGGTTTTACATTTCTACTAGAGATCTATGCATCATGGTGTGGACACTACAAATAACTAGCCCCAATCTTAGAAGAAGTGGCTTGCTCATTCGAGTAGGATCTAGGTGTTAATCATCGCAAAACTCGTAAGTCCTCGCTTGCTTTCTCCTTTGTAGAGGTGGTAAGACTGGCAATGGTGATTGAGCGAGTCTATAACATATAAACTTTACGCCCAAAATTTTAAATGGCCCCAAATCATAATTTGTTCTATTTTTAACAATTGTTATTTGTTTCTTAATTCTTGATATCATATTATTATACTAGATATATTCATATTTAACTTCCAACTGGGTCCCATCCCTAGAAAAAGGGGGCACTTTGTTACGCTAATAAACTTTCTAAGACTAAAGTGTCAAATTTAAATTTTGCTTTACGGCCTGAAATAGGTTGGGTAAGTTTGCTTTGGGTTGGGTAACGTGTCAGAACCGGTAGACGTAGACCATCTTGACAATTATTTATTTCTAATACGTGTGTGGCATATATATATATATATATATATATATATTGTATGATGGAACCAAAAAGAACATTCCAAGCGAGTCATTTGATGTTAAAAGGTTACCAGACCCGAACTGATCTTTAAATCTTCAAGTGGTAAACTTGGGCAACATGAAAGACACATGAAAGACACAGGACAAAGGAGGACTTGATTAACTTCATTTAAAAGAATCACGTAGTCACTTTCGAGTTGACTTCTTTGACAAACTTTAAAGAAATCTTGTTTTTTTTCACTCTTATGTAGTTGGCTATGCACTCTTGTAGAGACATTAAGTTAAAATTTAAGGTTTTTGCATTCAAATGTATAGCAAATTTCTATTAAAAATAACTTACGTGAAACTGTTACGCAATGTGTGTCAAAAAAAAATATAAATACCCGCAACAACGCGTGGACATTCCCACTATTATAACAATGACGGTTCAGTTTTAATCAACCAAAAACAACCTTTTTATTGTTTTTGTTGAGTCAAACCGGACGCTTGTTGATGCCGTTTTGTCATATCACGACTCTATTTTTTGTTGTTTTCTCTTTCGTTTGCCAACGGTACGGTATTTGGTCGAAATTGGTGTTGTTTGTTATACTAGTGACATAAGTCTTCATGATTATCAATCAATATAAAAGACGGATTGGTACTCTTTTAGGCCTATCTGGTCGGTAATATAGTTAAACAACTTCCGATTTATTTGTCGGTTTAAGGGTTGAATTATGTTTCCGCCTGTATTGTCGACTCCGCTGCAACGCGCGGGTTTTCCACTAGTTATAAATCCAAAGCACATCTCTTACTTTTACCCTACACAAATTAGACAATGAAGTAAAAAATCAGGGCAAGAATGAAAATATTTGAATTGTATGAGAAAAAAAAAGAGGTAAAGAAAAACAATAAATTACGTAATTAGGCCACACAATAACACTTCTCTTAAAATTTGTAATTTGTGTTTGCCCACCCTTTTACTCTTCTCCTAAAATATATGTCAGAATCCAAGTCACACATACTACAATAAACATATATATATATTTTTTTAAATTAAACTTCATTAAAACAACCTTCGACCTAAACAGGCAAAAGGCCAAACAATAAACATATACACTTGTTGCCTTTTATTTTCTGATGACGGGGGTAGCCCAAGATTGAATAAAATGGCTAATTGCGTAAATGCTTAAAGGGTTAAAGGGTTCAAGGCTTAAAAAGCTGTGAGGAAGGGAAAAGCAACACGGAAACAGTAGCCAGTCACATCCAGGGATTGCTTCACCAACCCACAGCCGCAAAAGCAATGCAGGTCTGCAGGAATGCACGCTATTATCCGGGGGACTAAAGGCTTCAACCCCCGAAAGGGTAAGCCCCTCACTGCAAGAAGGATCACTAGTCAAATGAATTCTACTTCGGGAAATGTCTTCTCCTATAAATTGACACTTCATTTACTTCAAGAGACATCTCCTGGCCAGCTCTGATTCTCTAATCTCTGGTCATTCACATTGAGTACTTGCTTACAAGCGAGTCACTCCTTTTCACACATACAACACACATTCTATTTGCTCCCACATCCAAATCTGGATACAATTCAGAGAAGGATCTCCAGCAAATAACAAAAACTAACTAGTGAACCTCCTTCCGCGTTTTGCAAAACGTGGGGGGACCCCACGACCTGCGTTAGGCAAAGTTGAACCCTTCAACCCTTTTGCCTAACCAGCCCAGCTACTACCGTTGGTCTTGTATTTGTTGCATCAATCGATGGCCCCTTTTTCTCCTGTAAAGTCTCTGGGCTTGCAGGAGACAAAATATTTATATGAACAGATCTGAACTGATGCCTCTTGATGAAACACAACTTGTCTAGACGGAATACTCCTTTGATTTGACAAGTCATGAACATCGTCCTCCCTTGACTCATGTGTTTTAAGAGGGGGCTTACTACGAGCCACAGATAGAGTCTTAGAGTGGGTATCATTTGATTCATCATACTGTCGATTAAGAGCTCGAGTAACAGCATAATCTATTATTGCCTGCAGTTCTGCTCCAGTTACATTAATTCTGGTAGTATCATTGTTCTCCTCCATGTGGCTGTTAACTTCATCTAATCCAGCCATGTAGCTTGATTACTACACAAATATTAACAATGATTTATTCAGAGGTTTTTATGGAATCACCATCTTTGACGATTCATCAACTATGGTAATATAAACCATATTGATTAACTTGTTAGTTATTTTTAATTAGTATTTTCCATTATGATTTATCCTAGTCATAAAACATTAAGGATATTAAAGTGGCGCAAAAGGCCTAGTCACAATGACAGTTCTAAATTTTATAAGCCATGATTTCAGAGAAACGAGGCATTAAGGTTTGAATCAAGTTCATTACCTTCTCTTGATAGGGAGTTGTAGACTTCAACTGTCTTTTGTCTTTTAGGACAATAGATATAGCCCGTGGGCATTTCCCTTCTGAGGGATGGTTATAATATGATCATCTTCTCAGATGCTATTAGTCGAGATCGTATGGATCCTACCGACTATTACGCTTGGACCTGGTCCAACATTTTTAGACAGGAGGTCAAAGACCACCACTGTCATTGTCTTATCAGACAACAAGTTTAGCCCGTAGGCACTTCATCACTATCGGATGTTTATAATGTGATCATCTTATAGGATGACACAAGCCATGATTTCTAAATCACTAGGCTAGATAAGAAAATTGGAAGAATCTAATATAAGGATGACTGTTGTGATTTTCTCGAATCACATTTGTCAAGAGTGCTAACACGTTCTTAGGTGTTAACAAGGATTTGAATCTCTTGAGTAGGTTTCACCATCTTGGCCGCGTAGGCTAGGTTTCACCTTTAAGATTCTCTTTAAAAATGTATACTGGCAGGAAAGTAAGGATATTTATTTTACTCAGGATTTTTATCATAAATCCTAATTTGTAAGTTAATATTAGCACAAATGGCCTAGTCGCGTGGACAAGTTATATTTATAAGCCATGATTTCAGAGAATCAGGGCAATTTATATATTAGTAATGGCACAAAAGGCATAGTCACGTGGACAAGTTTAATTTATAAGCCATGATCGTTTGGGATCGGGCTTTTAGGTGTGAATCAAAATTCATTATTTTTCTCGACAGGGAGTTGTAGGCTACCACTGTCTTTAGTCTCAGAGGACATTAATTATAGCCCGTAGGCAATTCCCTTCTAAGGGATGTTATTTTCCATTTATTTCATATTTCATGTTTAGAATGAAAACTTAGTTTAATCCATCCATTATATGAAAATAAAAGTACAGAGTTGCCCTAAGCGGGTCTTTGAAGGGATAATGTGTCCTCGAAGGGACTGAAAGATGAATATGTCCTTATAAGGACTATTAAGGAAACGATCTTCAGCAAGAGGAGTTTCTTCTTCATCACTTTACTTTCGAATGTTCCCTCCCTGGATGCTCGTTTCATTCTAGCCGCGGTACGAAGCTCAGCATTTCAAGGCTCCGGATGTGGAGAATTTCTAATACAGCTTCTTCGCTTGGCGACATATCCAATATATACAAAAAAATTTGAAGCAAAATTTACAGATTCGGATTGAGAGTAATCCTATGTTAAGTCTAGACTCAGAAGGTCAAGGAATGTGCTAATGTGTCATTGAGATTAAACACAAAAGGCTAGTGTTTAATTCACTCAATGTTGGCTCTGATACCAACCTGTCACACCCCGATTTCCACGTGTCAACAGTGGGCCCGGTAGGGGAGTATCGTGACGTAGTTGGTAACATCATGGTCAAACAACACAATATATAAATGCACAGCGGAAGCAAAAGATAAATATATTACATTCCGAATATAAGTAATGTCAAAGTATTACAACGGAAAGTAAATGATCCACAGGCGGATCAATAAAAGAAAAGAAAACTGTTCAACAGACTTCAGGCATCTAGAACTTGCAAGATTCCTTATTAACGCCCTGAGCTTCCAGCAAATTTCGTTCAGTACCTGTCACTTAACCTTTTTGGAAAATACGTCAGTTTACACTGGTAAATACAATTAACTGACTCATTTTGGAAAAAGAGTTTGAAAAGTGATTCGAGTGCAAATGACACAAAATATCTTGACACATTGATTAAAATGCACAGAGGCAAAATTAATCTTTTATAACTTAGGACAATTTTATTAATAAAAATCTTGTATCCGATTTACATGGTTGTCCAACATTTAGGGCCGGTGATTATACAATACAAGCCGGACAAGATTAATCGACACACCACAAATATAATCTCACAAGAAGACACCCTTACGAGTGAGTATACGTTATACATATGCAACAGGAGGTGTTTTGTCTACTCCTTGTGCTTACGTCGTGGCCATTCACTTTTTAAAATGAGCCAAGGATATCCAGGACACGGTCATTAACCCCCAATGTTATTTGTTATCAATCAATACAGATTAAAACGGGATTATGCAATTTAATCATCTCCGATTAAAAGGTTTCTACACCCGACCAAGCGGTATTTTTATAATACCGTATCCCAAGCCCGTATAAGGGAAAATAAGTTAAAAGTATTTACCTGAGCTAGCAATGCAATTTATACTCAGCCATATATTCTAATCAGCAAGCACAAGTACTTCTACTGGGGCTCTCAATCTGGAACGAAGGTTTTATTAACCTATTAGATTCCTAACGGGTCTTATTTAAGTCGTAACTTAGACCGGTTAGTTTTAAGGAAGGTTTACAGTTCAAACGCATGATTAAGCGAAGACCGGAATAGAATGTGATTTAGACCCGAAAAGTTTGAAGACTTGTATAATATGGGTAAACTAAACACATTCTGGATTTTGAGATAAAAAGGATAAAGTTTGACCCGTTTCGGGTAATTTATGCAAATTAGTTACATAAACCGAACCGAACATGCCAGAGGCGTAACGGGTAACCATATGGGTCCTAAACAGGTTTCCTAAGTTAATTATGCCTCAAATATGTTGTGACATCAGTAAGATGTCTCTCATTATGCCCGAAACGTTTTTTAAACACAAACTAGGCCCCGTAGGGGTAGTTTGGTCATTTAAAAGGTTATAAAAGAGTTTAAGTATTTACTGTAACACCCTAGAATTTAAACCCTTGATTTAAATAAAATATAGTTAAGTACATGACTTTCATTTACAAAATTTAATTAAAACCATGACCCGAGTCGAGGGATGACCAAGATACAAAATTATCAACTGTTTAAAATGTATTAACAACCATACACAAAGACTACAAAATATCTAAAACGTTGCGGAAGCTTCAAAATAGAGTGTTCGGTTCTTAGTCATGTCGCTTGATCTTCACCCGTAAGACTTGTCGATTTACCTATGGTCAAAACCAGATAAAACATTAGTTTTGACATTAACGTATACTATAAACACAAATTTGAACGTTACATTTATATAACAAAAACATAAACAAGTTTCCTGGATCCACCGTAAATTACGGTATCACCGTAATTTACGGTGATCCTTGACTTTTCCTGGTCACCGTAAATCAGTAAATAATTACCGTAACCATTCTGACCTATACCGTAAATTACGGTATCACCGTAATTTACGGTAGGTCCTGGAAATCTATGTTTTGATTTCTTAGTTCATTTCCTTCAAAACAAATTTCGGAAATTGCCTTGCAAACAACCCATTTCATCTAAAACTAGTATTCCTAGCATGTAATAAATATTAACCAATAGCATAGAACAATCTAACATATTTCCGGAATATGATTTATGTTTTACTCGATTAATTGACCCGTTTGGCTCGTCTACGAAATCCATTCCTATGACGACTACCAACGAGTACCATCCGAATTTAACAATCAATATAGCGACTTCATCGCGTAACCAAAACAACTCTTATTCAAGGATTCGACTACACACTAAAATCATCAAGCTTAATAGTGTAACGGGTCAAGTTACATACCTTATCGCACGCCCTTCAACCGTGAATCCCCGCCGGCTTGTCCACTTGACGTTCCGGTATCTTGTCCTATAGAGTTCAATTCAATACTTGTTTAGAACTCTTTTCATATCATAATTCGCATAATACACCGAACATCATGATTATGCGTTTTAACTCGAAATTTCAAATTTTCAAGCCTTCATAGAGGCATTTCAACAAACACTTGATATGCAGAATTTTTATATCTTTAGAAATCAACTTCTTAGCTTGCTAATTAGCTATCTTGACAACAATAGAGCCCTCCTATAGTGTTCTAAGTATCATATCTTTCTGGAATCACTTCCAACAATCAAATTACACTAGAATAACCCTTCTTAACCCTAGTGTTCATCATCTTTATGTAAAACTCACAACCCACCTTCAAGGTGTTCATAGAACTTTCTGAATTGGGTCATGATTTCTCAAATAGTTAACTAGGTTTTAACTCTAAACACCTAATCAACTTTAATCTAACCAAATAACACACATGCAAGCATCAAATTTCAGATTTCCAAAATCATGAGAATTTCAAACAAAGGTTTTAACACGAATTTTTACATACCTTATGATCCTCTTGTGATGAGGATCGATAATTTAAACTCAGATTCCGTTTTGGATTAGAATTGCATCTTCAATTTAAGGGATTTGTGGGTTTTAGGGTTCTTGGATAGGGGGTGTCGCCCCCTGCCTTCTTCTGGTCGACCAACACCATGTTTGGGGTGTTTGGTTTATTTTATTTGTCCCACTTTTATTTAAGTTTTTAGAGTTAACAACTATGGTCCCTCTATTTTGTTCAAGATATAGTTTTGGTAGCTTTTAATCACTCTATAAGCTATTTCTAGACTAGTTAACTAACTTGGTTAAAATTCTTAGTTAGTAACCTCTCATTTATTTAAACCTTACTAATTCCAGTTTAAGGTTTTACATTTTTCGGGGTGTTACATTTACCTGAGTTACAGGTCTGATATAATCAGCAAAAATACTTATTTTGATAAGTTATAACAGTAGGATAAAGTATATATGTGAAATTCATCAATTATAACCAAACTATGCACCGAAGGGGCATTTTGGTAATTTCACATAAGCCGTAAAGCTCAAAACTGAAGTCTGAGTTAAACAACTTTTGATTACTGTTAAAACATTATAAATTACCTAAAATATCAGTAGGTATCAACCCGTTTATGTCTAAAATAGTTCTAGTACATACTATGCGTTAAAAACGCTTAGAAAGGCGATTAGGAGCCGTTTCTGGGTTACGTACATAAAGCTGATATTTTTATTATTCCAAAAGGCTTAAATTAATTTATTTATTATTTAAGATCAGTAGCAAAAGGTTTGGAGTCGTTTAGATATGTAAAACTCATTTTATAGCCCGTAAGGGCAAAACCGACAATTACCGGATTAAGCCTACGACTATAAGTTATGCTCAGCCTAAAATTAAATAAAAATCTTCAAAAATCCCAAAATAATATATTACATCAGTGGGTAATAAGTTTGATATCAAAAAGTATGTTTAAATACGCTATATGCTAATTACGCCATTTTATTAACATAAAGCTTTCAATTTGCGCTAATGAGCATAACTCTCAATCTATACTTCAAACTGATGTTAAACTTTGTATACATGTTTATATATCAGTAATTAAAGTTTCTACACTTTTACATTTCCAAAAATCATGTTTTAAGGTAATAAGGGCATAATGGTCAACATATGAGCAATTAACGGAAACGCGTAAACGAATGGGTCAATCAATGAACCAACCACAGAGGGTTATGCTAACATGTAGCCTGGTCCTAAGGAAGCTCTAAGGCATTTCCAAATCATACTAAAGCGGGTCAGAACTGAAGTCAAAGCAAAAGTCAAAGCTTTGCGACTTTCGGTTCCGAACCGGGTCTAATCAGAAAGTTGTCGAATCAAACAAGCTTAGACCAGTTCTTATGCTTATTATCAAGTTATATGAATGATAAAATAGGTTACATGCCTTTTACATCGTTAATTATGCGTTAAACGAAAGATTACATTTCTGTTGACTTTTTCTAATCATCTTTGACTCGACAAATGACCTAGTTAGGATGGAAATCAGTGGATGCCCTTTTAAGGGTTTAAAGCCCACATAATTACCAACTTATAACTATCTTTGATTCGACTAATCACTGGACCATTAGTGATTAATCTTAAAGTCAACCGTTAATTACGACGGTTTGACTTTTAAGCTAAAACTAAGCTAAAACTTAATCAAGAAAGGTTTAGCAACCTTACCAAGGTCCTATGCACGAAATGTGATCACTTGAGGCTGCTTGGGAGCTCCAGAATTGATCAGGAATGCAAATGAAGGTGTGAGGAACAATGTTGCAACTTCGTGGCTTTATATAATGATCAAATCACCATAACTTGTTGACACACAAGTCTACCATTGACCACAAATCACCAACACATGTCCCTAATGTCCTAGGAGGCATTTAGGGGTCGCACATGAAGTGAAACATCCGTTTTGGGTCGAGTTTTCGCGTATACAGCAGGCTGCTGCCTTTTTCTGGTTCTGGGCACCTGATGCGGCCCGCATTAGATTTAACTAATGCTGAAGCGGGCCGCCTGGCCCCTAAATATAGATTTTTATTTTTCTTTTGTTTTGCAACTTGACCTTTGGCTTCACGAAGGGGCAACCGGGGTTATATCTTGCATTTTGACCCCCTTATGATTACCCACAAGGGCTTTAGGACTTATACCCACTTTGCCAAGTCCCTGAACGCTTCCGGTTAACCCGAAAAGTCTAAATTTTCAATGTTAACGCTTTAACCCCTCGCACACGAATTTGATCATAACTTTCTCATACGATAACGAAACTTTACGAAATTTATATCGTGCATTCTAGTGAGCATAACCAACAGTTACAAAGCTTCGGGTTTGTCAAAAGGTCACTCCGAGGTATAACTTAAACATGTTGACACATTTAACCCCTGTAGTTTGTAATCTCTCACTTTTAGCTTCGCATGATCCATGATTTATTCGTTTGAAGGTATGAGCATCATGTAGGGTTAATGTACAATATATTCATTCACTGTTTGACATTTAGAACTCGTATTTTCATATACTTTTCAAGTTTGTCAACTTTAGTCCCTCTAGGGTATTCTTCCACAAGTTCAAGCTTATGACACGTGTCAATACATTATAGGACGTGAATTTTCGAGGTGTTACACATAGCAACCCTTCAACCCTCTCAGGAAGCCTACATGGTTGAAGGTGAAAGCTCAAACAGTGAAGAAGACAGGCAAAGGTTGGTCATAAACCCTAAGTACCCTGAGCAAAGAATAAGGGTCAATCCAAACCTTTCTCAAGAGACCCTTTCATACCTTGAAAAATTGCTAACACACTACAGCGATGTATTCGCTTGGTGTCCAGAAGATATGACCGGGATCCCTTGGGACATTGCCGAGCATGAGTTGAGAATACCACCGGATACCAAGCCTGTGGTCCAAAAGAAAAGAAGCCCGGCACCTGAGAGAAGTCTGGCAGCCTGCCAAGAGGTTAAAAAGCTCGTGTCGGCCGGTATTCTCCGAGAAGTCAAGTACCAATCATGGGTTGCAAACCCAGTTATGGTCAAGAAGCCAGACAACTCTTGGAGGATGTGCATAGACTTTAAGGATCTTAACAAAGCTTGTCCTAAGGATTGCTATCCACTACCGGAAATTGATCTCAAGGTTGACTCCCTCACAGGTTACTCGTTCAAATGCTTTCTTGATGCATACAAAGGTTATCACCAAATCCTCATGAAGAAAGAGGATGAGGAAAAGACAGCCTTTCACACGGAAAAAGGGATCTTTTGTTATCAAAAGATGCCTTTCGGCCTCAAAAATGCTGGAGCAACCTATCAACGGCTCGTTGACAAAGCCTTCGAATGCCAAATTGGCAAAAACATGGAGGCATATGTCGATGACTTGGTTATTAAAAGCAAGACGGAATATCAAATGCTCGATGATATTCAAGAAACTTTCAAGAACCTCAGAAAGGTTAACATGAAGCTTAATCCGGAGAAGTGTTCATTTGGATTCGAGGAGGGAAAATTCTTGGGTCACATTGTCGGAAAACAAAGCATCAAAGCCAACCCTAACAAAGTGAAAGCCGTCCTTGAAACCAAGCCACCAAAGACAAAGAAGGAGGTTGAAAGCTTGAACGGGAAGCTTGCAGCCTTGAAGCGTTTTACCTCAAAGTTGGCCGAAAGATCTCTGCCCTTCTACAAAACGCTCAAGAACTGCTCAGATAAGAAGGATTTCAAATGGACTGAAGAAGCTGAAGAAGCTTTCAACCAGATGAAGCAACATCTAGCTTCCCTACCAGACATTGCGGCACCAAAAACCGGGGAGTTAATATCGGTGTACCTCTCAATCACGGACGAGGCCATCAGTGCAGTCCTCACCATTGAGCGAGACAAGGCCCAGGTACCCGTTTATTTTTTCAGCAAAACTTTAAAATTAGCTGAAACGAAATACCCTCCCCTTGAAAAACTTGCCCTAGCCCTAGTTCAAACAGCTAGGAGCCTTCGAAGGTACTTCCAAGCACACCCCATACAAGTGGTCACCGACCAACCTATTAAGAGTGTGCTTGAAAAGCCTGAAAACTCGGGGCGATTAGCCAAATGGGCCATAGAACTGGGTGAACATAACATCACCTATGTCCCAAGAAAAGCTATCAAGGCCCAAGTCTTGGCTGATTTCATTGTGGAAGTTCCACACCAAACAGCCACTGAAGTAAACACTACCACCACTGAACCTTCCAACCCTGAAGCCTGGAAGCTTTTTACCGACGGGGCTTCAAGCGTTGAAGGGTCAGGGGCTGGGTTAATTTTGATCAACCCAAAAGGTTTGGAATTCACATATGCTCTCCGTTTTGATTTCCAGACCACCAATAACGAGGCTGAATACGAAGCACTAATAGCCGGCCTAAGGCTGGCCAAAGAAATGAAGGTTGAAAAGCTTGAAGTGTTCACGGATTCGTTGCTAGTTTCAAGCCAAGTGAATGACAGCTACATAGCTAAGGAGCCCAACATGAAAAAATACAGAGAAAAATCCAAGGAACTGATGAGTACCTTCCAAGCATGTAACATCAAACAGATCCCCAGATCTCAAAACAAAAAGGCCGATGCCCTAAGTAAGCTTGCATCTCTCACTTTCGCCCACCTCACCAAGAAGGTACTGGTAGAAGTGTTGAAGGCCCCATCCATTAATGAATTGGAGGTTCAAGACGTGGTTACCAAAGAAGATCCAAACTGGATGACTCCCATAAAAAAGTTCCTCAAAAATGGTGAATTACCCAATGATCAAGTGGAAGCTAAAAGGGTTGAAATCAAGGCAAGGCAATACATACTACAAGGAGAAACCCTTTACAAAAAGGGTTACCTTGCTCCCTTGCTAAGATGTGTCGGTCCCGAGCAAAGTAAGTATTTGATCAAGGAAATTCATGAAGGTGTATGCGGAGCTCACTTTGGAGCTAGGTCGGTAGTTGCAAAGCTCATGAACCTCGGATACTTCTGGCCTTCAATGCATCGCGATACAGCCGAAGAATTGAAGAAATGTGATGCTTGCCAGATCCATGCACCGATCCCAAAAAGTCCCAAGCATGATTTAGTCCCGATAACCTCGGCATGGCCATTCCATAAATGGGGAATGGACATTGTTGGTCCATTTCCCCCAAGCAAAGGAGGGGTAAAATTCTTGTTGGTGGCAGTAGATTATTTCACCAAGTGGCCTGAGGTCAAACCACTTGCTAAGATCACAGGAAAGCAAGTCATTGACTTTGTCTGGGAGAACATCATTTGTCGTTATGGATTGCCGGGAGTACTTGTCACTGACAACGGAAGGCAATTTGCTGAGAAGCCTTTCAGCGTTTGGTGCAAAGAATACAAAATCGATCAGGTTTTTAGCTCAGTGGCTTACCCGCAATCAAACGGTCAGGTGGAAAGAACAAATAGAAGCATAGTAGAAGGCATCAAGACAAGATTGGGAAGATACGAAAGCAACTGGCTTGAAGAATTGCCTAGTGTCCTATGGGCAATTAGAACAACCGAAAAAACAAGCCATAAGAAAACACCTTATAGCCTGGTATTCGGATCCGAAGCTGTGATCCCCGCTGAGATAGGAGTTGTAACCCAAAGAATTGTCAACATGGATCCCGAAACAAACCAAAAAGAGACCATGTTGAATTTACAACTCCTAGAGGAAGCAAGAGATCAAGCCGCAATTCAAGAGGCAAAATACAAGCAACAAATGGAGGCTTACTACAATAAAAAAGTCAAGAATGAACGTTTCAAGCCAGGGGACCTGGTCCTCAGAAACAACGAAGCCAGCAAGAAGGAAAATCAAGGAAAGCTTGGCCCAAAATGGGAGGGTCCATACACCATCCTTGAAGCATACAAGGGTGGATCCTACAAGTTGGCAGATTCAGAAGGCAAAAGGCTTCCAAGGCATTGGAACGACAAAACCCTAAAAAGGTTCCACGTTTAAAAAGTTTGGTTTGTATCAAGTATCGCTTGTATTTGAACAACACTATGAATACCTTTTGTAAGAAGCAAGTATTACTTGAATGAATGAAGTTGTTTTGTCAAACTTGTCTTTCTATCCTAAGATCAGGTTGAGAACCTAGCAAAAAACTCCATGGCAAGGGCCATGTAAGGGGATGAGCTCCCAGGCCACATCGCTCAATAGGTTCAAGGGTTAAAAGAACCTATATAAGGGGTGAGTTCCTAAATCAATACAACTCCATGAGACGGGTGTGAACAGCCCACACCAAATGTTCCCTAAGCCTTAAAAATATAATCCGCAAACAGGCTTGAAAAAGTCATGTGAAAACCAAAGAAATAATAAAAAGGATAGGTGCTATCTCTTCTTGTTAAAAATGCCAAGGCTAAGTGTCTGCAGCACTGAACCCTTTTAGGTATAAAAAACATAAGGGCAGCACAAACCCGACAAAGACAAAGTTACAAAAGAACAAAGAAAATCTAAAAGAACAAAGTCACTTGGACAAAAATCACAAAGATACAAAACCAAGTCAGGGCACAAGACCAAGAAGCCTTCAAGGCTTCAAGCCACCCGAGTAACAACTCGAAACCCTAAAGGCTTCAACCTATTAACAAACAGCCAAAAGGGTTGGAAGGTTAAAGCCAAACAGACTACTTTAACAAAAGCAGGCACAAGTATAAAAACATAACATAAAGTAGAAAGTTAAAACATCGTACCATGTCAAAGAAAGTCCTAAAAGACTTCCAAACATAAGTCAAGGCAAGTCCTAGTAACTTGCAAGTCTAATCATTGTCCAAACGGCCATACAGGCCTTCAACATAACCAAAAGGAACCTTAAGGGTCCCTGAAAACCTAATATTGTTTAAGGGTTACAAACCATGAATTGTTTTAACAAAGTGCTAAGAAAGCTACGAATTTTAGGCATCAACAGAAGGCTTAGTAGCCCCAGAAATGCTACCCTTGGCCTTCTTAGTCTTCTTAACCTTCTTAACCTTCGGACCTTGATCATCAACAGTTGAAACTTCCAAACTAGCATCCTTCGGAGCATCGGCCTCCCCAGGAAAACTATCCTCACTATCCCCCGAAAAGGAACGTTTCCTCGAAGGGGAGCCAAGCAGTTCAGCACATAGCTTTTCATTCAAACCATCCGGCTTCAGTTCCTGTAAAGCAGAGAGAGGCTTACCATAACAAGAGGCAACTTGACTTACATACGGGTAGGATAACCTCTCCATTTGCTCCACGGAACTCTTAAAGACGTCAGAAGCTTCGGGACGGTACAGAGGAGATTTCTCCAAAGGGTTGCCAGACTCGTGAAGCTTATAACCCGCAATAAGGCCTTGGTGTTTCCCCAGATTGAGCAGCTTAGTGTAGACATTACCAAGAGCGGAGTTAAATTCCTTAGAGTGCAAGAGATAGGTAACCACCTGATGAAAACCATGTTCAATGAGCCATTGGTTATCCCCGGTAGTTTGGGCAACCAAAGCTTTCAAACCATCCTTCTCCTTATCAAAGGCTTTCTTTTGCACAGCCAAGGTCTCCCGGTCAGCCTTCAGTTTCAATAAGTTAGCTTCGAAGCTTTTCCTAAAATCACCCATCTCAATATCATGCCTCTTAGTTAACTCCTCAATCTTCTTGTTCCAAGCCAACTCCTTCTCAGAAAAGCTCTCAATTTCCTTCTTCATGGCAGCAATGGAAGCCTTCATTTTCTCCTTCTTCTTGGAAGTCTCTTCATATTCCCGCATCCCTTTAGCAAAGCGGGTGACACCTTCAGCCAAAAGGGCAGAAAGGTTGCAGGAACTGAGCATCATCCTAGAGATAAGATAATCACCCTCCATCTCAGATATAGCATCTCGAACACCGGGAGGAGCAAAATGAGCCAAAGCTTCAGCACACACGGTAGGATCCTTAAAATTGTCACCAACCTTAACCTTCCAATTGGGCACATAAATGTCCTCTGAACCCTCGAAGCTTTCAACACTTTTGGCCGACGAACCTTCAATAGCAGAAATAGTACCTCTCTTAACCAATTTTTTCTTCTTGCTCGAAACAATCAACTCCTTTTCCTTGCCTTTACCAACATCCACAGCTTGATCCTCTGAAGCCTCGATATCATCACTAACGTCAATAGGTTCTGAGCCAGAGGGCTGATCAACACCCTTCAGATGACGTTGAGAACGACGAGTAGAACCTTTGGACGCAGTAACCTTGGTGAACCCTTTGACATTCGGAACGTTGACATAACCAGAACCCTCAAACCTATAGTCAGTACCCTTAACAACCGCATTCTCACCAGGGGTAGCAGCAGCATCATAAAAAACAACGTCCGAGGTATCATCACTCTTAATAAAATCCAAGGCAGACATAACTACAATACAAAATATAAAAGGACATAAGCAGACAAATAAGAAGAAATAAAAAGCAGGAAAGGAATAAAGGTATACCCTTCCCATCTCTAATAAGCACCGGGTCCCGGTTAGCATTTTCCCACAGTTTACTTATACCCAATAACACCAACAGATGCTCAGGGAAGGGACGAAGCCTCGAAGGGCACTCCCTAAGAATTTCTAAAAAACGGGTGTTTATCTCGGAATCAGAGGGCTCCGGCTCGTTCAGAACAGCATCCGGGTGTCTCCAAACAAGTTTGAAAGGAACAATTTCCTCCGACACCCAGAAAAACCGATCTTTCCAAACCCCAAGTGTAGAAACCATGGACGAAATCAAACAAGTATCAACTTGACTGGTTTCGAAGGTGAACCAATCACCATTTTTAGCAAGTCGGAAAAACGACGGAATGCTAAAAGAGTGGGATCATACCCACAAGCCCGGCAGAGAATTTCGAAATGCAAAACCCTAGCCATACCTAGGGGATGAACTTGACCGAAAGACACTCGATAATATTCCAATACATTCAACACAAAGTTTGAAAACGGATGACGGAGATTTGAGAACTCAAAATGACGACAATACAAGGCAATCATACCAGAAGGACAAGCATTGACAGATTTATCGCAAGCCGGTGCAACCGGTCTATACTTTGTCCCTATTCCCCATTCCTCACAAAATAAATCGACTTCCTCTTGGGTCAGTCGAGAGAAGGATTTTGCCATATCCTTCCGAGCACCCATAACTATGAACAATTAAAGAGAGAATAAGAGAAATGGAACTGACCTGATTTTCGAATGAAAAGGGGGAAACTTGAGAGAAAAAAGGAAGGAAAGTGATGTTTATCCAAAGCAAATTGTGTAAATAAATGAGATATGAAAATATAAATTAACCTACAAATAGGGGTAATAATGGCAAATAGTAACTGCCACCCTACGAACCGCCATACATCAATCACATCAACTGTCAGTTATTTAAAATTCAAATATTAACTGATCACAACCCTTCAAGCCTTCAAGCATCGAACCCTTGAAACTTTTAGGCAGTAAAACACGCGTGTAAAAGTCAGACGTCTTTGAGCTCATCCCCCAAAAACCTCTGATGACGGGGGCTGATGACGGGGGTAGCCCAAGATTGAATAAAATGGCTAATTGCGTAAATGCTTAAAGGGTTAAAGGGTTCAAGGCTTAAAAAGCTGTGAGGAAGGGAAAAGCAACACGGAAACAGTAGCCAGTCACATCCAGGGATTGTTTCACCAACCCACAGCCGCAAAAGCAATGCAGGTCTGCAGGAATGCACGCTATTATCCGGGGGACAAAAGGCTTCAACCCCCGAAAGGGTAAGCCCCTCACTGCAAGAAGGATCACTAGTCAAATGAATTCTACTTCGGGAAATGTCTTCTCCTATAAATTGACACTTCATTTACTTCAAGAGACATCTCCTGGCCAGCTCTGATTCTCTAATCTCTGGTCATTCACATTGAGTACTTGCTTACAAGCGAGTCACTCCTTTTCACACATACAACACACATTCTATTTGCTCCCACATCCAAATCTGGATACAATTCAGAGAAGGATCTCCAGCAAATAACAAAAACTAACTAGTGAACCTCCTTCCGCGTTTTGCAAAACGTGGGGGGACCCCACGACCTGCGTTAGGCAAAGTTGAACCCTTCAACCCTTTTGCCTAACCAGCCCAGCTACTACCGTTGGTCTTGTATTTGTTGCATCAACATTTTCCAAAATAAACTTACGCACAAGCTAAATATATATGAAGCGAGTGACGATTAATCATGCATCATGTGGTGACATAATTTTATCAATTTCGTTGATAGCCAAAAAACAAGGGGGCAGATGCACTAATCGGCTTTTGTCCTAATTGCTAAGTGTTATGTGCCTTATGTCCAAGGCTTGATACAAAACTACTATCAAGCCGGGGTCTCACCGGAAGCAACCTCTCTATTCCTACAGGACATATGTAAAACTGTCTACATTTTTTTATCGTTCTCAAACCCTATCTTACCTTTGCTATTAGTAAGATTTACTGAGTTTGATGTTAGATGGATGGATGATAGAAACTCCTAACATAGATATGATGATACTTCAATTTATGGTAAACTAATACAACAAATTATACTTTTTAAAAAAGTAGGTACATTTTATAACTCTTAAAATCAGCTTCACGAAATCATATTACGTGTCAAGAAACCAACAAAAATAAGTATTTACCTTTTTTTTCACAATTGATTTGTCACGTGTTTCGTTAACTGAAACATAATTATATGTATCATCCATCTGTATGTATGTATTGTGATTCGTGACCATCTTCTTCTTCAACTTCTTCTTCCCCCATCGGATCTACCAACAGGTAACTCCACTTATACGATGTCGTTTCATACTCATCCTCAATTTCTATTTCTATTTTAATTTTCTTTCTGCAAATATCTTCGGATCACTTGATCATGTTGATCTATTACTATGTTTTTAATTTAATTCATCACTGGAGAAGGATTTAGATCAATCTGTGAATGTGAAACGTTAAATTAGGGTTCAGTTTTTCTTTCAAATCCGTTGTTACAAGTTATTAGTCAAGTATGTATGTAGATCGCACTTCTGTTTTGTTTTGTTTTTGTTTTAATTAATCATTGTTTTGATTTTTAAGTTATAAGCCTTTGTGTTTTCAATTGATTATTGCTTCATTTTGTGTTTATTGTAGTTGATCATGTTTATATGAATGTTTTAAGTGTTAAATGTTAAGATTTTCTTCAGATTATTAATCTCATTTATAGGTTGAATATGGGAGTTGCACAAAACAATATCGGCATGGAGGAGGGGACACTTGAGATTGGAATGGGTAAGTTTGCGTTATTATGTCGATGCGTATGAATTTCGCCTTAATTACCGTCAAATAGTGATGTTAAATGTGTTTTTGTGCGTGTGTGTGTGGGGGGGGGGGGGGGGGGTGTTTCAAATGAGATCACTCATAGTTGTTAGTAGCGATCGCTATAGCGCACCACGTAGCGTATAGGTCTAGGCTCTCGCTATTAGGGTTGTAGCGATAGATAGCGATAATAGCGACAATTTATTTTTGTTTTTTTATATAAATAGCAATTAAATATAGCTATAAAATAGTTCGATTTAAGTTTTTTTTGTTAAATATACATGTAAAATAGCATATATACCAGGGTATTTTGATATAACATAGGTATAAAAAAATTTAAATTTTTTTCTAGTGTATTATAAAAATAGCCGGCCACTATTTATCGCTATTCGCTATGTAGCATATAGGTGCCTTATTGCTATTTGCCATTAACAACTATGAGTCCACTATTGTTGTTTAAAGAAAGCATTAGAAAGTCGAATGTGAAATATTATGTCTCGATTGGTTGATGTCTGAAATTTTCTATTGCTTGATGTGTTCACAGAGTATAGAACTGTCTCTGGAGTTGCTGGACCACTGGTCATCCTTGATAAAGTGAAGGTTGGTTCCTGTTTTTTCTTTTCTTTTCTTTTTTTCTTCTGTGTTATTACAATTGTTATCTGTATCATTATTACTATTATTATTGTGATTACGGTTATGGTTGTTAAACGTGTGTGCCTTTGAACTTTCCAATTTATAAGCATGCTTACGTAGATGAGACACAACATCAAGTAACCGGTTCATCCCTCTTTCTATCATGATAGGGACCAAAGTATCAAGAAATTGTGAACATCCGTTTAGGTGATGGAACAACTAGACGTGGTCAAGTTCTGGAGGTTGATGGAGAGAAGGCTGTTGTTCAGGTAATCGCCGCTTGGCATTTCATGCATACATTTTGTCTATGCATTTGTGATTTGAAAAGATGATCTACATTCTATTTATGTTTCTCAGCCATTAATTTAACGGGAGATATATGTGACCAGTTGATTCACTTGTATAAGATTGCAGTCTTGATGCACCAAGTGGATTGAGCTTTCAATTTCATAGACAAAAGATTGAATATATTCTTCTGACAATCAAATCGTATATATTCAGATACTGCAAACTGTCTTGTAAATTTTGTAAGGGGGCATGACAAATGAAATTTATGATGGCATATACACCTTGCAGCATGATAACAATGATATAACTACCTACCTCTTGGGAAAAAGCTTATACTAAATACACAGTTGCATAGCTAGTTAGCCATAAGCCAAAGTGCCTAATATTGTTGTTTACATAAATATAAGCACGTGGGTAGATAATGTTAGAGGCTGCACCTTAGCTCTATCATTTCAACCATCTATTACTGTACCAACGTCAAGCTTTTTCTGTAGTGCATATAGTTATTCAAAGTTTTTTCTTGAGTAAAATGTGTAAATGAAGTCTACATGAAAGTAGTAAGTTAGTTACTAATTATTTTGCAGACTGCTGCACGAGCTAATTTCAAAATCGTAACTTTTCAAATATACTCTTACATAGTGTACAAGTAGTTATATAACCACCTTAAGCTACAATCCGGCCACCAACAATGTGTCAAACTGTCAATTATATTAGTTGATTATTATAAGCTAGTATATTTATGCAACAAATCATGCAAAAAAAAAAATTTATGCAACAAATCAAATAACACCAATTTTCATGCAAAAACCTAGTCACGAATATATATTTTTATCATCAATATCTGCAATATTTTGTTTTTCTAAGTTAGGATGTATCTGTTGTCTTAATTTATCGTATTTGTTTACATGCTCATTACATAATCAGTAAAAGGAAGTAACTATTACATTGGGGATTTGAACCCTAGATATGAAATAAAGGAATCTACATAGCAAGAAAATAATCTGTAATAATTATAATATTTTGCACTATTTTGACCTAACGTAAACGTCATTATTCTCTTGACCAGGTTTTCGAAGGAACATCGGGAATTGACAATAAGTTCACCACTGTTCAGTTCACAGGGGAGGTGCATAATTTTCCGTCTATCCCATTTCTTTCCAGATATCTTTTGCACTTCATAATTTATCTGGATGCTAATTATGTTTTTTAATAATGTCATTGTTACATCTTCAGGTTCTAAAAACTCCTGTTTCTATGGATATGCTTGGACGCATATTTAATGGCTCCGGGAAGCCAATTGATAACGGTCCTCCTATTTTGCCAGAGGCTTACCTGGATATTTCTGGTAGCTTTTTATAACATTGAAAAATGTGAACTATAATTATTTGTTCCCATTTCATCAAAAAGATATGCCTATACATGGTATACTGTATATATGTACGTATATTCACTAGTCTATTATTGTTTCAGGAAGTTCTATTAACCCTAGCGAAAGAACATATCCTGAAGAAATGATACAAACCGGTATCTCAACAATTGATGTCATGAATTCAATTGCTAGAGGACAAAAGATTCCTCTGTTTTCTGCTGCTGGTCTTCCCCACAATGAAATTGCTGCACAGATCTGTCGCCAAGCTGGTTTGGTAAAACGGCTGGAGAAAACCGAAAACTTACTTGAGGTAGTTGTTGGACAATATTATACGTGATTTAAACATTCTTTATATTTGATAATTTAAACATTCTTGATTACTTATTTTTCCAGGGTGGCGGTGAAGAGGACAATTTTGCCATTGTCTTTGCAGCTATGGGGGTGAATATGGAGACCGCTCAATTTTTCAAACGCGATTTTGAGGAAAATGGATCAATGGAGAGGGTTACTCTATTTCTGAACCTTGTAAGTCCTCCATGTTTGTTTTTATTTGTTAATTGTTGGTTTATTGTTATTAGATATTTACTACTTGTTTTTATAGGCCAATGATCCTACAATTGAACGTATCATCACTCCTCGTATTGCTCTGACCACAGCTGAATATTTGGCGTATGAATGTGGGAAACATGTTCTCGTTATCTTAACTGATATGAGTTCCTATGCTGATGCCCTTAGAGAGGTAAAACAAAACAACTTTGCTTAAAAGGAAACAGGCGGGTCAAATGGGTTGAATGCGTCAAAATGCATCGAGTAAAACCCATTTTCGTCCCTGAGGTTTGGCCAGTTTTGCGACTTTCGTCCAAAGGTTTGTTTTTCCACATCCGGATCCAAAAGGTTTGAAATCTTGCCATTTTCATCCGGCTCGTTGACTCCATCCATTTTTTTCCGTGAAGTCAGGGGTATTTTCGTCCTTTTATTTAGTAAGGGTAATAGGGTATTTTGAATAGATGTATATAAAGTGAAAAAGACCGAATTGCTCTTTAAGTTAACAAAAAAGACGAAAATACCCGACTTAATGGAGAAAAATGGATGGAGTTAACGAGCCGGATGAAAATGGCAAGATTTAAAACCTTTTAGATATAGATGCGAAAAAACAAACCTTTGGACGAAAGTCGCAAAACTGGCCAAACCTCAATGCCGTTTTACTCGAATGCATTTTTAATGCATAAAGCCTCCTAAACCATAGTATAAGTTATGAAACCATGTTTGACAATAATCATTTATAATAATCTTTTGACCTGAACTTGTGTCTGACCCGTTACCCGACACGTCCATTTTGACCCGTACTCATACTGCACAAATTTCAGGTCTCTGCTGCTAGAGAGGAAGTACCCGGTAGGCGTGGATATCCTGGGTACATGTATACAGATCTGGCAACAATATATGAGCGTGCAGGACGAATCGAGGGCCGAAAAGGCTCCATCACCCAGATCCCAATTCTCACTATGCCTAATGATGGTCCCCACCATTCTCATACCTTTCCTAGTGTTGTCTTCCGTTTCACGTTTATCAGTTTCACTAAACTTTTTCGATCATCACAGATATTACGCATCCCACTCCGGATCTCACGGGTTACATCACCGAGGGACAGATATACATTGACCGACAGCTCCATAACAGACAGGTAAGATTGAGATATCATAATCCCAATGCTAACCCTTTACATCTCAATTTCAGCTAGTTTAATAATATTATGGAAATTTACAGATTTACCCACCAATCAATGTGCTTCCATCCCTATCGCGATTGATGAAGGTAAGCCTAAAACTCTGCTTGAAGTTTACATATGGTATTAGGTTTTTAATCAAGAATGTTTATAATTGTAGAGTGCTATTGGTGAGGGGATGACTCGAAGAGATCATTCTGATGTCTCCAACCAGGTAAGATAAAATTACTAATTGCCCGAACATGTCATCACACCTTCGTTTTAAAATGTGCGATGCGCTTCGATGCATTTTGATCCCAAAAGCTGATGCACGATGCACGCGCATCACGTATGCGAGGCGTTTGTTATTTAAAAAATTATTTGTAGATAATATTTTAACTTCTTAACTTTAAACACAAAAAAATTAGAGATTAAAATAAATAAATACAAAAAATAGCTCTAGTACCATCAAAGAAGTTCGATATAACCAAAATAAGCCTTGAATTCTTATGTGTACAAGTAGTCTATGCAAAAGGTACAAGTTTATTAAGCACATTGTACAATTTTACTCTACAGTGGTTGATTTTAAAATAACGCACGCATTAGAGTGCATCACGCGAGCGCATCAGGAGTACATTATGTGACTTAGAGCACATCATGTAATCGCAGCGCATTGTATCACCTGATGCGATCTCATCAACGCATCATGCATTATGCGCTCCTGATGCGCGCATTGTATGATATCGATATGGATCAATATATAATGCTTTAAGTTGGAAACAGATTACCAACTTTTGTTACTTTTATATTTTCAGCTATATGCAAATTACGCCATTGGAAAAGATGTTCAGGCCATGAAAGCAGTGGTTGGAGAAGAGGCTCTCTCTTCTGAGGATCTGGTCTCTCTCTCTCTCTCTCTCCATTACGCACACACACACACACACAAGATTAATTAAAATATTAAATTTTTATTGTATAAATGTTACAGCTATATTTGGAGTTTTTGGACAAGTTTGAAAGGAAATTTGTGGCCCAAGGGGCATATGACACCCGAAACATCTTCCAGTCACTTGATTTAGCGTGGACACTTCTGCGGATATTCCCACGTGAACTTCTTCACCGTATTCCAGCAAAAACCCTGGATGCATTCTACAGTCGCGAGGCGTCCAATTGAAAGGAACAAAGGTTTTGTATCATAATCTGGTTTATGTTGCTATTGTAATAAGGGTTCGTTATGTTTCCGTTTGGATTTATTTAAAGCCCAAGATCTGTTGTTCATTTCGATAAGAGGCAGTTAGGATTATTCATTTGGTATAGAATCAGGCCGACTGGCAAGACATTTTGGCGCGATTTATGTTTTTTTTTTTTTAAACCATGTGGCTTATAGAATTTGGGATGTTAGACCTTGAACTATATGCATATTTATGTTTGAAGCATAATTTGTGTTGTCTGGATTTAAACTCTCAACCTTTTGATTGTGTGGCACACCACTTGCGACTCGCATGTCTCCTAAGGGATTGAACACCACTATTAAGATAGCAGTTTTTTTCGTTATATACGTATCTGAAGTTCAAATAACAGTATGTATTTTTAAAGATGACAAAAGTGGCCGGTGTTGGGTAACGCGTTCTGAGCAAAATGAGTTTGAGCTGAAACAAGTCATTTTATAAAAGAAAAAAAAAGTATTAAAGTGGATTCACCCCTACATGTGGTGGTGGCGGGGCATGCAATGATGAGGTGGTGTCAATTGTGGTGGTGGCGGTTGAGGCAAGAGCGGGGGTGCTGGTGGAGGAGATAAGAGGTGGCAATGGCGGTGTCGGTGAAGCCAAGTAGGTGTTGGCGACAAACAATGGTCATAGGTGGTGCTGGCATATTTGAACCGTTTTAAGGATTAGTTTTGTCGACTGCCAACAAACAATTTTATGTATTTTTTTTACCATAACATGTCTATTATTATTTTTGTAGTAAGGATTAGTTTTGTCGACTTTTAAATACTAAAATGTGATAAACACCAATTAATAAAAGTCCAGATACGTTACCAGCTACTAAAGATGATATATCATCCATTTGTGCATAGATCCCTTTTTTATTAACTTAGTTGTACATAAATAATGTGTCATTATCAAGCCTATCGCTAAACAGTGGCAGATTTAGCCCAAAAATTCAGCGGTATTCAACTTTTTTTATCAGGGGAATTCTTTGTATAAAAAAGAATTTTACATTACGTAGACGGAATTATATAGTATTTTTACACTACGAAGACAAAATTAAAAGGTGCTACCCTTTCTTGTACACTACCTTCGCCCCTATCGCTAAACATGAAGATATACTTGCATGATTGACCAATAACATTAAACAATGAATGAGCACTATAGTTTAATAAAATATTCTAATTTTAAACCTTATAATAAGTTATTTAAAACTAATTTGTCTTTTTCATACTTTAGTTAAATATATATGGTTTTCTGTTATGTTATGTCGACCCTAAATAGTACTTAATCTATACGCATTACGCAATAGATAACATTTAAAAAAGTAATTCGTTTGACCAATTAAAAACTTTCATGCATATCTTATTTCCAGCCTATCTCCAAACACAAGTGGTCAAGTGTTATAATTAATTGTTTATAAATATTATACAATAAATTTACAAATAAGGTCTATGTCAAAAATAAATAAAAATCAATAAACTTAAAAATAAGGTCTATGTCAAAAATTAATAAAAATCAAAGCCGTAAGTCATTTTCTAGACTATTCAAGCTTATGAAATGAAATTTTGAGGTAATTGGTTCTAAATTATAGACGCGTATATGACATTTTCTACGATAAATAAATATAGAAGACTAGAGGAGGATAATGTTAAAAAATGATTTATGCTACAAATGCAGAAAAAATATAGTATAGAGCATCCATGAATACTCAAAGTTTCATATCCGAATCGACTTTTCAAGAAACCGGTCGAGTTTTATAATCAAGAAGAAAAGAAGAAAATTCAAATATAAGCAGTCAGGCATTATATATTATAAATTAGCAACTTCTTGTTGCATTGTGTGTAGTACCCCATGCTTGGGGAGTGTTTCAAATTTTTTTTTGATTTTTTACTTTTAATCCAAATATTTTCATATTTTGTATTTTAACCCTTGTAATTTTTTCACTTTTAACCTAAAGTTTTCCATCTTTTATAATTTAATACAACACTTTATTATTTACAACTTTGGTCCCCCATACTTTTTATCTTTCGCAAGTTTTTCGTTTTACGTTTCATTCTAAATTTTGCGAGTTAACATGTCGTAGCGTGCATGTGAGGTTCAACGTTTTTGCTCTATTTTTTCATATTTGACAGACCCGTCGCAACATGTCCATTTTTTCCCTTTTGACAAGTTCGCCGCAACGGGCGGGTCCTAGATCGACTAAGTTATTATTTTCTACGTTTTACGTTTCTGGTTAATTTCTTCGAATTAACACACTGTAACGGGTGTGCGTGGTTCAACGATTTTAAGTCTGCTTTTCATTCAGTGTAATTTTCCCATTTTATCTATTTTATTTTTACGATGTTGAGAGTCGATGTTGTTGTGGCATTGGTGCTACTTGGCACGGTTTTACAAACGTCTTTAACCTATTAATTTTTTTACTAATATTTTGTTTCGGTTTACCCCTAAACTTCCTTTACTTAAAAACTATTTTTACGTGCATGTTTTATGTACGGGTAGGTATAAATATGATTTGTTCTACATTCCGACGTAAACTTTTTTTATAGACGAGCCAGGTCAAATATAATACGTTTTCGTTTAAAGACACCATTTTTACGTGCATATTTTTATGTACGTTTCGGTATAAATTCAAGTTGTTTTACGTTTCGACGTAAACTTTTTTGGGAAATGATTCAGGTCAAATATAATATGTTTTCGTGTTTATTTTATGTATGTTTCGTAAAGTTTGTTTCGAACCGAGTGGAGTCAAATTATGATTTCTTTTTCTCCCCTTTTTTCGAAAGCTCTAATTAATCCCTTTCGATTACATGTGCAGATTTTCCTTCATACCCGTTACGTTTTCTATGTATTAGTTGGGTCACATATAATATGTTATGATTGTTCGATGTGAATTTGATTTACTTTATGTTTGATCCAATCACAATGCTTATACATGTTACATTGAGTTCAACTGGATACGTCGAATGTGTGTTTTCATATGGTTAATGCATCATATAACGTTTGGACTAATCCATTCAATGTTTACGATGTACCCGCACCGCAACGCGGGCGGGTCTTAATCCTAGTTTAATTTAAATATAAATAAAAAATATTTTTTTGATATATATAAACTCAAATGTCTTTTAACATATCTCCTTTTTTATACATTACAATCATAAAGTCCATAACTTTAAGCTTTTTAATTTGACTCAAGTATTATTATATTATTTAAAAAATGACTTTTAACATGACATGGAGCGGAAAAAAAACATGGGTCAAGGAGCAGCGTCTCAAAACCTCTAAATGATTTTGCAATGCACTAATTTGCAATTGTACATCAAAACCATTCTACGGTAGGTTCAAACATATTACGTGTGATGCATCATTGCATTGTGGTAATGTAATGTATCAAAACATACAAGTTCTATATTGGTATGTCAAACTTATAACAAAAGGTGCGTCAAAATTTGCATATCTTGGCAACAACTAGTCACCTGCTAGTGAGCATGTAAAACTAGGGGTGCAAACGAGCCGAGCGGCTCGAGATCGGCTCGAGAAAAAGCTCGAAACGAGCCGAGCCTTATCGAGCCCGAGCCGAGCTTGAGCCTAAAATAAAGCTCGTTTGCTTATCGAGCCCGAGCTCGAGCCTCGTATGTGAAGCTCGTTAGGCTCGTCGAGCCTTATCGAGCCTTAGTGTAAACGAGCCGAGCCGAACTTATTCAAACGTGTTTACAAGCCGATCTCGAATCTAAAAATAAGTTTATTTAGTAAACGAGCCCGAGCTTCACTTATCGAACTCGCGAGCCTAAAAAGTCTATTATTTATATTATTTTTATTTAATATATTAATTAATAGATAATAAACGAGCCGAGCTCAAGCTTGAGAAAATACAAACGAGCCGAGCTCGAGCCTTGAAAACAAAGCTCGAATCGAGCCGAGCTCGAGCCCGAGCTTACATAAGTTAATCGAGCTCGAGCCTGGTCAAGCTCGGGCTCGGCTCGGCTCGTTTGCACCCCTATGTAAAACACATGGCATATTTATTGTATACTACAGTACAACTAACTCATTAGACTAATGGGTATGGGGGCCGGCTGAGGCCCGGCTAGGACCGGCGCCGGTCCCCCACACCACCCCCCTCATGTCCGGCCCGGCTCAAACGGCTCCCCACAGCTGGGTTAGCCGTGCCTCTCTCCTCTCTCCTAACACACATACATCTATACATACATATATATATATATATATATATATATATATAAAGGGGTTCATCCCCCACCCCCTAGGTTCATCCCCTTCAAGCCGAGCCTACGTGGCGGCTCATCCCCTCCCCTACAGGCTCATCCCCTCCAAGCCCATCCTCTCCATACCCTTTGGTCTTATAACGACGCATCATATTTCTTAAGGTGTAAGGAGTGGTTAGACACTTAAAAGTGGTAAACTTCAAAATCAACCAATGAGAGTGTGACATGTCATTCAACCTTAAGAGTTTAAACTATGCTGAAAAGTGTTGGCAATGGTTAGACACTTCATGAATTGGTAAATTATTTAAAAAAAAAGGAAAAAAGTGTGATTGGTTGAGAAGGCATGGATCCCACCACACCCCCCCTATCTCTCCCCTTCCCTCCCTCTCCTCGGTTCGGCAAACGTTTACCGCCTATCCATCTTTACCGATCAGCAAAACCCACCGACGGCGGTGTTACCGCGCGGTAAACCGGTTTGCCGAGTGGGTTTGCCACCCACTCCGGACACCCTTATGTTTGATTAATTTATGTGTGCATGTTTATATAATGATGGGTAGAAGTCTTCACAATTCGGTTTGCTTTCACTGTTAGACTTATATTTTCAATATCTACAAACATTACGGTCGGCGGGAACAGTTCTTCCACTTTATTGGGTCACATGGGAGGCAAAGAGAATAATTCCAGTCCCCCATTGGCCTAACAAATTTACACTTTTATCCCGCTTTAAAACTACGATTTTGCCATCAGTTTAAAATTATGTTTTCACCCTCACTTAAAAACATATTTACGCTTTTGCTCCCAGCTAAAAATTTCACTTTTGCCCTCGGTTAAAAATTACGATTTTGTCCCGTTTAAATTTACAGTTTTGCCATTAGTTTTTTTCCTCACAGCCAAGTTACGATTTTGTCCTCAAATTAAATTTACATTTTCCATCGTTTTTGTTTGTTTTCCTGGTTAAATTACAATATTGCCCTTAGTGTAAAATTACAGTCATGCCGGCAGCTGTCTGACACTCCCCATTGGTCCATTTAATTTACGCTTTTATCCCTGAAAAAAATTATGACTTCGCCCTCAGTTCAAAATTACGTTTTCCCATCGTTTTAGTTTTTTTTTTTCAAAAGTATAATTTTTTTTTAATTTGTTGACTCGATTAAATTTTTTTCCGTGTCAAGTAGCTGCCTAACACTCGCTCACTAGTTCTGAAAAAATTACAGTTTTGCCCTGAGCCGAAAAAATATGGTCTTATCATCATTTTAGTTTTTTCCCTAGCAAAATTATAGTAGTCTTTTTTAATTGATTGACAATTATTCGGCCATCGCCCCGCAACGCGGGCGGGGCATCAACTAGTAAAGAATAAATTTAAAATCCATGAAAAAAAACTAAATTGTAGAAAAATATTATAAATTATAAATTAGCAAGTTTTTTTTTTGTGCATAACAAGTTGTACATTGTGCTTTGGGTATTTTAAAAAAAAACTTGATTTTTTTTACTTTTAACCCAAAGGTTTTTATCTTTTGCAATTTTAACCCTACATAATTTGTTTTTTTAACTTTAACCCAAATTTTTTTATTATTTGCAATTTAAATTCACAACTTTTGTCACTTATACTTTTCATCTTTCGCAAATTTTCGTTTTACGTATAGTTCTAAATTTTTCGAGTTAGTATGACGCAACGTGCATGTGTGGTTCAACGTTTTTACCTCTATTTTTTCATATTTGACAGGTTCCTCGCAACACGCATAACCTAGGTCGAGTCAGTGTTGGTGGTCAATGACGGTTGTGTGACATTAGTACTATTTGACACCGTTTTACGCCCCGCCGCAACGCAAGGTGTGCTTTGGGGGTTTTTTCAAAGAAAAAATGGTTATGCATATGGTTGTCGTAACATTGCTTTGAGGGTTTAAAAAAAATGATTTTTTTTTTTATTTTTCACCCAAAAAAATTTCATAAATTACTTTTAACCCAAAAGTATTTGTTTTTTTACTTTTAACCAAAACCTTTTTATCTTTTGCAATCTATCCTCATAACTTTTTTTACTTTTCAACTTTGGTCCTTTATAGTTTTTATTTTCCGCAAATTTTTCGTTTTATGCTTAGTTATAAATTTTGTGACTTAACACATCGTAACGTGCGTCTTTGGCTTAACTTTTTTACATTTCGTTCTAAATTTTGCGAGTTAACACGATGCAACATGCGTGTGTGGGTGAACGTTTTTACATCGTCTATTTTCTCCGTTTGACAGGTTTAACATAACGTGCGGGTCCTAGATCGACTTAGTTATAACTAATGAATCCCCGCTGCATTGCAGCGGATCGCAATCCTAGTTCATTTTAAAAATAAACTAAAAGCATAATTTATATATACACAAAAATACATGCAATATAGAGAAAGCGTGTGCTAACTCTGAAGCCTAATTTGAAAGTACATGTAATACAAAAAACTGTGTACTATCCTAAAGTCGTAATACGGAATTTAAAGTGTCCACACATAATGAAGAAATATATTATTCGTATTGCTAGAAAGTACTAGAGACCTATTCTAACAAATTTATTAAGAAAACGGAATCAAATATTATGACCAAAAATATATAAATTAAGAATTTTTTCAAGGTCGGTTATTAAGAAAACGGAATCAAATATTCCAATTTTAAAATTTATAAACCGGCTGACCATATTATTATAAACTAGGGTGTTACACCCCGCGCTTCACGGCGGGGCGACCCGATTTTTGATCCGATACAGAAGTATGTCGACACATGTCTTACATCAAGTGGGAAACTCGATTAGAAAAGTTTTTACAAAGTAAAAAGGTTGTCAGTGTGAATGCTAATCAACTTAAGTTTATAGCGACACGTAAATAAAATAAAGACGTAAAAGTTGATTAAAAAGTATTTAGAAAGTTAGGAGGTTGTAAGAGTCAATGCTGAAAATTAAAGGTTATAAGTAAAAAAACAAACCACAAAAAAGAAAGAAAAAAGAAAGAAAAAAATTGTGCAAGGGGTAAAAGCGTAAAGTTTAAACGTTGACATAAACTGTAAATTACAAAAGAACTTGGTATTTAAGAAACAACGCACAAAGCATAAGGACCGAAAACGTAAATTAAGAAAAAAAAAGAAAAAAAAAAGAAAACCAAAAGGTTGCTAGGAAAAGACAAAAAAAAAAAAGGAAAAAAAAAATGTCCTCACCGACATAGCATATTTATAGTTATATAATAGCTTGCCGCAATACGACACGATTACAAGTTTAAACAATTTTATTGTTTAAACAAACCTAATGTTTCATCTAACTTCATATATTTGATTCATATTTTATTCGTTTTGATAGTTTTGTATATACTAGTAAGTCTTACTCATTACAATGATGTGTTTCTGTAATAAGCTTTAATACATATGTTTATGATTGCGTATCAAACCAATCACAATAACGTATATATATTTAGCGTTTACAAAATAAACCAGTGACTCAATGAGCTCTACGTATACTATGATAAAAAAAAAAACACAACCACAATGATACAACCATTTATGTTACTTTTCTTATAGGCAAACACATAATGTGCAAACCTAAATATTAAACAATTAGTTCTATATTTTGTTGATGTTTACATGGAAAAAAAAAGTCATAAAAGACAATAACATAATAAAGATATAAATTCCACTAGCTAATTATAGTAAAACAGAGATATAAGCAAGAAACTGAACATATATCATCGTCAGAGCTGAGAGAATATAAGTCGTTATCGTCATTAAAAGAAGTGTTCTCACTTATAAACAACAGGAAAATAATATAGGTTGTAGTTGATAGTTAAGATAATAAGGAGTAGAAGGGATGTAAACGAATCGAACGAACACAAACAAGGCTTTGTTCGTGTTTGTTCGCTAAAGATATAATGTGTTCATGAAACGAGATTTTATGTTCGTGTTCGCTCTTTAAGAAAAGGTCCGAAAGGAACGTGTCCACGAACACAAACGAACACATATCAATGACTACAAAGACGGTGGCTAGATGTGTATGGTGAGAGAGAGTGGCGCCAGACCTTGAAGCCCTAATCGTTGAATGAACGTCGATAATATTTTTCGATGTGAATAATTAGAAGGAAAGTGGAGCGGTGCATAAACAAGGTAGAGATTAGGGTTCCCTATTCTATTTGTTTGGGTAAATGAGATACATAAGAATTAAAGAATATAAAAAGTTTAGACAAATTAAATAAGAGTTAAATGCTTGGTTGGTCCCTGTGGTTTTCAAAAATTGCAGACTTGGTCCCAATGGTTTACTAATTACACGCGTGGTCCCTGTGGTTTTCAAAAATGCACTCGGTTGGTCCCTAGCCCTAACATCAGTTAAATTTCTTAGTTAACTATGTGTGAAATGACTATATTACCCCTGAACAATTAAAAATAAAATAAAAAATATATATATAAAGAAGACTCTTCTTCTTCCTCCCCCTCTCTCTCTAAAATCCCACCACCCACCTTCATGGGAAACTCGCCTGATCTACATCACCATCATCATCTTCATACCATCTTCAATATGCCACCGAGTTCACCTCCCTAACAAAATCACGCGCGCGTTCTCCACAAATCAATGCCCTAATTCCACCAAATCTCAACCGAATTCACCAAAACCTACAAAATCAACAAATTCTACACTATACTAATTAGCTATCAACAATAACAATCGAGAAAAGTCTGCCCCAATTCCAAACCCTAACAAGTAAATAACCAAACAATAAAAAAGATTCATTCACCAAGTCATACACGTACCCTTTTTTCGCCTTTTCGACCGCTTTTGCACCCGAATCCTGACCACCAACACCTCCACCCTCAACCTTCACCTCCGGCACCTGCAACGACTGACTCACCACCGCCTGCGACGGCGCCGTAGCAGGCTTGAAACTAACCTCCACCGGGTGACGTTGCCGCTGTTGTTGATGTTGCTGCTGCTGTTGTTGTTGGTGAACAGAAAAATGAGGATGTTGAAACTGACTAACATGCGCCTGTGGTGGAGTCAAAGGAAGAAGGGTGGTGCTGCAGATGTTGCAGGTGTCGGCTGTGGGTGTGGTTATCGTCGGAGTAACCTGGTCGCCGGAGGAACCTCTGAGCCGAGAGAGATAGAGGGTATGATAAGATGTGTTGTAGGTGGGTGTGCGGGTTTGTCGGAGTCGGTGCCGGCCGGCCGGAATCACGAGCTCCGGTTGTCTGAGTAGTGATCGAGAGAAGATGAGAGGTATGTGAGTGTTGGTGATCGAGAGAAGATGAGAGGTATGTGGGTGTTGTGTGCACAGAGAAGTAAAGAAAAATGGTGATGAATAGGGTTTTGTTAATAAGCAAGGGTATTCTGGTCATTTAACATGGACTTAACTGAGAAATTTAACTGATGTTAGGGCTAGGGACCAACCGAGTGCATTTTTGAAAACCACAGGGACCACGCGTGTAATTAGTAAACCATTGGGACCAAGTCTGCAATTTTTGAAAACCACAGGGACCAACCAAGCATTTAACTCATTAAATAAAT
Organism: Helianthus tuberosus; assembly: GCA_030545235.1. NCBI lineage: Eukaryota > Viridiplantae > Streptophyta > Magnoliopsida > Asterales > Asteraceae > Helianthus > Helianthus tuberosus. Next base: position 18,447,598 of record CM060415.1, on the reverse strand, counting down.
ACTAAAAAAAAATTAACGAACAACATAAACAAAAGAACATGAACGAATGTTCATTAACACATTATCGGACGTTCACAAACGTAACTGAACGAACGAGACATTTGTTCGTGTTCGTTCATTTAACTTAACAAACGTAAACGAATTTTCCGTCGATTCACAAACTGTTCGCTGAAAATTCGTTTACAGATAACTTAAAAAAGAACAATAGATAGAAATAAAATATTAATTTTATGCAAAAAAAATTCAAACATTTTGGCTATATTAAAAGTAGAACAACACTTTCATGTTCACATTTGAAAATTAGCCCCCAAAACCCAGAAGAAGCCATGCATCACCATTATTACACCTTCAATAATTCCACCTCTGTTTCTGCAACACCCCACCCCCACCTCATCAATGTCAGATCTCACCTTTTCTCTGACAATTTTTCCCTTTTCAATCTTGTCAGCACCCTAAATTCCAAAAAACCCCCAATTTTCAACCCATTTTTTCATCCTCTGCTTCTTCAATTTCAATTTCAAAACACATGGCATCATCACGCATTTCAATACTCATCACATATTCATTGCCCCATTGCTTTGAAACCCCCAATTCCCTAAATTCACCCCTCAATTTCTCCAATTTCACCTTCAATTTCTGTTTCTTGTTGTCAGTTTCTCACTCTGTTTCTTGTTTTCACGCAATTTGATCGTTTTGAGATGGTTTTGATACGAGAAGTTATGATTCGAGAATTAGGGTTAGAGTTAGGGTTTCAATTTCAGTTATAAAGTTATAAAATTGATGGATTTTATGCCGGAAATTATGATTCGAGAATTAGGGTTAGGGTTAGGGTTTCAGTTATAAAGTTGTAAACTTGGATTGATTTGAGATGGATTTGGTGAAGAAAAGATGATGATGCAAGAATTAGGGTTAGGGTTTGGGAAATGGGGTGTAGGGTTTCGAAAGTTGATGACTTGCCGTTGGTGATTAAGTGTAGAGAGAGAAAGAGGTTGATGAAGTGTGCTGTGGATTACCGGTATGAATTGTCTTGTGCACATTTGGATTACTTTCATAGTTTGAAAGATGTTGGTTTTGTGTTTTCTAAATTTGTTGATGAACAGCTTGTCATTGCTTCACCTGTTATTACATTGCCGTCTGATTCGGTTTCGCGTGTTCGGTCGGTTGATGGTAGGAATCAGGATAATGAGTCTGAGTTGAGTGTGTCTTTAGATGGTCATATTCATTTACATGATGATGAAAATGATGATCATGATGATGATAGTGGTGGTTTTGAAAACAAACCGCCGCAGTCGTCTAACTTTAATCGGCCCGGTGACTATAATGAAATGAATATGAATGAACCTTATGTAAGTAACATAGGACCAAACCAGACTGATTGGGGTGAACCTTATGGAGTTGATAGAGGACAGCAGCCTTATCAACCTCAATGGGGTGAGCCTTATGTGGAGAATTCGTCTGCGTTTCCGTTTCCGTTTCCGTACCAACCTCCTTGGGGACCGAACGAAACTAGTTGGGGCGCGGGTGACCCTTATCAACCTCCTTATGTGATGAATCCATCTGCATCGCAATATCCGCCTCCTTGGGCGCCGTATCAAGCGAATTTCGATACTTTCGATGGATATAGTGGGAACTCGAATTTGAATTCGAATCCAAATCCGAATCGGTATGCTTTTTTTATGAAAAAACCTGCCCCGGCTAGCCACACTGTGATTCAACAAGAGGAAGCAAGGGGTTTTCGAGAAACAAGTCAATGGGTTGATCATCCACCGGGTTATGATCCATATGTAAGTGGATACGGGTATGGGTTTTCTTACGGTGGGGAACCGACACCTCCCCAGGAACCCGAGAAGCCCAAAAGTCCGCCGCCTCCTCCTCCGCCGATGGAATCTGATTATTTTAACTTTTTTAACGCGTATGACAACGAATATCATGGGTATGGATATGGGTATAATGAAACAATGGATAGTAGTCCGGATACGAGTGAAGTGAGAGCGAGGGAGGGGATTCCGGATTTAGAAGAAGAAACGGAAACCGAGTCTCACTACGAAGACGTAAACATGAAGACGTTTAGTAGAAAGAGAAATCTAGGTAAAGGAAAAGAAGACAGTGAAGATAGTGCATTGACGGGAACTTCAAGTAGTACCGAGGGTAGTTCTCGAAGAATCAGAAAACCACCGGAGAAAAGTGAAGACACTGCAAACGCAGCACATGCCGAATCGAGTTCAAATTCCGTACCATCAGAAGTTAAACGAGAACATTCGGTTGGCACCGAAGTAGAGAAGCAGCATAGCTCTGAAACGATTGTTTCACAGAGCACAGAGGAGGGTAAAAAGGGAGTAAGTGTTGATATCGATGAAGGGTCTACACAGGAGTTAGAAATAGAATCCTCGATTATGAGTAGTTTGACAACGTTATCTCCTCATGGTTCTCGGGATCTTCATGAGGTAGTTAATGAAATCAAAGGCGAATTCGAGAGTGCGTTTAGTCATGGGAAGGAGGTCGCTTTGATGCTAGAGGCAGGGAAGTTGCCTTATCGATCGAAGTTTGCCGTTCTTAAGGGTAAAGAAAATTTGATTTTTGTCACCATAAATCCATAATATAGTCATACAATGTTTTCCTTTTATTATTTATGCTTATGTATGTCACTTTGCAGTAATTTTATCAAAGTTAGCACCTTCATTGGTATCTTCAGACCGTCCAATACAATCTGCAAGATCAAGTTCTCGAGTAACAAAGTTAGCAGGATCCTATGATGATGCGGTTCTGGATGTTAGGCCCGTTAACCTTTCTTCTACTTTGGAGAAGCTATACATATGGGAGAAGAAATTATACAAGGAAGTAAAGGTAAAGCCATCATCATCATCTTGATAGTTCGTTATTAATGTTACATATGTGTACTTAACAATTGACTCTGGATGTAAGGGCTGCAAACAAACCGAATGAACACGAACAAGACCTTGTGCGTGTTCGTTTCTTACGAAATATATTTGTTTACAAACTATTCATGAACACTTACCGAACGAGATTTTATGTTCATGTTTGTTTGAAAATTTTAGGCAACGAACGTTGATGAACACAAATGAGCACAAGCTAATGTCCATGAACACAAATGGAAACAAACGAACACAAACAAGTGTCCATGAACAGAATATATAATACATATAATACACTGACAATATTTTATTTGTCGGAACTTTTTGAAGTATTCAAGTAAAATATAAAAACTAAAAGTCTAAAAACACTAATGAACTATGGAACACAAACGAACACTTCACCGAACGTTCACAAACATAATGAACGAACGCGGCCTCTTTTCATGTTCGTTCATTTAACTAAACGAACAAAATTTCTTGTTCGTGTTTGTTTGTTTAATAAACGAACGAACACAAACGAACTTCCCGCCTAATGGTTCACGAATTGTTCGCCGAACATTTGGTTTGTTTGCAGCCCTATGTACCTTAATAGTGATAATGATTCTGTGTTAACTGTTAAGCCACTCGGTTTCAAATTTTAGTTGAGTAATGTGAAATTGATACATCAGGTGGTTGGTCTGGTTTAGGGTGAAGAGAGGCTACGGGTGATTTATGAGAAAACGTGCAAGAGGTTGAATGAGTTGGATGCAAAAGGCGCAGAATCTAGTAAGATTGACGCTGCACAAGCTTCTATAAAAAGATTAACTACTAAACTTAACGTGTCGATCAAAGCTATTGATGTCATATCTTGTGAGATAGACAAAGTGAGGGACAAAGAACTGCAGCCGCAAGTCAGCCAGTTGATCTACGGGTACGGAAATCTTTTAACAAGTTCATTTTTTATACTATAGAACCCTCATGATTTGGTTTATTGTGTTCTCTACAGACTTATAAAAATGTGGCGATCGATTGTAACATGTCACCGAAGGCAGTTCGAAGCCATCATGGAGAGCAGAAGTCGTACGTTAAGGGCAAACACAAGTCTCGAAAGAGATTCAAGCTTGAGAACCACTCTTGAGCTTGAAACAGGGCTTTTAAAGTGGGCCCAACATTTTAACAACTGGATTAACGCTCAGAAATCATACGTCAATTCGTTAAACGGATGGTTAAAACAATGCATTGATCACGAACCGGAAGTCACCATTGACGGTGAGGTTCCGTATTCTCCGGGTCGTTTAGGAGCTCCACCGATTTTCATAATATGCAACGACTGGCAGAGGGAAATTAAAGGCGTTTCTCAAGAAAAAGTGTTGAAAGCAATGCATAGTTTCGCTTTCAAGTTGAGGAAATTGGTGGAGAGACAAGACGACATACAACGACTTATGGTCAAAAAGGAGCATCTTGCGAAGGATTTTGTGGGAAAAAGTCAAAATCTTCGGCCTGATGAAACGCATGGGTCAATGGTTCCGTCTGAAGAACGAGCGAGTGTGGATTATAAAGAAGCTATGAAGTTGGTTCAGGACGGCGAATTAAGTAGTTTACAAGGTGGTGTAATTCCAATTTTTAAAGCTTTAGAGGCTTTCACTCGTGACGCTTTGAAAGCCTATGAGAAGGTAAGATTGGCATGATTACTGTAACGCGTAGCAGCAACTGTATTACCAGTTTATCAGACGGTTTTGACCCGATGGTATCTGTGAATTTTGCTATGAGAGATTAGTGATTAATTGTGTTATACAGTAGGCAATGTTAGGAGGCATTGTTAGCCATTTCTTTTGGACCTGCACTGCTAATAGGGTATTTTGTACATACAACTTTGCTATTCTTTCATATTCTTTTCTTCTAAAAATGTGATATATTGGCCACTGATATAGTGATATTACGCTATATGTTAACCTCTTATGGTAGAAATAATGTACGCTTTTAACCCAATAGTTTTATTTTCCTATTAAAACTTCAGTTAGTTTTTTTTTTTTTTTTACAAAAATTAAATACGCGATATAAATTTTTTGAAATCAGACAGACCAGTACCCACTGAAAAAAAAATTACTTTTTTTTACAAAAGCTAAATACATCATTTAAAATTTGTGAAAAATCGAGTCACTCCCCACCGCTATAATAAATAATACTAAAACACAACTTTCTGGTTAGCGAACCCTGCCATACACAACCACAAGTGGCGGTTGTTGCGGGTTGGTATGTCGAGTTGCAACACCACGTCACCATTTTGCCTTCTTTTTGTTACATTTTATTTCGTCTTTTGTTGTTTTACACATTGATATTTTGCAGCTTCATGATGGTCCTTACCGTTTGGTTAGTACGCAGATTCCCGGGTTGCAAAATGGTGAGGAAACCCTGGTTTTCAAATAAAATAACAAAGTATGCACTATTCACTTTCACATAACCAAAGATGTGTTTCAGGGTAAATTTGCAAGTCTCTGGGCAAAGCACATTTTAAAATTAACAAAAAGAGTAAACTTCAATTTTCGTCCCTGTGGTTTGCTGATTTTAACACTTTTAGTCCAATAGTTTAAACATTACAGTTATCATCCATTAGTTTCCTGATTTTAACAGTTTCAGTCCATTAGTTTTCTGATTTTAACAGTTTCAGTCCATTAGTTTCCTGATTTTAACAGTTTCAGTCCACACTGGTATGGACTGAAACTGTTAAAATCAGGAAACTAATGGACTGAAACTGTTAAAATCAGGAAACTAATGGATGATAACTGTAATTTATAAACTATTGGACTGAAAGTGTTAAAATCAGCAAACCACAGGGACGAAAATTGAAGTTTACTCTAAAAAAAATAATAACAAGAGTGAACTTCCGTTTTACTCCCTGTGGTTTGGTCACTTTAACAGTTTTGCCCCAAACCTTTAAAAATAGCCATTTTACTCCCTGATGTTTTGGTTTTGTTGCCAGTTTGCTCCCCGCAGGGAGCAAAAATGGAAACACAAACAATTTGGAATGAGTTAGTGGCGGGGAGCAAACTGGCAAAAAAACCGAAACATCAAGGAGCAAAATGGCTATTTTTAAAGGTTTGAAGCAAAACCGTTAAAGTGATCAAACCACAGGGAGCAAAACGGAAGTTTACTCTAATAACAATGTAGTATACTGTATACACTATTCACTTTGATATAACAAGATTTTAAACGTATAACTACAACTCACCAATCACAAAAACAACATGAAACCATGATTAGTAGCAAGCAAACACCACAATATTCAAATGTACAATAGGCTTTCATAATCAGCATTCTGGAAGTGAAAGAGCAGAAGCATAGGGAGAAAAGCTAGCAGCAGAATCATTATAACGCAACGGGTGCGGCTGCTGCTGACTAGACGACCACATATAACTCGATGAACCATTTCCGGGACTCGGGTAATACGAAGACAGGTGTCGGGAATTTAACGGTGATACAGAAGGGTAGCCCAAAGAGTTTGACAAAACCAAATGAGAGGCCCGCGATCTGTGTGAAGAAGATGCGATGTTTCTAATGTCTAACGAGCTTCTTGACGGAGTGATGAAAGACGATCGGTGTGAAGAAGATGCAATGTTTCTAATGTCTAATGAGCTTCTTGATGGAGTGATGTAAGGGGATTGGTGATGGCTTTGAAGGGTGTAAGGAGTACTTGAAACGGAGTGAATGTTAGAATGTGTACGCGATGTTTGACCTATTTGCATTGCGGGAGATGATGGTGCGTATGATGATGAATATGTAGAAGATAATATGGTTGATGAAGCCATGGATGCTGGGTTGGATGAAAGTAACGGTGTGCGTTCTGAGGCTGGTGGCTCACCGTTAGCGGTCCTTGCATCACGTTTACAAACCGGGCAAAACGTTCTCCAAGAAGTCAGCCACGCGTCCACACACATTGCATGAAATTCTGTCAATTTCTAACGTTAGTGACATGAAATACCAAATTCTCGTGCATTATTAACCATTTATAATGGCACAAAAGTACGAGTCGTGTTGACCTCGCAAGACTTTTATGTCTTAATAATAATAATCTAAATTAAATAAAGAGTAAAATGCCATTTTCGTCCATGAGGTTTGGCCAGTTTTGCGACTTTCGTCCTAAGGTTTATTTTTCCGCATCTAGATCCAAAAGGTTTGAAATCTTGCCATTTTTATCCGGGCTCATTAACTCCATCCAGTTTTCTCCATTAAGTCGGGGATATTTCCGTCTTTTTTGTTAACTTAAAGAGCAATTTAGTCTTTTTCAGGGGTATTCACATAAAGTGAAAAAGACCGAATTGCCCTTTAAGTTAACAAAAAAGACGAAAATAGCCCTCTGACTTAACGGAGAAAAATCGGTGGAGGTAACGAGCCGGATGAAAACGGCAAGATTTCAAGCCTTTTGGATCCAGATGCAAAAAAAACAAACCTTTGGACGAAAGTCGCAAAACTGGTTAAACCTCAGGGACGAAAATGGCATTTAACTCTTAAATAAATGAAGAAAAAGACTTACTGTGTCGGCATGGCAGAATTCTAAGTTTATCGCCAACGTTATAATCTTCAAGGCAGATAGCACAAGTAGCCGAAGTGCAATTATCTTCTAAGACAGCGGTAAATACTAGGCTTGGCATGGCTTTGACTAACCGACTACTCATCCCATGGAATTCCCGAACACGAGAAGATTGGGGGTGTTCTCGTCTTATCCTATGCCTACGCACAAAGAAACAAGTTGCCAAAACAGCCGACATAGCCAGCAACGATATAAATGATATGGCCATGATTGACCATGCTGAGTTCTCATAGCCCGGGATAATCCATAATTGCATTGAAGTTATACCAGCAAACTTACTCAACTTCACGCCCGATGATTTTGAAACAAATACCGCATATATCACTATACCCGTTGCAGTCCCTGCCACTGCAAATTTAGAAATCCTAGATCATTACCCCATTTGAATATAAATTTCTAAATACACATCGAAAGTATAAAGCGATATACGTCATAATAATGTAAAAGCAAATGCAAAAAGGATCATACTTGCAACAAGATCACTATCATCATTGTTATAGATAATGGCTGCCTTGAATCCTGCAGCTTGTGCTCTTCTAACTTTATCGTCGAAACTACATCCTCCTCTAATAATCAACACAAAGGACTGGTTTACGCTTTCTTCAATCGACTCATTAGCTAAAGGCGCACACGCATCCAACGGCTCAGCTTGATACAATGTTCCGCATTCGCCAGTCCCTTTCACACGTGGAGCTGCAAAAAACATCAACAAATTACAACACAAAACAAAATGCATCAATCTACCATAAGCATTCTTGATTGAGTGTAAACAATCAAATTCAAATACCCAATGCTTAAACCTAGGGATAGTTATGTAATTTCAAGTTCAAGATTCTTCAACAACTAATGATCAAAAGAATCATCACATCAGAATGATCAAACACATCATCTATCTGCATAAAGTTGCAATTTTTAATCAACCCAATAAAGAATATAAATCATCTTGAGCATCAACCAAGAACAACATGCATTAATCTACCATGAGCATTCTCGATTGAGAGTAAAAAATCGAATTCAAACACCGAATACTTAAACCTAGGGAGAGTTAGGTAATTTCACATTCAAGATTCTTCAACAGCTAATGATCTAAAGAATCATAACATCAGAATGATCAAACACATCATCCATCTGCATAAAGTTGCAATTTTTAATCAACCCAATCATCATCATCATCATCATACTCAGTATATCCCACCAATAGCAAAGCTAAGGTAGGGTCTGAGGAGGGTGAGATGTAGACAGCCTTACCTCTACCCCGTAGGAATAGAGAGGCTGCTTCCAATGAGACCCCCGGCTCGATTGTGGTTTTGCATCAAGCCTTGGACATAAGGCACATAACACTCAGCAATTGAGACAAACGCCGATTAGTGCATGCACCCCCTTGTCTTTTGGCTATCAACGCCACCACATGATGCATGATTAACCGTCCCCCTCTTTTAACGTTATTTTCACGAAATTAGTAAAATAACGTTAAAATTAGTGCACTTTCACTTTTGCCCCCCGAGCGCCCACGCATATATACATTATATGAGCATACCGCAAGCGGGGCGTTAATTTTTAATCAACCCAATAAAGAATATAAATAATCTTGACCTTCAATCAAGAAGAACATGAATCAGTCTACCATAAGCATTCTTGATTGAGTATAAACAATCAAATTCAAACACCCAATGCTTAAACCTAGGGATAGCTATGTAATTTCACATTCAAGAATCTTCAACAACTAAAATAATTAAAAAAAAAAAAAACATCATAACATCAGAATGATCAAGCACACTATCTATCTGTACAAAGTTTCAATTTTTAAGCAACCCAATAAAGAATACAAATCATCTTGACCTTCAATATCATAACAATCACATATTCACACAATCAAACACAACAGAAAAAAAAAAAAAAAAAAAAAAAAAAAAAAAAACCTCACCAAAATTAGCTTCAATGTCATCAAAAGACAAAGTGACATTATTCCCCATCAAAACAACTTTAGCAATCACCCCTGAACTCAACAAACAAAGAAAGCAGCAAAAGATCCAGAAATTCAACATCTTTTTTCAAACCCACAACAAAACCTAAAGACCCTTTAAAGATCCAATTTTGGTTGTTGAAAAACTAGGGTTTAAAGTGGGATGGAAACATCAGCTTCCATCCTCAAATTACACTAGTCAAGCATCATAAAAATTGGGGCTTTTTGGTATGATGAAATATGAAGTTGAAGTGGTGATGAATTTGGGTCAAATTGAACTGAAGATCAATGAAAAGATTGATGATGAGAATGAATTATCCTGTGGGCTATTGAACCGCCAGTAGTAGAAAGACAGTAGGTGGTGGGACCAGTGAGAGCTAAGAGGAGGTTTCTAGGTTTGTTTGTTTCCCCATTTTTTTTAAGGTGTAATTTATAACAGACGGTTAATACACATCCGCAAGTCGTAGGCCTGCTCCATTTCTGTCCCAAGGACTATGTTGTCTTAACGGGGGCCCATGCCTCGGTAGAAATGGGACATAGCTTTCCCCGAGAAAATTTCCGACCCCCTGCCACTTGACAGGAGTTGCACCCGACCCGCTGGAGTAAATGCGCCGTAATAGAAAACTTGGGTTCCCTCAGGCTTAAACCGGAGTCCTTACCATCTTTGGGTTGGGAATAACCCCAATGCCTCACCTTTTGATGGAGGTGGGGATCGAACCTGAGACCACTCACATGGTCCAAGTCCTTTCCACCACTCCATCAAAGAATCATTGGCTTGTTTCCCCAACTTGATATGTCATTATACAAAATAATAATAAATCACTATCAATCATCATTCAAAATATCTTAATTAAGTTAATTATTATGTTAGGTTCATTGTGTAAGATATATTGATGTATTTAGATTTTAATAAGTTATGTTGTTTAGTGACATGTATTGCATGTGAATATAATATGGCAAGTTGTTAATGATAATGTTTTAAAAACTTATAATATTGTGTTTGACGGCATAAAAATAATATAATGGTTTGTTTTTATTTAGTTTACTGGCTTTGTGATGTGATTATAAATGTTATTATCGTCGACATCCCATAAAAAAGTTATGGGGTTATATTGCGCCAATGTATGTTAATTTGAATGTCTAATTATTATGTTGCCAAGATTTGGACTCGATATTACACAACGTTTCGTATCTATACCACATGCCAGATTCTTTCTATGTATTTAACTCGTGTCTTGAAGTTTTGGTGATGATATCTACGTGCCATGAGTACCGTAAACTTCGAAGGTAGTACCACATAAATAGATTATTATTCGACTATGTATGTAACTCAAGTAAAGTTTTTGCAATAATATTTGTGGACTAAATCTATGAGGCCATGCCCTAGTGTTCGAATTAGACTAACTACAAAAATGTTATGCAATACAGGCAACTCAAACGTATTGAATTTTCTCACTTTGTAGGTCTTTTCTTTGGATGCTCCTTTGATTCTCGTCAAGCAACTACTAGTATTAGATAACCCGTCCATTTAAGCTTTCGTGAACACCTCTATGATCTAGTTTCTCTAACAAAACTATAACTATTTTTGCCATTTTCTAGCCTCTTGCTAGTTTTAGCGTGTTTTATAATACGTTGTCCCGCTATTAAAAAAAGATCGCTTATTGATTGAGTAGCTTGACACGATAAATGTGGTAATTATTTAGGCATAATGTTGGTAACCTCTTATCTTCAAGTTTTAGGAGTGTTTTAATGAACAAGTACCATGGGAACCAATTATGTGAGAGGAGACAAACTTGAACTGTGGTTAACAAAAAAAAAAATTGAACATCTCCCAGACAAGAATCTTGTAGATTTATGACAAAAAAGGATATCTTTGAAGAAAATCATACCACATTAAATAATAAATAGTGTCATTCTTCACAATTTTGAATTTTGTCATTAAAGCTTTAGAAGGTAACCAATTTAATTTCTTAAAGTTTGGTTTTGGTTCTTTATGGAATGTGTATTGTTGGGGAGTTTAATATGGGGACCCCTTAGGTAAAATTTGTTTGGTCTTTTTAGATTTGATGCAAGACTACAAGAGTTTTTAACTAGTTTTGGATTTAAATGAGTTATGTAGGATTTGGGATTATTTTGACCTAAAACCATGAATTACCCATAAGAAAATGTTTGGAAAGTGATCGTATGGTTAAATGAGCTTGTTTCAGCATCTTTATTCATACGAGGTAGAGGTAAGGCTATCTACATCTTACCCTCCTCAGACCCTATCTTTGCTTTCCTATTGGTGTGATTTACTGAGTATGATGATGATGATAAAATATAATGGTTGTGAGCTTGTTTCGAAAGAGTTTTTTTCACTCTTTAATGTGACATACCCTAAGTTTAAAAGTATATTATAATGTACATTTCATTTATTGGTCAACAAGTGGTTTCACTTGTACAAACCGACCGTTGAGTATATATGTGATCAAGGACAAGAAGGGGGCAAACGTTTTCATCATATTTAGAAAGCTTTTCGAGGTGAATCCGTAGATTTACTAAAACTACGTAGATACCAAAAGACTCGATTTTCATGTCTTCGTTGTATCATGTGTTACTTTACATTTTGTTTTATGATTTGTCAAATTAAATTGTCAAGTGGGTTTTATAATCATGTTGTTGTCATTAGTAGTTTTCGGTTCTTGATACCTACATAAATGTTAGATGATATTTGTGTATTCTTTGTGTGTAATATTTCTACATTTGTGTATTGGTATGCTGGCTAATAAGATATTCATTATGTGCTTTTTTATAGTATATGTCAACTTTGGAATAAACCGTTTAAAAATTTAGTATGAGAGGTGGTATACAGAAGATGAGTATGAGATATGGGTGCTGATCGATGGTTTATATCATCATCATCTTTTAATTTGATAAGACTTGCCATTCTGCAAGTTTTACTGTGTATGAATTGAATTACACTGCAATACACTCTATGAAAAGTTGTGTATGAATTAAAAAGGTTCTGAAACACCAACTATTCATACACAGTTACACTGCAATGCACTATTCAATCCAATGCATGCTTCTGAAACACAACTATTCAACCTCCCCTCTGACGAACACTATTTATCCTAAAAAAAAAAAATTAGACTAGACTCTATGAATATTGATGTTCAGAATGAAAGACTTAACAATGCATATTTGTCGTTATTCCACCATTCAATGTATTGAAAGACTTGCCTGCCATCCTCACCTGTCGTTATTATGTATATATATTTATATGATATGGCGATATTCATATATATATATATATATATATATGTTTGAATTGGCGATATTCTTTTATATAACAACATCGAACAACGATATTCATATATATATATATATATGTTTGAGTTGGCGATATTAAAGTATATGTATATGTTCTAGTTGGCGATATTGATGTATATATGTATATCATATACATATATACATCAATATCGCCAACTAGAACATATACATATACTTTAATATCGCCAACTCAAACATATATATATATATATATATATATATATATATATATATATGAATATCGCTGTTTGATGTTGTTATATAAAAGAATATCGCTGTTCGATGTTGTTATATAAAAGAATATCGCCAATTCAAACATATATATATATGAATATCGCCATATATACGTGTTTGAGTTGGCGATATTGATGTATATATGTATATCAAATAGCGATATTGATGTAAAGTCCCAGATTTGTGTCAGAAACACCCTGACATATCAAATAACTATATACCTACTTTCACTCTTTTAATACAAGCCCATCTAGAGGTGATCTTTTGGTGGTCAAACCACCTATTCCTGCAAAAAATTCAAATAGTATTCCCTAAGTCGCATGGAATGTTTCTATATGTTTGTGACATTATACAAAGGGATAACTTTCCATGAGCAAACAATGACTAAAATGGGTTATGTGTTATCAAATAAGATGTTTCACAAATTATAACATACACTATTTATTTTCATAACAATGGAAACATAAACATTTGCTTAAAAATATTAAATATAATTATTTAATATTTTGTATTCTTAAATGGTCGTAACAATTAGGCTTAATTCATTGATAAATGATAAACTGATATACTATGCTATTTAACAAATTTACATATTTTTTTTTGAATAGCGAAAACAAACACACTTTAGTACCCTCTGCAACCCTAAGATCAGGCGCGGAGCTAATTTGTTAGTAGGGATAGCACGGGCTACGGCTCGACCCTGTCTTTGTAGTGTAAAAATACCCCTCAACTCCATCTCCGTAGTGTAAAATTACCCCTCAATTTCGTCTTCGTTATATAAAGGATACCCCTGATCCCCAAACATTTTTTTGCCCTCCTCAGACCCTATCTTTGCTTTCCTATTGGTGTGATTTACTGAGTATGATGATGATGATAAAATATAATGGTTGTGAGCTTGTTTCGAAAGATTTTTTTTCACTCTTTAATGTGACATACCCTAAGTTTAAAAGTATATTATAACGTACATTTCATTTATTGGTCAACAAGTGGTTTCACTTGTACAAACCGACCGTTGAGTATATATGTGATCAAGGACAAGAAGTGGGTAAACGTTTTCATCATATTTAGAAAGCTTTTCGAGGTGAATCAGTAGATTTACTAAAACTACGTAGATACCAAAAGACTCGATTTTCATGTCTTCGTTGTATCATGTGTTACTTTACATTTGTTTTATGATTTGTCAAATTTAATTGTCAAGTGGGTTTTATAATCATGTTGTTGTCATTAGTAGTTTTCGGTTCTTGATACCTACATAAATGTTAGATGATATTTGTGTATTCTTTGTGTGTAATATTTCTACATTTGTGTATGGTATGCTGGCTAACAAGATATTCATTATGTGCTTTTTATAGTATATGAAAACTTTGGAATATAATCATATATCATAAATGTTCTTGATTCCTACACCTTGTGACCTTAGAGCACTCTATACCATAATCATAAATCATAGATTTTGCCTTAAACCGATCTTTATATAAACATTGCTTAGAGTTTCATCCAAAGGATTACCACATCTGAAGAGGTATGGTCCCAATCCCTTGCCCACATGGCAAGGACCACACCACTTTTTCATCCTACATGGCGCCTACATCAGCAAGCGAATCCAGAAGCTTCTAGAAGCTTCTGGAAGACGTCAAGGTGGCACCGAAGATGCTCCCTCCAACAGGAAGGACAACACGTGTCACCATTCATCAAGCGCCATGCAGGCTTGCAGCAAATCAAGGAGCAGACCGACAGTACCAGTACGACGTCTCCAGCATGGACAAATATGGGCGCGCCACGTGTACCACCATCCTGACCACAGCAGAGGAGACCAAGGGATATTCCCCTTGGTCGGACAGTTGGCGCCCTATAACAGCTGGCAAGGTTACTCCCCCCTCTTTCACCCTCCGGCTATAAATAGAGCCCTTCATCATTCAGGTTAAAGGATCCTATTCTCTACACTCTACACTCTCACTCTTAACACACACTGTTTTATCTCCTCGGAACAGAACTTATTCTCACGCCGGAGCCCGGTTAAGAGGGAAACCCCCATATTCCCCTCTTAACGAGCTAACGGTGTTGCTGTTTTGCAGGACCCGTCATTTGGCGAGTAACAAAGGAGATTGAACCCCACAGAAGAGACGAACATGCTAGTTTCCACCTCAGGTGTTAACCAGTGTTTCATCATTGGCGCCATCCGCAGTTTTTGCAAACCTTTTCCATCTCCTTTTTGTTTAAAACACTCTTCAAAATGGCTGAAACAAACCCTTCCCACCAGGTGGACGGAGAAGTTTCTTCTTTTGAGCTCATTTCGGACACCGCACACGTCCAAAGAGTCAAAGGAACGAAATCATCCAAGAAGGGCAAATGAACAACGATTTTCCTAGTATCTTTGGAAGTGCATCCAGGGTCGTTAGCCAGACCACAACTGGAGCCACTTTCCAACCTTCACCTAAGATCGTCACCCAAACTACAAATGGAGCCACTTTCCAACCCCCACCTGGGGCAGTCCAACAAATACCCCCACCGGTACAAACACCAAGCCATGGAGCTGGCCCCTCAGCTCCATCGGAACAAACACAACTGAACTTCTCTGCACTTCTAGGGCCACCCGAAGGAAAAACTCTGGCTTCCTGGTATGCCAAACAAATGGCGTCTATAAACCTCGTTTACACACAACTCAGCGCGCAACAAGCTTTGCTCCAAGCACAAGCTAACCAGTCCGCTTTTGTTACTCCACCGCAAAGGTCTCTGAGTACTCACATACCTCAGCAGACCAATGCATGGAACTTACGCCCTGAAAAAGCACCTGTACCAAACATCAGAAGGCCAAGCGCGCACGACACGCGCGATACCTATGGCGAAACAGAAAGCAATTATGTGCAACACTCCCATCAACAGAGAAGACCAGTTCAAAGTCGTTTAGGCCCGCGCAACATAAACGACGAGTGGGACAACTATGATGAAGAAAACGACGAAACATACAAGAAAGAAAGCACGGTATTCAGTAGGTCACCACCTGAACACGAGGCGTACAAACCGCGCAAGCGCGCAGGGTACAACCCAAAAGCAGAACATGATTACTCATTGAGTTATCGCCCAGATGACATGGCCGAAAACTCAAAATTCATCAGAGAGATTGCGATAGCCGATATCGACAAAACGAAGCTACCACACAACGTAGGCAAATACAACGGCTTAACAGACCCTGACGACCACCTCCAAGTATTCAACGGCGCAGGGGTAACAGGTAGCTGGAACTTGCCAACTTGGTGTCATCTGTTCGCACAAACCTTCGTTGGCGCAACACACGTTTGGTTTGACAGCCTACCAGCAGGAAAAATCAAGTCATGGATCGACTTTCGAGATAAGTTCCTTGCGCATTTCTCGCAACAGCGCAGACACACTAGAGACCCGGCCGATTGTCTGAATATATGGAGAAAAGATCATGAAAGCGTGGAAGATTTTATTATAAGGTATAACAAAGAATGTCTGGAGATTGGTGACGTAGGTGAAAAGATGATGCACGCGCATTTTATGAGGGCAGTAAAATGCGACGACTTGATCAGGCGATTGAAGGGAAGAGATGGAGGCCCCAAAGACTGGGAAACCTTCATTGAGGCAGAAAAAACAATTGCACTGTCTGACAAACAATTGACCGGCGATGACTACCGTCAGTACAGTCATAGCCACAATGACCGGCGTAACAAGAAAGGCAAAGGCCAATCATGGAAGACATCCAGTTATAGAGAAAGAAGCCCAGTAAGAGAAGACACGCGCAATACGATCAACCAAATTGCTCATCGCAAGGAGGTTAAAAGGGAAAACAGAGAAAAGCAGTGGACACCCTTAATAAAGACTCCTTCGGAAGTTTTGTCAACCGAGAATCACCAGTTCAAACCTCCCCTACAGATGAGAAACAAAAGGGGTCAAGACCCAAACCTTTTCTGTGAGTTTCATAAAGACACAGGTCACTTGACTGACGATTGTTTTAGCTTAAAACAAGAGATAGAAAGGGCCCTAAGAGATGGAAGACTCATTCATCTGGTGAAAGGCGGAAAGCGCGATCACCGACAAATTCAGCGAAGGGAAGAAGGGCCGGACAACAAGAAGCTCCAAAAATTAGAAACTCACATGGTTCAAGGAGGTCCAAGAAAGCCAAGGAAAAATTACAACAAGTGCACACAAGACGACTCTTGGCGCGAAAGACAAGTTGTTTTCCCTGTAGTAAGAGGAGGTCCGAGAGAGCGAAGGCCCATAGTTATATCCGGTGTAATTGGTCACTACCAAACCGATTACATTTTCATAGATCCAGGGAGCACTGCAGATATCATCTACGAACAATGTTTTAACCAATTTGACCAAGAGGACAAAGCGCGCTTGGAACCGGTAGACTACCCGCTGACCGGTTTCTGCAATGAAGCCGTTTTTCCTCTAGGCCAGATATCGTTCCCAGTGCTGTTATCAGATGGAAGAAATTCAAGAACGGAAGAGGTTACGTTCATGGTACTACCAGCGCATTCAAGGCATGACATTCTGTTGGGAAGAGAATCTCAAGGAGACTTTAGCATGATTTGCTCTGGCCCACATTCAGCCGTGGGATTCCCAACAGAGACTGGGGTAGCACTGATCTATGCAAGTAAAGAAGTCTTGGCAACAGACAAAATCAGGCCAGCAAAGGTAAGCAAATCTGTACCACGCGCGGAGGCTGAAAAATGGGTGCTAAACAGCAAATACCCAGAACAACCGGTCACCTTATGCCCCGAAATGTCTGATCTCACGCGCGCAGCGCTAAAAAAGTTGTTATTCGAAAACATGGACGTGTTCGCCTGGACACCAGCCGATATGGTGGGTGTTCCACGGCATATAGCAGAGCACAGACTTAACGTCTCAGAGGCCGCCAAACCTGTGGTACACGGCAAACGTCATTTAGGAGACATAAAGCATGATGCAATGAAAGAACAAGTCACAGAGCTGTTGAATGCAGGCATCATCAGAGAAGTTCGATACCAAACTTGGGTAGCAAGCCCTGTCATGGTTCAAAAAGGGAATGGAAGTTGGAGGATGTGTGTAGATTACAAGGATCTAAACAAGGCATGCCCGCGCGTGTCACACCCCCAAAATCCACACACGGAGTATCACCGCTTGGAGGCGTGACTGACCAGGATCAAGCCACCAATCATATTGAACAAGCATATAAGTAACATAATTCAACCAAACAATATGAAAGGTGTTCAAAAACCAAAGCATAGTTAAGTGTTTAGCGGAAGCATAATTGTAAAACCCATAGCAAGTATTAAGTATGAAATAAGTAATGTTTAAAGCATGGCACACACTGCCATGTCCCACAATGACTGTTCCTCCCTGTGCAAGCTCCATGAGTACCTAGTGACCTGCAAGGCATGTAGCAATAAATCAACAACAAAGTTGAGCGAGTTCACAGTTGGTTGTTTGGTTATAGTAATCATTTCATAAATCGTATGTTAGTTTTGTAAACCAGGTATCGTATTAATCCTTATCGCGGCCAATCCAGGCATGTGTGCGATGATTAGTGGGGGCTTCCCATGTATTCCAAGACCACGCGTATCGACTGCTACGAAAATGTAAGAGGTGCCCTAAGTCAATGTCTATCAGCATTGACCCTTTGCCCATAGTCCATTAGTACACGCCCGTCCGACTGGCACGGTGTGAGGTTTGTTAAACCTAATAGCGCTATTAACTAATGACCCGCTCGCCATAGGCCTCAGCGATTAAGTCGTTAATGAGGGACTTCCTTTGATAGAGGTGATGGTCTTATGATCGTGTACGTAGGATTTACGTACGTGCCCTTCAATCCGAGGACAGTAGTAAGTATAACTGTACGTAAGTTTTACGTACGTGCCCTTCATCCGAGGACAGTAATAATTTGTTTAATAGTAAAAGTTGTACGAGTAGTTATTCAATCCCATTCCCAACCCATGGGAATCCCATGCCTTGGCTAGTGTGAACTCACCTTGGTTTGCTCGGCAGATACACAGAAGGGTCAAGTCTAGCTGCTAGTGGTCAACCACGTCCTAACATGGTTACCATACAAGTCAGGTTTTGGTTTCAAGTAGTGCACATAAGTATCACGTAAGATAGCATATAAGAAACACACACAGATCATGGCAACACATCTCCTCACGTTCAACACTTATAACGTATTCAAGATTGGGCTCGCACAAGCTTAGTGGCCTTGTGCGAGTCATCCGTTGGAGCCCAACAAAACCCGGCCCAAAAATCAGAAAGCCCAAATACATCTGTATGCATATACACGGCCAAACATATAAGCAAATAATCCATCTTGTGCGATCCATGCATCTTGTGCGATCAGTCTTGTTACCCAGCCCAATATATATAAACATACGGCCCAAATAACAAACAAACAACAATCTTGTGCGACTCAATGGTCCTTGTGCGACTGGGGACCTCTTGTGCGATCAGGTCCTCTTGTGCGACCAGGTCAACTTGTGCGACTGGTCTTCTTGTGCGAATGGACCTCTTGTGCGACCAAGAGGTCTTGTGCGACTAGTTAACTAATTCTCGTGATTCATGCAATCAGTTACATCTATTCAATTAGTTTCCAAATTCACAATTTATCAATAAATGCCAACAACTTCCAATTCATACAGAAATCGATCAAACAAGGTTTTAATTCATTCCAATCATATGAACCCTAATTATTCCAAATTAATAACTTATCAACACTTAAGCATATATCAGGATTCTTGTTCTTGATTTCTAACATACGTCCTATGATAACAACACAATGAAACATCCTAATTCTAAACATATCACAGCCGACTACAAGCATTCGGTTTCCATTCATCAATTAATCCAACTTGTATCAACAACCAAACCATTCGGATCCAAACCCCTATAGAGCCGATTACCCTCATTCATAATCAAGCACATATTATTCATACTAACATAACAATACATTATCATATAATCATCATCAACCGAATATGAACACATAACATGAAACACTTATGAACCGATTATTTGAACACCAAACTCATCATGTATCGTTTACATATCAATGTATAGAATCATATAAATCATAACATCATTCGACAAAACACCAAATCATAAATCACTAACCGATTAAGATAGGGTGAGGGTGATCCGAATCGAGAGCTTCGATGAGAATGGGATATTGTTGGCGTCGGCTTTGAGAGGAGAGAAAGATAGCTAGGGTTTGTGTGTGTGAATGTTTTGCAACAAATGAGAAACAACCTCCTAAGGGTGTGTGTGTGTATGCGTATAATGAAGTGGGCCGAACCCAACTTGGGCTGCCCTAGGTTCGGATGCAAGAAGTGTAGCCCGAGTGGGCTTGTGCGATCGAGTGAGTGTTGTGCGTTTGGACCGTTTATATACGTACATACATTACACAAGCACATATCAAACATAACATTCATTAATCAATCACTTTCATATAATCACATCACGTTCACATACGTTACATCAAAGTACAAAGATAGGTTCGGAAATACGAGTTGTCACATTATCCCCAAGTTGAAAGAAATTTCGTCCCGAAATTTGGTACGTACTCACTGAGGAAGCTAGTTAAGTTGCATGGTTTTCCTGGGGTGTCACATCCTCCCCCCGTTGATTTGGAATTTCGTCCCGAAATTCCGTAGCTTCAGCCTCAGTAGTGGTTGTACTGTTTACAAATAGTTGGGGATACTTTTGTTTCATCTGATCTTCGCGTTCCCAGGTGAACTCTGGGCCGCGACGGGAGTTCCAACGAACTCGAACGAGAGGGATTCTAGTGTGCTTGAGGACCTTAACATCCCGGTCCGTGATTTCAACTGGTTCCTCGACGAATCGTAACTGCTCGTCGATAGTAAGCTCCTTCAAAGGAACTATGTGGGTCTCATCTGACAGACACTTCTTCAGATTCGACACGTGGAAAACATTGTGAACTGCACTGAGTTCTGCCGGTAGGTTTAGTTTGTAGGCCACCTTGCCTATTTTCTCGATGACTTCGAAAGGTCCAACGTATCGTGGGTTAAGTTTGCCTCGTTTACCAAAACGAACCACACCCTTCCAGGGTGAAACTTTGAGTAGTACACGCTCCCCAACCTGGAGCTCTAGTGGTTTTCTGCCCTTATCGGCGTAGACTTTCTGACGGTCACGAGCTGCCGCCATTCGTTGTCGTATTTGAGCGATTCATTCTGTTGTGTCTACCACAAGTTCTGGACCAGTGATCTGACTATCTCCCACCTCTGCCCAACAAAGAGGTGACCAGCATTTACGCCCGTACAATGCCTCAAACGGAGCAGCTTTGATGCTGGTGTGGTAGCTGTTATTGTACGAAAATTCCACAAGTGGCAAATGCTTTTCCCAGCCGTTGCCAAAGTTAATCACACATGCCCTAAGCATGTCTTCAAGGGTCTGGATGGTATGTTCAGACTGCCCATCCGTTTGCGGGTGATAAGCTGTGCTCATATCTAGCCGTGAGCCAAAGGACTTGTGCATCGCTTGCCACAGTTCTGACGTAAAACGTGCATCTCGATCTGAGATAATAGAGGTGGGCACTCCGTGCCTCGAGACAACTTCCTTAAGATATACGTCTGCTAGAGTGGAGAACTTATCCGTTTCCTTGATAGCCAAGAAGTGAGCAGACTTTGTGAGTCGATCCACGATCACCCAAATAGTATCGTTACCACGTTGAGATCTAGGCAGGCCAGTAACAAAATCCATGGAAATTTGCTCCCATTTCCATTGTGGTATTTCTGGTTGTTGGAGTAGGCTTGAAGGTTTCTGATATTCCGACTTGACTCTCGCATAAGTCAAGCACTTGCTAACGTACGTTTCTATGTGAGCTTTCATGCTAGGCCACCAATATGTAGTTTTGATATCGTGGTACATCTTATCTGAACCAGGATGTACTGAGTAGCGAGACTTGTGTGCCTCATCCATCACAAGCTCTCGTAAGTTGCCATAGAGTGGGACCCAAATGCGTCCTGTTACGTAGTAAGCACCGTCTTCCTTCTGTTCTAAGCGTTGCTTTGAGCCGCGTAGGGCCTCAGCCCTGACGTTTTCTGGTTTCAATGCTTCTACCTGAGCGTCTCGTATTTGGGAAGGAAGACTAGACTGTATGGTGAGTTGTAAAGCTCGTACGCGCTTAGGCAAAGTGTCCTTTCGACTGAGGGCATCAGCCACAACATTGGCTTTGCCTGGGTGATACCTGATTGAGCATTCGTAGTCATTCAGTAGCTCGACCCATCGTCGTTGTCGCATATTCAGTTCCTTCTGTTTGAAGATATGCTCAAGACTCCTATGATCTGTGTAGATGGCGCACTTGGTACCGTACAGGTAGTGTCTCCATATCTTAAGTGCAATAACAACAGCTCCCAGCTCTAGATCGTGTGTAGTGTAGTTCCTTTCATGAACTTTAAGCTGACGTGAGGCGTAGGCTATAACTTTATCCCGCTGCATCAATACACAACCAAGACCCTGAATGGATGCGTCGCAATAAACCACAAAGTCGTCTGTACCCTCTGGCAATAAAAGGATAGGTGCGCTGCAAAGTCTATCCTTTAAATGCTGAAATGCTAATTCCTGTGCATTTCCCCATCGATAAACAACGCCTTTCTGCGTTAGGGAGGTGAGAGGCTGTGCAATCTTGGAGAAGTCCTTGATGAACCTTCTGTAGTAACCTGCCAAGCCCAAGAATTGGCGAATTTCCGTTGGTGTACGAGGTGCAGGCCAGCTCTTGATCGAATCTACCTTGGATGGATCAACGTGAATCCCATCCTTGTTCACCACATGGCCTAAGAAATGGACTTCACGAAGCCAGAAGTCGCATTTTGAAAACTTGGCATACAGCTGTTCTGTTCGAAGAAGTTCCAAGATGAGTCGTAGATGCTGCTCGTGTTCCTCCTGACTCTTCGAATAGATCAGGATGTCGTCGATGAAAACTATGACAAACTTGTCTAGGTAAGGCTTGCACACTCTATTCATCAAATCCATGAAAACCGCAGGTGTGTTTGTTAGCCCAAAAGGCATGACCAAAAACTCATAGTGGCCATATCGAGTTCTAAAGGCTGTTTTGGAGACGTCCTCTTCTCGGACTCTCAGCTGGTGATATCCTGATCTCAAATCAATCTTTGAATAGTAGCTTGATCCTTGCAGCTGGTCGAACAAGTCGTCAATGCGTGGAAGAGGATAGCGATTCTTCACAGTCACCTTGTTGAGTTCACGATAGTCGATGCACATTCTGAAAGTACCGTCTTTCTTCTTCACGAATAGCACTGGAGCTCCCCAGGGCGAAGAGCTAGGACGAATAAAACCCTTATCTAAGAGTTCTTGTAGTTGCGTAGATAGCTCTTTTAGTTCTGATGGGGCTAAACGATAGGGTGCTCGAGCTATGGGCGCTGCTCCAGGAGCTAGCTCGATTTGGAACTCCACTTGTCTATGAGGCGGAAGGCCAGGTAACTCCTCAGGGAATACCTCAGGATAGTCACGCACAATTGGAAAATCTTCTATCTTCTTCTCTTTCTTCGAGGTGTCAGTAACGAGAGCTAGAATAGCAGTGTGGCCCTTTCTTAAGCACTTCTGAGCCTTAAGGAAAGAGATGATGCTTACTACAGCACCACTCTTGTCGCCACAAATCATGAGAGGTTCATCACCTGGGCGAGGAATACGAACAATCTTCTCGTTGCAAAGAATCTCTGCTTGGTGTTGGGACAACCAGTCCATCCCTATGACAACGTCGAAACTACCCAGTGTGATAGGAAGGAGGTCGATTGAGAAAGTATGATCAGCAAGAACAAGATTACAACCCTTAACTATGTGGGTGACCTCTAAACTTTTACCATTAGCTAACTCTACTGTGTGCTTGGGGTTCAAAGGTGTTGGGGTACGCTTAAGCAGTTGACTAACTTTTAGGGACACATAACTAGTATCAGCACCCGAATCAAATAGGACAGTAACGTAAAATTCGTCGAGAAGGAACTTACCCGTCACAACATTGGGATCATTCCTCGCTTCTCCCTGGCCAATAACGAACACACGACCCCTTGCACCGTTGCCATTGTTACCCCCATTGTTCCCATTCCCCTTATTGTTGTTATTGTTGTTGTTGTTGTTGTTATGGTTCCTGTTCAGCTGGGGACATTCTCTCTTGAAGTGGCCTTCAGCTCCACACTGAAAGCACCCTTTGTTGTCTCGTTGTTGCTGTTGTTGGTCTTGTGGAGCTGGTTGTTGTCGCTGGTTCTGATTCGCAGGTCGTAAGCTCCTACAATCCTTGGCTTCATGACCCATTTTGAGACACCTCTGGCAACGATTCTTGTTGCACTGACCACTGTGGTGTTTATTGCATCTGTTGCACTTTGGAAGGTTTCCTTGATAACCACCTTGCCCTTTGCTACCAGAAGATTGCTGACCAGGGCTCTTGTAGTCATCAGTTCTTCTCTGCTGAGACTGAGACTGAACAGAGGTTGAACCTTTGCTCGAAGCTCCATCCCACTTACGTTTGTTGTCGCCGGTAGTTTCAGAAGTAGCTGCAGCACTGATACGCTTCGGTAACCTGTTCTGCTCCACCGCCTGATCAGTAAGGCGATGAGCCAATTGTACAACTTGCTGGATGGTGGCTAGATTGGCTGAAGTCACATGACTTTGGATCTCTGGCACGAGACCCTTAAGATAAAGTTCGATACGCTTAATTGGAGGGTCCACCATGGTAGGACACAGTAATGCAAGCTCATTCGATCTCTTCGTATACGCCTCAATTTCTGACCCCGTCATCTTGAGGTTGAAAAACTCGACTTCCAACTTATGAATGTCATCACGACTGCAGTATTCCTCCTTGATCATCTCTTTGAAATTGTTCCATGGGGTGGCGTTAGCAGCAACCAACCCCAGCATTTGAACCTGAGCGTTCCACCACGTGAGCGCTAAACCCTCTAGGGTACCGGTAGCATACTTCACCCTGCGAGCCTCGGGGCATTCACACATCTCGAACACAGATTCGAGCTTCTCAAACCAGTGGAGTAGACCTACTGCTCCTTCAGTGCCGCTAAAAGTAGTGGGTCGGCAGTCCATAAAAGTTTTGAAGGTGCACACAGGTGGCTGAGCATGTTGACCTGTTGTGGGTGTAAGAAAGGACAAAGTTTAACACAAAGGTAAGTTCACGAGAGTAGGACTTAAAGATCCTAGAATGAGTTTAAACTGCAGGGTATACCTCCTGCTTGTGCGGCTGCAAGTGCCGCAGCAACCTGTTCGTTAATCAGAGCCGTCAACTGGGCTTGTGTCATGTTAATGCGTCCAGACATGATCTTCATATCAGGGAAACACGAGTGAGAAGGGTTCGCGAAAGTGCGATGACAAAAGAGAGTAAACACACATGTATTCAAGCAACAGTAGCTATACTAACTAAGCATATCATGAGCAAAGTTCTACGTAATCTAGCATGTAGGTAATGAGATATAAACCATATCACCTAGAATGTCGAGTTATGCACTTGGAGTGAAGCGTCGTTGTGGATCGTAGAGCACTGTGCAGGTTATAGTCTGGTTTAAACAAAAACGTTTTCCCTTATTAAAACAAAGTTCACTATAACCAATGGCTCTGATACCAATCTGTCACACCCCCAAAATCCACACACGGAGTATCACCGCTTGGAGGCGTGACTGACCAGGATCAAGCCACCAATCATATTGAACAAGCATATAAGTAACATAATTCAACCAAACAATATGAAAGGTGTTCAAAAACCAAAGCATAGTTAAGTGTTTAGTGGTAGCATAATTGTAAAACCCATAGCAAGTATTAAGTATGAAATAAGTAATGTTTAAAGCATGGCACACACTGCCATGTCCCACAACGACTGTTCCTCCCTGTGCAAGCTCCATGAGTACCTAGTGACCTGCAAGGCATGTAGCAACAAATCAACAACAAAGTTGAGCGAGTTCACAGTTGGTTGTTTGGTTATAGTAATCATTTCATAAATCGTATGTTAGTTTTGTAAACCAGGTATCGTATTAATCCTTATCGCGGCCAATCCAGGCATGTGTGCGATGATTAGTGGGGGCTTCCCATGTATTCCAAGACCACGCGTATCGACAGCTACGAAAATGTAAGAGGTGCCCTAAGTCAATGTCTATCAGCATTGACCCTTTGCCCATAGTCCATTAGTACACGCCCGTCCGACTGGCACGGTGTGAGGTTTGTTAAACCTAATAGCGCTATTAACTAATGACCCGCTCGCCATAGGCCTCAGCGATTAAGTCGATAAATGAGGGACTTCCTTTGATAGAGGTGATGGTCTTATGATCGTGTACGTAGGATTTACGTACGTGCCCTTCAATCCGAGGACAGTAGTACGTATAACTGTACGTAAGTTTTACGTACGTGCCCTTCATCCGAGGACAGTAATAATTTGTTTAATAGTAAAAGTTGTACGAGTAGTTATTCAATCCCATTCCCAACCCATGGGAATCCCATGCCTTGGCTAGTGTGAACTCACCTTGGTTTGCTCGGCAGATACACAGAAGGGTCAAGTCTAGCTGCTAGTGGTCAACCACGTCCTAACATGGTTACCATACAAGTCAGGTTTTGGTTTCAAGTAGTGCACATAAGTATCACGTAAGATAGCATATAAGAAACACACACAGATCATGGCAACACATCTCCTCACGTTCAACACTTATAACGTATTCAAGATTGGGCTCGCACAAGCTTAGTGGCCTTGTGCGAGTCATCCGTTGGAGCCCAACAAAACCCGGCCCAAAAATCAGAAAGCCCAAATACATCTGTATGCATATACACGGCCCAACATATAAGCAAATAATCCATCTTGTGCGATCCATGCATCTTGTGCGATCAGTCTTGTTACCCAGCCCAATATATATAAACATACGGCCCAAATAACAAACAAACAACAATCTTGTGCGACTCAATGGTCCTTGTGCGACTGGGGACCTCTTGTGCGATCAGGTCCTCTTGTGCGACCAGGTCAACTTGTGCGACTGGTCTTCTTGTGCGAATGGACCTCTTGTGCGACCAAGAGGTCTTGTGCGACTAGTTAACTAATTCTCGTGATTCATGCAATCAGTTACATCTATTCAATTAGTTTCCAAATTCACAATTTATCAATAAATGCCAACAACTTCCAATTCATACAGAAATCGATCAAACAAGGTTTTAATTCATTCCAATCATATGAACCCTAATTATTCCAAATTAATAACTTATCAACACTTAAGCATATATCAGGATTCTTGTTCTTGATTTCTAACATACGTCCTATGATAACAACACAATGAAACATCCTAATTCTAAACATATCACAGCCGACTACAAGCATTCGGTTTCCATTCATCAACTAATCCAACTTGTATCAACAACCAAACCATTCGGATCCAAACCCCTATAGAGCCGATTACCCTCATTCATAATCAAGCACATATTATTCATACTAACATAACAATACATTATCATATAATCATCATCAACCGAATATGAACACATAACATGAAACACTTATGAACTGATTATTTGAACACCAAACTCATCATGTATCATTTACATATCAATGTATAGAATCATATAAATTATAACATCATTCGACAAAACACCAAATCATAAATCACTAACCGATTAAGATAGGGTGAGGGTGATTCGAATAGAGAGCTTCGATGAGAATGGGATATTGTTGGCGTCGGCTTTGAGAGGAGAGAAAGAGAGCTAGGGTTTGTGTGTGTGAATGTTTTGAATGGTAGCACTCAACCGTTTCCTAGCTAATCACGCAGCCAAATCTCTCCCATTTATCCAGACACTCCGAAATTGCATGAAGAAAAGTCAGTTCCAGTGGACTCCGGAGGCCGAAAAGGCATTCCGGGATATGAAGGATTGCCTCATAAGGTTACCAACACTGACGGCACCAGTAAAAGGAGAACCTTTAGTAATGTACCTATCAGCTTCTGACAAAGCAGTCGGCGCAGTTCTGCTCGTAGATCGACAAGGCATACAGACACCGGTTTATTATGTGTCCCGCACTCTTAATGATCCAGAGACGAGGTATGCTATAATGGAAAAACTAGTGTTGGCTCTAATTCATGCATCAAGACGGCTGTGTAGATACTTCGCCAATCACGTCATTCATGTCCTAACAAATTACAACATTGGCAACATCCTTGCAAGGCCCGAGATTTCTGGAAGATTAGCAAAGTGGGCGATAGAACTGGGAGGCCATAATGTTGTTTTCTGACCAAGACCAGCAATCAAGGGCCAGGTGTTGGCCGATTTCATGACAGAAGTACCTGATGACAGGGACCGAGAGTGTAAGGCAATGGAAAGAGCTGAAAGGCAGCATTCGGAAGAACCATGGCTACTGTATACAGACGGCGCATCCAAGGAGGACGGCGCAGGCGCAGGACTCAGGCTAGTAAGCCCAGAA
Source organism: Helianthus tuberosus (assembly GCA_030545235.1). Classification (NCBI taxonomy): domain Eukaryota; kingdom Viridiplantae; phylum Streptophyta; class Magnoliopsida; order Asterales; family Asteraceae; genus Helianthus; species Helianthus tuberosus. The sequence continues at coordinate 18,419,240 of CM060415.1, read as the reverse complement.
AAACATGAATTCACGTATGCCATCCGGCTAGACTTCAAAAGCACGAACAATGAAGCCGAATACGAAGCCTTTCTCGCCGGTCTGAGATTAGCAATCAAGATGGGAGTCAAACACATAGAGGCGCATGTGGACTCCATGTTAGTAGCCGGGCAGATTAATGGCCAATATGATGCCAAAGGAGACGTAATGGCATTATACCTAGACCAAGCGAAAGCATTGCTACAGAACTTCAATTCTTACAAAGTGCACCATATCAATCGAAGTGAGAATAAACCAGCTGACGCACTAAGTAAGTTAGCATCTACAAGCTTCCAGCATTTGGCCAAGGATGTGCGCATCGAAGTCTTGAGCAACCCATCGGTACCATTGAGGCAAGTGAATGTTATTCAGTTGGGGACGACGTCCTGGATGACCCCCATAATCATGTATCTTCAGTCTGGGATACTGCCGGAAAACAAAGCTGAGGCAAGGAAGATTCAATACAAAGCCGAGCACTACCAGATGGTTGATGGAATCCTGTACCGACAATCATACCTCGGGCCATTGTTGAGATGCGTCGATCCAGAAGACGCGAACTACTTGATCAGAGAAGTGCATGAGGGGATATGCGGCATTCATGCTGGACCACGAATGGTGGTAGCAAAAGTGATGAATGCCGGGTACTACTGGCCCAGGATGCATCTAGATGCAGTGAAGGTTCTGAGAAAATGCAGCGGGTGCCAGAGACACGCTCCCAAGACGATGCGCCCCAAGAACGAATTAGTCCCCGTAACAATGGCATGACCGTTTCAACAATGGGGAATAGATATGGTTGGCCCCTTCTCTGAAGCCCCAGGTGCGGTGAAATTCATCATAGTCGCGGTGGACTATTTCACAAAATGGGTGGAGGCGAAGGCACTCGTGTCAACCACATCTACCGTAGTTCGGCGATTCATCTGGGAACAGATAATCTGCAGATTTGGGCTGCCCCTGAGAATCATCACCGATAACGAGACGAATTTTGCTGCAGAAGATCTCCAACGATGGTTCAAAGAGTTACACATAGAGCATACGTTCTCCTCGGTTGCACATCCGCAGGGGAACGGTCAAGTAGAAGCCGTTAACAAGAGCATTGTAGATGGCATCAAAGCACGAATGGGAGAGCAAAGAAGAGGCTGGGTTGACGAATTGCCAAGCATATTATGGGCCCATAGGACGATGCCCAAGACAAGCAATGGGGAGACACCGTTCAGCTTAGTCTACGGGTCCGAGGCTGTGATACCAGCGGAAATCGGACTACCATCACCAAGAATGCTCTCCATGAACATGATAAACAACGAAGAAGAAAGGAGGTTAGACCTTGACCTCCTAGAAGAAAGGAGAGAGATGGCAGCAATAAATGAAGCGAAATATAAAACAAAGCTGGAAAAGTACTACAACTCCAAAGTCAAAATCTGCACCTTCAACCCAGGAGACTACGTCCTGAGGGACAATGAGGCGTCTAACGCCGAAAAGCCCGGAAAATTAGCTCCCAAGTGGGAGGGCCCTTATGTTGTTGATGAAGTTCTGGGAAAAGGGGCATATAAGCTGCGCACCCTAGATGACAAAGAAATCCCAAGAACCTGGAATGCTCAACAGTTAAGAAGATGCTACATGTAAACAGCTGAAGTTTTCTCTATATACTTGTAATGGCTGCGCGCCAACACATTTAACACTAATACAAGAAGTGTTTGGCTATCTTTTCGCACGAGAATTTTTTTTGTTACAACTGCATATATTACTTCAGGCATACACGAAAACATCAATGGCTCGACCTTAGGAAACGTTGTAGACCTCCAAGGCCTGTCACAAACGAGTGCACAGCCGGGTCAAAAACACAACCAAAGCCTAAACAATGCCAAATAAATACTTCGTGCCCACTTAAACACGAAAGCATCGAACACACGGTAAACAAACATTATAAAAGACCCCCAAAGCTAAGCACAGCCGGGTCCACACAATAACCTGTAACTCGATCACTTCGTATTCACGAAACAGCCTGCGCACATAAACGACAGAATAAACGTTGTAGCTCACACAACACAACCTGTCAGCGCCATCATTCATTCGTGACACCTAATCAAAGTAATTACACATGCACATATTGTAACGATGAACAAAATTCACAAGAAACTAAAACACGCATTAAGAATTAAATATGTCAACAATAACAAAACGTGTTGCAGATATGACAGCTATAGGTAAATTGTTCACGAAACATAAAGGTAAACTGTTCAAGAAATTGTCAAGATAGTTACAGGGCTATCAAAGCCCATACACGGCATGCAAGCCGGATGTCTTCACTCTGGATGACTAGTTCCAGTATCCCCAGCGGTGTGACCTTCATCCCCAAGGGCTTTCTTCAATAAGGCAACACCATCAGGTTTCCGAGATAATTTCTGGGCAGCCTTCACAACACCAAACTCCAAATATGCAAATTCTTGTCGCTTGGTAGCATATTTTCTTCCACAATCCTCTTTGTACAACTCAAAATGGTAGTCCTTCTCATTATTAACAGCTGCAGCCCTACCCTCACTATAACCATCCTTTCGCCCGCTATTATACCCCGCTTGACCCAACTCAAACATGTAGCTGGCAAGCTCATGAGATTTCACTATACGTTCAGCAATCTGCGAAAAAGCACATAAGAAACATAAGAAGAGTAATCAACACAAATTGAAAGTAAACAAAAACAAAGGAAGTTACCAGGGGCACCGCGTGCGAGAGCAACCACTTGCAATTAACAGATATCTCCTCAGCAAGAAGCTCAGAAGCCTTGCACTCAGCAACCTTCTCTTCAGCCAACTTTTCCAACTTAGCTATGCGTTGGAGATACTCCTCTTCCCTCTTGCTAGACGCAACACGCGCCTCCTCAGCTTCCTCACTAATCTTGCGTTTCTCAGCAGACATCCTGAAAATCGCTTCACGTTGCACTTGCAGCTCTTTATTGGTCCGCTCACAAGCGGCCTCCCAATTCTTCTGTTTGTCGGAGTTAGCCTTCTTCTCCTGTGCAAGCTTCTCCTCAGCCTCAGACAACCTCCACAACAAACCTTTCTTATCAGAATTAAACTCCTCCCTCTCTTCCGCAAAAGCCTTCTTCTCATTCTCAAACTCAAGAGTCTCCTCCCCCATCAATTTCCACTCACGGACAATCTCCTGAGAGGTGGCAAAGTAGTTAACCCCGGCACGAACATGATCATCTAGCAGTTCAAACCGGTTGCGCTTTTTCTGAAACAACCTCTCAGCAGGGGGGGAGACAAAGAGAAGAACTCGTGGCAGTTATCAAGCTCATTCATCCGAGAACCCTGGGTCAAACTCCAGCGAGGAGCATGTGGAAAATCGTCACACGCTGGGTTATAGGTACCCCAGGAACCATCACGAACGTTTTCAAACTCTGGACCACACCCGAAGTAGCACCACCTCCACCGCCGGGTGGACGCTTGGTATAAATGGTCTGGCGCTGAGTAGCCTCGCTGGATTCCGCTTCTGTGTCAACGCCCTTGTTTCGACCATCTCCACCAGCACCACCAGTACCACCCGCACCACCACCCTCACCAACATGCTCAACATTCACATCATCTGGCTTACCTTTTTCTCCCAAGTCGTCAGGGGGAGGGGACAAGTCAAACGTCCTGGATGGCGGAGAAGCGGGAGGAGAAATCTGTGAAATATCAAACTTGCATGAAGTCTTACCCGGTTTAGCAGATGTTCCAAAACAAACAAGACAATCAGGAAAAGCAAGGAAAATGGCAACCGGAACAGACAAACGACAAAAATTATACCACGAGAACCAGAAGCAATATATATTTCCTCCAAAAGATTACCTTTCTTAGCAGCAAAAACCTCCAGATCAATTTCAGATTCTGAGGGTGCAGGAGGAGTCTCCTTTTGAAGTTTGGCTTTTTTAGATGCAAGCATGGCAGCAGCCTGCTCATCAAGCTTCTGTTTTTTTTATCATCAAGAGCCTTCTTTCTCATAATCTCCGTCAAAGTAGCGCTGTCATCAGGGTCAGACCCACGATGTTTCTCTCCGGTCCCTAAACCAGACAATGTATCAGAAACGACTACATAATCTACGACAGGAAGAGTAGAGGGTCGCTTACGAGGAGTTTCAGTGGCTTTTTCCTCAGCCCTCTTCTCCTTTCCCTCTGGTTTGCCAGCCTTTGTTTTTTTTCCTTGTTTCCAACTGATCAGCAGTATCAACTGGAACCTCCACATCATCACCTACGGGTTCATTAACAGGCTCATGAACAACCCCCTGCACCGGACCTGCACGCGGGGAATGAGAAGTTAGGCCTTCAAGAGGTCTATCAGATCCCTCACTCGAGAGAACAATAACTTCCTCTCGAGTAGGATCAATAGCATCATCAACATCATATTCAACATCTTCACCTAAAACAACGTTGGCATAAGCAGCAAAACTCTCATTCGAAGGATGCAAGAAACGGTGGCGAATTTGATCCAACCATGGCACCACCGGCCTTCGGATCCAGGACATTCAACAAGCTGTACCCAACTGCGATAAACAAAGAGATGAGCAAGAACATACAAAAGAAAAAAAAAACTAACTAACGAACTATGAAACATTACATATGTTTGCCTTCATAACCATAAACAGGAACACCAAGAGGGTTCTTTGGGACCCACAACATGCTCATGCCGGCACCAACCAACGCCCTTTCCTCAATTTGAGAAATAGCAGTCGCCTTGTGCGTCACCTTCTTGTACCACCCCTGTTGGGTATAATCCTCCTTCACATCCACCTTTGGGATCCCTTCACTCGCTGACCGATAGTGCATATCTACCGGGATAACACCGCGGCGAATGAAGAAAAACTTTTGTTTCCAATCATGCAAACTTTTCAGAGGAGTGGAACAACTGGGGATAACACCACCGGTCCGGGAGTTAAAAGAGTAAAAACCGCTGGTATAAGTCACGGTGTAAAACACATTAAACATGTCAAAAGTTGGCTCAGCACGGTTGGCTCTACAGATAAACTCAAAATGGGTAACACGGGGAAGTCCAATCGCGTTGATTTGAGAGATATGGAGCCCATAATTCCTCAACACCTCAGCAGTAAACTTGGTCATCGGGAGTCTGAAGTTACCTTCCCAGAAAAAAAGCAACATATAATGTAATATAACCAGGTGGTGCATCCATGGCGGTAGAACCTGGAGTCGGAAACTAAGCACCCCATTCAGGAAGGAAACCCATCTCTCTCACCAAATTCTGAAACTCCTTCTCTTTCCAACCTATAGTCGCCTGGCCAGGGCCCGGAGGATTCTTACCCTTGTTCCTCCTCTTTTTTGATGAAGGGTTGGCTCCAGACATATCGAGAAAAAAATGAGAAAAGACAATATGGATAAACCTAAAAGAGGAAGAGAGAAAGAAATATGAGAAATCTCCGGAGTCCAAATTTTGAAAAGTGAAAGGAATGAAGAAAACCGCCATATATTTATACCCATCGCATTTAATGCGATGGGTAGTGGGCCGTCAGGAATTCAGAAGGCCATCCAATGGGGAAAAGACACGTCAGCAGAGAGAGAAACCGTCACCTCTTTTTCTGGGAGCGTGGGCGGCACACGTCTGATAAAGGGATGGAAAGTAACTGACACCACTGAAAAGGCGAATGTTCACCTCCGACATGACAGGGACACCAGAAAGTCACATCAGTTGTCTTTATCCAACGAAGGAAACTTCTTTCAGAAGCAAACTTACCAACACGCCATGCGTCCAGTTGGCTCAACTTTGCAAATTTACCAACACGCCATGCGTCCAGTTGGCTCAACTTTGCAAACTTACCAACACGCCATGCGCCATGCCTCCAGTCGGCTCAACTTTGCAAATTTACCAACACGCCATGCGCCATGCGTCCAGTTGGCTCAACTTTGCAAATTTACCAACACGCCATGCGCCATGCGTCCAGTTGGCTCAACTTTGCAAACTTACAAACACGCCATGCGCCACGCACCCACTCGGCTCATTTTTGCAGAGTTACTACCATACGGCACGCGCCGTGCGAATAAAAGGCCAACAACCACTACCCTTATAAGTCCAGAATCCCTCCTAGACGATCAACTCAACTAGAAGGCACACTGGACTGGGGGGACTTGAAGAGGTATGGTCCCAATCCCTTGCCCACATGGCAAGGACCACACCACTTTTTCATCCTACATGGCGCCTACATCAGCAAGCGAATCCAGAAGCTTCTGGAAGACGTCAAGGTGGCACCGAAGATGCTCCCTCCAACAGGAAGGTCAACACGTGTCACCATTCATCAAGCGCCATGCAGGCTTGCAGCAAATCAAGGAGCAGACCGACAGTACCAGTACGACGTCTCCAGTCCAGCATGGACAAATATGGGCGCGCCACGTGTACCACCGTCCTGACCACAGCAGAGGAGACCAAGAGGATATTCCCCTTGGTCGGACAGCTGGCGCCCTATAACAGCTGGCAAGGTTGCTCCCCCCTCTTTCACCCTCCGGCTATAAATAGAGCCCTTCATCATTCAGGTTAAAGGATCCTATTCTCTACACTCTCACTCTTAACACACACTGTTTTATCTCCTCGGAACAGAACTTATTCTCACGCCGGAGCCCGGTTAAGAGGGAAACCCCCATATTCCCCTCTTAACGAGCTAACGGTGTTGCTGTTTTGCAGGACCCGTCATTTGGCGAGTAACAAAGGAGATTGAACCCCACAGAAGAGACGAACAGGCTAGTTTCCACCTCAGGTGTTAACCAGTGTTTCATCAACATCTGATTGGAAGAGCTTCAAGGGAGGTAAGAGAATTTACAAGGAATTGCAAGCTTTATAGTTTGTAACATGCATTTGTGTGTTGATGAACAATCTTGTTGGTACACTAAATGTCTGCTGATTACGTCATTATCAAGTCTTGTGTCTAGGATTGTTTAAATGATCACACCATAGGGTTTAAGTTAGGGTTTTAAGGTTTAAACATGAGATTTCGCTTGAAGAGGTTATGTGAATGCTTGAAGCGAAATCACAACATAACAGATTTCGCTTCAGACAGTCTCAAGCGAAATCAAGCACTCTATATATAGGTGTGTTGATCATTTGAAGCGACATCGGATGTCATTGTACATGTGACGAAGTGCTGACGGATATGTATTAGAAAACCTTGTACAAGCACTCATATTAATCAGAAAAGAAAGATTAAAAGGATTAAAGCTGTTATGACTTAGTTTACTTTGATTCCGCCTCTGTAAACTAAGATGAATTGCCTTGACTGACGGTTTAAGATCGTAGAACGGTCCAACAAGTGGTATCAGAGCTCAGGACGAGGAGTTCATACCATAGCAGCGGATTATCTTCTTTCTACTCATTTCTTTTTACATTTTTCAGATCTGAACTATTTCCAACGGTCGAAATGGTCTAATTTTCGAGTATTACGTTTAAAACTGAGTTTTAACAAAGCCTACAAAGTTTCAGACTTAAATTCAGATTAAAACTCATTAAAAATGACCTAAAACAGGATTTCGCTTGAAGTTGTTCGCAGATAAATAGTTGATTTCGCTTGAAACTCTGAAGCGAAACTAGACTTTCTGAAGCGAAATTGATTTCCTGAAGCGAAATAGTGGTTTTCGCTTGAAGACATCCTGAAGCGAAATTGATTTCTTGAAGCGATATAGTTGGTTCGCTTGAACAGTTGAAGCGATACTGTTGTTGAGTTTCGCTTGAAGATTGAAGCGAAATAGTATATATCAGATTTCGCTTGAATCAGTTTTATTGTACTAATTTCGCTTGAAGCTGAGAACTTCAAGTATTTCGCTTGAACTTTCTAATTTCTCAAAACCTAAAATTTTCTAAGTGTTTGACTGATTTTTCAGGTACGTTCACGATGGATGATATTTTCTTGAACCCGTTTGGCGATATGTACGCATTTGCAGGAAACTCGGGAGATGATACTTCTACAAACAACAACAATACGAATGAGAACGAGAATACACCGAAAGAAAGAAAGAAGGAAGCTTGGGAGTCCGAAAGCGCATTTGGAACGTTTAACAAACCTCCTAAGCTGATGGCTATAGAAGATTATAGCAGATGGGCAACAAAGTTAGAAGATTGGTTGATGGCATTTGCTTTTCCTTGTTGGAAGAGTATGAAGAATGGTTATGCTCAAGGAAAGAAGAATGGTGAAGCATTAAGATCAGCTGAAGAGATTGATTCATTCGTAGCTGAGCAAAAATGTGTGGCATTATTGTTTCAGTCAGTGCGTGAAGACATCATTTCACTGATAGATTACTCAAATTCTAAAGACTTATGGGCAAAGTTGGAAAAGAAGTGTGTCGGTAGTCAAGAGATTAAGAAAAACAAAAAGAAACTTCTTAGAAAAGAATTTGATCTGTTTGGTTGTATAAAGAACGAGTCAGTGTGTAAAATGATAGAACGGTTCGGTCATCTGAAGCTGGAATTAGTAAGACATGAGATTGACATTCCTGAAGAAGATCTTATCGACAAATTGTTCGATTCGTTGCCTGATGAGATGGATTGGAGATATTATGCATTGATGCTGAAGAATACCATCAAAGAACCAGAAAAGCTGACATTAGATTTGCTGATTGAAAAACTCGAGAGTCATGAACTAGAGTTGAAGAAGACGTACAAAATTAATCATTCATCTTATCAGCAGAATCTGGATTTATACTATCCAAAGAGTATGATGCCGAAAGCTACTTCTCCAAAGACTGCATTTTCTGTTGAGAACATTTCTTCAGCAAACAAAGAATGTCAAAGCAATTCAAGCAGTGGAAGCCATAGTGGTTATCACAGTGGATCTACGTCTTCTGCAAATCATTCTGATGCAAAGTTTTCTTGCAATATCGCGATAGATCTGAAGAATGCACAGAATTTTGATGCAGAGTCAGCCAAGCAACAAATGGTCTTTCTAGCATCTGTTTTGGAATCCTACGAAGGGTTGGTAGCTGGGAAGATTGGCAATACAAATCTGACGAAAGAAGACTACGATCAGATTGATCCGGAGGAAATGGAACTGATCGATATTCGTTGGGCAATGGCAAGTGCAGTTCGACGTGCACAAAGATTCATGGAAATTACTGGAAGAAAAACAATTGGTGGTGCTTCTACCAAGCTGGGGTTCGATAAATCGAAGGTGACTTGTTTCAAATGTAAGCAGAAGGGTCATTTCAAACGAGAATGCCGAAACGCTTATGCTGATGAGTCAGAGAATCCATTTCGAGATGATTATTACAAAAAGGCAATCTACCATCAGAATAAATCTGAGCCGCCTAGATTGAAGCAGGTTGAAGATAACAGAGACAAATCAAGGGCTCTTGCTGTGATTTATGATGATGAGGGGTATGATTGGAGTAAAGAAATTCTACCTGAAGAAGATGCGGTGGGTTACGCATTTATGGCAAGCAATGATGAACCTAAGCCATGGAAAGATGATCGTACTGAAGAAGAGAAATATCACTACCGGAAAATGGTTGCTGAAACAAAGATTATCAGACTTTCTCGTATCTATCTGAATGCAAGGAGAGCCAATAGATGGGATCCAGATAGAGAGTGCTATCTTGATGAGTATGGAAATATTGCAGTTGATGATAGTACACTTGATATCGAAGCCATCATCAAGGAGTACAAAGAAGAAGATGAATATTGGCAACACAAATGGTGGGGAACTCCAACTTCGAAAATGATTGAAGAAGAGAAAGAGAAAGAGAGAAAGGAGAAAGAGGAGAAAGAGAAGAAAGAAAAGCAGGTTGATACTGGTTTAATCGATACTACGCAAGAGTTGACAGCTGAGAACCTGGGAGTGATGGCTGACAAAGTGCTAGCTGCAAAAGCACTTGAGGTAGATCCTAATTCTGTTACTGAGTCAAAGGAGTCGGTCAGTCAAAATGCGTCAGGTAACAAAAATGTGTCAGGTAACGAAAATGAGTCAGGTAAAAAGATTGAAGGGAATGCTGACTGCAAAAATTGCACCAAACAATGCAATTTTTGTAGCACTGTCACGTATCTTAACAATGAGAAAATCAAGAATCTGACAACAAAGGTTAGAAATGTTGAAAATCAGATACTCGATCGTGACAAAACTGTAAGAGCTTCAACTGAACGGATTAAAGAATTAACGGCTCAAATTGAAAATGATAAAACTGAACGTAAGAAAATTAAATTTGAAAATGAAAAGTTAATTCTTGAAAACCGTCAAATTTCTGAAAAGTTTGAGAAATTGAAAAGCATTGTCAAAGATAGTGATGATCGTAATGGCAAAACATTTAAAGAAAATGAACATCTAAGAGCTGTTTTGAGATTAAAAGAAGAATCGATTAATGAACAACTGGATCAAATTGCTAAATTGAAACTTAAAGTTCAAGAAGCTGAAATTGAGAATGAACGAATCCAGTTGAAGCTTAACAGCTATAAATCAGCAAGCTTTGTTTTGCAGCATATTGTTCCTAAACCTATAGGGAAAAACAAAGATGGCGAGGATGTGTTTTCTGATGGAACGGGTGTAGGTTTTCACAAAGTTCCACCGCCAATTTTAGACAACTATACGAAAAAGCAGTCTAGTTTGGTGGAAATTGAGGAAGAAAGTGAAGTTAAACTTCCTGAAAACATTGATGTCACGTTCACATCTTCCAATGACGAGGGTGTCCAAAGTGATGTGGTGAAAAGTGTGGTAGACAAAGTGCTTAAACCGGATTGTGACACTTCTGAGGAGGATGGGTGTTTCTTTGACAAATACATTCAGAAACCAAAGTCCAAAGACAACTTAAGTGATGAACCGGATCTTGTGATGTACAAGATGGCTGGATCTGATAAGTTGTATTCGGATTCTGAGTTTCCCATTGAGAATGTTAATATGAAAAAATTGACAAATGTTTTCAAATTGGTTGAAGTTGAGTTGTCAGAAGTGAACAGTTTGAAACAAACAAAAAGGCAAATGAATTTTGAGAAAGATAAAGCTTATTACAAAAAGCCTATTGTTCCACCACGTTTTTATAATAACAATCGAAACAATTGGTCGGGTGGTTATCGAGGTGGTAAGAGTTATCAGAAAAAGAGTTTTCAAAACAGTAGGTTTGCTGAAAAGAAAGTGTTTGTAAATGGTTCAAGTTCACTTTCTGATGAGGAAAATGAAATTTTTTCAAAATCAAATGAAGAGTTTTTTGAGAAAAGAGCTTCACAGTATCAGTTTGAAGGCACGAGTCGAGTAGTTGATACTCGTACTTGTTTTAGATGTGAACAAGTTGGTCATATTGCACGAAAGTGTACATATGTGAAGCCTAAGACTGAAACTGTGAAGTATCAACAAAAGAAAGTTGATGTGAAGGGTAAAGCACCAATCGTTGTTGAGAAAAAGAATGTGAAAAATGACAACATCAAATTGAAAAATGAACCCGTAAAGAAAGTGGTAACTAAAAATGACAAATTTTATAAACGGGTTGCATTATCTCAACAAGTTTGGAAACCAAAAACTGAAATGAAAATTTCAACTTCTGAAGTGAAAAAGGCTGAAGAATCAATTTCGGTTGATTATGATGCAAGTTTTCCACCTTTGAAGTCTAAAAATTTCAAAATTCAAGTTGCTAGAGTCAAGGTTACACCTAAGGCTGATGAGGCCTGGGTGGACACCATGTTCGAATAAGCAGTTTGAATTGCCGGAGCTTCCTGGATCGCGAAGCATGAATCGGCATCTTTCTTGAAGTTGTTTAAGTCGTAGTTTGTGGTATATGCAGGATCTTCCAAGAGCCATTTCAAGATGGATCATGGATAGTGGTGCATCTCGACATATGACAGGAAAAACTGCATTGCTGTATGATGTGAGAAACATTAATGGTGGTTATGTGGGATTTGCTGGTCATGAAGGTGGTAGAATTGTTGGTGAAGGAACGTTATCCAATGGGATTGTGACGTTTGAGAGAGTTAACTACATCACTGAGCTGGAGAACAATCTGCTTAGTATCTCGCAGATTTGTGACAATCAGTATACTACTCACTTCACTGATAAAGAATGTTTGATTCTGAAACCTGGTTTTGTTGTTCCTGAAGAATGGATTATTATGAGGGCTCCTAGAGTGAATGATTTATATGTGTTAGATATGTCTGTAGCAACTACAACTATTGGTCAAGCACATTGTTTCGTGTCTAGAGCAACTGAGAAAGAATCCAGATTGTGGCACCGAAAGATAGGGCATATTCACCTAAGGAAGATGAATTACTTGGTGCACAATGATTTGGTATTGGGAGTTAATATCAAAGGTTTTCATCTGGAAGGGGAGTGCATTAGCTGTATCAAAGGCAAGCAGAAGAAAAAGTCACACCCTACAAAGCAAGTTAATTCAGTTTCAAGACCTCTGGAAAGACTTCACATGGATTTATTTGGTCCGGTGAATGTCAAGAGCATTACTGGAGATTACTATTGTTTGGTCGTTACTGATGATTATTCTAGATTTTCGTGGGTATCTTTCTTGAAGACGAAAGATGAAACATTTGACAGTTTGATGAGTCTGTTCAGAAAGATTGAGAATTTGTACCAAAGGCGTATCAAGAGAATTAGAAGTGATAACGGTACTGAATTCAAGAACCGCAAGATGGAAGAATTTTGTGATGAAAGAGGTATTTTGCATGAGTTTAGTGCTCCGTACACTCCGCAGCAGAATGGAGTCGCAGAACGCAAAAATCGGACACTAATCGAGACGGCTAGAACTATGCTCGCAGATTCAAAGTTACCGATTAATTTTTGGGCTGAAGCTGTTTCTGCCGCATGCTATACGCTCAACAGGGTTCTTACTGTCAAGAAGTTCAACAAAACATGCTTTGAGCTAATCAATAATCGCAAACCGAATTTGAAGTATCTAGAACCGTTCGGGTCACCTTGTATGGTTATAGAACCTTTTGGAAAGTTTGGACCGAAGTGCATTGAGGGTATATTTGTTGGTTATTCAAATCCATTGCGACGTGTCTTCGTTCCAAGTGAGAAACGAATTATTGAAGCTGCAAATGTTGAATGTCAAGGTTATACTATGCCGCCGCAGAATCCTGGTGATTCATGGCGTTATCATTATGACAAACTTTGGGATTCGTTTGACATGAGAGAAGAATCAGAGGATGATGAAGATTTCTTTGATGAGTTGGATATTTTGCGTGAATATGAGTCGCAGTTAAGATTCCCAGCTGAGTATTCAAGAAGACCACGGGAAACTTCAAATGATGATGAAGCAGGTCCAAGTAATGCTGGTGAACATGATGATGTCCAACAGAATGAAGTTGCTCAGGATAATCAGTCGGTTCAGAATGATAATTTAGAAGCTGAAAACATGCCAGTTTTTGATCATGGTGATTCAGATTCAGATTCTGAGGGGGAGCAAATTCAGATTTCAAGTCAAACAAACCAAGTTGGTGAACAAGATGCAGAGCAGAATGTTACTAATCTGGAAGGAAATGTAGATGTTCAAAGTGAAGTGATGCCGAGAACTTTTTCATATCATCCAGAGGAGTTGATCATAGGAGAATTACAAGCTGGAGTTCGCACTAGATATCAGATTGATAAAGGGCTTACATGTTTTTATACAAAAGTTGCTCCTTTGCAAACTGAATTCTCATTAAGTTGTTTTATCTCGCAGGTTGAGCCAAGAACTTACAAAGAGGCGCTTACTGAAGACTCTTGGGTCAATGCTATGCAGGAGGAACTTAGTCAATTCGAGAAATTGGGAGTGTGGAAGTTAGTTGATTTGCCGGATGGTCATAGGAAAATTAACACTAAGTGGGTGTTTAAGTGTAAGAGAGACGATAGAGGAGTTGTCGTAAGGAACAAAGCTCGACTCGTTGTTCAGGGATTTAGTCAACAGGAGGGAATTGATTTTACTGAAGTTTATGCTCCTGTAGCACGACTAGAGGCTATCAGAATTTTCCTAGCATTTGCGTCTTGGAAGAACTTCAAAGTTTATCAGTTGGATGTTAAATCGGCGTTTCTTTATGGGAAGGTTAAAGAGGAGGTTTATGTCGGTCAGCCGCCGGGCTTTACCGATCCAATCCACAAAAACAAGGTCTACTTATTGGACAAAGCGCTGTATGGTTTACACCAGGCCCCGAGAGCTTGGTACGAGACTTTGTCTCAACACCTACTAGCCAACAAGTTCATTCGTGGAAAAGTGGATGCCACTCTCTTCACTAAAGTCGTTGATGGTCATCTTCTGATAGTTCAAATTTATGTGGACGATATAATCTTTGGGTCAACAAATGAAAATCTATGCAAAGATTTTGAATCAGTGATGAAGCAAAAGTTTGAAATGTCATCAATGGGGGAGATGAAATTCTTTCTGGGATTACAAGTTGAACAACTTCCTGAGGGAATTTTCATTCATCAGTCAAAGTACGTTCATGATATTCTAGATAAATTTGGGATGTCAGGTTCTACTCCAGCTGCTACCCCACTTGCAACAAATCATGGGATTCACCCAGATCTCACCGGAGACAGGGCAGATGAAACTTTTTATCGATCCATGATAGGTTCTCTAATGTACCTAACTGCTTCACGTCCTGATATTATGTACCCAACGTGCCTCGCAGCAAGATTTCAGTCTAACCCAAGAGCATCGCACATGATTATTGTGAAGAGGATATTGCGCTACCTGAAAGGAACTCCTTCATTGGGGTTGTGGTATCCTAGAAAAGGCGACTTTACGCTCGAAGGGTATTCCGATTCGGATTTCGGATGCTGCAAAGTCAATTCAAAATCAACAACTGCAGGATGCCAGTTCTTTGGTCCTAGATTGGTTACCTGGCAGTGTAAGAAACAAACGTCTGTGGCGTTATCTACTTGTGAAGCGGAGTATGTATCTGCTAGCAGTTGCTGCTCTCAGATCTTGTGGATACAGCAACAGATGCGCGACTACGGTTTGCAGTTTCTTAACACACCTCTTTTTGTTGATAATGAGGCCGCAATAAATATAACTAAGAATCCAGTACATCACGCTAAAACTAAACACATAGAAATTCGTCATCACTTTATTCGTGATTGCTTTGAGAAAAAGTTGATACGAATTGAGAAAATCCACACTGACGAACAGAAAGCTGATTTACATACCAAAGCTTTTGATAAAAATCGGTTTAAATATTTGTTAAAACTAAATGGTATGAAGCTTCTGTCTGTGTCGGATAGCATTATTGGCGTTGATGAGAGTACTGTTGCGGATGAAGGCGAGAAACAATCTGCAATGGTTTGTCGAATTTTTACTTGTTTTGGTATTTAGGGGGAGTAGATTGTTTGTACATAGTTTATTTTCAGAAAATACAAAAACAGTAAAAAATGCAAAAATACAAAAACATGATAAAATCTGAAAAAGAGCTTGTGTATATAGGGAAAATGATAATACATCAGCTAGACGATCACAGTATGCTAAAGATTTGAAAAATATAAAAGAGCTAAACAATCTTACTGATGATGTGTCGATAGGTTTTCGTACATTTAGTAGATTTATTCGGGATATAAACCTAAATTCAAACTTGTGAATTTGTGGGGAACACTACTTGGATATATAGGTAACCCCTGAAATTTCGTTTGAAAGGTCTCGTAATCTGATATACTAGGTCTTTATACTCTATGATGTCTGGGGTATTATTCCGGGACTTCTGCTGAACGGTAGTTCTGACCTAGTCCCTGGCTAATACTTGCTTAAATGCTTGAAACACAGCATTAAACCCTCAGCATGTTGAAACAATAAAATTGATATATGCTGCTGTTGTAAGCAAAAAGATCCTCTAAAGGGGACACACCGAAAAGTCGAATATGATATCTCTCTGCGTATACGGAAGTATCGATCTGAGATCCCTCGGCCCTCGCATACCTAAATTATATACAGATATCATTGTAGTATTCTCACCTGTAAGACTGATTATTGAGATTCTGGATACGGGAGTATATTCAAGAGGTGGGACACATGAATGATCTAAGTTCTTAATTCATCTAAATCGTATTCTGAGTAAGTTGAAATTTGTGTGGGAATTTAAGATGGATCAGTATATCGACAATCGAGGTAAATTGTTTAAATCTGAGTATGTAATGTAGCTTAACGGTACTTGTGATTTGTCTGAAAAGCTGATATGATTCCCTGACACGCTTACCAAAAATATGTTTGTAAATAGTTTACTTTGTTTACTTTCTGCAATTTAAGTTTTCTGTATTTCATTTCTTAGTTTAGAATACTTTGATAAAATCCAAAAAGATTTTATTTCTTCTTTATTTTAGACAAACCAAAGTGGAGAGTTGATTGTTGGATTCTAAGATGTTTGAAGCAGATGCAGGAGATTCTGGACTGAAGAATGAGGAGAGCTTACTTTGAAGAAGTTTGAATTATTTGAAATGACAAAAACAAGTTCATTAACTTGATACTTGTTATTTTCAGAAAATGTTTGAAAACATTGTTTTTAAAATCAGTATTGATTCGTCAAAAGATCAACCAAGGTCATTAATTTGGACTTGGTAGATTAATTGAGTAATCAGGATCATTAACTTGGACCTGAATACTTGAGTGGATTATTAAAGCTGATTGAGTTTGTGTTTTATTATTGAAAAGATAGAATGGTTATGTTTGTTGGTTGAGTAACAGGTTTGATCTTCATTATTCCCAATGGAAGCTAAATGTTAAAGCTTGAACCAGAATTTCTCAGATTCTAATATATCGAGAGGGGGAGTCTGTGAAAGGGGGAGTCTGGATCAATAGTCAAAGGGAAGATTGAAGTTTAAAGTTTAAAGCTTGAAGATAAAGATTGATGAGAGTTTTTACAATGTTTGGAGATTGTTAAAGACAAAGACTTGAAGCCAAAGACTTCATCAACATCCAAGGGGGAGTCTGTTGGTACACTAAATGTCTGCTGATTACGTCATTATCAACTCTTGTGTCTAGGATTGTTTAAATGATCACACCATAGGGTTTAAGTTAGGGTTTTAAGGTTTAAACATGAGATTTCGCTTGAAGAGGTTATGTGAATGCTTGAAGCGAAATCACAACATAACAGATTTCGCTTCAGACAGTCTCAAGCGAAATCAAGCACTCTATATATAGGTGTGTTGATCATTTGAAGCGACATCGGATGTCATTGTACATGTGACGAAGTGCTGACGGATATGTATTAGAAAACCTTGTACAAGCACTCATATTAATCAGAAAAGAAAGATTAAAAGGATTAAAGCTGTTATGACTTAGTTTACTTTGATTCCGCCTCTGTAAACTAAGATGAATTGCCTTGACTGACGGTTTAAGATCGTAGAACGGTCCAACAAATCTTGTGCATTTTCTATTTTGTTGAATGCAATGCTTAGTGAGTAGTTATTTTTAGGGTTTGCTTGAATGGGATGATCCCTATCATAGGATATGGTTGGAATGTTTCATTGGGAAGATGTAGCAAGTCATAGTTTTTTTTACGACCAACAGAATCATTCCGAGCACTTTCGGGGCACCCACTGGATCAAACGGAGTACTCCGAGAGTAACCCGAATCCACCATCAATTCCATGGAAAATCCGGTAACCCCCTGCCTATAGCACGACGATGAAATTACCGGTAAAACCCGTTCATGATGTATGTCATAGTTAACACCAAGTAAATACATCATGAACATGATGCATGTCTTATCACCCTTGTTCTAAAAGAAATACATACATATTCTTAAGATTGAGAGTTATCAACTAATCATGCATTGGGTTAGAAAAAGTCAAATGCATGATCCTCATGGCAAGGTTTAAGGATGTAGTCATAAAAGAAGAAATAGTATTCCCTAAGTCACATGGAATGTTTCTATATGTTTGTGACATTAGGATACATGGTATGGGAATCAGTGTTTTAAAAACAGGTAAATACCGGCCGGTTATACCGGTATTACCGGTGCCGGATTCAAATCCGGTACGAAACACTCCGGTAAATAAGTGAAATGGCATAAGATTCGTACCAGAGGTAAAATCCGGTATACCGTTTTGAAACGTAATACCGGTACCGGCCCATGGTTATTTTGGTTTGGGCTTTTAGTATTCTAGAGTTTCATCAGATACATATACTATCGATCAACATTCAAAACCATCATCACTTACGGTTCATCACTTCATCCACAAGATTCAGCTCCATCTTCATCGGTTCATCACTCCATCTTCATCATGCTACCAGTTCCATCTTCATCGGTAGTTTTACTTATTTAAGTAAAATAATCTGAGAGTAAATAGATCCACAAATGGGTTAAAAAGTGAAAGAGTTGAAGCAATTCGATATATATCTCTCTCCATATATATATATATATATATATATATATATGTATGTATATATGTATATAGGGGTCCGCTAAAATGAAAACCACATTTAGTTGTAAGAACCATGAGAACTACACCGTACGGGGCGAGTTGGACCAAAATTTTTTTTCATAAACGTAGATGCGTGTATTATAAACACATTTGTAAAAAAAATAAAAAAAATGTCGTGTGTGTAGTTTTGAGCACCACAAGTTTGTGCTTACGGGTACCGTAACGGGTACCGTAAATTACGGTACCCGTAAACACAAACTTGTGGTGCTCAAAACTACACACACGACATTTTTTTTATCATCCCATCAAGACTAAGGCATCATAACGGGAATCATGGCTTCATCATCATCGTCTACGAAGATAATCATTCCCACAAGTAAGTTCCTATAATTTCATGTTCATAATTATGTAAGGCTTGAATAAACATGATTAGGGTTTTATCCTATAATTTCATGTTCATAATTATGTAAGGCTTGAATAAACATGATTAGGGTTCTATGATTTTAACCCATGTTTATAGATATAGAGATGTTTGTTAGTGCATACAAAGTCAAAGATCATAAAATACACAATTTATTTTCGTAACAATAAAAACATAAGCATATACTAAAAAATATTGAATATAACTAATCAATATTTTGTATTCTTAAAACAATTAGTGTTAAGTCAATGGTAAAGTGAACTGATATAATGTGTTTTTTGTTTGGTAAATTTACAAAATAATAATAATAATAATAAAAATAAAAAATAAAAAAACTGTGAACACACACCCCTTAAATTTACTCCTAAAATACATCTATTCTCTACTTTGTGGGACTCTGATCCTTTGTATGAATTACCCATAATAGCGAACTTGCAAAATGGATTTTTTTTACCATAAAGAGATTCGTCGTTCTTGAACCTGCTTCTTCTTAAATGTTATTTGCACAAATAAAAATTTTGTGTTGGTCCGAGTGGAAATAGCATTTATCCCCCGCATGTCCATGAAGATTTGAAACATTCACATTATTTATTATTTTATAGAGTAAATTGCCATTTTAGTCCCTAAGGTTTGTCCAAATTTGTCATTTTAGTCCAAATAGTTTTTTTTTCGCCTCTGGGTCCCTGACTTTTCCCTTTTGTTGCAATTTTGATCACATAACCTAACTCCATCCAAAAACACCATTTTTAACCAGGGGTAGTTTGAGAATTTTCAATTTAAATATTTTCACTTGTCATTTTGACCCATTTCTTTTATTTTTATTACGGTATATAAACATATATTAATATACACATATAAGTTTCATCTTCAAACCTAATTTTCTCTCTCTCTTCTCTCCCTTATCTCTCATCCACCACCACCATTCCCCACCACTGCCATTCACCGCTACAACCACTCACCACCATAGCCTCACCCCTTTCACTTTCTTCACATGATGATCCTGTTGGTGTCTAAATCGCCACCACTCGCCGGAAATGGATTCACGGATGAGTTCGCAATTGTGGGTTTAAATACCACCCTAACGGTCAAAATAGTGGGTTTAGAACCCACCCAAATCGGTTGCAATAGCGGGTTTAGAACCCCCATATCTGAAAGAGCTGTCAACTGATGTGTGTATATGTGAGAGCTGTATATCTGTTTTGAGAGCTGTCATGTCAACCACCCACCACCAATTCGTCACTAAAAATGGCTCCGATCAAAGTTGGTGACACAATTTCCGACGGAACCCTTGCTTATTTCGACGAGAATGATGAGTTGCAACAGGTTTCTGTTCACACTCTCGCCGCCGGTAAGAAAATCGTCATGTTTGGTGTCCCTGGTGCCTTCACTCCCACTTGCAGGTTTTATAAAAGCTCTAATTTTTATAAATTTTGTTGCTTTTTGAGGTGTTTGAGTTCTTGATTGTTAGAAATTGGAATGTTGTTAGGTTTTCTGTGCTGTTAATTGGGGAAATTTTGAATTGATATACCTGATAATATGTATAATAATGTGTGTTTTTTATAATATTAAATTTTTATCTTTTAGAGTGGTTGTGGTTGGAGTGGTGAATGGCGGTGGTTGTGGTGGTGCACGGTGGTGGGGAATGGTGGGGACAGTGGTGGTGGATGAGAGATATGGGAGAGAAGAGAGAGAGAATTAGGTTTGAAGAGGAAACTGAGATGTGTATATTAATATATGTTTATATACTGTAATAAAAATAAAAGAAATGGATCAAAATGGTAAGTGAAAAGATTTAAATTGAGAATTCCCAAAATACGCCTGGTTAAAAATGGGGTTTTTGGATGGAGTTAGGCTATGTGATCAAAATGGCAACAAAAGGGAAAAGTCAGGGACCCAGAGGCGAAAAAAAACTATTTGGACTAAAATGACAAATTTGGACAAACCTCAGGGACTAAAATGGCAATTTACTCTATTTTATAGGATAAACACCACCAAGAAATCAATGCTATTTTTCGAATTTGTATATATTGGCATAGACAGGTAGAAGAATGAAAATACAAACATTTCATACATTTTTTAAAAGTATGAGGGAGAATGGTGTTAGTCAGCTGCCTGACACTTCTCCATTGGCCCATACAAATGACAATTTACATCTGGTTAAGAATTACGATTTTGCCTCCAATTCAAAATTACAGTCTTGCCATCATTGTAGCTTTTGACAAATAACGATTTACCCCCAATTTAAATTACAGTCTTGCTATTGTTGTAGCTTTTAACAAATTAAAATTTTACCACCAGTCAAAATTATGATTTTCCCCTAGTTCAAAATTACAGTATTGCTATCGTTTTAGTTTTTTTTAGCAAACCTATGGTAGTGTTTTATTTTAATTGGTTGCCTCGATGTAATTTTTACTCGCTAGCATTCGCTCATTGGTCCTGACAAATTACAGTTTTGCCTCCAGTTTAAAATTAGCAGAACTATGGTAATGTTTTGTTTAATTTGATAAATTCTATATGTATCTATGAGATCGAGTATGGAATTCTGTTTACTCACTTTAAATTGAGTATCCGTTTCCCTCGTTTTCCTGCTAGGATTGGAAATCCTGTATTTTACATATCCATACGATTGAGTCCTTGGGTTTCCAAAATAGTGTAAAAAGAAGTGCTTCAAATCATTGCTATTTGACTCACACCTTTTCTAAAAAGTCGAGGTATTTCGAATTGTTTGTTGACGCAGACAAAGTCAGGAAAAACCTCTGAGCCTAGTGTGCCGTAACGCAGACGGGGCATAAAACTGGTATACATTTAATTTCAAAAGTTGAAACAGATATTTTATATAAAAAATACTAGCGGTACACCCGTCCGATGGACACGGGTACATCGTAAACATTGAATGTAAGCCTACGTTTATATGTAAACAGTTGGGAAATGACCTAAAGAAATCATTTGAAGGGTGGTCTGCAGAAACTACAATTTTTCCCATTGCAAGTGCTTCAGCTGTTGCTGTGCATAACACATCACTCACACTTGGATTTATAAACACTTTGTAACTGCCAAAAAAATAATAATAAACAATTTTAGTATTTTTTATTATTCGATAAAAAGGTTTTAAAATTAAAAGAGAGGGATTAAAGAAACAGTATTATTCGACCAAAGTCAAACCACCGTTTTAACCCAACAGTAGTTCCAACAATCTGTTTTCATCCATCTGTTGACCAAAGTCAACAGATGTATCAACCACTATTTTATTTTGTAACATCTGTTCATAACAAACAGAGGTTTTCAAAACATAAAACAGACCTTTGCCAAATACATGTTTCACAACAAACAGAAGTTTCAAATTCTTCTTCGGTACATGATCTGACATTAGTTCGGACTGTTTTTTCTTCGCAAAACCCGAATTCTTTACAAACAAAATAAACAGACCAGTCGTTACCTATGATTATGAAAGGTTACAATGTTAACAGATTAAGAACTGAGTTAGAAATAAGTTATAAATGATAAGGTACTTACATCATGTTTGCTTTTTTTCTTGTGGGTTGTAACTTTAGAATCCGTGTATGCGAGCCGCTGTTTGTAATACGATTACTTACTGTTATCTCTGTATCCCAAAGTCACAGAAAGTCACTATGTGTAGCCCGTTGTCACATAACACACATCAGCACTTAAAAAGAAAGCCACCTTGGACGTTAATAAGCTACAAAGAATTCTTACCAACATGGTCAGCTTTCTAGAAGCACTCTTTGAAGATGTTGGGATTGAACCCTACAGAGGAACAGATGATGTAAAGCCAAAACTGGTTCAGAACAGTGGATCTATCATAAGCAGTAGTTTGCACTAAACTTTCCCCTTGAAAGTGATTCTAACAACTGCTGCCCCTAAGAACTGATCTGTTATAACTACTGATGGTCTACAATAACTGCTGTTTCCAAAAGTCTGTTGAAGAAAAAGTGCTGCTTAGTTAATCTACTGATTTAGTTCAAGTACTGCTGAAGACCAAAGCACTGCTAGGGCTGAAGCAGTGGAATGAAGAATCAGTTGTTTGTTTTCCTTTTGTATTGTAATCCGTTGTTAGCTTAGCAGTAGTTAGATAACCGTGTTTGTATAGAACAGTTGTTAGAGGTTGTTAGGTTGTTAAATGTCACTTTCATGGTGACGTCAGCTTAGATGCTTCAGTGGTTTGATCTGTATTATAAATAGAACAGTTTGCACTGTTCTATTCGATTGAGCGAGAGAGTCTTCTCCTCCAATCCATTCATCTTGTATGATCAACCAGTGAGCATCAGGCTGAGGGGGAGTTTAGTATGTAAGCTAACATGTAATCTTTTGATTGTAAATCTTTCGACTAATGAGAAACATGTGTTTACTGAAAACTATTTCCCTTTGATTGTGTTTACAAAGTTTGTTTTCAATTATGCTGCATTAGATCTCTGTTTCGCTTTCATTCATTATTCAATTATTACAAACAAACACAATCATGAGGGCCTCAGATCCTAACAATTGGTATCAGAGCTTGGACAGTCAAATTCGATCTAACAATCAATTTGACATAACAGTTCAGCTCAAAATTCATTGATACTAAGGTTGATCGTATTTAGTTGAAAAACAGAGTAACGATTAATCACGTCCAAAGTTGATTATTCTAGAAACTCTGTAAAACAACCAAGATGTTACCTATCACATAAGAGTCGCGTAACACTCGAGTATCATGAATCAAATCATTATAGATTCAGTGTTCATGTTGAGAAATTATGATGATACCATTATGACTGCTGTTAAGGTGTCACCTCGTGTCAACAAAGTTCTATGTTTAGTTAAAAGCATTGGTGTCTTTGTAAACATCAAAAGAGGTAAATAAAACTTTAGTTACTTGATCTTATATGTTGAAAAACAGGTTGAAAATCCTTCAAAAGGATCAAATCAATTTTGTTGAAATATTATAAGAAAATTAGCAGTCTTATAATATACATCAAACATAACCAGGGATCAACTCCAAACTTCTGGTAGAAAATACCAGAGTTGTTAAAAGGAGGAGGAATCTATTCAAATCACTTGAAAAAAAATTAAAAATTATTATTACAAAAATTCAAAGGTGTGTTTATCTCAAAACTTTTGGAATCAAAAGAAAAGTAGCATAAACCCTAAAACACTTGCGAGTCCACTGGTTAGTACTACAAAAGGAAAACCAAAATAAACTCACATCCATATTCAACCATTTGCTACAAATCAACTGTGTGCAGTCATTAATTCAGGGGAGTTCAGGTAACAAAAGTATCACCAGTTATTTACAATACTAGAGGACTAGTTAAAAAAAAAATTTCATCACATTGTAATTAGGACTATAAAAGATTTTCAAAACTATAGTGATCAGGGTCATCTCAGTTATAATCATCTGACAAGGAAATGGTATTAAACAGAGGTTATGAAATTTTGGCTCAAACCACTGACCAGTTCCCTAAACTTAAGATCACAGTGACTCAGATCTAACTATAGGTTAGATTGTTTTTTTTTTTTGGATTTTACATCAGATCCTTTTGATTTTGTTCTCATAAAACTTTCTTTTTATGACAAAGTTTTTTTTTTTCAGGATATATTATTCTTTTTTTTCTTAAGAATGATATATTTTGTACTTTTACTGGTTTTTGGTAGTAAAAGTTCAATCTCCTGTCAGGATGTAGAACCCTTTTATTTTTTTAGGGTGATATATTCCTTGAAAATGAATCAAAAGGAGATGGTGTTATATTCGAGTCATTTCATTCATAAACTCTAGTTCAAATCAATAACCAAAGCTGATTGTTAACAACCTGCAATATTTTGGCTGTACATGTTTTATTCTAAAACTGTCAATGTTAGTGCATTATGTGTCTATCGCCTCTGTCAATCTAGTCCGTAGCAGAAACCGAAGGATTCTAAGCTTTTATTGTAATATCTAGTTAAAAAGGGCAAGGTGGCAAACTTGTAAATAAGGAGAAATCCTTATATTCCTTGTGCCTATAAATAGAGAGTTATGTCATAGTTTAGAAGACTTTTGCTCATTTGGAGATTTAGAAGCTTAGATTTTAGAGAGAGAAAGTCTAGAGAGAGAAAGTCTCTCCAAGTGATTCTCGGCTATTGTACACGACATATTATTCTATAGAATCACGTCATTTGTACGTTCTTGTGTGTTTGGTCACGTACGTTCACGGATTCCGCACGTCGAAACGTTCGTTACGCAATCGTACGGTGTCGAAACCGGTCCTACAAGTGGTATCAGAGCAGGAGCTCGATTGCGCTGATCAAACACATAGATTCGTACCAGATTACATCGATTTCAGACATAAATTTCATAGACTTCTTCATCTTTTTCATTCTTATCACGTTTTTTTACTGAAAAACGTAAAATTGAATGGGTTTTTACGGTCCGAATCAGATGATTTTTTGATATGATGTGCGAAAACACTTGATTTACAACCCTACCAAATTTCAGATTCAAACTCCTAGTCGTTTAGGAGAAATTCAAGTTTTTAGGTCCGATTTTGGTTGAAACAGCGAGGTTTCGCTTGAGATATCAGTTAGTTTCGCTTGAAAATGTACATATAATCAGGTTTCGCTTGAAAAGTACTTTAAAATTGGGTTTCGCTTGAAAAAGGGGTGTTGTTTGAAGCGAAACACAGTCTTTCGCTTGAATATTCAGGTGTCTCGCTTGAAAGTATTTGGGGGTGTCTCGCTTGAAAGTATTTGGGGGTATCTCGCTTGAAAGTCAACAGTTTCACGTGATCATCTAGGTTTATAGTGTTTAGTCGTGTAATTGTCCATGTGACCTCATAGGTTATCGACCCAATCAAGTTAATACATCTGGGGTTTGTCAGCTCACAAAAGTTAACGGTCAAATTAAAATAGTTGAATTGTTGTTGACCACTGATGATATTAATTGTTCAATATTTTCAAAATGTGGCCCATGTGATCACACTGCTCAAGTAATAATCAGCCCAAGTTTCAATCATCAGACCACGTGATTCATACATCATTTGTCCAATTAGAATTGTGTTGGAAATTAAAATTTGGACATGTTGACTAATTAAAGCAATTGTCTCGAGATTACACATCACGTGAACAGATTAAAATTGTATTCATTAAATCGTTTGGACTGTTCCATGTGACTTTATTAAATGTGTTGGCCATTATAAAGTGTATGTGAACAATCAAAGTTGCATGTGAAGTCTATATTGGCCTTTAGAGTTTAAGATCAGTGGTTTGCATTGCTCCAACAAGTCATTTGATCAAGTTCATTCAGTGATCTTTACTTCAACAACATTTGAACGAATCCAAGAATCTTCGACAACAAGTCTTAGATTGATTTCGTCAACAAACACACTGTTACGTATTCAGTTTGTTTGAACTGATAGCTTGTTTGTTTTGTTTGTAGGTGATTTCTAGGTAATTCAAGGACATAAAAAGATGGCAAATTCCGAACCTATTCCATGGAAAGACGATCGAACTGAAGAGCAGAAGTATAGATACAGAAAAATGATTGCTGAAAACAAAATAATTAGAATATCTCGTATCTTTCTGGAAGCAAGGAGAGCAAATAGATGGGATCCAGACAGGGAGTGTTATCTTGACCCATATGGAAATATTGCAATCGATGACAAAACGCTTGATATCGAAGCCATAATCAAGGAGTACAAAGAAGAGGATGATTATTGGCAAAAGAAATGGTGGGGAGATGAAGAAGAGAAAAAGAAAAAGAAAGAGTTAATAGATGAAATAGAAAGAAACTCAGAAAATATGAGTTTGGTTGAATTTCTTGAATTAATAAAAAAGATTAGAGAAGGAATGACAAAGAATGAAGAATCAAAGAAGGATGAAACTTCAAAAAGTGAAGTTGTGTGCTCAAAATGCGAAAAATCCGAAGCAGAAAATGTCAATCTCTTGAAAGATATGGAGAATTTGACATTGGAAAACAAAGCTTTGAAAGACGAGAAGAAAGCTGATGATGAACAGATTTTGGATTTGCGCTTGAACTGCGAAAAACTAAAATCTGAAAATGACAAACTTTTGAAGATTATTGAGAGTTTGTCATTAGAAAACTAAAATTTTAAAGAAAAAGAAAATGTTTTTGAAAATGAAAAATTAAAGATTGAAAAAGATTTTCAAAGTCAAATGAAGGTTTTAGAAGATGAAAAATCTGTTATTTTTAAAAATAATCTTGAGAAACAGATTGAAATAAATTCTCATCTTTAGAAAATCATTCAACTTGAAAATGAAGCTGAAATTGCTCGAAACAAAATTTATGAGCTTGAGAATAAATTGAAAAGTTTTGTGACTTCTGCATCATATGTTTGTCCAAAACCGATCAATTCTGTTCCAATAAGTGACAATGTCACAATTTTGACAAAGTCAAAATTGAAGATTGCAATGACAAAACTGATGATGAAAAAGAAAAAGAAAAGAAAAGAAAAATATTTTTAGAATTACAAGAAAAATTTCAAAATACTGTTTTGCAGTCTACTGAAATAGGTGAATGCTCAAAGCAAAAACCTGTTAAGAAGATTGTAGAACAGAAACAAAAAGTTAAAAATTTGAAATTTTTTAAAAATGAGAATAAATGTCACACCCCTAATTTCCACGTGTCACCGGTGGGCCCGGTGGGGGTATCGTGACGTAGTTGGTATCATCATAGACAAGCAACACAATATAATAATGCACAGCGGAAGCAAAAGATAGATTCATTTCAACTTTTAAATAAAATGTAATAATAAATATCACGAGTAGTTGAAACGGATCCACAGGCGGATCGAAATAAAATAGGAAAATTGTTCAACAGTTTATTTGTCGTCCAAGCTGCGAGACCTATTGTGGACGCTCTAGAAGCCTGCCAGCCTATTACGTGTAGTACCTGCACTTAATCTTTTTGGGAAAAATACGTCAGTTTACACTGGTAAATACAATTCGACTGACTCATTTTGAAAAGGGTGAAAATTGATTTAAATGCACAAGGTACAAAACATTTTTTATTAACTTGGGTCAATTATTTAATATAATAATCATGTGAACGAATTACATGTTACTTGCATTCAGTGGCCCGGATCTAGTCCGGGCTAAAGATCAATGGACCCACCACATTAAAGAGTTATACACGGAAAGGTGTATGCCTACACCCCGTGCTCAGGTCGTGGCCATCTCGTAGATGATGCCAAGGATATCCGGGACATGGTCAATTAATCCCCCAAAGGCCTTAAGTGAACAAGACTGTTTAAACGAGCCAATTAAATTATTCCAACTACCCACGCAACGGTGGAGGATTTAATGCCCGATCAAGCGGTATTTTATATACCGTAACCCAAGCCCGTATAGGGAAAATAAGCCAAAGAGTATTTACCTGAATAAGTATCAATCACAATCAAGAAAAATGCAAGTATCTTTTACTGGTGCTCCTAATCTGGAACAAAGGTTTATAATAACCTATTAGATTTCTAACGGGTCTTTATTTAAGCCTAAGCCTAGACCGGTTAGTTTTAATGACGATACGGTTCACGCACGATTAAGCGAAGACCGGATGGAATGTGAATTTGACCCGACAAGTTTGAAGACTTGTATAATATGGGTTTACTAAACACATTCTGGATTTTGAGACAAAAAGGATAATGTTTGACCCGTTTCGGCCAATTTATGCAAACTAGTTACATAAACCGAACCGAACGCGAAAAGTGCGTTACGGGCGACCATGAGAGTCATATGCAAGTTTCCTGAGTTGATATGCTTTAAATATGTTAAAATATCAGCAAGATATCTTCTATTATGCCCCGAATGTATTTAAACTCAATTTACGCCTTGTAAGGGCATTTTGGTCATTTAAAAGGTTATAAAAGAGTTTAATTGTAAATCTGAGTTATGGGTCTGATTTATACAGAAAATATACTTAACTTATTATGTTATAACAGTAGGGTATGACTCAAATATAAAACTTATCATTTAAAACCAAACTATACACCCTAGGGGCATTTTGGTAATTTCACAAGGGCTAAAATGCCAAAACTGGAAATCTGAGTTTATCAAATTGTACTTACTGTTTTTATATGAAAATATGCTAATTACATCAGTAGGCATAAGTCTTATATGCTTGACATGGTTATAGTATATACTATGCGTTAAAAATGCCTAAAAAGGCGATTTAGAGCCGTTTCCGGGTTTGTAAAAGAAAGCTGAGATTTTTATACTTCCATAAGGTTCAACATACTTTATTTAATAAATAAAATCAGTAGGAAGTGGTTTGGGGTCAATCGGATTTATAAAACTCGTTTTATGGCCAAAAAGGGCAATTTCGGTATTTACCGAATTTAACTTAAAGACCTATGTTATGCTCTTCCGAAAATTAAATAAAAATCTTTAAAAATCTCAAAATATTATATAACATCAGTGTATAAAAAGTTTGATACCAAAAAGTGGGTTAAAATAGGCTTTGCGCTAAATGCGCTATTTACTTAACATAAAGCTTGTGATTTACGATATTGAGCATATCTCTTAAACTAGGCCACAAACTGATATGAAATTTTCGGTGCATGTTTATAAATCTGTAACAAGGGTTTCTACTCTTTCACTTTTTCAAAAATCACGTTTTATATTAAAAAGGGCAAAATAGTCAACTTTAAGCATAAACCGGTAACATGCATATGAATGGGTTAACTATGGAATCAATTTGTAAAATTCCAGAGAGTTAATCATATATGAAAGTTGGTCAAAAATATGCTCTAATGCAGATCTTAACATGCATGTACGAATCAGAACCGATAGTCAAAGAAAAAGTCCATTTATGAGACTTTCGGTTCCGATTCGGGTGTAACACAGAAAATTGTCGAGTTGATCAAGTTGAAACATGTTCTTACATTATTTATAAAGTTATTTTGATGATCAAACAGGTTGCATGTAGCCTACATTACTGATTATGCTTAAATTTGCAAAAACATATTCTGTTGACTTTTTATGAAGAACTTTGACTCGACAATTAACATGCTTAGAGTGTGAATCTGAACATACCCTTTTAGGGGTTTGTTATACTCATAAATACCAACTTGTTGGTACTTTTGATTCGAGATATGACTGAGCACATTTCGTTTAATTGCAAAGTCAAACTATATTTACGATATGTTTGACTTTTAGTAAGAACACTAAGTTAGAACGGATTTGAGGATGATATAAACACTTACAAAGGTCCTAACAAGCTTAGTGATCACTTATGAGGATGCCTGGTCGATCAGAATGCTCCAGAGAAGGATCTCGTGAATTTTGAAGTTTCAAGTGTGCTTGAATGTTGCAACTATGGTGAACTTTAAAGGAAGTTTGATCAGATTTAATGTTGTTGCAGGGGTTCTCTGATGTTATAAGAAGTGGACAAGGGTCTCATATTGCATGAAATTCGATTGGTGAAGAGCCTGAGTCGAAAACAGCTGGATACAAGTCGAAAACAGTCAGAACTGGCAGCTGCCAGTCGTTTTCGTCGCTGGGCAGTCGCTCGCGTGGCGCGAGGACCCCCTCGCGTGGCGCGACCATGTGTGTTACCAGCTCTTTAAGTTTCAACATTTATACAATTCAGTCCCTTATCTCTTGTAACGTGTTTTGTTCGTTTATTTGGCACTCTAGACCCTCAAATCTGATTTGTAGGAACCTTGGGACTTTTATAAGCTTGGGTATGTCCTTGGTTCACTTTGCGCTTACTCGAAAAGTCACGAAATTCACGATTACGTATTTAACCTTTCGTGTACGGTTTTAATCATAACTTTCTCATACGTTCACGAAACTTCATGAAATTTTTATCACATAATCTCATGAGTATATTTTATCATTACAAAGCTTCGGGTTTGCCAAAAGATCACTCAGAGGTATAATTTCAACATGTTGACACTTTTAGCCCCTGTAGTTTGTAAATACTCACTTTCTTTCATTTTTCGCTTCGTATGATCCATGATTTATCCGTTTAAGACTATAAACTTCATGTAGGGTTATTGTAGGGCTTATTTATTCATTGTTGACACTTTGAACCCTTGAATTTACATAGTGTCACCGTTTGTCAACTTTAGTCCCTCTAAAGTATGTTTTCACATATTCTAAGTCCATGACACGTGTCACCACATTACTGGACGTAAATTTTCGAGGTGTTACATCCTCACCCCCTTAAAAGAAATCTCGACCTCGAGATTTACTGAAACAAATGAGGGTATTTTTCTTTCATCGTGGATTCTACCTCCCATGTGTATTCGGGACCTCTACGGGCATCCCATTTGACCTTAACAATAGGTATGTGCTTCCTTCGAAGCTTCTTTACCTTTCGGTCTTCATTCGATAACGGCTTTTCCACAAATTTCAAGCCTTCATCTATATGTATATCCGTATACGGTATAACCGGTGGTCCATCAGCGGAACACTTCTTCAAATTACAGATGTGAAACACATTATGGATAGCGCTAAGTTCTTCAGGCAAGTTTAATTTATAAGCAACTGACCCGATACGTTCGATAACCTCGAAAGGTCCTATGTATCTCGGGCTTAGCTTGCCTTTCTTCCCAAATCGCATCACCCCTTTCCAGGGTGATACTTTAAGCAACACTTTTTCACCTACTTCGAAATGAAAGTCTTTACGATCCGGATCCGCATAACTTTTCTGCCTATCCCTGGCAGCTTTCAAACGATCGCGAATCTGGACAATCTTGTCCGTTGTCTCAAAAACAATTTCTGGTCCTGACAGTTGGACTTCTCCAACTTCTGCCCAACAAATGGGTGATCTACACTTTCTACCGTATAAGGCCTCAAAAGGCGCAGCTTTTATGCTGGTGTGGTAGCTATTGTTGTAGGAGAATTCAATTAGTGGTAGGTTCTTATCCCAACTACCACCCAAATCGATCGCACATGCACGTAGCATGTCTTCCAATGTTTGAATAGTACGCTCACTCTGACCGTCAGTCTGTGGATGATAAGCCGTACTAAAATTCAAACGAGTGCCCAAAGATTGTTGAAAACTCTTCCAAAAATGTGACGTGTATCTAGTATCTCTATCGGAGATAATAGACACAGGTATTCCATGCAAAGCTACAATCTTATCGACGTATAATTGGGCTAACATATCGGAGCTATAAGTCTCCTTGATGGGTAGAAAATGTGCTGACTTCGTCAGTCTATCTACTATGACCCATATAGTATCATTTCCCTTTCTCGTCTTTGGTAACTTGGTGATGAAATCCATCGTCACCATCTCCCACTTCCATACGGGGATTTCAGGTTGTTGTAGCAAACCTGACGGTTTCTGATGCTCAGCTTTGACTTGCGCACAAGTCAAACATTTAGCTACATAAGCAGCTACATACTTTTTTAAACCAATCCACCAGTAGTTTGCTTTAAGATCCTGATACATCTTATCAGCTCCAGGATGAACGGAATATTTGGAACTGTGGGCTTCCTGGAGGATAATATCTCAAAGTCCTCCAAAAACTGGAACCCATATTCGTCCATTCAGTCTAAGCATTCCGTCTTTGTCATGGGATAACTGCTCCTCAGTTACTCCCAGCTTTTCTTCAGGATAATTAGCTTCCAACACAGCTTCCTTTTGTGCAGCTAATATCCTTTGGTTCAAATCATTCCTTATTTCAATGCGCTTGGCATTGATTCTTATTGGCTTAACTCTTTCCTTCCTACTCAAGGCGTCAGCAACTACATTTGCCTTGCCTGGATGGTATCTTATCTCACAATCATAGTCATTTAGAGTTTCCATCCAGCGTCTTTGCCTCATATTTAGGTCCTTCTGGTTAAATAAATGTTGAAGGCTCTTGTGATCTGAATAGATCACACACTTGGTTCCATACAGGTAATGCCTCCATAGCTTCAATGCAAATACAACAGCACCCAACTCCAAGTCGTGGGTGGTGTAGTTCTTCTCGTGAATCTTTAGCTGACGTGAAGCGTAGGCAATGACTTTTCCCTTCTGCATGAGCACACAGCCCATACCAGTGTGTGATGCATCACAATACACCACAAATTCTTCTATGCCATCGGGCAATGTTAACACTGGCGCATTGCTTAACTTTTTCTTCAGAATATCGAAGGATTCCTGTTGCTTAGGGCCCCAGTCAAACTTAACCTTCTTGCGTGTCAACGAAGTAAGGGGCGCAGCAATCCTTGAAAAGTTTTCGATGAATCGCTGATAGTATCCTGCTAAACCCAGGAAACTACGAATTTCAGTAGGCGTCTTTGGCTCTTTCCAATTCATCACCGCTTCTACTTTAGCGGGATCCACTTGGATACCACGTTCGCTTACTACATGTCCAAGGAATTGGACTTATCGAAGCCAAAATTCGCACTTCGAGAACTTGGCATAGAGCTTCTCTTGATGAAGTAGTTTGAGAATACAACGAAGGTGTTTCTCGTGGTCAGCCTTGTTCTTCGAGTAGATAAGGATGTCGTCAATAAAGACGATAACGAATTTATCCAGATAAGGCTTGCAGACGCGATTCATGAGATCCATGAATGCGGCTGGTGCGTTAGTGAGCCCGAAAGGCATCACTAGGAACTCGTAATGTCCATAACGAGTCCTAAACGCTGTCTTGTATACATCCTCATCCTTGACTTTCAACTGATGATAGCCTGACCTTAAGTCGATCTTTGAGAAATAGCTTGCCCCTTGTAACTGATCGAACAGATCGTCGATCCTGGGCAAAGGATACCTATTCTTGATGGTGACTTTATTGAGCTCACGATAATCGATGCACAGACGCATCGATCCATCCTTCTTCTTAACAAACAAGATAGGCGCTCCCCAGGGAGACGAGCTAGGTCTAATGAAACCTTTTGCTAACAGATCGTCTAACTGTGTTCTTAACTCCTTCATCTCTGTTGGAGCCAACCTATATGGTGCTCTTGCTACTGGTGCTGCACCCGGAATGATGTCGATTCGGAATTCCACTTGCCTATCTGGTGGTAAACCAGGTAGTTCTTCTGGGAAAACTTCGGGGTATTCCGAAATGACAGGGATATCTTCAATTTTCGGCTTAGGCTCATCAACAGTAACTTGCGCCATATAAATGACACAACCCTTCTGCATACATCTGGATGCCTTGAGCATGGACACTTGCTCAGGCAATCCATGCTGGGTATCTCCTTGGATAGTTAGTGACTCACCAGACGGAGTTCTAACTACCACTTGTTTTCTATTGCACACAATCTGGGCTTGGTTGTGTGATAACCAATCCATGCCTATTACTATGTCAAAACCAGCTAGTTTAAAGGGAAGTAAGGATAATGGAAACGAGTGATTCCTAATGGATATAACACATCCATCTAGAACAGTCGAGGCGGTTTCTATGGTTCCATCAGCTAACTCCACTTCATACTTCACACTTAAGGGTTTTACAGGCAATTTTAACAAGTCACAAAACTTATTATCTACAAATGATTTATCTGCTCCAGAATCAAACAGGACTCTAGCGAAAATATCATTTACAAGAAACGTACCGGTAATCACGTTGTCGTCCTGGATAGCCTCTTTAGCGTCCATCCTGAAGACCCTTGCATTGGTCTTCTTCCCGTCTTCGGCTTTCTTGGCATACTTTGGGCAATTAGACTTAATGTGCCCCTTCTCGTTGCAACCATAACAGGTTGCATCCTTCAACTTCCTACACTCCAAAGTCTTGTGTTCTGTGGACTTACAGATTCCACAGGGTCGCGCGAGAGACTGGGATTTTGACTCAAGTCGACATTTCCCAAAATGGTACCTCCTACAAGTCTTACATTTGGGCTTTTCCCCTGATTGTTGCCCATTCTTCTTCGATCCCGACCCTTTCCTGTGGTCGTCATTCCCTCTGTGTCTCTTCTCTGACCTTCGTGAGGTATCATCCTCACGCTTCCTCTTGTTCTCGGCCTCTTTGTTCCTCAGCGATCTTAGTCGGACCGCGTCCATTGTGAGGGACAAGGAGAGGTCAGTTACTGACCTGAAAGTCGTTGGCCGAGAGGCCTTCACACTTGCCTTTATTGCGGGTTCTAACCCCCCGATAAAACGAGCGATTCTCCTTGGTTCAGGGGTTACAAGATATGGAACCAATCGAGACATCGTGTTGAAGCTCGTTAAGTAGGCTTGGCAGTCCAGGTTTGTCATCACCAATGATACAAAATCGGACTCTATTTTCTCCACCTCATGCTGCGGGCAGAAATTTTCCTTGATGAGAGCAACGAACTGCTCCCAGGTCATGCTATACAATTGCACCTTTCCGGTGGCCTGGATCAGTGATCTCCACCATGCTAGGGCTTCACCCTTAAAGGACTGGGATACGAACTTCACAATGTCCCTTTCAGCACATCCACTTATGTCTAC
Organism: Helianthus tuberosus; assembly: GCA_030545235.1. Lineage (NCBI taxonomy): Eukaryota > Viridiplantae > Streptophyta > Magnoliopsida > Asterales > Asteraceae > Helianthus > Helianthus tuberosus. Next base: position 18,384,190 of record CM060415.1, on the reverse strand, counting down.
CACTGTATCAATCTCGTCCAACCAGGTTATGCAGTCGACAGCCCCTTTTTCCCCAGTAAAGTCTCGGGGCTTACACGAAACAAAGTACTTGTACGTGCATCCTCTAGCAGGAGGCGCATCCTTTCTCGCAATCTTCTTAGCGGGGACACTGTTCTGGTTGGAGGAGTGTCTGTCATTGTCTTTCTTGGGTTCCTCTTTCTTAGGTATAACCTTCATAGAGGGCGGCTTACTATGAGCCTCTGACTGAACCCTGGGTTTCGACTTGGGATGAGATGCAGATCGAGTCCTACTATGGGTCTCGTTGGATTCACTATACTGTCTGTTCATTGCTTCGACAACAGCTTCATTTACTAATGCTTTCAATTCGGCACCAGTTACTAGTATCTTCGTGTTATCAGGGTCATTTGCTGGACGACTATTCATTTCTTCCGACTTAGTCATGTAGTCTTAAATGCTACATAAAACAAGGACAAAGTCTATTTAGAAATCTAACTATTATTATCGTTCTTGACGATTTATTAACCATGGTAATTAAAAGCCATATTAGTTAATTTGTTAAGTAGTTTCATTTTGGACTTTTTATCAATGATTTTATCCTAAAATGAAAAATATATATATTGACACAATAGACCTAGTCACGTAGACAGTTTCTAAATTATAAATTTAGATTTTTATAGGATTAAGGTTTGAATAATCAAAACGAATCAATCCTTTTTCTTGGCAGGGAGTCTATAAGCTACGGCCGCCTTTTTGTTTTATATGACATTTATTATGACCCGTAGGCATTATGTCACTTTCAGTTATATATAAAAAATATAAATTGGATAATTTATTAAAAGGGTGACATGTGTGATTTTGCGAATCACATTAGTCAGAATGTTAACATGTTTACAGATGTTAACAGAGATTGGAATCTTTTTAAACAGGTTATACCGTCTTGGCTAGGTTTATGACAACATAACAGCTAGGTTTTACCTTTTAAGATCCTTATTAAAATGGTGAATTACAATAATAATGCTATTTTCCATTTATTCATTTATTATATTTATGCATATAATTTAAAAATGAAAAGCTGAAATTACCATTCTAATTTAAAATTAACGAGTACATAATTGCCCTAAACGGGACTTTTCATAAATATCATGCCCACGCAGGGGCTAAACAAATAACAAACCCTCGCAGGGGTCGAAATAAAAGCTATGCCCACGCAGGGGCGAAACAGAAGAAAAATTACCCACGTAGGGGTAGAGTACATAAAGATATGTCCATGCAGGGACATGACTAGCACTAAAATAAACAAAGGATTTAGAAATCCTTCTTGCTCTTTCCCTTGAGCAAGTTTACCACCTTCTGAATCATTCCCCGGTTACGCCTCTGATTATTCTCCAACTCCTGCCGAAATTCTTGACGCACCCCTTGAATCTCCTGTATGATCTCCTGAACTTGGGGTGGCGACATTGTCGGCGCCTGAGGTGGTTGCTGGTAGTATGACGGCTGAGGAGGCTGGTAAATCGGAGGTTGGGGCGGTTGCGGCTGCTGATACTGTGGAGGTTGAAGAGGCTGCGACTGTTGGTACCCATATGGTGGATACCCATAGGTCGAGGGTCCCGTAGCCCAGGGACCTCCATATGAACCTCCCGGTTGGGGAACGTTGAAGCTTGAGGCCAACCAGTATGGATCCTCAGAAAAGTTGTAGCCGGGGGAAACTGCGGCTCGAAGGGGTTAAATGCTGTGGCACTAGTATAAGCAGGGATTGGGTCTCCAAAACCCAAGGGTGGCTGAGGCTGTGGCTGTGGCTGTGGCGCGACTGGCGCCGTTGCTACTTCAGAGATGGGATGCGACGACTCTCCCGTCTCCGATTCTTCGTGGACCGGCGAGTACCGGCTGCTGCTTGACTGTGGAGGGGTGCGAATACGCACTCCTCCTCGCGAGGACATCCTCGCGTTCGTTCCTCTCCTTCGCCTCGGGGGCGAGGGAGGATGAGTCGGAGGTGGTGGTGGCGGTGGAGTAACCGCCACAAATCGAGAATCCGTAGATGGATTCTGCTGCTGCTCTGGCTGCTGCTCTGGCTGCTGCTGGTGGTGCAGGGGAGAGCTGTGGTAGGACGGGTGGAGAGGAGAGTTGTGGTAACTGGGAGTGTACACCCAGTTGTGCTGCCTGAAGTTCTCCATGAAACTATCGGGACCATTGTAAGGTGATCCCAAAAATGGTGACCCATCAGATATCTCGATGGGGTGGTTTGGTGTTCCAGATGGTGGCATGGATGGATCGGTATCCTCATCGACCTCCATCTCATTGCCACCCGAGAAGTGGTCCTCGGGTCCAAGTGGGTTAAAACCCACTGGTTCCTGCAGGTAATCGTCAGGGTTGTACAGCCCTTGAAAGGTGGGTGATGTGTTATCAAAAGGTGATGAGGGTCCTAGAGGAATGTAGGACTGCTGCGAGTGATGGGGCTCATTTTCTGAATGAGGCCCAACTGAATGGGGAAGGGATGGTGTGGAGGCTGGTTCAGTGAAGGACCTCCATAGATTTTGGGCATCTGTGTTATGAGAGCCCGAAGGGGTTCGCCGGTGCGAAGGCCCGGCTTCGTGATCATTTGGAGCTGCGTATCCTCCTCGTCCTCTTCCTCGTCCTCTCATTCTTGGCGGCATGTTTAGCTATCTGTAAAAAACAAACAAGTGATACAACAAAATATTTATAAGACAAAATTAGAAAATGTAAACAAAAATTTGGAAATTTCCTAAGTTCTTTGTCTAGACTCGAGAATTCGAGGATTGTGCAATTGTGTAACTGAGATTAAACACAAAAGGCTAGTGTTTAATTCACTCAGCGTTGGCTCTGATACCAACCTGTCACACCCCTAATTTCCACGTGTCACCGGTGGGCCCGGTGGGGGTATCGTGACGTAGTTGGTATCATCATAGACAAGCAACACAATATAATAATGCACAGCGGAAGCAAAAGATAGATTCATTTCAACTTTTAAATAAAATGTAATAATAAATATCACGAGTAGTTGAAACGGATCCACAGGCGGATCGAAATAAAATAGGAAAATTGTTCAACAGTTTATTTGTCGTCCAAGCTGCGAGACCTATTGTGGACGCTCTAGAAGCCTGCCAGCCTATTACGTGTAGTACCTGCACTTAATCTTTTTGGGAAAAATACGTCAGTTTACACTGGTAAATACAATTCGACTGACTCATTTTGAAAAGGGTGAAAATTGATTTAAATGCACAAGGTACAAAACATTTTTTATTAACTTGGGTCAATTATTTAATATAATAATCATGTGAACGAATTACATGTTACTTGCATTCAGTGGCCCGGATCTAGTCCGGGCTAAAGATCAATGGACCCACCACATTAAAGAGTTATACACGGAAAGGTGTATGCCTACACCCCGTGCTCAGGTCGTGGCCATCTCGTAGATGATGCCAAGGATATCCGGGACATGGTCAATTAATCCCCCAAAGGCCTTAAGTGAACAAGACTGTTTAAACGAGTCAATTAAATTATTCCAACTACCCACGCAACGGTGGAGGATTTAATGCCCGATCAAGCGGTATTTTATATACCGTAACCCAAGCCCGTATAGGGAAAATAAGCCAAAGAGTATTTACCTGAATAAGTATCAATCACAATCAAGAAAAATGCAAGTATCTTTTACTGGTGCTCCTAATCTGGAACAAAGGTTTATAATAACCTATTAGATTTCTAACGGGTCTTTATTTAAGCCTAAGCCTAGACCGGTTAGTTTTAATGACGATACGGTTCACGCACGATTAAGCGAAGACCGGATGGAATGTGAATTTGACCCGACAAGTTTGAAGACTTGTATAATATGGGTTTACTAAACACATTCTGGATTTTGAGACAAAAAGGATAATGTTTGACCCGTTTCGGCCAATTTATGCAAACTAGTTACATAAACCGAACCGAACGCGAAAAGTGCGTTACGGGCGACCATGAGAGTCATATGCAAGTTTCCTGAGTTGATATGCTTTAAATATGTTAAAATATCAGCAAGATATCTTCTATTATGCCCCGAATGTATTTAAACTCAATTTACGCCTTGTAAGGGCATTTTGGTCATTTAAAAGGTTATAAAAGAGTTTAATTGTAAATCTGAGTTATGGGTCTGATTTATACAGAAAATATACTTAACTTATTATGTTATAACAGTAGGGTATGACTCAAATATAAAACTTATCATTTAAAACCAAACTATACACCCTAGGGGCATTTTGGTAATTTCACAAGGGCTAAAATGCCAAAACTGGAAATCTGAGTTTATCAAATTGTACTTACTGTTTTTATATGAAAATATGCTAATTACATCAGTAGGCATAAGTCTTATATGCTTGACATGGTTATAGTATATACTATGCGTTAAAAATGCCTAAAAAGGCGATTTAGAGCCGTTTCCGGGTTTGTAAAAGAAAGCTGAGATTTTTATACTTCCATAAGGTTCAACATACTTTATTTAATAAATAAAATCAGTAGGAAGTGGTTTGGGGTCAATCGGATTTATAAAACTCGTTTTATGGCCAAAAAGGGCAATTTCGGTATTTACCGAATTTAACTTAAAGACCTATGTTATGCTCTTCCGAAAATTAAATAAAAATCTTTAAAAATCTCAAAATATTATATAACATCAGTGTATAAAAAGTTTGATACCAAAAAGTGGGTTAAAATAGGCTTTGCGCTAAATGCGCTATTTACTTAACATAAAGCTTGTGATTTACGATATTGAGCATATCTCTTAAACTAGGCCACAAACTGATATGAAATTTTCGGTGCATGTTTATAAATCTGTAACAAGGGTTTCTACTCTTTCACTTTTTCAAAAATCACGTTTTATATTAAAAAGGGCAAAATAGTCAACTTTAAGCATAAACCGGTAACATGCATATGAATGGGTTAACTATGGAATCAATTTGTAAAATTCCAGAGAGTTAATCATATATGAAAGTTGGTCAAAAATATGCTCTAATGCAGATCTTAACATGCATGTACGAATCAGAACCGATAGTCAAAGAAAAAGTCCATTTATGAGACTTTCGGTTCCGATTCGGGTGTAACACAGAAAATTGTCGAGTTGATCAAGTTGAAACATGTTCTTACATTATTTATAAAGTTATTTTGATGATCAAACAGGTTGCATGTAGCCTACATTACTGATTATGCTTAAATTTGCAAAAACATATTCTGTTGACTTTTTATGAAGAACTTTGACTCGACAATTAACATGCTTAGAGTGTGAATCTGAACATACCCTTTTAGGGGTTTGTTATACTCATAAATACCAACTTGTTGGTACTTTTGATTCGAGATATGACTGAGCACATTTCGTTTAATTGCAAAGTCAAACTATATTTACGATATGTTTGACTTTTAGTAAGAACACTAAGTTAGAACGGATTTGAGGATGATATAAACACTTACAAAGGTCCTAACAAGCTTAGTGATCACTTATGAGGATGCCTGGTCGATCAGAATGCTCCAGAGAAGGATCTCGTGAATTTTGAAGTTTCAAGTGTGCTTGAATGTTGCAACTATGGTGAACTTTAAAGGAAGTTTGATCAGATTTAATGTTGTTGCAGGGGTTCTCTGATGTTATAAGAAGTGGACAAGGGTCTCATATTGCATGAAATTCGATTGGTGAAGAGCCTGAGTCGAAAACAGCTGGATACAAGTCGAAAACAGTCAGAACTGGCAGCTGCCAGTCGTTTTCGTCGCTGGGCAGTCGCTCGCGTGGCGCGAGGACCCCCTCGCGTGGCGCGACCATGTGTGTTACCAGCTCTTTAAGTTTCAACATTTATACAATTCAGTCCCTTATCTCTTGTAACGTGTTTTGTTCGTTTATTTGGCACTCTAGACCCTCAAATCTGATTTGTAGGAACCTTGGGACTTTTATAAGCTTGGGTATGTCCTTGGTTCACTTTGCGCTTACTCGAAAAGTCACGAAATTCACGATTACGTATTTAACCTTTCGTGTACGGTTTTAATCATAACTTTCTCATACGTTCACGAAACTTCATGAAATTTTTATCACATAATCTCATGAGTATATTTTATCATTACAAAGCTTCGGGTTTGCCAAAAGATCACTCAGAGGTATAATTTCAACATGTTGACACTTTTAGCCCCTGTAGTTTGTAAATACTCACTTTCTTTCATTTTTCGCTTCGTATGATCCATGATTTATCCGTTTAAGACTATAAACTTCATGTAGGGTTATTGTAGGGCTTATTTATTCATTGTTGACACTTTGAACCCTTGAATTTACATAGTGTCACCGTTTGTCAACTTTAGTCCCTCTAAAGTATGTTTTCACATATTCTAAGTCCATGACACGTGTCACCACATTACTGGACGTAAATTTTCGAGGTGTTACAATAAAAGCTCATCAGTTCAGTCATCCAATCATTATGAAAAACTACAAAAATTTAAAAATCAAAACTTACAAAAAGTTGGTAACCAGTTGTGCAGGTTTGACCACAGTTCTCAAAAGCCAAATCCAGCTTATAGGAGAAGATGGGATGAAGATTCTTCAAGGACAAATCATTACATTGATAGAAAACAAAGAAATGGTGATTACCACAAGGCAAATCAATGCTTTGATCTAAGTGTGTGGTATGAAAGTAGTGAGAGGTATGATAACAGAGTGTGTTACATTTGTGGCTATCAAGGACACATTGCTGTTAACTGCCAAAGTCAGAGATTCGAAACGAGAAGGTGCTATGAATGCCAAATCAGAGGTCATATTGTCAAAGATTTCCCAATGAGATCAAAGGGAAGATCGAGGGTTGAATCTCAAAGAATGGTAAAGAAACCAGTCAACGTCAAGCCCAAAGAACAGAAGGTTCAAGAACCTAAAGTTCAAGAAAAGAAAGTGAAGCTTTCTCAGGGGCAGAAAGACAGACTGAGGAAGAAGAGGAAAAAGGCAAGAGAATATCTGGAGAAGATTTTGTCCTCGGATACAACTGGTAATCCGAGAAAAAGTTCTGATGAATTGCTTTCCTCAACTGAAAAGGCAAGCAAAAGGAATTCATCAGATGCAAATCTGAGGACAAAAGAGAAGAAAAAGAATGTTGTTAGCCATGAATTTGTTTCTTCAGAAACAAAGGAGCAACGTGTTGGCGATGAATCTGACTCATTAAAGTTAGAGGAGCCACGATCAGGCAATGATTCTGGTTTGTCAAAACCAGAAGAGCCATCTGTTGAGGTAAAAACTGTCAAACCCAAGGCTGGTCAGGCTTGGGTGAATTTGTTTAAATGAAAAACCTGACTTGCCGGAGTTCCCAGGTTGGTAAGTGTGGAACAGGAATCGGCACATTTCTTGAGAAATTTCATTCTGGTGATTTGTCGCCTTACATGTGGTAAATCAGGGACATTAAGTTGTACTTGATTTTCTACAAGTGTTTGTGTTGATAGAATCTTGAACTGTTAAATCTTTCAAAATGGATAAAGGGAAACAATGTGATGAAACCCCGAATTTGTGAAAAGACAAACAAAACTGATTTTCCGGAAAAACCATTTTGATTAAAAAAAACTTAAGTGTTTTGAAATCATAATGGGAAAAAGTTTGTTGTCAGGGGGAGTTCTGATTGTTAAGCCGAGTGAATGGAGAATTGAAGCGATTTGATATCAGTTTGTCACGTTTCTTGTACAGTTTATTTTCAAATTTTCCTTGAAAATCAAAATTGAAACATATTTTGATTTTAGGGGGAGAAAAATTTAAAAAAAAAATTAGAAAATTTGAAAATGCCAAAAACATTGAAAAAACAAAAATGAGTTTTGGTGTATAAAAGAGAAAATGATAGTAAATCAGTGGACAATCACAGCATGCTAAAGATATGGAAAGTTAAAAAGTGATAAACGGTCTCACTAATGATATGCCAGTAGGTTTTTGCACATTCAGTAGATTGTGACGAGATATAAACCTAAATTCAAACTTGCTTATATCGTGGGTAACATCTCTCGGATATATGGGTAACCCCCGAAATCTTGTTTGAAAGATTCCTTTTTCTGATATACTAGGTTTTTATACTCAGTGATATCTGGGGTATTATTCCGGGACTTCTGCTGAACGGTAGTTCTGACCTAGTCCTCGAATAATACTTTCTGCAAATGCTTGAAACATAGCATCACCCTCAGCATAAATGATAAGACAATAAAATTGCTCAGCAATGCTGTTGTAAAAAAGATCCTCTAAAGGGGACACACCCAAAAGTTGAGTCATGATCTCTCTGCTGAACGATGGTTCTGACCTGAGCTCTCATGATTCTTCATAATTTATTACCCCTTACAGATATCATTTGTGTTATAATTGCCTGTAAGACTGAATATTGGGATCTGGATACGGGAGTATATTCTGAGGTGGGACACGCGATTAAGTTTAAGTATCTAAGACATTAAACTCATATCTCGAAGCAGTTGAACTTTGTGTGAAAATTTAAGTGGACCACTATACTGACAATCTAAGTGAATTGTTTAGAACTTAAAATGATTAAAGCTTAACGGTGCTAGTGATTGGTCTCATAAACTGATATGATCCTCTTACACAAACTCACAAAAATATTGTTTGTATATATTTCTTTACTGCATTTCTTTAAACTCAAAATCCAAAAAGATTTTAGTGTGTTTTAGCATAAAATTTTGAAAAATTAAAAAGATTTTTGACAAACTGATGTTGAAGAGCTGATATTCAAAATTCGAGTGCTAAACTTGATGAACTAGGGGGTTGGGAGAATATGTTGAAAAATTTGAATATTATATAAAAATGTTTGGATAGATTGAGGGGTTAGTTAATCAAGGTCATTCATTTGAACTTGATGTAACTATATAGCTTGATGATTGAATGATTTCTACCAGTAAGTTTCTTAAATCTGAGTATTATAAATTTGTGAAACTTATGTTGAGGTAGAGGATTTGCAGGTTAACCAGGTTTCAAATCCTGAGCATATGCAGAATAGAGCTAGGAATTGATCCTGAATTTGTGAACTTGTAAAAGCCAGACTACGATCCCGACAGCTGAGTCTAAGGGGGAGTCTGAAGACGAGCTCAACGCAAGAAGAAGCGTGGATTCAAAGAGCCAGATAACTATCTTGGAGGAGCTTGTATTCGGAAATCCAGGTGTCGATCCCAAAAGCACGGAAGCTTGACGAAAGGGGGAGCCTGAAGGAAAAAGAGTCTAAGAAGAAGGGGAGCAACGGAAGCTCGAAAACAGATCCACGGGGATTCTGTTCGGGAAAGAGAAAAGACAAGACGCTATGTTGGAACCTGAAGGTTTATTCATGTAGGTTAGCAGAGTTTAAGGGTTGTTTATGTATTTGTTTAGTTTACATGTTTGGGCCGATTTTGTAAGGGTTGGGTTAGTTGACTATATGTCGCAATGGGCCTAGGGTTAGCCCAGTTGTTTTGTATTTAAACAAACCTCAACCTCTTGGTTGAGGTTGTTGGTTGGATTGTTGGTTGCGACACAAGGGAGCCGAAATTAAGAGTCTTGTATCAGTCATCGTTTAGCTTTGAATGCAAGATCTCTGGTTTGTGTTTTAATCATATTATTGTTTACTTATTTGTTCTTGAATCAACTTGTGATTGTATTCCGCACCTTCACAAGTTAAGATCGATATCATTGAAGGATCCTAAACGGGTTTTACAATTGGTATCAGAGCGACAACGTACAGCTAGGTCAGCATGTATCTGGATGCAGCAGAAGCTGACGTTGCCTAGCACCTCCAGGTCAGCATATATCTGGATGCAGCAAAGGAGATACACGACTTTTTCAGAGAAGATTTCAGAGTCAGACCAAAATTGTGTGTATCGGGACAACATACAGACATTCAAATAGAAATGAGCTAATTCCAAGTGATTTTCTTTCCTGAGGTCATGTACTATTTTAGTTCTGAACAGAAAACAGCCAATGTTTCCAGCCTAAAGGATAGAGCCTACCAACACATCATACTAGAGTCAAACTATTTCGATACTGGTCTTACATGAGTCAGCCCTCGACCATAATGTGAAAATTTATTTCATTTCCCAGTCATGCATGCAACACCTCTTTTTGTATTTTTGTATTTTTGTATTTTTAATGTTTTTGTATTTTTTCATTTTTTTTTTGTTTTTGTATTTTTCAAAAATTTCTCCCCCTAAATTTGAGCATAAATAAAAACTACCTAAGAATAGAAAACTTTATGAACAAATTTACCTACGAAAAACAAAAACATGCTCAGTCAGTAAAGCGGATCATTTTCAGAAAATCCACAAGCACTTTGAATTTTGAGCTGCTGACAGGTTTGGTGAACAAATCGGCAGCATTTGCATCTGTGTCGATTTGCTCAAGTGTAATAAGACCTCTGTCGAAGCAATCTCGAATAAAATGAACTTTTATGTCTATGTCCTTGGTTTTGGAGTGAAAAACAGGATTTCTAACAATTTGTATTGCAGCATCATTATCGCAGTAGATAGTAGTGTTGAGATAAGTCAAACCGTAGTCCTGCAATTGATGTTGCATCCACACCACTTGAGAGCAAGATGCAGAAGCGGCAACATACTCAGCTTCAGCTGTAGAAATCGCCACCGTTTGTTGTTTCTTGCATTGCCAAGAAATGAGCCTGTCACCCAGAAATTGACATCCAGCTGATGTAGATTTCCTGTCACTATCAGTACCTCCAAAGTTGCTATCAGAAAAAGCAAACAAGTCAAAATTGGAATCCCTCGGATACCACAGACCAAACCGAGGTCGGCCTTTAAGGTATGGAAAGATTCGTTTAACAGCAGTAAGATGAGAAATTTTAGGATTAGCCTGATATCTTGCACAGTTGCAGACAGCAAACATAATATCTGGACGGCTAGCTGTTAGATACACCAACGACCCGATCATAGACCTATACTGACGTTGATCCACAGAAGATCCTTCTTCATCTTCAGTCAATAACGGTCTCTCTGCCATTGGTGTTTCAGCAGGCTTTGCGTCTGAAAACTTAAATTTTGCTAGCACGTCATCCACATACTTCCCTTGATGGATAAGAATCCCTTGAGAATTCTGCTTGACTTGTAGACCCAAAAACAGTGTCATTTCCCCAAGAGCACTCATTTCAAATTTCTTCTTCATAACTCTCTCAAACTCCTTGCAAAGATCCTCACTTGTAGACCCGAAAATGATATCATCGACATAGATCTGAACTAAGATCTGATCCTTTCCCACTTTCTTGATAAACAGAGTCTGGTCTATCGTGCCACGTGTGTACCCATGAGCCAGAAGATGTTCAGTTAGTGTGGCATACCAAGCTCGTGGTGCTTGGTGTAATCCATACAATGCCTTATCTAGCTTGTAGGCATATTCTGGATGATCTGGATGCACGAATCCTGGCGGCTGCTCAACAAAAATTTCTTCCTTCACATCTCCATATAGAAACGCGGTCTTGACGTCCATCTGATATACAGTGAACCCCATATATGACGCGTAAGCTAAGAAGATCCGGATGGCTTCAAGTCGGGCAACCGGAGCATATACTTCATCATAATCCAGACCCTCTATTTGTCGAAATCCCTGAACCACCAGTCTTGCTTTATTTCGAACAATAACCCCTGCAGAATCTTGCTTATTTCGAAATACCCATCTAGTTCCAAGTTTGCGCTTTCCCTTTGGCAACTGGACAAGTTTCCATACTCCAAGCTTCTCAAACTGGTTCAGCTCTTCATGCATAGCATCTGCCCAGCCTGGTTCCTGCAAAGCTATATCAACAGTTTTAGGTTCGATTTGAGAAATGTAGCAAGAATATAAGCAAGTATTGATGGTTCCCGATTGGCTCCTGGTCAAAATTCCTGCATTTACAGGACCAATCACATTCTCTATGGGGTGATTTCGTTGAACACTTGTAGGTATTGCCAGGTCAGGTACAGTCTCGTCTTCAGTGGTGGTGTTGCTAGACTCCCCCTCATTAGATGCTGCATTATTATGAACAAATGGAGTGGTAACAATGCAATCTTCAGGAATGGGTTCAGGAAATAGTGCCGATCCAGAACCATTTGATGCAGAACCACTAGTTGAAGCACCTTCAGGGGATTGATGGGACGTTTGCTGACATGTAGGATGCTGCGTAAACATCATTCCCGGCGGATCAATGGTATGATGTCTGACGCTTCCTTCTGTCTGTTCTTCTTCTTCAGTGTCCTCAAAAGACAACGGTTGTTTTGGAGTAGACACACCTGCATCTGAAAAATCACTTGACAAAATGTTAAATGACTTAAACAATTCAGAACAATCGTATAACCAATCTGGTCCGACTCTAGCATCCGTAGAGTTCTCTTCAAGCCACTCAATGTTGCACGACTCGACTACCTTTTTAGTTACTTTGTTGTAGACCCTATAGGCAGAGCCTTTAGCATATCCAACAAAGAAACATTCGTCCCCTTTGACCTCAAACTTTCCATTAGAGTCCATAAGTAATAATACACATGGACAACTAAAGATACGAAAGTGTGAAACCGAAGGTTTACGTCCTTCCAGAATCTCATAAGGAGTTTTCATATGACGTTTATTTACTAAAGCGTGATTCTGGATGTAACAAGCCGTGCTAACAGCTTCGGCCCAAAAGAAAATAGGAAGCTTCGAGTCAGCCAGCATAGTTCGTGCAGCCTCAATAAGAGTACGATTTCTTCTTTCAGCTACTCCATTTTGTTGAGGAGTTCGTGGTGCACTGTACTGACGATCAATTCCCTTTTCTGTGCAGAATGTGTCCAAAGTAACGTTCTTGAATTCTGTCCCATTATCAGATCGAATAACCTTCACCTTAGCACTCACTTGATTTTCAGCCAGAGTGATAAATTGTTTCACCAAGACTGCAGTTTCATTTTTGTGACTGAGAAAATATACCCAGGTATAGCGGGAATAATCATCGACGATTACAAGACAATAAGCTTTCTTGCCAATACTCAACACATTCACTGGACCAAAAAGATCCATGTGAAGCAGTTCAAGCACGGCCTTCGTCGAGGGTGCTGGTTTAGCCTTATGAGGTTTTCGATGAGCTTTTCCTTTTGCACAAGCAACACACTTTTCAACCAACATAAAATCTTTTATTGGAAGATCACGTACTAGTTGACCTTTAGCCAGACGGTTCAAGTTCTTCATGTTCACATGCCCAAGGCGACGATGCCACAGTAGACCATCATGTTCTGAAATTTTTGAGAATAGACAAGTGATCTCTTCACACGGTTTCTTGTTCATATCAATTACATAGGCGTTTCCTCGTCTCTCTGCTGTCATTAAGAACCAGTCTTCTGGAATAACAATCCCAGGTTTAAGAACATGACATCCTTTCTTTGTAAAATGAACTGAATTCCCACGATCACAAACCTGAGAAATGCTCAACAGATTGTGTTTTAGTTCTGGAACATAATTGACATTTTCTAAGCTTAAGACGCCGTTTTGAACTGTTCCTTTCAACGTGATTCTGCCTGATTCTCCTCCCGCAAATGAGACATATCCTCCATTAAATTCTTTGACATTTACCAGTTGGGATAAGTCTCCTGTCATATGCCTGGAACAGCCACTATCCATGTACCAGAGGCGCACGGTAGTCCTCCACAGCTGTTCCTGCACGATTAGCGGGATTAGTTAGATTTAGGAACCCAGCCCATAGTGGATCTGGGTTTTCCTAGTGCATCAATATAAGTCACTCTCTGCCACACTAAATTGTCTTTATTCAAAAACTTCGAAGTATTTCTAATGGAAGAATTTCGATCACATGGATGAGATGGATTGGATTGCATGGCCTTAGTTTTAGGTTTCCAATGCCTGTTTGACCAATTTGTCTTGTAATTACCAAAAGCATTATGTTGATGTCTTTGAAAATCATTTTGTTGATTTTGATTTTTGCGTTTGGCTGCCTTCCAATCCTGATCAGAAGGTTTAAGCTTGCGATAGTTGTTTTTCATTGTCTTAGTCTTTTCAGTCGTCATTGACTCTGAACAACGATATCGGTTAGACATGACCTTCTGATCTTGCACTGACTTTTTCTTGTACGATGCCCTTGGGAGTTGAACACAATTTCTGGCAATGCGACCAGCGATGCCACAGTTAAAACATGTTTGACGCTTCAATTTGTGAGTATTTTGAAAGTTTTTGCACGATTTGCTTGATTTTGAATGATTTGACGTTTTGGTTTTCTGAACATGTTGAGCTTGTGGTTGTTCTGAGCATTTTGGTGGTTTTTCTTCTAATGATTTCTCACTTATATCAATTCCCTTTTCTTTGTTACTTAATTTTGGTTCAGTATTTGAACATGGAGAAGTTTCATCAATATGCGTTTTCTCAATGCACTTGTCACGTGAAACTAATTCAGGTTCATTATCCGAACGTGTAGAAGTCTCATCAATATGCATTTCCTCAACACATTTATCATGTGAAACTGATTCAGGTTCAATTTCTACTACAGTTTCCAATGGGGTCCCACTAGATTCAACATTAGGGACACCCACTGAGACAGATTCAGAAGAAGAATCAGGATACTCTTGATTTTCTTGAGAAGTCGTTTCAGTGGTTTCACTGAATGCGTCCTGAGGGACCTCACCTGTAACATTTTCATTAACTGAAACGTTAGAAACATTAGGATCACACACATTAGCTGAAAAACAATCATCACCACACTTATTGTTCAAACTATCAACACAAACATCATCAGTTTTGCCCAAAACAACAGGCTCACAAGACGAAACATAAGCAGAAAACGACGCAAATAAAGAACGACTAAAAGCAATGTCAGATTCAGTTGGTTCAGAATAAGGTTCCAAATAAGGTTCAAAAATATTTGAAATAACGACTGGTTCACTCCCATGAACATCTCCACACTTTACTTCAGAAATATCATCTGCACATGAAGATGAAACGTTAGGATCAATTGAGCCTTTGGAAACAAAATTTAATGGAGTAGACTTCTGTTTCTCAACTTGTCTGTCATGAGAAGACGACTAGTTGGTTTTGGAACCATAAGTCATGTTACTCTCATTCATCATCTCCTCCTCAGTCATTGGCAGATAAGTGTAATTATCATTATATGGAGGAGGAGTCTGATTATAACCCAAACCACGCCCTTTCTTTTCTTTGTACGCAAGCTGTTGATTGCACAGGTTTTTAACTAGTTTGCTGGAAGATTCAAATTTCTTGATATTAAGTTCATTAATTTGATATCTGTCTCTAATATCTTCCAGTTCCTTAGTTAAAATACACACTTTTTCCTGAGCTTCTAAGAAATGGGCTGTTTTTACACTCACATCATCCTTAAGTTTGATGATGTCTTTTCGCTGAGCCTCAATCTTTTCTTTATAAAGTTTCTCGTTTTTCGATAAGGTAAAATTTTTATTTTTTATGTCTTGATAATCTTGAATGAGCTCAGCGTTGTGTATTCTATAAGCTTCAACCCTTTCCCTACACTCAGGAGTACAAAAAACAGAAAGTACCTCTTCTTTGGTGAGACCTTTAACAGGAGCTGAAAGAATTTGAGTCATAAAAGCAAAGTTTTCAGCTGAAGTCTCTTCTTCGGGCTTAGAGTTTTGATCACTTGAGGTCATGAAAGCAATGTTATTTGAAGCAGCTTGATTTTCTGGAGCTGAGATGTTCAGACGCTCAATTTCAGAAGTCCAATCAAAGTTGATGTTGGGCTGAACCACCAGGGCTTGCGCTAATCCCTGCGGTTGAGGGCTTCCAGTAGCAGCAGCATCTGATATACTAGCAGTGGTCACAAGAGCTCTTTCTCGATTAGGTGTCACGGGCTGTGCAGGAGTTTGTTCTCTATTCATCAGTGGTTTTGTGCAATTTCGAGCATAATGTCCTTCCTCATGACAGTTGTAACAGCGCAAGTTAAAAGGAACCTTAGCAGCTCCATTCCAAGCAGTGCCCCACCTGTTTTTACCTGTTCTTTTAATAAACTTTTGTGCCCTGAAAGCAGCCATTGCCATCTGCCAGGTGATGTCCATTTCTTCAACGTCATCAGGATGAATTTGATATAGGTCCTCGCTACACCATTTTGGAGGATCAATTTTTCCTGCAACGAAAGCGTTCAGAGAATTGATAACGGAGGCTGCGATATCCAAATTTTCCTTTGACTGTTTAGTAAAGAAAGCTATCATCTCATTGTTCGCAGTGAAGGCGGAAGCAGCAGTGGAGGCATTCCCAGCGTTTATAGCGTTTGTAGTGGAAGTGGGAGCAACTGGAGGAGCAACTTGATTAGAGGACCCTGAGCAATAGACATTTGCTGAAATGGGAGCAGTCTTAGCAGATGTTGCATTGCGAAACATTTGAAAACCTCCTTGAGACAACAAAGCTGTGTTATTGTTGTTTGATGAAGTGGGAGCAACGGAAAAACCTGCAGCTAGCATGCTGTTTTTGTAGTTGGTTTAAGAAACCATTCTTGGTCCGGTTTTGATATCAATCGGATTCAAGAACTTCAGTTGCTACTAATCCGGTTTTGGTGTTTGTTTTGCCGTGAAAATTATTAAGCATTCAAACTGTTCTTCGTGTAAATCATTGAAAGATATCACTGATTGTGGTTTGTGTGATTTCAGAATATTGTTAGCTGATTTCTCGGGAGTTGGTGATCAAAGAAAATTCAAAGATTACGATATCTTTGAATTTTTGAAAAAAGTGCTGAAAATCAGGGATTACGAGTCAACAGTGTTTATCTCATATCTGTTTTGCAGGTTTCGACTCGCAACCATTAGCAGTCTCGGCTTGTACTGTTCCAGTCTCGACTCGCAACTGTTAACTGTCTCGGCTTGTACTGCTCCAGTCTCGACTCGCAACCATCAACAGTTTTACTCGATTTGTTCTGCTCCGGTCTCGACTCGCAACCATCGCTGTCTCGGCTTGTGTGGATTTAGTCTCGACTTGCAACTAACTACGGTCTCGAGTTGTCTGATTCTTAGTCTCGACTCGCAATTGTGATCTCGACTCGCAACGTCACTTTGCAACGTTACTTGGACCTGGACTTTGAACTGTTAACACTTTTGGACCTTTAAAAATAATTAATTAATTAATTAATTATGACAACAAATAACGTTGAATTGGGACTCGAGACCCTTAACTTATACCTTAACCCGATTAAATGGGCCTGGGCCGGAACAACTGTTTGGGCTTATAAAAACGGATTATCTTTGAAAAGATTTTATAATAAATCAAATTTAATCAAATCCATTAAGCAGTTAACACTTATAACCCATTAAACTTTCTGAGCATGATTTGCAAAAACCTAAAAAAAACAAAAATAAATAATAATAAAAAATATTATTTACAAAAATAAATTAGGAAAATAACGGAGATTACTCAGGGATCAAATCACGAGGTTTCGGGCTTGACATCACTTATTAACACTGATCTACTACCGAATGATCTAGACGATTGCCAGTATATTTGTCCATCTAAACTCATCTCCCTAGACCTTTTCCATATAACTGCCTGTAACAACTTTTATCATGTTTTGATTTCTTAACAATGAACACCCAAACAAATACTAATCAAATCTAGGAATTGCAGACAGCACACCCTATCATGTAAGTAGCTTCCCTACCACATATTTCACAAGTCCAATCCAGATCTCTGAAATCTTAACTGGGAATAGGTTGAGAAGAGAACAGAATAGATCTTTTGCAGAGATTTCTTTTGGGCACTCGAGACCTTCAGCAATTCTCTCTCAAAGTTCCGGCGAAAATCTTTGTTCTTTGTATTTCCGATTTGATTCCGACGTAAATCTCCGGTTTCGAGTCATCATACTTGGTGTTTCCGGTCTCGATTCATTGTTTATTAAGGTATGATGATGTTTTGCTTGAAGTTTTGCAGATAATTTGCAGATTTGATGATGATCGGATGATGTTTTGAAGATGGCCAAGAACCCTAACTTTATATATTTTGGTCTTCAAACGGATCAGAGGATGTTTTGGGATTTTGATCCAAATAGTGAAAGGATAAAGTTGTTTGTGGAAGTCTCGACTCAGATTTCATCAGGACTCGAGACCAGTGATTGCGAGTCGCAACCTCATGATTGTGACTCGAGATCTTTAGGTCTCGACTCAAGGTCTTGACTCGAGATCTCAGAATCTTAACTCATGGTCTCGACTTGTGATTCCTGATTGCGACTCAAGAACTCATGGTCTCGACTTGTGATTCCTGATTGCGACTCAAGAACTCATGGTCTCGACTCATGGTTTCGAGTCAACAGTAACCGGTCTCGAGTCAAGATTAGAAAATTCTGAGTAGATGTAGTCAAAAGTGTTGATTGTAAAAATATTGTTGTACATGTTTGTAATGCACTTCTGTTTTGTGCAGCCTATGGATTTAAAGTTCATTGCAACTCATAATCAGGCTGGATACTTAGCACCTCCTCCAGAGAAGCACAGAAGATTGTATACCTCATTGATGAAAGGTCTCAACAACTGCCGCATCGTTCACGCATTACGAGACAATCCAGTTATCTATGAAAATCTTGTTCAAGAATTCTGGAAGAATGCAAAAATTGAAGTTGTTGAGGGAAAGGGAATTATTGTCTCTAAAGTTCTAAAGAAGACTGTTACTGTGTCAGAGCAGATGATTCGAGAAGTATTGCAGTTCAATGATCAAGAAACAGATTCGATCGAGCTTCCAGCTGGCACAGTTGAAGCAATATTGCCTAGACTGAGTTATGAAGGAAGATATCCACCTCTGGTTAAGAAATTTGTGCATCCTTATTGGCGACTTCTGCTGCACATGTTTCTCTTGTGTATATCCGAGAACAGAGGAGGCACAGATCAGCTGAACAGTACACAGGCTGCTGCTCTAGTCTGTGTGATAACTAATGAAACGTTCAACTATTCGAAGTATATTTTGGAAGCTATGAAAAGGAATGTGCTAGGAGTCAGGAAAGACAAATTTCTCATGTATCCAAGGTTTTTGCAAATGATTTTTAATGCTCGTTATCCAGAGTTGGAGAGATCTGGTAATACATTGGAGTTGAAGCCCATGGGTCCAGCTTGTTTTGGTGCTCTCACTCCGAAGAAGGGTACTGAGAAGAAATTTGAAGGATTAATTGAGTTAGAGAAGTTTGGTCAATTCTCAGAGACTGAAGATGTTGTTGCTGATCCTGTGATAGCACAACCTGTTCAAGAAAATGTTGGGCCAGCAAATGCTATTGTTGCTGAAGAACATGATATTCAGAGAGGTGTTGAAGATGAGCCTGAGACAGAGATTTTAACAATTGACTCTGACGATGAAGGCATTGAGATTATGTGTGATTCTGGGGAAGATGAAGAGCTTCATCCTGAAGCTGAAGTTGATACTGCTGTTTCTGCTGTTCCACCTGTGATTACTGCTGAAAGTTTGGCTTTGTTATTAAAATCTGTAACTGATAAGATGGGAAATCCTCCTTCTGATCTTTCAGTGTCAAGTGAAAAGCCTAGTGAAGACCCAAAGGATTCTGATTCCATGCCATTGAAGCGGAAAAGGAGGGATCCGCGACTCGGAATGTATGTTGAACAAAACAAAGATCAATCCATGACTATAGCTGAAGATGATGATGGTTTATATGATTTTGATTTTGAGAGAAGTATTGCTGACACTACCACCACTACTGAAGATATATTTGATTCCAACATTAACACTCAAGGAAATGCTTTGGAGACCACTGCTGCTGATATTCAGGTTACAAATGTTGATACATATCCCATTGTTGATACTATGCCACTTGGTATTTCTGAATCTGCAGGTCCTTCTAGAATTGTTTCTGATGTACCTAGTAGTTCAAGTGGTAAAAGACCTGAAGAGCCATTTAGAATGCCGTTTGATGATGATTCTAGTGATGAAGATGAGTTTATCAGCATGAGAGAGATGAAGAAACGAATGGTTGTACTTGAGCAAGATTCAATTCATAAAGATGCGAAGATTATCCAACTTGAAGATACTATTGTGAAGAAAGATCAACAGATTGAGCAGCTTCAAGGAGATGTTAGTTTGTTGTTTAACATGGTTTATGACTTACGTGGAAAGTTGGAGAAGAAATTTGGACAAGAGTTCTCTGATCCAACTGATGTTGAAAACAGGAAAAAGGCCTTTGAAAAGGATAATGCTAAAAGAAGTGCTGCTATGGAACAATACTTTAAAAGAGTTATTGATCCTGTTGCAGACAAAGAGAAGGCTGAAAGAATCAAGAAGAAAAGAGAGTTTGTAATTATGAAAAATCAAAATCTAAATCCAGATGATGATGATGCTCATGCAACTCATCATTTAATGGATGTTGGTGAAACTCTCTATGATAAGGTTGGAAATCGTTCTGGTGTAGTTAGCTGGGGTTATGATCATGATCGCAAAAGATGGTGGATAAAAAGAAAAGTTGGTCCTGTTGAGTGGTACAAACATCCAGGCCAGTTTCAGTCTTTTACTAAGGTGGATTTGACAAACTTGTCTAAAGCACCTTATACAGATGATAAGCCTGGAGGTCCTGGATATATGTTTTTTGAGAGATTGAAGAGGGAGGTTCTTAAGGGTTTTCCCTCAATGCGTACGGCAGAGTCCACTGTTAAACCAGCTAAAGGCATTAGAGATCCATACACGAACAAGCGAATGAAGATTGTGCACTGGCCTGTAACTGATAAAGAAAAGGTGATTCCATTGGTGAAAAAGATTCCTAAGGGTGCTCTGAAGTCCTTGCATTTTTGGTCTTATGATGAGCGTCTGGGGCAGGCAGTAATTGTTTGTGATGATGATGTGTGTTTTCGCTTGGTGGATCAAATTGATTTGCTGAATGTTGCTCATGAAGATTTGGAAGTCTTAGCTCGTCATCAAATTAGAGCTACTGAAAAATATGAAGAAATTGCAAAAGCGTGGACTGCTGCGGTTGTGTCAGCCATTCATATTCGTACAAAGGGTTTTGGTGGTCTTAAGGATCGGTTGCAAGGTGATCGTGAAAGTTGAAGTGTCAAGAACCTGCATGCATAAACCTAGGGGGAGATTGTTGGAACCTGAAGGTTTATTCATGTAGGTTAGCATAGTTTAAGGGTTGTTTATGTATTTGTTTAGTTTACATGTTTGGGCCGATTTTGTAAGGGTTGGGTTAGTTGACTATATGTCGCAATGGGCCTAGGGTTAGCCCAGTTGTTTTGTATTTAAACAAACCTCAACCTCTTGGTTGAGGTTTTTGGTTGGATTGTTGGTTGCGACACAAGGGAGCCGAAATTAAGAGTCTTGTATCAGTCATCGTTTAGCTTTGAATGCAAGATCTCTGGTTTGTGTTTTAATCATATTATTGTTTACTTATTTGTTCTTGAATCAACTTGTGATTGTATTCCGCACCTTCACAAGTTAAGATCGATATCATTGAAGGATCCTAAACGGGTTTTACACGCTACGAGATTGACTACGGCAATATCCAAGGGGGAGTCTGTTAGTGCATTATGTGTCTATCGCCTCTGTCAATCTAGTCCGTAGCAGAAACCGAAGGATTCTAAGCTTTTATTGTAATATCTAGTTAAAAAGGGCAAGGTGGCAAACTTGTAAATAAGGAGAAATCCTTATATTCCTTGTGCCTATAAATAGAGAGTTATGTCATAGTTTAGAAGACTTTTGCTCATTTGGAGATTTAGAAGCTTAGATTTTAGAGAGAGAAAGTCTCTCCAAGTGATTCTCGGCTATTTTACACGACATATTATTCTATAGAATCACGTCATTTGTACGTTCTTGTGTGTTCGGTCATGTACGTTCATGGATTCCGCACGTCGAACGTTCGTTACGCAATCGTACGGTGTCGAAACCGGTCCTACAGTCAAAAAGTTAAAACACAAAATGTATGGTCAAAGTAAAGTATGGTAATCATCTGGGATACTTAACCACTGCCTAGATCTAAAGTGTACTAAAGCAAGGGCTGGGCATGTGGAAATTTTCATTAAGCTTCCTGTAAACCCTGTTGCTATGTTAATATTGATAAATTTGCATTTAAAATGTCTCTTTGTCAAGAAATTAACTCTGCAGGTATTTCACATTCATCACCAACAGATGCTGAATATGATAATATGATTCTCACAATTCAAAATCACCCTCATCATCAGAGCAGCAGTTGTCCAAAACAACTGTCAAAGCTTATTCACTGATGCATAACAGTGTTTGACCAAAGTAGCTTTCAAATCCTTACCATTATTTTTTCTTTAACCACTGATTGATTAACTCCATCAAAAATGGTTAAAAGATCATTAGTATGTCCATCCCATCCTTCATATCCCCTCACTATCATTTCAAACAGTTGTTGGATCATCAAAAATCACCAACAGTTGTTAGCTCAGATGAGTCACATCTGCAGCCTCACCTTTTGAACATAAAATCCTTTATAAACCTCATCCATTTTACCAAATACCTGACAACGTCATTTGAAAAGGGATTCTTACAAAAAGTCATCCTTAAACAATTGTCCTTTCCTTGGCACCCTATCATTCCATTAACAAGTCATGTACCATGGGGTACTAAAAGATAGAAAGTTGGATGGTTGTCATGTAAGAGGAGTTTCAACAGTTCAGGGAAAACAAGTCTGAAAACTTGTACCACTACCAAAGGATGAGAGTCAAATTGGTAAAAAGTGGTCCCTTAAAGAACATTGCATATGTTGGAGCATGGTTGTCAAGGCTCATGTTATTCCGACTAAGCACTAACAGCAGATGTTATCACAACCACTGATTGAAGAATATTTTGATGCTGCTACAAGCTGAAAAGTCTAACTGTTTTGGTCACTTCAAAATATGTTATTGGATTTTGATATAATTGCTTAAAAGACTTCTTTTATGCAGGAATGTCAGGTAGCTGAGATATATCATTAAAAATTCAATATCTCCTTGATCCATCATCACCTTACATCAGACATCACTTTGTGAGGGATTGCTATGAAAAAGGTTTGATTTCTCTATATCATGTTCCAACTAAAGGTCAACTGGAAGATGTGCTAACTTAAAACATTAGTCATATCTACCCCTGAAAAGTTAATCTTTAGGACTGGCATGTTAAACATGGAATAACAAGCAAAATCTTGTTTTTCTATGAATAATTGCATTAAAATGTTTTCAGAAAATCAAAAATTCATCCTTAAAATAGCTAAAAATGAAAATTTTCATCAATCCTTAAAAGTCTGCCATAACCACTGTTTTTGGTTCAAACATCTGTTATGTTCAAAGCTGACCACTGCTGAAAGTCAACCTCTGTTTCTTCTTAATCATGGTTAAATACTGTTGTCAAACTTCAGTGCTTTAAACCACTGATACAGGATATCCACTGATAGTTAAAATCACCCACTGTTTTCATTTCACCTTTGTAAACTGTAAGTCCCGTGAAACCGGATCTTTCAATGATATCAAACCTAATCTTGTGAGAGTGCGGAAACCAAACACAAGATGATTCAAGATAAACCGAAAAATATGAAAAACGAAGAACAAACCGAATCACTTACAACACTTGCACACGATTCTATTACTTGAACAGCAAAACCGTCTAGTACAAGTGTTCTTCACCAACTCGCCTCCCACTCTCAATTTCTCTAGAATTTCTGTAACTGAGGCTCCAACAGGTTCAGAAAGGTTGGAACACTAAAACAAGTTGAAAACTTGTTTATATACTTAACCAAGCCCAACTCCCTACATGGGCTCCCCTTGGGCCTGCTTGGCCCACATGGCCTAAAGCTTGGCCCAAGTGACCTATAAAGGTCCAAAACCTAATACTAACTAACCCGGTAAGGCCCAGCTCATAACCATAGCACGTTGTGTTAATTTGATGCGTCAGTTTCACACTTTAGGGAACAATCTCCCCCTAGACTGATGCCATCAAATTGTCTTCATAACATGAATTCAGCAACGTCTTCAACGAAGTCTATGGATGTCGCTATGCTGCAGATGTTGTGGAAGTTCTCGACTTCTGAACTCTCAGCACTGGGTCTCTTTTCTTCAGCTCTTGTGGTTAGCTTCATATCAGGATCTCGATCAGCTTTGCTTGAAAATCTTTGTCAAAAAGATTGTGAGAGGAGGATTCTCAACAGCTCTTTTCTTCTTCAGTCTTTCTCTTTCAAGCAGGTTCATGGTACTTTTTCAAATGTACTTTCACTGTCAGACGGCGTTTTGTATCCGGTTCTTCTGACTCAGGTACATCTTGTTGTTGTGCTGCTTCAGGCTTCTTCAGCACCTACCAGCATCTCAATCTTCATTAACCCCTGTTCTTGATTGAAATCAAGTTCTGCACATGCTCACAAACTCATAAGCAAACATTTCTTGTACAACAGGGAGAGTACCATATGAACACTAGGTACATCCAAGTACTTGTACTCGGATTTCACAATTTAAATACTTTCAACTTTTGATGATCATTCAAATCTTCAAGAACGGTTATATTTTTAAGTTAAAGAAAACAAATAACCCCTCTATTTTTGGATTTTGATTTTATAGAAAAACAAGACACTATTTTTGTATTTTTGAAGTTTTCTATTTTTTTTTTAAATTTTAAGAACTAGAAACAAAAAAAAATCAAAATATAAACAACTACCATAATATACAATTACAATTGCAATGGGATCAAATCACGAGGTGTAACACCCAAAAAACGGGTTTGGTAATCACGCCACGTTAATAGTAACGACGGGTAAAATACCGTTAGTGGTAAAAATTAACCCGGTAAATATTAGGTTTTTAAATAAATTATCCTAATATTAAATAAAAGTTATACAAAGGCTTATGGATAAATAAAGTGTTTAAAAGGCCCGAGTTGACGGGACCTAAAATAAACTTAGTCATAAAATATTCCCGAACCCGCTAAGCTAACTAGGAATGTTTGACCCGGTTAATAAGAGGGAATAGGGATTGTAAATAAGTAGGTTATAACCTACTTAATAATTAACGAAACAAGAGGGACCAAAGTTAGATATTTGGAAAAGTTTAGTTAATTAAAACAAATAATAAAACACAACACACACACTAAGAGTGTGTGTGTGTGCGTACGACCAGGGGAAGCTCCCCATGGAGCTAAACCCTAACCTTCAACAAATCTACCAAATTGAAGGTCAATCCAAGACCCAAATCGATGCATGAACGCGTAGAAACGATCACCAAGTCATGGGGATCACAAGGTATGTCACAAAACCTAGATTGGTTGAAGTTGAAATTAGAGACAAGTAGGTTACTTGCAAATAAATTGATGGATTATGATCCAATGATGAAATTAGGAATGATTTTATGTCTAGGAGTAACCCTAGACATTTACTTGTTGAATTGAGGTTCACAATTGTGAATTTCATGATATTCCATTTATGTGTTAAATGGGTTTTATAGAAGTAAGATGAACCCTAGAATTATGACTATTAAAATGGTGTTAATTGATTTCCATGAGATGAATCTGAGAATGGTATGCATGCTAGACATAATAGAATTGAAATTATGTTTATGTTTATGTTTAGTAGAAATAATTAGTTATGAACTAGTTGTAAAATGTGTAAAAACAATGTATGCACATTAGGTGTTTGTTAAAATGCATAAATGAAAACTAAAGTGTTGAAATTAGAGTGAAAATGTGCAATGAATAAGTTGATAAGTCGATTGACTTTAAAAAAAAAGTCAAATCGACCAAGTGTATGATCGGATGGTAAATTCGATATAAGAAGAGTAGGATGGAATAGTCGTAAATGATTATGACTAACCTAACCATCTTACAATTACAATGATAGTTTGACGCTTGGCAAGCTAGGTGAAGGCTTGGGGAAGGAAGCGGGTCAAACGAAGCAAGAATGACGGAAAAGCATAATTCGGATGCAAGGTAAGTATAGCTTACACTAGTCTTATATTTTAGAATATTCTCTTATCGTATTAGTTACGAATAAGATAAATACAAGATCGAGGTATGATGTTCCGGCGTGTAGACGTACGGAACAAGATAGTCGAGCATAATAAGAAACCATGTTGATGGTTTAAAAGGAGTTAAATCGGTAATTCGATTATTTTATGACAAATGGAAAAATGAACTTTTGAATGGTTACCTTATAGGGTAAACCAAAACAAACAAATAGGGTAAAACGGTAAATTGGTCATGCGTTGACCATAACTTTTGGTTTTGAAAGACACAGTAGGACGTAAGCCATGATAGACTAAAAAAAATCGTTAAGAAACGATTAATAAGTGAAATGACCGCATGGTGTAAACCAGAGCGAGTCATGTAGATGAGATGGTAATAAATATCATCTCGCCAACAAAATCGGTCACTTAGACCAAATGGGTCAAAAGGTGAAAGTATCACCTTTTGACAATAACGACTAATGATTATTGTCGAGTTATATTATTTCAAAGAGTAAATGTCAAATGGGTATTCGCAACGCTAAGAATTTGAAATTATAAAAGCAAGGTATTAAAAACGAGTCAATATATTGGTCTGCGCCAGGTACGTGAAATAGAGTAACACTCATTTAGAACATGTGGTTCAAGGAGTGTTAAAAGTAGTCAAAATAGACATTTGGTTACTTGATAAGTAAACCGAATGTTTTAAATAATGAACATTGCGTTTGGAAAGCTTAATGACTTTTCAAACAAAATCATAAGTTAAAAGAGGGTTTATGGGTCAAATATACTTTCAAAAGTCCTTCATCGTAAATGATTGGCTAAATGGACTAAATCGCCCTTATAAGCTAATTTCGACAAACGACCTTTAAAGGTAGTTTTGAAACGAGTTTTATGATCAAATAAATAATTGGAATAAGTGTAAGAAGCGAAAGATGTAAAACTTCGGTCAAATGACTCTATATGAGTCTTTGTCGTAAATTAGCAATCCGACGAGAAAAACTCGGATTATATAGATCACCTCATTAAGTCCACCACAAATATAGTTGTGGTGGAAGATTACTTGATAAGAAATGTTGTATAATAACGCTAGAAACGAATGAAAGCGTTTCATGCTCAAAATATGTCTAAATACCCTTAACGGGTCAAAATATAGTTGTGGTGGAAGATTACTTGATAAGATTACTTGATAAGAAACGGTGCCACCGTAAGTTACGGTGGAGCTGAAAAGCTTTACGGCAGCCCCCTACTGGTTTACGGTAGGGGCATGTCAAACCAGGGGCCACCGTAACTTACGGTGCCACCGTAAGTTACGGTGGAGGCCAGTTGGAAATCTTTGTTTTTAGATCAAGAGTTTAACGTTGGGATTCTTTTTCCTTCCATTATCATTACCGGATTTGTTTAGACACATTTTAAATCCCCGTATGACTAAAGCATTTCATGTTTATGAAATGTAGGTACATTTAGAATGCCGGAAGACGACCAAGCTCATCGAAGAACCGAACACGAAATAGATTCATGCTTCCGCACTTGGTCACGTTGTAAATTTTTAAACGACGAATTAGCTCACGTTATGTTGAATGACTTATGATTGTAAAAGTTTTAATAAACCCGTATTTCCAATGTTTATGTAATCTTAATTACATGATTGTTTTTCGTAAAATATACGTTAAACCTTGAATAATAAGAACGGGTGTTACACGAGGTTTTGGGCCTGACTTCACTTATCAACACTGATCTACTACTGAATGATCTAGACAATTGCCAGTATATTTGTCCACTTAAACTCGTCTCCCTAGACCTTTTTCATATGACTGCCTGTAACTCATTTTATCATGTTTTGATGTCTTAACAATAAACACCCAAACAAATACTAATCAAATCCCGGAATTATAGACAACACACTCTATCATGCAAGCAGTTTCCCTACCACATATTTCACAAGTCCGATCCAAACTTCTGAAACCTTAACTGGGACTAGATTGAGAAAAGAAAAGAATAGATCATTTGGAGAGAGATGGATATAATATACAGATCAAATGAGATTTTCTCAGTTTGATATAGGTTTTTTTTTTCGGGTTTCTTTTGGGCACTAGAGGACCTCTTTCGGGTGTATTTGATCTATAGCGCGACAACGTACAGCTAGGTCAGCATGTATCTGGATGCAGCAGAAGCTGACATTGCCTTGCACCTCTAGGTCTTTGCTCACGCAAAACAGAGGAGATACACGACTTTTTCAGAGAAGATTTCAGAACTGGACCCAAATTGTGTGTATCGGGACAACATACAGGCATTCAAATAGAAATGAGCTAATTCCAAGTGACTTTCTTTCCTGGGGTCATGTACTATTTTAGTTCTGAACAGAAACAGCCAATGTTTCCAGTCTTAAGGATAGAGCCTACCAACACATCATACTAGGGTCAAACTATTTCGATACTGGTCTTACATGAGTCAGCCCTCGACCATAATGTGAAATTTTATTTCATTTCCCATATCATGCAATTTATCTTTTTGGCTTTTTCATTTTTCTAATGTTTTTGTATTTTTCTCATTTTCTCCCCCAAAAACAATGCATATAAATACATCAAACTCTTTTTGTATTTTTCTTTTCAGAGTTTTCTCCCCCTAAACTCTATATCTATCTATATGTCCCTCTCCCCCCTAAATTTGTGCATAAATCTTGTATTTTTGCGCAAATTTACCATTTACTAGAGAAAGGACAATTTATATACAAAGTAATGAACTAAGAAAGAGAAAAAATATTTTTGCTTAACCGTTCCGTCATTAGATTGAAGACTAATCAAATTCAAATTAAAGTACTGAATTTAAATGGTACCTTTTGCTGATCATTATCTTACTTCTGTTATCTCCTCCAAAGGAAAAATATCATCTATAAAAAAAATTTGAACTTTTTGCAACAGTGAAATGTTACCTTTTTTTTATCTCTGGAACAACCGCTATCAACATTCCAGAGACTGTCAACAGCTCCTCCTTAGTTGTTCCTGAAAAGTAAGGAGATTAGTAAGACATTGGTACCCAGGCCATCGTGGTCCTGGGATTTCCTGCAGCATCAAAATAAGACACTTCTTTTAAACACAAATCCCCTTTCGTTTCAAGGATCGGAGACATTGCTGCTTTAGATTTGGGTTTCCAAATCCGTTTCGGTTTAACAAACGTATTTGTTACCTTCGGTTGAGCAACTTTAGCTGTTTCAGGTTTGTTAGTTTTGGAAACAGATTTTTGTTCCTGAACAGCTTTGCGTTTGTTTTTAGCAGCGTTCCAATCCCCATCAGAAGGTTTAACCTTGGGATTCACATTCTTCATTGCCTTAGGTGAAGAAACCTTCATTGGCTTAGAATGGTAGTTGTCCTTTGGTGTAACCCTCCGATTTTGCATATAATATGGTACGTAGGAACGATGTGTGCAGTTCCGAGCAATGTGACCAGCAATGCCGCAATTGAAGCATGTTTGTCTCTTCACGTAGAAAGCATTCTAATCAGTTGGATTTGCTCTTGCAGGCCCCGAAGGATGAACTGGTCCTTTCTGTGCTTGTTTTCCTTGCACATTTCTTGCAAACGAGGATGAATTTGGATGTTTGTACTTGTCGTTTGCTGGGGCCTTCTGTGGTGGAGATTTCTTTTGATTCTTCTTGATTTGTTTAGACTGCAAGTCTTGTTCAGAAATCTCACCAGTCTTTCCGAAAGCTTTGTTAGCACAGTCAAATGCATATTTCTCACATTTGCCATTACTGACTGGCTTAACAAAAGCATTTTTCACGTCACGGGTCTTTTGAGGACTATTCCTACCCGTTGAGGACTGTGGAGAGCCTACTTGTCTTTGATGTTTAGGCTTCTTCTTTTCGCGTCCTTTACCAGCTCGCTTCGGATCTTGTTGCTTGATCTGAACCTTTTCATCACTAACAGAAGGTTCAGATTGTTCAGCTTGCGCACTTGGAGCCTTGTTCACGTCAGTCTTCTCTTCATCCTTTATGTCATCAGCTTTGACAGAATCGGAGAGTTCTGGATTGTTGGATGAAATACCAGAAACTTTAGAAGAAACTCCAGCTGAAACATTTGACGAATTTTCAGCACAAGACCGTTCTGCACATGACGCCTTTGAGCTGAATCCACTGGAATCAACTGATTCCAATTTCTCAGAATCAGCTGCTTCAGATGATTCACATTTAGAATTAGATGGTTGTGTTGGCTCATTCGTTTCGTTTGCCATTTCAGTCTCTGTTACACAAGCATCAACGTTTTCGCCCAAACCATCAGGCCTGAAATTAATCATAGAGTGAAAAAATGAGCCAAAAATGTCACACACATGAGAATTTGATGCTTGTTCATCTCCAACGACACCTTCAACTTTAACTTCATCTGCAGGGGAAGACGAAGCATTAGGATCAAAAGTACCCTTTGAAATAAAATTTACCAAAGGAGTCGCTCGTTTATCAACAGGTCTGCTGTTGATTGATGACTTATCAGTTTTAGGACCGTAAGCCATCTTGTCCTCATTCATCAATTCCTCCTCAGTCATGGGTAAATATATGTAGTTATCATTGTAAGGAGGAGGAGCCTGATTGTAACCCAATCCACACCCTTTCTTTTTCTTATATGCAAGCTGTTGATCACACAAATTATTAACCAGTTTGCTGGAAGAATCAAATTTCTTAATGTTGAGTTCATTTATTTGATATCTATCTCTGATATCTTCCAGTTCTTTAGTCAAAATGCATAATTTCTCCTGAACATATAAGAGTTGGGTTGCTTTTACACTTACATCATCTTTGAGTTTGATGATGTCTTTTCGCTGAGCTTCAATTTTTTCTTTATAAAGTTTTTCATTTTTCGATAAAGTAAAGTTTTTATTTTTAATATCTCGATAATCTTGTATTAGCTCAGCGTTGTGTATTCTATATGCCTCATTTCTTTCTCTACACTCAGGAGTGCAAAAGACAGAAAGTATCTCTTCACGATCACGAGTAATTTCTTGAGCCAGGGGTTTGTTAAACATAAATGCTGAATTTTGTGTGGATGAGCAAACAGCAGCAGATGTGTTGCCTTGAGTAGACTGCTTGTCAGCATTGTCATATGATTTGATTAGTGAGATCAGCTCATCTGACTTCATTTTGTAGCAGTCGGTTGTCAATATTATCTGATTAACATTTCTAAGCCAACTACAGTTCTCCTGATATGGAATCCCTTTTATAGCATCCAGAAGCTTTCTGTTGCTCATGCGAGTAGACACCACCATCTCTGCCTTCTCCATTTCAGAAAGCAGTTCAGCAAACCGGCCTGTAAGTGCTTCTATAGATTCACCATATGAGTATCTGAATCCTTGGAGTTCCTGCTCAAGCACCTCTCTCTTAGAAGACATTTTTTAAGATGTGATCCCCCAAAAAACGTGATCTTTTAACTATTTCCTCAATGCAATCCCAAAGCGAGAACCTGTATACTCGCTAACTCAAACCCTTTGTAGGCGAATGAACCCACTTTCTGAACCGCACCTCAAAACCTATCAAAACTTGTCACAAACCAAACAATTTTTTTAATTGATAAAAGTATACTAATAGTTATTATTATTATAAAAGAATACTTATTGTTATTATTATTATAAATAACTAATGATTATGTAATTATTACTAAATGATTAATCAATTATTATAATAAATAACTTAAACGAGCAGCAGTTGTCTTCTTCCTTGATCAAAACCCACCAAAACCCTAATTTCAGAAAAAACGTTCAAAACCTGTATTCGTTTTCTTTGGCACAAACGATAACAAGTAACAATCTTTAGAATGTGAATGAAGAAACGAAGCAATAGAATTTGGTGGGTGAAGCACGGTGATCGTGGTGGTTGACGGATGAGGTGATGACGGTGGTTGGAGAATGACGGAGAAGGTCAAAGTCGGAGAAGATGACCGGAGTTGCAGGTGGTGTTCAGCGATGATGAACGGAGGTGGTGGTCGACGATGTTTGTATGAGAAGATGATACAGTTGGTCTGAGAATGATGGTGTCCGATGAAGATGATGTCGTTTGTCGCTGAAGAAGATGAAGTTGCAGGTTCCGGCGTAAAGATGATGAACATTGAACGACGGACGTGGTGGTTATGGATATGACAACGGTGGTGATAGTGACCGGACAAGGACTTGCAGGTTTCGTGATTATTGTTGCGACTCGAGATCTGTAGATGATGATGTTGGTTGCGACTCGAGAGAATATAACTCGAGACCTTTGTTGCGACTCCGGAGAATACGACTCGAGACCTTGTAGAGGATGAATGGAGGTTGCGACTCGAGAACTCGGAATTGGAAAGTTTGGTTGCGAGTCAGATGAGTCGGAACGGTGGTTGCGACTCAGAATCTAGGTTGCGACTCGAGACCGTTTTTGGAAGATGATGACTCGAAACCAGAAGTGAAGTTGTGATGATGTGAGTCGAGGCCGTTTTTCGAAGATGATGACGACTCGAGACCTGTTGTAGATGACTCGAGACCTGCTGAAGTGATTGCGACACAAGAATGAATGACTCGAGACCAGTGATGAGCAGTGAGTCGAGACCAGATTGTTGTGAAGGAGATATTTGACGGTGATTGCTACTCAAAAGTCAAAAGAACATGTGATGAATGATTAGCTGTAGCTAATAATACAATATGGAAATCTCAATCTCACCAAAATTATTAAGTCAACAAATCTCCGAAAATTGTGATTTTTGATTAGCTGTAGCTAAAGATTTTTGAAAATTACGTTTAATCCTTTTAACAGCCTTTTTCAAAATCAAAACACGAAAATATAGTGATTTTTGATAAAATTTCGATGAACAATACGAAGAACGCGAAGAACACCGAACCAAAAATAACGAAAATCTTGAATCTTTGATATCACACCGAGCCTAGAAATAGGTTCTAATGGCTCTGATACCACTTGTAGGTCCCGTGAAACCGGATCTTTCAATGATATCAAACCTAATCTTGTGAGAGTGCGGAAACCAAACACAAGATGATTCAAGATAAACCGAAAAATATGAAAAACGAAGAACAAACCGAATCACTTACAACACTTGCACACGATTCTATTACTTGAACAGCAAAACCGTCTAGTACAAATGTTCTTCACCAACTCGCCTCCCACTCTCTATTTCTCTAGAATTTCTGTAACTGAGGCTCCAACAGGTTCAGAAAGGTTCGAACACTAAAACAAGTTGAAAACTTGTTTATATACTTAACCAAGCCCAACTCCCTACATGGGCTCCCCTTGGGCCTGCTTGGCCCACATGGCCTAAAGCTTGGCCCAAGTGACCTATAAAGGTCCAAAACCTAATACTAACTAACCCGGTAAGGCCCAGCTCATAACCATAGCACGTTGTGTGTAGGTCCCCTATTCGTATGGATCTTTCACAGAATTGTTAATCC
Organism: Helianthus tuberosus; assembly: GCA_030545235.1. NCBI lineage: Eukaryota > Viridiplantae > Streptophyta > Magnoliopsida > Asterales > Asteraceae > Helianthus > Helianthus tuberosus. The sequence continues at coordinate 18,350,962 of CM060415.1, read as the reverse complement.
AATCAAGAGTGCGGAATCCTCTTGATCAGAATATAGCAGAAAACGTGTAGGAACAGAAATCAGCAATTCACTTTCAAACTGGGTTTCTATTGATTATCAATCAAACTGAATTACAATCAATCAAACCGTAACCAACACTCAATTTCGTCCAAGCCTAGCTCTCACGAAATTATTATCTCTCAAACACTGTTTTTGGCTGATTAACCTAAACCCTAAAGCCTAACCTTGTTTATATAACACAAGGTTTGCTACTTGGGCTAGATTAAACCTCATGGGCTGCGAATTGGAGTAAGCCCAATTCGCCCCCACACACCCAATATGTGTTTTGTTTAGCCCAAACTCTATTATTCCACTAATACAAAGCTAAACCCGCTAACTGTTTATCGTTTAACTAATTACAAGATATCCAAAGACCAAATCTAAGTTGTTGTCACAAATATGCACCAACAAACTCCCCCTTGACAATAGCTTCATAAAAAACTTTGTCTTCAGTCATCTTGCATTCTTCAAGTAATCTTGCACTGTCTTTGGTCTTTGGATAGCTTCAGCTTTAACAGCTCCTGTCAGCAACAAAGACTCCCCCTAAGCTGATGCATCCAATCACCAAATCTTCAAAAACTTTAGCGTTTGAGTAAACCCCAGTTTAGCATTTGTATAGCAATCTTCAAACTCTTCCTCTTTGTCTGCAATGTAGAAAGGAGGTTCTACCATGCATCCAATCAAACTCTCATCTTCTCAACTCAGCAACTTCTCAGCAACATACTGCTTCAATCTGTATACTATAAAACAAACATCTCGAGAAACCATAAGAATTTTTCAACAAAGTTAAATAAATCATTATTATTCAAGAGATTATATCACAGATTAAGCATTCTCAATTCATTACCAACACGCAAAACTTTTTGTTCAACACACAAGAACCTCATGATTTTAAAATTTTGAACTCACTTTCTAACACCGTCTCCCCCTATCAGTAACAATTCCTCCAAGAATAACAGTTTTCCGTACGTTAAGAAATTTTTAAACAGAAAAAGACACTATTTTTGGATTTTTTATATTTTCTGAAAGCAAGTAAATACAAAAGCAAAAAACACTCTATTTTTGTGAGAATCACTGGTAAGAAGATCATATCAGCACAATCAAACTGTTTCACACAATTAGATAATTCTTTATTTAATTTTTCGTGAAAAACAGTCCAAGATGATTACCAGTATGTTTGTCCACTTAAACAAAATGCATGAGCATTTCAAGTACCGTTACCGTATGATACGTTAAGGTAATTTTATTACTGATATACTAGTGTGTCCCACTTCAGGATATACCCCCGCGATCAAGGTATGCACAAAGATTCATCGTAGTAGGTGAGTATACTGAATTCATCCGTTTTGTTTTTCAGCGTTTAGATAATTGGTGAATAGGTCAGTACTTCCGTACAGCAAAGAGACCCAAATATCTAACGAGGGCTATGACAAATACCATTTTTGGTACGAATTATGCATTTTGCACATTTTTGAATGACTCTCTATGAGAGCTTCTTCAATTTTGGGATTTGGCATTTTTTGCTCTTTAAAGATATCCTGGTTGTGTCTAGGTCAGTATGTATCTGGATGCAGCAGAAGGACAACCCGGATATCCCCAGATGAAATAACAGTATAAAGACCCAAAACCTCAGATTTTGGCAATCTATCATCGCAAGATTTAAGGTCATTAAACCATACACCACTGATGTGTTCCCCACTCATACACAGTTCATTTAGGTTTATATCACATTGGTAAGTTGATTATTTCATGCTTTTTGTCTACTGGTACATCATATGATGAAACTGCTATCACACTTAAGCAATTTAATTTATTTTCAGTGTGACAGTCTAACTTGCTGATGTACTATCATTTCTTCTTTTTCACACAGTGATAACTCATTTTCTATTTTTTTTATTTTTCATTTTTCAATGTTTTTGGATTTTGTGGTTTTCTATAATTTTTTTTTATTTTTGATTTTTAAGAAAAACAGTAAACTATTTACAAAATTCTTATGAAAAACCAGTTATTCAGGATTCCTCATCCCGTTGAGTTCGACTAAATGTTCAAAGCGAGCCCTGTCAAAAGCTTTAGTATAAAGATCTGTCAGGTTATCTAATGTGTCGACTCAGCACTTTGAACTTCAATTTAAATCAATCAATATATATATATATATATATATATATATATATTAACAATCTCACATCCCCCGTCATGTGCCTAGAGCAGCCACTATCAACATACCATAAGTTGATAATCCTCCTTAGCAGCTCCTGCACACACCAACTAAGAAATTAGTTAGATTGGGGGACCCAAGCCTTAATGGTCTTGGGTCGTCCAAATTCACCAACCACTTGAACATCCATCCAATATCCATTACTCCTAACTGGAGTCTTGGATCTCAGACCTGTTGATGGAATTTGATTTTGATTTCCACTAGGTCTTTGGTCCTGAGGGTTCCTAAATGTGTTTGGACTATTTGACCTTTGAAAATTTTGATTTTGATACCATGAGTTTTGATTCCAAGAAGCTTGATTGTTATAATTTCTAAAGCCATTGTTATAAAAAGTTCGACCACCATCATTTTGATATCGATTTTGATATTGACCTTGACTCCTGAAATTATTTGTATTATGATTGTTCATTCTTGGTGAACTGCTTCTAGGTCTCTCATATCTGCCTGGTGGAGATTTAGGCTGAAATATAGGTTGATTTCTTTGAAAACGAGGAACTTGTGGAGTTCCTTTTTCAGCCTTATCTACACCAACAACAACACCCTCTGGTTGCTTGGGAGCAGATTTCTTTGGAGAATTTGAGCCTTTCTCCTCACTATTACCTTTCTTCTCTGGTGATTTCCCTCTCTGTTTTTCACTAATTTGTGCTTCACTCTTTTTGTTAGGACAACAGCTAGCTACATGTCCCTTTATGTGACACCTGAAGCACGATCTCCTTTTCAAAGACTTCTTAGCTGGAGTCTTTGAGGTAGATCCCTCATCAGATAATGATGATGCCTTGGAAGAATTTGGTTCAGTTTGCTTGGATTCAGATATTTCTTTGTTTTTATTTTTAGCAAACTCTACATTTGATTCATTTTCAATAACAGTTGTTTCATTTTTCATATCACTACCTTGAACAAAATTAATCTTTTTAACAAAAGTTTGATTTTTGCTCTTAGGAGGTGAATTTTTCCTTTTCAAATGTTCCCTGTTATTGTTCTTCTTAGCATCATCACTCTCAGACACCTCACTTTGACTTGATGTGGATGCGAAACTACTTGGTGCAGTTGACATAAAGTCCATGAGATCATCTTCATCAGGCAAGAAAGAATAGTCATGACTAAGAGGAGGTGGGACTTCATTAAATCCCTGGAAGCCCACACTGGTCTTGTCATTACTCTTCTTTAACCCACCCATCATGTGTTTCATTACAAAAGACGAATCTCTGAATTGACTTAATTTCTTTTCAAGTTCAACAATTTTGAGTTGTGCATTTGACAACTCTTTGCATTTTTCAGAAATCTCTTTTGTTTTCTCAGCCATCATGTCATGAGCTAAATCTATTACTTGAATTTTTTCATTTAACTTGCATGTTAAAGCTTCAATTTCACTTTCATAACCTCTTATCTTCTTCAAGTATGTATGTTCGTTTCTTTTAGCAAAAAAGTTTGACTCTTTTATGTTCGACATCTCGCTCACCAGACTTTGGTTTTGTGTTGACAATCTGTCAACCTCACCCTGTAATTCACGACATCTTAAACACACAGAATTAGATTGTACCTCTTCCTCATGAACTTCTGTATTTTCATCAGCAACAACCTGTTCAGCTTTACTCTCTTTCTCTACTTCAGCATCCACTTTTGCTTCAGCATTCTCCACTTGAGCTTCAGCATCATTCACAATAGTTTCAGCCTCATCAACTTGCACTATCTCTGCCATGAATGCCTGAGTGGCATTCTCATTATATTCCAGATGAGCACTCCAATCATTTGACCCTTCTCGTGGTGTAGAGCTCGCAGCTTTATTCCTTTTGACATCTTCATTTCCTTGATACCTCTTTTGTAATGCATCCCACATATCCTTTGAATTTGTGTACTTATTGAAGGTATGCTTGATGCTATCAGGTAAGGATGTCTTTATTGCAGCCAAGGCTCTCTTTTCAGCCTCATATATCTTTTTATCATCCTCTTTCATGTTCACATAGTCTGTTCTACGTGGTCTGCCCTCATAATCGTGTGTTGGGTTTGTGTACCCATCTACAATACAGATCCACATGCGTGCATCCTGAGATTCAATGAATGATTGGAAGTCGTCCTTCCATGTAAGATAATTCTCCACCTTCATCATCTTAGGTGCATTCAAATTCGTCATGTTTGACATTTTAACGCAACAGACTGATAAAACCGTGCAAAATATCTCCGAAAACAGTGGTTACCAAATTACACCGTTAGAATCGTCTCGAAAAGACGAATCCAATGATATATAATGTCAAAAACTGAATTCGGGATTTTCCAGAGTTTTTTTTTATCCTAAAAATGCAAGGAATTTAACGGTCCAAACGGTTCTGTCAAACGGGCTACGGATCAATTTCTATTTGCAAAACATTGAAATTTTATCGACGCTTGCCAACGGAAATTCCACCACTTTAACTAATTTCGCAGGTTTAATTTCGCTGGCCTGTTAATTATGCTGTTAATTTCGCTAGCCAGTCAGGATCAATTTCGCTAATCAGTTTAAGTTAAGTTCGCAAAACACCAAACAAACAAACCAGAAGATCAAAACAGCCAAAAATTTCGAAAATTTTATCAAACCAGCCAACAATTTCAAAACCCTAATTGTCAGATTTAAAAAAAATTCGAAAAACTCCCTGTTTCTGCAGAACACAATTCTGAACCGAGCTTTCAAGAGCCTAACGCTCTGATACCAATTGTAGGTCCCCTATTCGTATGGATCTTTCACAGAATTGTTAATCCAATCAAGAGTGCGGAATCCTCTTGAGCAGAATATAGCAGAAAACGTGTAGGAACAGAAATCAGCAATTCACTTTCAAACTGGGTTTCTATTGATTATCAATCAAACTGAATTACAATCAATCAAACCCTAACCAACACTCAATTTCGTCCAAGCCTAGCTCTCACGAAATTATTATCTCTCAAACACTGTTTTTGGCTGATTAACCTAAACCCTAAAGCCTAACCTTGTTTATATAACACAAGGTTTGCTACTTGGGCTAGATTAAACCTCATGGGCTGCGAATTGGAGTAAGCCCAATTCGCCCCCATACACCCAATATGTGTTTTGTTTAGCCCAAACTCTATTATTCCACTAATACAAAGCTAAACCCGCTAACTGTTTATTGTTTAACTAATTACAAGATATCCAAAGACCAAATCTAAGCTGTTGTCACAAATATGCACCAACATTGTGTTAATTTGATGCGTCAGTCTCACACTTTAGGGCCTAACATAAACCACTGGTATTGAGTCATCAGTGGTTTCTTAAACTACTGTCTTCCATTATTCATCCTTTCATCAGAGGTTGGCACATGGTCAGTACTAGGCCGTCAGATCTTTGTAACCGCTGCCACGTCAACATACACTTTTTCAGTCTATAAAACCCTGATCAAAACCCCAAACAGGGTTTTCACTGTCGAATCGAATTCAAAATTACTTTCTAAAACAGTTTTCCCCAAATTTTCTCACCACCCTCATCATCTTCATCATCCCCGATTCAATCATGGTGAAAAAATCCAGTAAAACCACACAAAAAGATTCAACCATGATTGAGATTCCGTTCAAATTCTCACACAATTACTTGGGCATATTTGACAAACCTAGTGAGACCACAACCTTTGATTCCATCATCGACACACTTTCATCCACAAAGTACAAAACTTTGCTAACCTACGATGCAACCGTCTACCTTGCTACTCAAAGGGAGTTTTGAAAAATGCAACTCTTGAAACGGTGGACAAAATGGTTGTAGTTATAAATTCTTCAATAAAGGGTGTAAAATTTTCCATTACACCTCAAAGTATTTCTGGATTTTTTGAACTCAACGATCATGAAGGTAAAAATTCTTTTCCAAAAACAGAGTATCAAAATGATTTTCAGGAAAGAGGTTATGATGAACAAATGAAGAAAGATACTCTACAGAAAGGCAGCTTTCCTCCTGCCATGAGATTTTTCTTTCACACTCTTCTTATGTGTGTATCTAATAAGACCACGACATTCAATGAAATTCCATTAAAAATTCAATACTTGGGGTATGCTATTTTGCAAGGAGAAAATTTTAATTACTCCCGAGAAATTTTTAATGATTTGGTCAAAAATGTTGATAAAAAGACTTTCTTATTATTTCCTAGATTTTTGAGTTATTATTTTAAGTGAAAGTTTTCAAAAAATAATGCCCATGTGCTCATACAGGGTGCTCCTCTTCACATAAACAGTTTAACTGCAGAAACATTCACAAGAATGTTAAAACCTTCCAAAACACAAGCAGAGGTACCTGAGCAGACTTTAGCAGCTACCACTGCTCCTCAGGTAACTGCTGCTGAGCCCACTGCTCCAGGTGATCATAGTAGCACAAACACTGCTATGAAACCCACACCTACCATTACCAAAAAGCCTAAAAAAAATCATCCAAAAAGCCCCCCCCCCAACCCACAAAAAAGGTAACTATGGAAGATGAGATCCCAGAGCAAATACCTGTGACAACAGCAAAGTCACCAATAACCACTGCTGCTACTTCCTCACAGCAGATGGAAGAAAGATCTCCACCCTTGCCTCAAACTCCTCCTGCATCTTCACAAAAAGATCAGGTTGTAAGCACAGGGACACCAAATTATGATGCTCTAGAATCACTTGATTCTATCATCCACAGACCACTTCTCGGGGCAAATTCGCTTTCTACACCTAACCTCATAGCTCAAATTCCACCACAAATATTACCTTTGTTGGATGCAGTTGATATTGCCCAGACACAAATTAGTTCTTCTCAATTACCTATCATTGAGAACATACCCCAACAAGTGACTGAGTCTGGTGTCTTTACCACTGTTAACCCACCAACATCAGAGGAGGTTACACTGCAGGAATTACCTGTAATTCCTGTCAGTAGTTCAAGTGGAGCAGCAACTACAAGTGTTGGATCAACAGATCTACATTTGGCCAGTTGTTTCATCAATCAGACTCCTTTGAAGGCAATTCCTTCTATAGCACCTCTGATATCCACTAGTGACTTTATTTTGACCACTGGTACCATCAAAAGGTTATCAAGTGCTAAGGAAGAAGACCCCAGTACCAAGAACAAGGGGCATCAATGGATGATTTTTGGAATTCGTTCCCTAAGTCAAACATTGATACAACCACTGCAGGTGGGAAATCAGATGATCCCATTAAATTGGGTGATGGTTTAATGTACCATGAATTGACGGCCAGAGTTGACAAACCGGATACATCTGTTGCAGAAATTAAAGATATGCTGCAACAGTTGTTGAAAGTTCGAAAGGTACCAAACACTGCTGCTCCTGCTCAAGCACCTGCACCACAACCTGCACCTGCTGCAAATGAGTTATGGAACTTGTTTCAACCTATGCTCATCCAACAAAGAGAACTTGCTGATCAGCAACATGAGATACATGTTCAAAAGCTGAGAAACATGATGGAAGCTAGGTTTATGGATACCCAGGCTGATATCAAGGCTATAAAGGCCCATTTATTAAATACTACGGGCACTGCTCCTCCCACTATCATCTTTGTGGATAAACCACCACTAGCTGATGCCAAAAAGGGGGAGAAGATGAAGCAGTTGATAAAAGGGGATATGAAGATGGCATCTACATTGCACCTGATAAATCAAGAATGCTTGCAGACATCCCCAAGCCAGATGGGTCCAAAAAGATTGATGTGACCACTAATGCCATTGCAGATGAAAATGCAAAGGTTAAAAGGGATAGAGAGGCAAAGGGCAAGTCCAGGTTTGAAGAAGAAAAGAAAGTGTTTATGGCAAAGGAAGTTCAGGGTGTTTCAGAGCCTAAGGATGAAGAAAATCCTCAGCCAGAAAGAAAACAGCCCACTAGAAAAGTGAGGCAACCCAAAACCACACCTTCCAGAAAAACAAAACACACTTCTCAACCTCCCAAAAGCTCCTCACATCAAACCTCCACATCAACAACTGTTGAAACACCTGTTGTATCAACAACTGTTGATACTTCAGTGGTTTCAGCAGCTGTTAACCCTACAACCATCACTTCAACCACTGCCACACCAAAAATCACCTCACCACTACAAAAACCACCATCACAAATACCACCTGTTAAAAAACAGAAGACATCAGGTGATACATCATCTGTTGTAATGGCAACAGTGGTTGAAACACCAGTTATTTCAACAACTGTTTGTCAACCACCCATCACTCCAAATATTCCTACTTCCATACCACAAACAAAACCCCATTCACCCAAAAATCTCTACACAAGGAAAAGGAAATTTCAGGTGAATGATGATGATATACCAGCACCTACTCCTTTATCCTCCACACCTTACAATGTCATCAAACCACAACCTTTAATTCATCAACAATTGGTCAACCCAATCAAAGATCCAATAGAACTTCAAGGATATGACCCTGCTGATGTTGTGCCAGTAGCTGCCAGTTATCCACTAGAACTACATGCAATCAAAAATGAAATGAGGCAGTTTTACTTAGTGAATGATCCTTCAAAAAGAAAAATTCCACTCTCTGATTGGTTATAGAGATCCAGCAAACATAGATGAATATCTAAAGCTGAAGGTCAGACAAGCCGATATAAGAGCCAAACTTGAATGCAAAGGGAAAAGTGATAATGAAACTTCAAGTTACATGCAGTTCTTACTCACTAAGGTGAAACTATTAGAAGACTATGCAAGAGACCTGAGCAAAGAAATGTCAAACTTGCCTCCAGAAGCTGATTTGCAGGAAGATCTAAAAGAAGACCTCATCAAGCTAATTATGAGTGAGAAATTCTACCCTGCCACTACTGAACAGTTCCAAGACTGGCCTCTGGTTGCTCTCAAAGTAGAAATAAATAGAATTGAAAGAATAAAGAGAGATCCAGGCATGAAAAGGTCATCACCAAATTGGAGCAAATACAAAAGGAAGATTGATGATCTTACATTGGAGTATAAAAGAAAGAAACAGGAGTTGGTTGATGCAAAGGTTGGAAATGCCAAAGCCATATCAAAATGGACAAGGCAATATACAGATGAGGCTTATGAAAGGCTGAGAAAAAGGAGAGAAACAGATCCTAGTCTTCCAAAGAAGCCTGATTACAAAAACATTGAAATATCAAAGAAGCAGGCTCACACTTCTGAACCACTGTTCACATCATCAGAAACCTCTGCTATTGTGATAAACCAAAGAAAGAGGCAAAAGCTGACTGATGTAGAAGAGAAAGAAAAAGAAGCTGAGTATTTTAAAGAAGCTATCAAGAAAATGGCATTAGAAGAAGATAGCTCAGCAAAACTTCAAAATGTTGCCAACAAATTATTAAACAGGCCATCATCTCCAAACTCATCCTCAAATAAATCTCTCCCAAGAAACCCATTGGGTTCAAAAATACTAAAATGGATGTCTGATCAAAAGACCCATGTATTGACGCTGATCAGATCCAATGGTGAAGTAAAGCACATATCAAGGGAACAAGCACTGGGCCTGGCTGTTGAAGATCTACAAGATCTCCTTGAGCTTATACTGTGTAGTGTAACACCCCGTGTTTTCGAAAGTCAAAGTCAAAGTCAAGGTCAAAGTCAACGACCGATTTCGCAACTTTACTTTTAGTGAATTTCTTTTATGTGTTTATTTTAGTTGTATTATGTGGAGTAAGTGTCAATAATCACAATAATCGACGTATGTTATGCGCTATCTAATTGACTTACAACTGTGAACTATAGGAAGTAACAATGCGATAAAGTCAACTAAATGCTAATCAATCCAATTTAACCGACATCGAATCGCAATCGCACTCGTAACTCGAAATACGCAATTTGGTTATTATACGTGTGTGTGCGCCTTATGTGTTACTTGTGCATGTTTATTTATGTTGTGTTGAATCGAAAGGCAATCGAAACTCGAATCGCAATCGAACCCAATCGCAATCGAAATGGTATGATAATTTGTGGGGAAGAGATAGTGATAGATATGAATAGTTGGGACTAAAAGTAATTTGATTAGGAAACTCTATCGCATCGAAACGCTCGCAATCGAAATCGAAACAGCAAAACTCATCGCACCGAACACTCGAATCAGGCGACCGATCGACCAGCCGCCCGATCGGACAGGCTGTCCGATAGAGCTACCTAGCCGATCGGCCAACCCTTTCCTCTTTTGGAACTCTATAAATACCCATGTCACTTTCATTCTTTCTACTTTTGGAAACTCTCTGTCCTTTCTCAGATTTCTCTCGATTCCGGTAAGATCTCGCCCTAAATATTGTACTTTCTTGATCTACACGCACTCCTACACCTTTCTATCTTTCAAATCTTAACTTTTAACCGTGAAATCACCAAGATTCAAGGTGTTCTAGGGTGACGTCATCATGTGTTCTTGAAGAACTTCATGATTTGGCCTCAATCCACCAAGAACAACTTAGATCTAACCGATTTCCACATAAACAACAAAGATCTTTCATAGATCTAAACATATTCGCAAAAGAAAAGGATTGAAAGACGGTTTTTTCTAACTTTCTTTCAACTCTTTTACACTCAATGCACTCAAAACCGTAGAATCGGAACTTGTGCCGACTTACTACTCGGTCTGTAGTCGCGTTGGCTCAAGATCTGGATTCTATCCATGAGGTTTACCGATTTTGGGTTAAACGTGAACTACCGTCTCGAACAGTTCACTGATTGGATTTGGGTGATTCCTGTCCGATCAGGAGAACCAAGTATTGGCAAGGTTCCGGTTGTTGGACTCGTTATCAAAATGCCTCGATAAAACGACAAACAAACAAAACAACCAAGTGTGAGACGAACAGGACGACCAGGACGAGGTGCCGTCCGATCGGACTGCTGTCCAAACGGACAGCCACCCGAACGGTCGGTCAGCCGAACGGCTTGCACTATGGGTCCCACACTTAACCATCTTTGCTTATCTGAAGTTTGAGTATTGAACGAATTGCTAACCGATCGGACTACCATCCGATCGGATTACTCTTCGGATCATGAGATACTTGGGCTTTACACTTAATCGATTTTTCAACATGTTCAATGCACTAGGAAGGCCACCCGATCGAACTGCTGTCCGATCGAGTGACATCCTGCTGAAGTGTCCAACCGAACGGGCTGCTGACCGATCGAACGACCGTCCGATCGACCGGCCTGAAAGGTAGAGATACTTCAATGTTCTCAAATGCTACAACAAAAACTTCAAAAGTCAAACCATCATACACAACACATCCTTCTCAAAGGAAGAAACAATCCACTCGAACGGCCATCCGACCGGCTAGCCGTCCGAACGGATTGTCACACGCACGGCCAGCCGACCAATCGACCAGCTGACCGACCCATCAACACTTGTTTCCATTTTACGCGTCACTTTTCGTTATGCTATCGAACTATTCAGTCTAACCTTACTCTCAAGCGCTCCCTTCAATCCATCAACCGATGTGAGTATACTCGATCCCTTTTTGCTTTACGCACTTTTGGGTGTTACATACGTTACGAATATTCAAATCACAATAAACGCACTACTCAATACTATTTGAACGCTAACCGTTAATGCATGTTATACGTGGCTTATGAATGCTTGTTTGTTATGTTTACACATGGAATGCTGTCTATCTGCCTTAGCAACGATAGTACTATAGTTTGGACTCAGCACCTGTTCGCAGGGGTTGTTAAGGACAATTACTTGCATGTTTTACGGTGGTAATCATGTATTGCGAACTGCCTCAGGCAGTCAACCCGCAGTCATTGGTATCGATGGATCTATGTCGATAACTAACGTGCTTCATTTCTCTATGTGTATGTGCTGGTTATGCGTAAACGAATTTCGAACTCTATATGCTATTATCAAACTTGTATTCTCACCTTTACATTATATGTATTGACTTTATTTTAACGTATGTGACAGGTGCTTAGGATGCACATCTGCTAGGAAATCGAGGCTAGAATAAGGTCTTAGAGGCCAACAAATAGTTGTCTGTACAAATGAAATCAAGGGTCTCTAGAAGCAGATAAACAATTGGACTATTTGAAAATCTGAGTTGTCGGAATAGAACTATTTGCCTAGATTTTGTCTGTAATAATTTGTTTACCTTTTGAGACATGGTATGGGACATGTTACTTTAAATTGATTGGTAATGATAATTGTGATGGAAACTTCTAGACAATCTGTTTCGCTCAGTGCCATGCCCCGATGTTTCCGCCATCGGTTGGGGTGTGACATGTAGGGATGAGGATGACACAAGTTCCATGGACTTTGAATTGCAATTTAAAGGACAAGTTAGGGAACTTCTGATGAGACAATAAAGATCCAGAATAATGAAGGGTTTTGGCATCATCTGTTCCAGGGGGAGATTGTTGGGATTGAACCCTGCAGAGGAACAGATGATGTAAAGCCAAAACTGGTTCAAAACAGTGGATCTATCATAAGCAGTAGTTTGCACTAAACTTTCCCCTTGAAAGTGATTCTAACAACTGCTACCCCTAAGAACTGATCTGTTATAACTACTGATGGTCTACAATAACTGCTGTTTCCAAAAGACTGTTGAAGACAAAGTGCTGCTTAGTAATCTACTGATTTAGTTCAAGTACTACTGAAGACCAAAACACTGCTAGGGCTGAAGCAGTGGAATGAAAAATCAGTTGTTTGTTTTCCTTTTGTATTGTAATCAGTTGTTAGCTTAGCAGTAGTTAGATAACTGTGTTTGTATAGAACAGTTGTTAGAGGTTGTTAGGTTGTTAAATGTCACTTTCATGGTGACGTCAGCTTAGATGCTTCAGTGGTTTGATCTATATTATAAATAGAACAGTTTGCACTGTTCTATTCGATTGAGCGAGAGAGTCTTCTCCTCCAATCCATTCATCTTGTACGATCAACCAGTGAGCATCAGGCTGAGGGGGAGTTTAGTATGTAAGCTAGCATGTAATCTTTTGATTGTAAATCTTTCGACTAATGAGAAACATGTGTTTACTGAAAACTATTTCCCTTTGATTGTGTTTACAAAGTTTGTTTTCAATTCCGCTGCATTAGATCTCTGTTTCGCTTTCATTCATTGTTCAATTATTACAAATAAACACAATCATGAGGGCCTCAGATCCTAACAGAAGATATGAAGCTGGAATTAGATGCTTACTGGATGAATTCACGTTGATTCGATGCTGTTCATGATCCTAGTCCCCCCTAAACTTCTAATTGGATTCGGATTTTAACATTATTTTTTAGATCGTTTTGAACTTTAACATTAATATGGATCAGCCTCGAAGTACCTCAGTGTAACACTTGAAGTTTGTTGCAATTTTTAAAACTATCACATTTAATGCCTGAAGATGATGCTGTAGTCCAAGCAGCTCAGATAGTCGCCCATAAAGCTCATGCAATACAAATACAAGGTTTTTTTAATAAAAATGCATACTATAATTATAATAATAAAAATATGATTTTACCTTACAACCAAGCGGAGGCTTGATCACCAACATAAGACTTTCTAAAGTTTTGGAAGAATGTCAAAATGGCCTGATCAAGTCTCCGCTTAGTTAGTTCACCATATCTCTGCCATGAGTTATAGATTAACATGTAACCATTAAATTATTAGTGGACGAAACACAATAAAGTATCAAGGTCCCTAATAAATCAGCTCTACTTCTCCTTTTATGAAATTCGGTCACCACAAAATGATTTGAAATGCTCGAGTCTAAAATTCTATACTTAATTAGTTTGCGGAAACCTGAAATAAAAAGAATAATTACATAAATAACTCCTAATAGCATTACTAATCAATAGAAGACATTCAAAAATAAATAAAATAACAGTACCTCAGTAGCAACATCACGTACAGTGTGTCTAATTCACCAACACCATTGTCAGAATGCCAGGCTCAGATTGTGCATAAAGATGACAACACCATGGCTGCAAGAGAGGTTGCATGAACAACTGCCATCCTACAACCTTGCCATGCCATGATGCTATCTTCATTCAATTTTTACTCAGATCTACAAAATCATCATAGCCTCATCTTGAAAGGAAAAGAAAAATGCACTTTGCATTCATTTTTATTCACCATCACAGTCAACCCTAAATGATTCAGGGTGTAATGAATACATAAACATAATTAACAGTCCAATCAAACCTTAAAACAATTATCGGATCAAGAATGAGACATACCATCCAGATATCCAAAAGAAAATAGATAAAATTTGACAAATGATTGCAAAATGTCAGACCTGGCGTATATTCGGAGCGACGTTTGCTTCATCGGAAACGCATCTAAGTTACCGGAAAGTGCCCGGAACCCTAGCTTCCTACCAAAACACTCTGGGAGCACCGCCACCCTAGATTTGTCAGAAAACACCATAATTTTAGTCTCAGGTGAGAAGAATCTCATCAACATCATTGACTGAACATGGATTACAGCCAACGCTACCTAGGACAGCGGTCCAATGGACGCGGGTACATCGTAAACATTGAATGTAAGCCTACGTTTATATGTAAAATATGATGTGAAGTTATTTAATGAATTCACGTTCGTATTATACTTAAAAATACATTAAACTTGTCAATTGATTAAGTTTAGACACGAGAGAAGCATAACGAACCCACAAAACATATTTACTAACACAAATATTCTTTGTTTATAAATCTGGTCCAAGCCAAAGCCTTGTTTATTAAATCTGGTCCAAGCCCAAGAATTGTTTATTAAAACTGTCCCAAAAGCCCAAGCCCATATGTTGAAAACTAAATATTTAATCAGTCGCATTGGGTTTTGTAAATCATCGACGATTGTGTCACACCCCGACCGCGTAAAACAACAAATCGCGGCGGAAACATCGGGGTGTGTTGCAACAGAATTAATGTTTCATAACCATGGATATCAAAAGTGTTTCGTTTTATTAAACATTGAATAATTACATCGTTTGGAAATCTAAATACACAATTTAAACATAATCTATCATTGTTATTGAGTCACTAAGGCCTTGTCCAGTCCTATGTGAGCATGCATCTTATCAATCGATATCATTCAACAATACCTGAAACATATGTGAAAACGAGGTCAGCAAAGAAATGCTGGCGAGTACATAGGTTTTGTGAAAATAAGATTCATGACTTCTGTTTTAAGAAAATGTTTAGTCATGAACCTTGTAATTTGCTTTGTCTTTGTAAATCATTTGAAAAAAATAATAAGTTCAAGTGATATGTATAAATAAGAGAATAATGCATGATTAAATGAATAACCATGTAAAATGAGTTTGTATAAGATAAGTTGTTTGTAAATAATTGTCTTGTGAAAAGTATGTTACTTGTATAAAATGTTCTATGTCTCAAACTGAAATGATTCAAATAACGCTACAATATGTAATACCATACAAACACTTATATATAGGAAGTACCAGCGGCGTATCCACCATGCTTGTATCATATTCCACACGTATTGTTACTTAATCACTTAGTCAAACCAAACCACCAAAGTAATGTTCATGCCCAATGTAAATCATGTAATATGTATACCCAAAACCCAATCGTATATCGCTTTGAAGCCAATCGTTTACCCAATCGTTAAAACATCGTGTGAAAACCAATTGTTTACCCAATCGTTAAATTCGTTTTAAGTCGTGAAACTACTTAAATGGTCGTCTCGCTAATAACATTCAAACCTTCTTGACTCGCATTAATAAACCCTTACCAAAGGATAGATTAACAATTCGCATTAATAAACCCTTACCAAAGGATAGATTAACATCTCGCATTAATAAACCCTTACCAAAGAGTAAATTAACAATTACAGATTCAGTCGCTACCCACAACACCCACACATAACTACGGGTGTAGTAACTAACGGGATTTGTCAGATCCTATGGTACCATAACCTAATACTGGTCGGCTTGATCATTGCTAATGAATGTCATTTGTTATGTAACCCAACCAACAAGTTTGTTCACTTTATTGAAATCGTTATTAGTTTTGTATAAATCGTCTTAATCGTTTTTGAAACCATCGTTATAACATCGAAAACATTTAGCACATATGAGTCACCCCAAAACAATTGAAAGCAGTAAAATAGGGGAATAATGTACTCGCCTGAGAATGCTTGGAGGTCTTGAACAACAACCAAACAAAGCTAGAGAGAGCACGGAATCAGTCGGCAATCTAAAACTATATAAATAAACCGGACTTAAATCGGGAGATCGGATAGGATGAGGCTTGGTAAACCAAATGAGTGTTGGAACTCATATGATATGGTTTAACAAGGCCTACATACTACAATGAAACCAAACCTAATTGCTTTCGACCCATCGCGACCCATTAAGGTAACATATGCTACTTTAACGCGTCGTGCGCGTGAAACGCGTTCAGACCGTCTAACTAGTCCTATGACAAGTGTTATATGCCTAAACATGTTACATAATCAGTTATGTGACAAAAGTTTAGGTTACATATGCTTAATTACCAATTATACATGAAAAGGGTATTCTGGTAATTTACCTAAGGCATATAAACTACCTATCATACAACTACTTAAACGAAGCGACCATAGGGTATAACCTCGGAAGGTTATTCCCTACCTACTATGGTCACCTAATGTATTTGGTCGGATCCTAATGATCGACCAAATGGGTCGAGTTCGAAGGTATAGGCGATTTATTAGATCGCCTACCCTACGACCCTAGACAACGTGGTAATCAGTGGGCATAGTCCCAAGGGACTATGACCAACGTGATTACAATCACGTTGCGAAGTTCAAACGAACTTCGCATTGACCATAACTGGTCAATGTAGAAAGTCAAACAAAGTTTGACTTTCAGACTCGAAAGACTCGAAAAGCAATAAAAGAACGAAAGAATACTTACGAAGGGTCCCCGAATGCTAACTTTGATTCAAAAATCTCAGGTATGAAACAATAGTTTCAACTTAGAGTTTCTCAAATCAAAGTTCTTGTAATTTTGAAGCAAGGGGGGTGGGGTATTTATAGGATTTCCCGAACCGTTAGGATCGTTTCTTGGAAAAAGTGCTTCAATCTTGGCCATACACTAGCACCCATGGTATTGTAATACCATGTGCCCAAAATACCAGCCCATAGATTCCCAAAACCATGTGCAACAAGTGGGAAGGACTAGATTCGATGTATAAGCAAACATCTTTCAGAAATGACAGTTTTGGTCCCTGTTATGTGTTTATGCCATTTCCGACACTTCTAAGGCCCGTAAAGCCAACTTTAAGGCCCTAAAATGATGTCTAAACATTGTGGACATGAAACATACTCAAAAATATGCCGGGTGTTGGTTCGTTTGGTCGTACGAACGCGATGTTCGCTTAATTACGACGCAATGCGCATAAGCGCGAAAAACGATCCAAATGACGCAACGAATGGATTTTTGGTAATCCAAACACTAAAGCATAATATAGTCATGCTTACATAAATTTTTGGATGTCCGGATGTATTCAAAACGTAAGTTATGCGCGAAAATGCAAACTTGTGCACTTTTTGACACTTTTAGTCCCTGAATGACCCAAAAGTTTATTTTAGCACACCGAACACCTCAAAGCTTATTTCTAAGCTATGTAAAGGATATTTATGGTATGTTTAACTTATGGTCATGTTCCGGAATGTTTGTTACAGTTCAAATTGGCATACTTTCGCAGTTTGTCAACTTTAGTCCCTGTAAGCGATTTAACTTGATTTTGCCATACCAAAGCCTTCAAAACTTATTTCTAAGTTATGTAAAGGTTATTTAAGATATGTTAAGCCTATGTCACTATTCTGGAGTGTTTGTTGCATTAAACTGGTTATATTTACGCATCGGTGCGCGTATAACCTTCCAGAAAGCGATTTAGAGTTTGAAATTGAACAAGAATTGATATGTGCAAATGATACACATATTTTTACTAATCCCAAGTATGAAAATATAATATTTCATTGGTTTGGTATTTGTTTGATGGCCGTGGAGGCACAGGTGTTACAGTCTCCCCTACTTTAGGAAATTTCGTCCTGAAATTTATTTAGAGGAAACTTGTGAGAGTTTAAAACATGAAGTTGAAAAGACCGAACAACATTGGTTAGGGTTCTGAACTTCTAGTAACTTTAATAACATCATGCTTGCAATGTAAGAGGGATACTTATATACAAGTATATGAAGCATCATTGGTGCGTCCACCGTGCCTCCATTACATTGTTATCATTTTATTATTGTTGTCACTATCGGTTCTTACACATAATAAATCTTACTGTGATTACCGTGCACTGAATCTCACAATTATGTACGCGTCCATAATTAGACAATTCCTTGCACAGTTCACACAGTCTATTTTATAATATGTAGGGTAAAACCAAATGAACAATCCTGTGATGTGTGTAACTAGACCGCCATAGAGTCCTTTTAATTAAATCAATAAATGATCTAAATAGACTATCAAGGAGTCTGTTCAGCTACATCACTAGATGTCGTTCTTTAACCAAATTGTGAATCAATCTTTTAGACTAGACCACTCAAGGGTCTATCATCGAATCCTGGAATGGTACTATATAACCCAAGGGTCTTAACTACCACGTAGAAGCCCATAAGGATTTAAGGTAGTACCTTTTTAATATCCTACTATGAATCCCTCATATGAAGATATAAAAGATTCTATGAGGATTTGAAAATCGTTTACCACACAAAAACATAGAGGAGAACACATAAACACCTATCACATAATCGCATAATCGTATACTCGCATAATTGTTTAAATTGACCTTTAAATTTGTTATCTTTGGACATGGGTATTTAATGCATACAAGGAATCAATTCTTAATTGCATCAATTTGGATGGATCCACATGAATACCCTGCTTGTTGACTACATGACCCAAAAACTGAACTCCTTTAAGCCAAAAATTTCCTCTTGGAGGATTTAGTGAAAAGTTTGTTCCTTCTTTAAGGGTTCCAATGTCAACGAAGGTGTTGATCGGGATCGGCTCGTGATATGAATAGATCAAGATGTCATTAATAACAATGACGAACTGATCCAAATAAGGCTTGCAGACTCTATTTATTAAGTCTTTGAAGATGGCTGGAGCATTTGTCAACCCAAAAGGCATGACTGTAAACTCTTAATGGCCATACTTCGTGCAGAAAACCGTTTTGGGAATATCTTCTTCGAGAATACAAAGTTGATGATACCCAAAACGCAAATCGATCTCGGAAAATATGAAACGCTATGCAGTTGATCGGAGAAATCGTTGATTTAAGGTAGGGGATATCGATTCTTGATGATAAGCTTACTAGGCTTACGTTAATCGATATTCATTCGAAAAGATCCATTTTTCTTTTCACAAGGAGGACAGGAGTTTCTCCAAGGTGAAAAGTTCGGACGGATGAGTCCTTTATCAGACAACTCGTGAAGCTGTTTTGATAATTCTTGCATCTCGAACGGTGCAAGATGATAAGATACTTTAGATCTAAGAGAAACTAGTGTTTGAGGTTCTTTGGGAGATCACAAGTGATCATAAAAATGACAGAACCACACGAGTAGTTTCGTCTTTGTGATGACATCATAAGGTTGGATCAAACATTCATACAATTGCATTAGTTGAAAATAAAAACCACAAATTTTTATTTATATAACAACCGCATTGTCTTTAAATGTTACAAGATAACAACCAGAGAAATTTCAAAATTCTACTTGTTCTTCATCATTGATTGCCTCATTGATGTTATACACTCGTCCACGTGCTGGATTTACATTGACGTTGACGTTCGCATTCGGGTTTGCGTTAGCATTTGCATTCACCAGTCTTGGGCAGTTGTGGCGGAAATGACCAATCTCTCCGCAATTGAAACATGAACCCAGTGGGAATCTCGCAGCATTCCCTTGAACCTGAGCTTGAACCTGAGCAGCCTGATTTTGTCCCAGACGACAAATATTGGCCAAATGCCCAAGTGTACCACACGTTGTGCATTTCTTGCAATCTTGTTGTGCAACGTGATGACCATTGCAACGGGCACAATGTGGTGCGGTACCAGCATATGCCTTCTTTGCAGCTGGCTGTGCCGGTGGGTTTTGCAAGTTCTGAGCAGTCTGTGCTGTAACAGCAAAATTTTGGGCACCCTTCCGCTTCTTTGATTTCTTCGAAGTCTCAACTTCCTTATCCTTCTTGTTTTGACCTTTCTTGCTATCCTCCTTGTCAGACTCCTACTTCTTACCCTTGTCACCCTTTCTGTGTAACTTATTCTTCCGAATCTGCGACTCGGTCAATGTCGCAGCTAACTCGATCGCCTGACGGAGTGTGGTAGGGCTACTACCAGTAAGGATGTCTTGTACCGTGTCAGGTAGGCCGTCAATGTACCTTTCGATAGCCTTGTCGAGTGGGGTAACCATTGTCGGGCAAAGCAGACTCAACTCCTCAAACCTATCAGTATACGCCCTGTGCTAACCACTATCTTGCTTCAACTCATCAAATTCCTTCTCCAAAGCTCGCTGCTCATGACGAGGACAGAATTCCCTCATCATAAGGGCCCTAAGTTCAGCCCACGTCTGTGCTAGAGCAACTTCTGCACCACGATCCCTCATAACCCCGTTCCACCATGTGAGAGCCCTCTTCTGAAACACACTCGAAGAAAACTCGACCCTGCGATTGTCAGGACACTGCACGTGGCGGAAAGTATTCTCAATGCTCTCGAACCATTGAAGA
Organism: Helianthus tuberosus; assembly: GCA_030545235.1. Taxonomy (NCBI): domain Eukaryota; kingdom Viridiplantae; phylum Streptophyta; class Magnoliopsida; order Asterales; family Asteraceae; genus Helianthus; species Helianthus tuberosus. The sequence goes on along the minus strand of CM060415.1, from coordinate 18,330,083 downwards.
AGCCCAGTCGCTCCTTCAGAACCACTAAACTTGAGTGGTTTAGCCTGGTTAAAAATCCTTGTATTTACACTGTGCGTTATTGTTGTTGTTATTATTGCCGTTGTTGTATATCTCGTGGACTTGGGTTACAACCCCGGGAAGCACAGCAGCCACCTGCTGAGAGATCAGGGCTGCGAGTTCTTCAATAGTGAAAGTCCGAGCATCGGTTTGAGCATCGCGTCGAGAAGGCAGTGTCTAAAAGAGGAAACATGAAAGGAAACGAGAGAGAGAATTAGACGAAAAGAATGAGATGGAACAAATCTGATGAAAGCAAGGATAGTGGTCATTTGTTTGTTACTACAAAGCAACAAACGACCTCGGTGATTAATCAAAGTAAATAGGTCAAAAATAATGTATCGCGAAGACATGCTCGCCTATAAGTGAACACTCATCCCAAGAATTCCCAGGTAAGCACAACTGGTCTCGCGTCTGATGAGATATATACGAAGTGCTTGCCTAGACAGAAAACCCAGAATACAGGCATTCACCCTTCCAGTTTGCACGTATTCACATTATTTAAAACCCAAAACCTTGAAGAGATTTTGAAAATTCAAAGGGGTTCAAAACCATATAACAGAGGGTTCAAAACCTTACAATAGAGGGTTCAAAACCTTACAATAGAGGGTTCAAAACCTTACAATAGAGGGTTCAAAACCTTGTAATCAATCATCCCAGAACAGATGATTAGTTTTCGAAGCGGTTTTGAAATTTATGTTCTTGTTGTGGTCGTCACCTAAGGATAGGTGACGGTATTGTTTTATGACTAAACGCAAGTAAACTCGCGTTAGGGTCCTAGAAAGGTTATAGACTAGGTCAAAGCATTACTAATAACCTAATTCCCTATAACCATTTGGCTCTGATACCATCTTTTCTGTCACACCCCGACCGCGTAAAACAACAAATCGCGGCGGAAACATCGGGGCGTGTTGCAACAGAATTAATGTTTCATAACCATGGATATCAAAAGTGTTTCGTTTTATTAAACATTGAATAATTACATCGTTTGGAAATCTAAATACACAATTTAAACATAATCTATCATTGTTATTGAGTCACTAAGGCCTTGTCCAGTCCTATGTGAGCATGCATCTTATCAATCGATATCATTCAACAATACCTGAAACATATGTGAAAACGAGGTCAGCAAAGAAATGCTGGCGAGTACATAGGTTTTGTGAAAATAAGATTCATGACTTCTGTTTTAAGAAAATGTTTAGTCATGAACCTTGTAATTTGCTTTGTCTTTGTAAATCATTTGAAAAAAATAATAAGTTCAAGTGATATGTATAAATAAGAGAATAATGCATGATTAAATGAATAACCATGTAAAATGAGTTTGTATAAGATAAGTTGTTTGTAAATAATTGTCTTGTGAAAAGTATGTTACTTGTATAAAATGTTCTATGTCTCAAACTGAAATGATTCAAATAACGCTACAATATGTAATACCATACAAACACTTATATATAGGAAGTACCAGCGGCGTATCCACCATGCTTGTATCATATTCCACACGTATTGTTACTTAATCACTTAGTCAAACCAAACCACCAAAGTAATGTTCATGCCCAATGTAAATCATGTAATATGTATACCCAAAACCCAATCGTATATCGCTTTGAAGCCAATCGTTTACCCAATCGTTAAAACATCGTGTGAAAACCAATTGTTTACCCAATCGTTAAATTCGTTTTAAGTCGTGAAACTACTTAAATGGTCGTCTCGCTAATAACATTCAAACCTTCTTGACTCGCATTAATAAACCCTTACCAAAGGATAGATTAACAATTCGCATTAATAAACCCTTACCAAAGGATAGATTAACATCTCGCATTAATAAACCCTTACCAAAGAGTAAATTAACAATTACAGATTCAGTCGCTACCCACAACACCCACACATAACTACGGGTGTAGTAACTAACGGGATTTGTCAGATCCTATGGTACCATAACCTAATACTGGTCGGCTTGATCATTGCTAATGAATGTCATTTGTTATGTAACCCAACCAACAAGTTTGTTCACTTTATTGAAATCGTTATTAGTTTTGTATAAATCGTCTTAATCGTTTTTGAAACCATCGTTATAACATCGAAAACATTTAGCACATATGAGTCACCCCAAAACAATTGAAAGCAGTAAAATAGGGGAATAATGTACTCGCCTGAGAATGCTTGGAGGTCTTGAACAACAACCAAACAAAGCTAGAGAGAGCACGGAATCAGTCGGCAATCTAAAACTATATAAATAAACCGGACTTAAATCGGGAGATCGGATAGGATGAGGCTTGGTAAACCAAATGAGTGTTGGAACTCATATGATATGGTTTAACAAGGCCTACATACTACAATGAAACCAAACCTAATTGCTTTCGACCCATCGCGACCCATTAAGGTAACATATGCTACTTTAACGCGTCGTGCGCGTGAAACGCGTTCAGACCGTCTAACTAGTCCTATGACAAGTGTTATATGCCTAAACATGTTACATAATCAGTTATGTGACAAAAGTTTAGGTTACATATGCTTAATTACCAATTATACATGAAAAGGGTATTCTGGTAATTTACCTAAGGCATATAAACTACCTATCATACAACTACTTAAACGAAGCGACCATAGGGTATAACCTCGGAAGGTTATTCCCTACCTACTATGGTCACCTAATGTATTTGGTCGGATCCTAATGATCGACCAAATGGGTCGAGTTCGAAGGTATAGGCGATTTATTAGATCGCCTACCCTACGACCCTAGACAACGTGGTAATCAGTGGGCATAGTCCCAAGGGACTATGACCAACGTGATTACAATCACGTTGCGAATTTCAAACGAACTTCGCATTGACCATAACTGGTCAATGTAGAAAGTCAAACAAAGTTTGACTTTCAGACTCGAAAGACTCGAAAAGCAATAAAAGAACGAAAGAATACTTACGAAGGGTCCCCGAATGCTAACTTTGATTCAAAAATCTCAGGTATGAAACAATAGTTTCAACTTAGAGTTTCTCAAATCAAAGTTCTTGTAATTTTGAAGCATGGGGGGTGGGGTATTTATAGGATTTCCCGAACCGTTAGGATCGTTTCTTGGAAAAAGTGCTTCAATCTTGGCCATACACTAGCACCCATGGTATTGTAATACCATGTGCCCAAAATACCAGCCCATAGATTCCCAAAACCATGTGCAACAAGTGGGAAGGACTAGATTCGATGTATAAGCAAACATCTTTCAGAAATGACAGTTTTGGTCCCTGTTATGTGTTTATGCCATTTCCGACACTTATAAGGCCCGTAAAGCCAACTTTAAGGCCCTAAAATGATGTCTAAACATTGTGGACATGAAACATACTCAAAAATATGCCGGGTGTTGGTTCGTTTGGTCGTACGAACGCGATGTTCGCTTAATTACGACGGAATGCGCATAAGCGCGAAAAACGATCCAAATGACGCAACGAATGGATTTTTGGTAATCCAAACACTAAAGCATAATATAGTCATGCTTACATAAATTTTTGGATGTCCGGATGTATTCAGAACGTAAGTTATGCGCGAAAATGCAAACTTGTGCACTTTTTGACACTTTTAGTCCCTGAATGACCCAAAAGTTTATTTTAGCACACCGAACACCTCAAAGCTTATTTCTAAGCTATGTAAAGGATATTTATGGTATGTTTAACTTATGGTCATGTTCCGGAATGTCTGTTACAGTTCAAATTGGCATACTTTCGCAGTTTGTCAACTTTAGTCCCTGTAAGCGATTTAACTTGATTTTGCCATACCAAAGCCTTCAAAACTTATTTCTAAGTTATGTAAAGGTTATTTAAGATATGTTAAGCCTATGTCACTATTCCGGAGTGTTTGTTGCATTAAACTGGTTATATTTACGCATCGGTGCGCGTATAACCTTCCAGAAAGCGATTTAGAGTTTAAAATTGAACAAGAATTGATATGTGCAAATGATACACATATTTTTACAAATCCCAAGTATGAAAATATAATATTTCATTGGTTTGGTATTTGTTTGATGGCCGTGGAGGCACAGGTGTTACAGATTGAAGGTCATCAAAACCCTTACACCAGTTCTATCGATTCAGAGGGAAGAATCCTTGTTTCCAGATAATGAACGGAGATCAATCGATACCGCACAATCATCACCGAAACCACGACAGTATTCTCTTCACCTTCAATTTCATCTTTTGCTAATTTAGTATATTTGGTTTCTTTGATCGAAAATTTCTTATCATTTGGCTTTCTTTTGAAGTTGTATGAGTCAATATTATTGTTTATTTACATGTAAATTCTAAAGATTTTGTCTATTACTAATCAATAACTCCTAATAGCATTACTAATCAATACAAGACATGAAAAAATAAATAAAATAACAGTACCTCGGTAGTAACATCACGTGGAGTTGGTCTAATTGACCAACACCATTGTCAGAATGCCAGGCTCAGATTGTGCATAAAGATGACAACACCATGGCTAAATGCAGCTGCAAGTGTTTTTTTTCTGGCCAAAAGCCCCTTCCCACCATAATCACCACCTAACGAAGGAAGATATAAATAAGCACAACTATTCATACAACTGGAAAATTATCATTCAGTTACAGTTAAAATAACTTAAGGAAACTGCAGAAATGTAACAATAAAACGAAAATAACTCTTCAAAACAGGTAATAAATTTAGCAAAGATACATGTAAATTACTAACAAAAGAACTACCAATTACTGTCATTACCTCATGGCATCAAAATTTATTATTTATAATTTCCAAATTATAAATAATCTACAAATTGCAAACTTATATAAGTATTCTACAACAGTAAATGATTCATCTACATAATTCCTCATGTAATCAGTGTGCAAATTCAAACATTAAACAACCATAAACTATGGTTTACTAAACTAATACTTATCATCAATTTGCAGTTCTCAAATACACATATATACAATCACTTTCCAATTAAATCACAGACCAATCAAACCTTAAAACAATTATCGGATCAAGAAAAAACCTGTAAATTAGGAAGTATTTTACAACAGTAAATGATTCATCTACATAATTCCTCATGTAACCAACTTGCAAATTCAAACATTAAACAACCATAAAATATGGTTTACTAAACTAATACTTATCATCATTTTGCAGTTCTCAAATACACATATATACAATCACATTCTAATTAAATCACAGACCAATCAATCCTTAAAACAATTATCGGACCAAGAATGAAACATACCATCCAGCTATTCAAAAGAAAATAGATAAAATTTGACAAATGAAATTCGGTCACCACAAAATGGCATATCTAGTTGGTCACCACAAAATGAGTTGAAATGCTCGAGTCTAAAATTCTATGATAGAAAATAAATTCAACTGTATTTGCTTACTCTCAGTGTATAACAAAAATTCTATACTTGAGTATTTGCTGAAACCTGAGATAAAAAGAATAATTATATAAATAACTCCTAATTGCATTACTAATCAGCACAAGATATGAAAAAATAATTAAAATAACAGTACCTCGGTAGCAACATCACGTTCAGTGTCTGAACACCATCATCATACTTCCTCTCAAATGTCATATATCTCACATTAACCCTAATCTCTCACACACACAACCTCACGTGCAGTGTGTTTAATTGACCAACACCATTGTCAGAATGCCAGGCTCAGATTGTGCATAAATATGACAACACCATGCCTGCAAGTGAGGTTGCATGAACAACTGCCATCCTACAACCTTGCCATGCCATGATGCTATTTTCATTCAATTTTTACTCAGATCTACCAAATCATCATAGCCTCATCTTTACCGTTAAAGAAAAATGCACTTTGCATTCATTTTTATTCACCATCACAGTCAACCCTAAATGATTCAGGTTGTAATCAATACATAAACAGAAACCAATGTAAATGCGGCTGCAAGTGTTTTATTATAAAATTTATCTACTTTTATATAAAAGGAGAAGTAAAGCTGATGTAAAAGGAGAAGTAAAGCTGATGTAATTTTACATACGTGTCAATCAACCAGATATGCCATGTAGGTTTTGCTGATGTCATCCATAACAATTAAAATCTTAATATATTGTATTAACTTTTTTTCTAATCAAATAAATAAAAAATATATATTAGTGTGTTTTAGGGGCTGTTTGATAGCCTCTGAATGGTCATTAAGAGGCTACCTCTTAATGGAACCATTAAGAATTTTACCAATGAGAAGGTAGAAGAATGTGACATGTCATGATTTACCATTCAGAGGTTATCTCTTAACCATTCAGACTTGAGGTTACCTCTTATTCATTCAGAGGTTTTAAACCATTAAGAGGCAGCATCTGAATGGTCATTAAGAGGCTACCAAACAGCCCCTTAGAGATATTGGAGGGAAATTTGAACTGCTTGGGGGAGTGATATGCAGCTACAAGTGTTTTAGAGATATGCAGCTGCAAATGAAAATCGGTCACTACAAAATGGAATATCTAGTTGGTTGACACGTATGCAAACTTACATCAGCCTTACTTCTCCTTTTATGAAATTCGGTCACCACAAAATGAGTTGAAATACTCGAGTCTAAAATTCTATACTTGAGTAGTTTGCTGAAACCTGAGATAAAAAGAATAATTACATAAATAACTCCAAATAGCATTACTAATCAATACAAGACATGAAAAAATAAATAAAATAACAGTACCTCGGTAGCAACATCACGTGCAGTTGGTCTAATTGACCAACACCATTGTCAGAATCTTGGCTCAGATTGTGCATAAAGATGACAACACCATGGCTGCAAGAGAGGTTGCATGAACAACTGCCATCCTACAACCTTGCCATGCCATGATGCTATCTTCATTCAATTTTTACTCAGATCTACAAAATCATCATAGCCTCATCTTGAAAGGAAAAGAAAAATGCACTTTGCATTCATTTTTATTCACCATCACAGTCAACCCTAAATGATTCAGGGTGTAATGAATACATAAACAGAAACCTTGCTAAATGCAGCTGCAAGTGTTTTTTTTTTTCTGGCCAAAAGCCCCTTCCCACCATAATCATCACCTAACGAAGGAAGATATAAATAAGCAAACTATTCATACAACTTGACATACAATTGGAAAATTATCATTCAGTTACAGTTAAAATAACTTAAGGAAACTGCAGAAATGTAACAATAAAACGAATTAACTCTTCAAAACAGGTAATAAATTTAGCAAAGATACATGTAAATTACTAACAAAACAACTATCAATTACTGTCATTACCTCATGGCATCAAAATTTATTATTTATAATTTCCAAATTATAAATAATCTACAAATTGCAAACTTATATAAGTATTCTACAACAGTAAATGATTCATCTACATAATTCCTCATGTAATCAAATTGCAAATTCAAACATTAAACAACCATAAATTATGGTTTACTAAACTAATACTTATCATCAATTTGCAGTTCTCAGATACACATATATACAATCACATTCCACTTAAATAACAGTCCAATAAAACCTTAAAACAATTATCGGATCAAGAATGAGACATACCATCCAGATATCCAAAAGAAAATAGATAAAATTTGACAAATGATTGCAAAAAGTCAGACCTGGCGTATATTCGAAGCGACGTTTGCTTCATCGGAAACGCATCTAAGTTACCGGAAAGTGCCCGAAAACCTAGCTTCCTACCAAAACACTCTGGGAGCACCGTCAACCCTAGATTTGTCGGAAAACACCATAATTTTAGTCTCAGGTGAGAAGCATCTCATCAACATCATTGACTGAACATGGATTACAACCAACGCTACCTAGGACAGCCGCGAACGGCAGCCGGCAACGATGGTTTATATGTTGCAACAACAGGCCAGATCTCGCAATCGTAACCTCAGATGATAAAATCATCTTCATCGGTATGATCATCCAGCAAGATCAGATCCGCCCGAAACATAACCGATTTTGACATCTCCGGGTAGATTGAATTTGAAGATCTGAAGAGAAAAAAAAAAGAGATTAAATAAGAAGAAGAAGAGACGCAGGTTGTGTGTGTGTGAGAGGTTAGGGTTAATGTGAGATATATGACATTTGAGAGGAAGTATGATGATGGTCTTCAGAGACAATAAATGCAAATAACACTTCCCTAAGTAGTTCAAATTTCCCCCCAATATCTTTAAACACACTAATATATATGTTATATATTATTTGATTAGAAAAATAATTAATACAATATATTAACATTTTAGTTGTTATTTATGACATCAGCAAAAGTTACATGGCATATCTGATTGATTGTCACATAAGCAAACTAACATCAGCTCTCCTTCTCCTTTAATATACGGTAAGATAATTATAAAAATCCACAAAATGCATTTCCAGGTTTCCAGCCGCCAGTGATCTCACTCCCTATTTTTGCAGTCATTCAAATCCTTCAAACGCGTCTTCTTAGATCACCACTCCCCCCCCCCCCCCCCCCCCCCCCCCCCAAAAAAATCCAATTCACTTCATTCTAGGGTTCATCAACACTCCCAATTTCAATCATCCACACGTTCATCATCTATAATTCCATATCTAACCTCAAAATCTCACTACCACAAACCCTAGCTTCATCCAATCAATGTATTACTAACTGTTAATTGTTTGTTTTTACTTGTTATCAATGGCGGCACCGAGGAGTTTGGTGGTGGATACTGGAAGGTTGATGAAGGATGAAGAGACTGCTGCTGCTGAAGATTCACCTACCACTAAGAAGCTTGCAGGTGCTAAACTGGACGGGCGGTATCCGCTAACCGGATGGGAGTTTTCGGTTGCGTTGAGTGTGTTTTCGGTGTTTACTGTTGGATTGTTTGCATTTATCTTACTATGCCTGCAGCTGAGTATGGAAAGCTTAAGTTGCCTCGGTCGATTTCGGATTTGAGATTGCTTAAGTAGGTATCTCATCCTGCATTGTTATTGGTTTGATGTAATTTGATCGCTGGAAGTTCGTTTATTTAATAAACGAAAGAACATGAACACACGTCTTGATTGTTCATTTGTGTTCAATAGTTTATGTCTGTTCATTTATGTTCATTTCAATTTAAATACCTAAGTAGTAATTTAATATAAACTGAGTTTACCACATTAAAATACCAAAGTAGCAAATTACAAACAAGTGGCAGGTAAACGGGCAACAAGCTGCGCCGCAACCCCCCTTTTGAATTGCAAAACCAATCCTACTAAAGACGAAACGACCCTTAAAGACGAAACCAATCCTACTAAGTAGTTATATTTATATAAATATTAAACATAAAAAGGACTTCCAAACTACTTATATAAATATAACTAATTGGTAATTGGGCTTTGTAGTAATAAAAATGGGGTTTTCAATGGAATTTATCATAATAATCACTAATTTATAAAAAAAAATTACTTTATGTTCGTTTATGTTTAGTCAATTATGTTCATTTGTGCTCATTTATGTTATTTACGTTTGTTAAGTTATGTTTGTTTAAGTTTATTTGTTTATGTACATTGACGTTCGTGAACTGTTTGTTTAGGTTTTAAACAAACACGAACATACCCATTTTCTTAATAAACGAACACAAACAAAAAATGTGTTCTATTATATGTTCGGGTTCGGGTTCGGTTGAAGTTAAATGAAACAAACATGAACATGCCTTTGTTCGTGTTCGTTCGGTTCATTTACAGGCCTAGCTAAAAGCATGATCTGTTCCTGTGTAGTTTTTATGTTTTATTGATTTTTATGTGTTGATGAGTATTGATTGCTGCAGTATTATATTGTGTAGCTGTAGAATAATGTTTGTTAGGGTTTACAACCAAAGGGCTTGAAATTGTTCTTTTAAGTTCTTATTTTGTCAACACATTTTTATAAACTTTTAATATACATGATCCATTATTATGGGAGGAAACTCACGACTTACGTTTCTGATTCGTGTAATCTGATATTGTTTTTTGTCAGAGACGATCTCGGAACGTATGCAAGCATTTACCCAACAAAGTTCATTCTTGGTTACTGTTCAACTTACATATTCATGCAAACATTTATGATTCCCGGAACCATTTTCATGTCGTTGCTCGCTGGAGCTCTTTTCGGTGTAAAAGGTATCTTCTTGGTCATCTTCAATGCCACAGCCGGTGCATCATGTTGCTTTTTTTCTGTCAAAGTTGATCGGAAGGCCCATTGTTTTGTGGCTGTGGCCAGAAAAGTTGAAACTATTTCAAGCAGAGGCATGCATTGTTAAAACTTAAATCTAACGATATCCGTTTCACTTTAGCGTCTTGTCTATTCACGTTTGATGTGTTTTTTTAGATAGCAAAGCGCGGTGACAAACTGCTGAACTATATGCTCTTTTTGAGGATAACTCCAACCCTACCAAATCTTTTCATTAATTTGGCATCTCCAATTGTGGACATACCATTTCATGTCTTCTTTTTGGCTACTGTTGTTGGCCTCATTCCAGCCTCTTATATAACTGTGAGAGTAAGTTGTTTCTTTCAATTGTTTCCTTAAAAATGTTTTAAAACCGATTTGATTTAGATTTTTGGTTACAGGCTGGGCTTGCTCTTGGAGAACTTAACTCGATTAAAGATCTATACGATTTGAAGACGTTAACTGTACTTTTCCTCATTGGATCCATCTCCATATTACCAACAGTGCTGAAGAGAAAACGGGTATATGAATAAGCAACTATAGATTAAAAAACAAGCTGTTGTTCCTCTGTATGTTCTCGTTTTATATAAACGAAACTTTTAAGACATTGCTGTTGAGCACCAAACAATGTATATGGGTAGACATGGGTATACAAATTACTAAGTTATCATACTTTCCATGACAAAATAGAACAAACCGGTCTAAATTGCGACAAGAGTTCAAAGGCATAGGTGAAACAACAAACTACACCTGACCAAAATTGGATATAGGGTACAAACTTGTCAAGCTCTTTTGACCCATCACCGGCACAATTCAGACCCACCAACCCGTTAAACGAACAACCCCTTCACTAAAAACTCGACAAAAAGGTGAAAAACTACAATCATCCTACAAGCAAAAAGTGTGATTGGGAGGTTACATTTTCTTTGTACAAGCAAAACACATATCTGCACTACGCGGAGCCTGATCCAGGCATGAAGGACATGAAATCCAGTGACTTAAGGGACGTGGGGAAACTTCCGCCCTTCGGTGGGATCCATAATTTTCCATTGGGCAGCAATACCTGTGATTGACCACCCCTGCTGGTCGCTTCAATGCCTTCAGTGGGAACTTCCTTTACTTTCTTCACATACTCGAAAAACTCTGCGACTTGTCGAGCATACCTTCATATATGAACCAATAATCAATCCAAAGATAAAGACATTTTAATACTAAATATTGTATCACTAGTATATAACCTAATATGACCCTTCAAGTCGTTTTTGGATACAAATAGACTTAGGTTTGTTTCAACTCGTTTGGACTTGTTCCCTTTTTAGTAGGGGGTGCAAACGAGCTGAGCTACTCGCAAGCTACTCGAGCTCGGCTCGAAAAAAACTAACGAGTCGGCTCGAGAGTCTAAACGAGCCTACCGCTTATATAACTTTTTTATTAATATATTAAATATATATTTAAATAATAACAATAATAATTTTAATTTATAAAATTATGAAAAGAATAACTAAATTATATATGAAATAATAATTATAACTAATATAAATTGACTAGTAATAATAAACGAGTTGAGCCCTAGCCAAGCTCGAGCTTGAAAAATTACCTACGAGCCGAGCTCGAGCTTTAGAAACAAAGCTCGAATCGAGCCAAGCTTGAGCGTTAGAAACAAAGCTCGAATCGAGCCGAGCTCGAGCTTTCCTAAGTTAAACGAGCTCGAGCCCGGGCTCGGCTCGTTTGCGCCCCTACTTTTTAGGTAGAATTTTTATTCTACCATTTGATATAAAACACAACCAAAACAAACCCGTCATAGCTAAATGGGCAGACGAATCACGCAAACATAAAAATATTACTTGCAAACTGATCACGCAAACATGAGTACATTTTCAAGAAAGAACACAGCAACAAACATGGTAAGCATGTAAAAGTAAAGAAATCGTACTGTTGTTTCGCCTCGATATCCTTGCTAAAATCAATCGTGGGCTCACAGTCAAGAATCAATGCAGGTACCTGTTTGTAGCATGTAGTCGATAAGAAACTATAGAACAACCATTAAAAAGGTCGCATTGGAAAAGTAAGTTTTACCTTCTGTATGCTCGGGTGCATACGATTTCCTTCCAAATAAAATACCCGATCTTTAATATCAGGATGTATAGAGCAATCATGAACAGGAGGGTTGCTAAAAGATAACGTTCCATGATTCCCACTTTCAGATGGAAAAAGCCAACTTTCATGTTTTTCATGCAGATCACGAAGATATTCTAGGCTGACCCCACCTTCCTCTGATCTCTTACGTAGCATCATTCGTTTGTGGCAAGTATCTGGGCTAGCCCGAAGATATATAAAAGCATCTGGAATAAGGCCCGGAAGCGAAGAAACAACCGGGTCAAACCATGAATCGTAGATGCTGATTTCCATCTCGTTCATCCAATTAGCCTCATGAACAGCTCTCACAAAAACCTTAAGAAATAGAAAAGAAAATAAATGTCAAACATGGAGGTATAGCTCGAAAGCGATAATTTTAAAAGCTAAAAACATAATACATACCATCCGATCACTGAAAACGCTTCTCTCCATCAATCTGAGTGGCTTAATTCCGCTAGACGACTCTTTCTCCTGCATAACTCGCGTAACAAACACATAGTTTTGGAACGTGTAAGCATACCTCTCTGGCTCAGCATAAAAAGCATCTAATATGTTAAAGTGATCAGGCCCGATATCCTGCCACTTGTCAATCGGTTCAGGAACAATCTCAACAAGATCCTGAAGCTCAAGAGTTTCATTAGCAATTCTCTGCAAGAAAGTCGTCTTTCCCACGCTTATATTCCCTTCCACACAGAAAGTAAGCCGTTTCTTTTGTGGAATGGTGTTCAGACGATCATCTTTAAGCTCTTCATCCACACTCTCTTTGATGAATGTGGTTATACTTTCAGCATGGTTTCTGTGTTTAATCCCAACAGAGCTTCTTAAAAACTCCACCATCTTCTGATTCGACTTCCCAAAGAACTACAAACCATAAATATAAAAATTAACTACGGCTGCAAACGAACAGAACTGCGAACAGTTCGTGAACCGTTCGGCGGGAAGTTCGTGTGTGTTCGTTCGTTTAATAAATGAACGAACACAAACAAAAAATTTCGTTCATTTAGTTAAATGAACGAACATGAATAGAAGCCGCGTTCGTTCATTTACGTTTGTGAACGTTCGCTAACGTGTTTGTTTGTGTTTAATAGTTCATTAGTATTTTTAACTTTTTATACTTTATTTAAATACTTCAGTATTCCGACAAATAAAATATTTAATAAGCATCAGTGTTGTTCATTGTTCATGAACGCTTGTTTATGTTCATTTGTATTCATGAACATTAGTCTGTGTTCATGAACGTTCGGTACCTAAAATTAACAAACAAACACAAACGAACACGAACATGTTCATTTCCTTAATGAACGAACACGAACAAAACATCTTATTCGGTAAGTGTTCATGAACACATATATTTCCTTAACAAATGAACACGAACAAGACCTTATTCGTGTTCGTTCGGTTAGTTTGCAGCCCTAACATTAACCCACAATTCAAAACGAAAAACGCCACCACAACCACAAAATTTGAACAATGAGAGGTTGAGAAATAATAATTGAAAAGACACTTGCTCACAAAAGACATATGATGATAAACAAGTCAATGACCACATATGTAATGTAACATGATTTTGAAGCACATGACAACTGTAAAATTACCTATATACCCTTTTATCCAGAAAAGTTATATCTAATATCCTTGAATAATAAATACTCTTAGACTAGAAGGTATGGGGGCCGGCCCCATGCCCGTCCGCTGCTCGCCGCCCCGGCTCCCCCACCCCCTGCTCCGGCGCCGGGCCAGGCCCGTCTTCTCCGTCTGCTCACAGCACACACACACCTATACATACATACATATATATAAAGGGGTTCATCCCCCACCCCCTAGGTCCATCCCCTTTAGGCCCCCGCTTACGTGACGGTGACGTGGCGGCCCATCCCCTTGGGGATGAGGCTCACCATACCTTCCAGCCTTAAACACATAACAGTTTGTACAAAGTTACCAACACAATCAAACACCCCCCTAAAAGCAATCCATAGAATATTCATCACCCACCCTGCACTGCAGGCATATCTTTTAAAAAAGTACATCCATATGTTACATTATTTAAACAAATTTAGGTCAAATTAAGGCTACCTTATCCTTGTAGATTTGCTTAAGTTCAGCAACTCCCCCTATCCCATTCTCAACCAGCTTCCTCAAATTCCTCGGACCGACACCCGGAATCGTCAGCAAATCCGGGTTTCCAGCGAGCAACGGCACACCATTACCACCACCACCACCACTCCTATGATGTCTCCTATTCAATCTCACAATCTTCTCACCACCATCACCACCACTATCCTCACCATTATCTTCTTCAGAACTAACCGAAACCAAATTATCCGAAACAACAGAGGTTTGAAACCAAGCAACACGACGAGAACCACTTCGATTCTCCTTTAACAAACTCCAAGCCCTAGAAGGAACCGTATTAACACTCTCAACAGAACATCTACATTTACGACACGTGTAGGTTAAATTAGAACCTACACGAGTGGAATTCGAGCATGTGTTACGGCTGCTGCTAAAAAGGTTTCTAGAACCTATAGCGGTGGTGGTGGTGGTGGTGGCGGCGTATGGCATTGGAAGTGGAGTGTTGTGGCTAAACCCTAACCCTAGAGGAGGATGAATTGTGGGGATTTGGTTAAACCCTGAAGCGATAAGGACAATACGAGGGGTTAAAATGGGGGATGGATTAGTAGAGAAGATGGGGCCTCCTGCACGGCGTAAAAACATCTGCTGCATAGTGGCTGCTAACAAACATGGCCTTATCACTCTCTCATACCATTTTTGTTTGTCTTGTAGCTTCGTTTTCACTGTAATTTTCTGCAACTGGCGAGATGAGAGATAAACAGGGTTTTAGGTTTCTAGGGTTTTTGAAAGTCAGTTGCAACAATTGTCCCTTGACTTTTTCAAAATTACATGTTAAGTCCCTACAATTTTTGTATTTTTTTTAATTCGCAATAAGTACTGTTAATAAAAAGGCATGTGCTATGTGCTTAGTGCGTTATTTGGCTCATCATAACGTTGGAGCACGTTGCGGCCACCGTCTCTTAGGGCGTTTTTGGGTCATTTTATGGTTGGGCGTTTTGGTGAAAAAGCCGTGAAGTTTGTGGGTTTCGAAAACTTGTACCGTAGGACAATGGTTATAAAAAAAATTAGTTTTCAATTTTATTATTTACTTTTTCACCTACTTAAACCCCAATTCAACCCACTTTTTATACATTTTTTTACAACATCTTCTCTTATTCTTTATAAAAAACATACTATGCATCTTATTCTCTCCCCCCCCCCCCCCTCCCTTGGTGTTCCGTCTCGACCAAGTAACACAAATTCATATCGCTCGAACACCACCCAGTAGGGTTGTTCACGAGCCGAACCGAGCGGACCTTTGCTCGTGCTTGGTTCGTTTACAAACCGAACCAAGCGGAGCGGCTCATTTAAAACTGAGCCTCAAATCAAGCGAGCGTTTTTCTGGCAGTAAATATTCCGAGCGAGCGTCGAGCGAAGTTCGAGCAATTTGGACAACCGTGTCACCCGATTTAAATTTGCTGAGAGAGACAGTGACAATGTTTGGTCTCAAGTTTTCATGTCTTTAAAAACATGCACATTTCATGGCATAATATTTTATGAATAACAATATTGTGGCCGAAGAGACGATGATCATATTGCACGGACAATTACGTTGAGAGCAGGAGACGATCAACTTAGGGTAACGACATGAAACATTGAGGCGATGTGTGACAACTCGTATTTCCGAACCTATCTTTGTACTTTGAAGTAACGTATGTGTACGATATGTGATTTTGTGTAAGTGAATGATTATATGAATGTTATGTTGATACATGCTTTGTGTAATGTATGTATGTATATAAACGGCCCAAACGCACAACACTCACCCGATCGCACAAGCCCATTCGGGCCACACCTTTGCATCCGAGACCAAAGGGCAGCCCAAGATTGGGTTCGGCCCATTTCACTTGTGTCGCATAACACATGAGGGGGATGCAGACTCCTCATTCGTTTGCTAAACACAACACACACACAAACCCTAGCTTTCTCTCATCCTCTCTCTCAAACTCGACGACAAACACTCCTTCACCACACCTTTGCATCCGAGACCAAAGGGCAGCCCAAGATTGGGTTCGGCCCATTTCACTTGTGTCGCATAACACATGAGGGGAATGCAGACTCCTCATTCGTTTGCTAAACACAACACACACACAAACCCTAGCTTTCTCTCATCCTCTCTTTCAAACTCGACGGCAAACACTCCTTCATCATCGGAGATCATAGTGCTCGGACCATTCTTTTATTCGGATCATTCTCGTTAGCCCCTCTTAACCGGTTAGTGTCTTGTTATTAATTGAAGTTATGTTATGTGATTATACGTGTCTCATGTGATGATTTGTAAACTTTAATATTGGTGTCCTTAAATTCGGTTCACATGTGTAAGATGAAATCGAGATGTATATTAGCAACCGGATGTGTATGATGATATTAATCGACTATCATGTCTTGTTTTCGGGTTAGGTTGCATGATGAATGATGATGTTTATAATCTGTTGTATGTTCATGTAATCGGAATCAAATGATATGAAGTGATAAGTGATTGTTATGCTTGAAACATGATTAGGGTTGCATATTAGATATTGACACCACTGATTCGAATGATTCGATGATTGCTGTTCTTGAGTTGATTACAATTAGGTTGGTATGAATATGCATGATTGTAACACCTCGCAAATTTCGGGTTTAATATTAAAACGACACGTGTCATGTCAAACAAAAACGCGTTGAAAACCCGGATTTAATAAAGATGTTTTCGGTAGGATTTAAAGTGGCGTCATGTTAAATTATTACCTCTGAACACCTCAATTATAAATCCCAAGACCCGATTTAATATTTTACACATCCATTATACCCTCAATTCAGGGAATTATTGCCAATAATGGAATTGGAAATGTATGATAGGATTCTACGAAGAAAAGAATGGAAACCCGTTGTTTTCGGGTCTTGTTATTGGATCCAATTGAAACAATGGATAATGGTAGGGTATGAGACTATTCTAGACACATTATGAAGGGCCCTAAGTGATAATTGATGCCCCAAAGTCAGAAGTTACGGCTACCCTTTCAAACCTTCAACAAACAAAACAATTCTGATCAGCATAGGGCGTCGCGTAGCGCGACGGCCCCTCGCGCTACGCGAGGGGGTGCCCAGCGACAGGTGACCTGCTGTTGGCTGTTGTGTGCAATTGTGACCCTCTTGGCCGGTTTTTCTTGCATGTGAAGGACCCTTAGACTCCCCTAGACACTAGAGACATGTGTTTATCATTTGTGGCTGATCATAGACCCTTGTGTCAATACCTTGTGGTGCTTGATTCTTGTATATAAAGACCCATTCATTCACAACCATTCTTGCAAACAATCTGAGCATTTGAGGAGCATCCCAAGCTGATTTCCAAGCATTCCTAATCATCATTAATCATCTAGTAAGCTTCCTAACCCTTCTAAATTACTTCTAGCTTTATATTTAGCTTAAAAGTCAAAATACCGTGTTTAACGGTTGACTTCTTGATTAAGTAACGATAGTTTAGTCGTATGTCAAATTAAAAGTACCGTTAGATAGGTAATTATATGGGTATTAAACCCTTATAAGGGCATGTACCAATTCCAGACCTAACTAGGTCGTTTGTCGGGTCAAACGTTGACCGAAA
Source organism: Helianthus tuberosus (assembly GCA_030545235.1). NCBI lineage: Eukaryota > Viridiplantae > Streptophyta > Magnoliopsida > Asterales > Asteraceae > Helianthus > Helianthus tuberosus. Next base: position 18,312,077 of record CM060415.1, on the reverse strand, counting down.
AAGTCAACAGAATTGCAAATTATGATTTAATACACGATTAATGATCCGAGAGGCGTGTAACCTGTTTTAACCTTAATATAACTTGGTAATAAGTATAAAAACTTGTCTACGCTTGCCCGACTCGACAAATTTCTGTTTAAACCCGGTTCGGAACCGAAAGGCGCAAAACCTTGACTTTTGCTTTGACTTCGGTTCTGACCCGTTTTAGTTTGATTCGAAGATGCCTTAGTGCTTCATTAGAGTAGGGTTGCATGTTAGTATAAGTCTCTGTACTTGTTTCGTTGATTATCCGATGCATGCACACGTTTCCGTTAATCGCTTAAATTGGACCATAACGCCCTTATGACCATACAACGAGAATTTTGAAAATGTGGAAGTACAATAATCTTAGTTACTGATTATTAAACATGTACGTAAATTTTCACGTCAATCGGAGGTCTAGATAAGGAGATATGCGCATTAGCGTAAATAATAAGCTTTTTATTAATTAAACGGCGCGATTAGCGCATAGCCTATCTAAACCCGATTTTCGGTACCAAAACTTTTACCCACTGATGTTAAATAATATTTTGGGATTTTTGAAGATTTTTAATTATTTTTAAACTGATCTTAAGCTAGGCTTATCGCATTGATTCGGTTAATACCGAATATGCCCTTTTAGGCCATAAAACGAGTTTTACGAATCCGATTGATACCAATCCAATTGCCACTGATTTAAAATAATAAATAGAGTGTTTTGAGCCTGTTTTTCTGATCAGAAAACTCAGAATGGTATTTTAAACCGTACATCGCTTAAAACGGCTTTATACGCGTATTAAACGCATAGTTTGGGTCTAGAACCATTTTATCACAAAAGACTTTATACCAACTGTTGATACCTGTTAAAATTGATAATTTTTCTGATTAAACCAGACCCGTATCTCAGAGGTATTATAAATCCCTTTTATAACCTTCAAAATGACCGAAATACCCCTACGGGGCATAATTAAGGATTAAACTCGTTATGGGCATTATGGAAGATATCATGATGATATCACAACATATTTAAAGCGTATTAACTTAGGAAACCTGTTCGCGACCCTTTCGGTTACCCGTTATGCATTATACGCGTTCGGTTCGGTTTATGTAACTAGTTTGCATAAACTAGCCGAAACGGGTCAAACGATATCATTTTTATCTCAAAATCCAGAATGTGAATAGTAAACCCATATTAAACAAGTCCTCAAACTTGTCGGGTCTAAATCACATTCTATCCGGTCTTCGCTTAATCGTGCGTACGAACCGTATCATTAAAACTGACCGGTCTAAGCTTAAGCTTAATTAAAGGCCCGTTAGTATTCTAATAGGTTATATTAAACCTTCGTTCCAGATTAGGAGAACCAGTAAAAGCTATCTGCAATTTATTCGATTAAGGATTTATACTTGCAAAGGTAAATACTTTTAACTTATTTTCCCTATACGGGCTTGGGTTACGGTACATAGCGTACCGCTTGATCGAGCATCAAATCTTCCACGCTTAGTGGTTAATTGAATAATTTGATCGGCTCGTTTTAAACAGATGTGTTTACTTTACAGCCTTTGGGGGGTTAATGACCATGTCCCGGATATCCTCGGCATTATCTTACGAGATAGCCACGACCTGAGCACGGGGTGTAGGCGTACTCCCGTGTATAACTCACTTAAAGTGGTGTGTCTATTGATCTTTAACCCGGATACGTCCGGGCTACTGAACGCATAAGTAACATGTAAATCGTTCACAAGATTATAATATTAAATAATTCTCCCAAGTTAATAAAAATGTTTATGCCATGTGCATCCAAACCAATTTTCAATCATTTTATAAAATGAGTCAGTTGAATGTATTTACCAGTGTAAACTGACGTATTTTCCCAAAAAAAAAAAGATTAAATGCAGGTACTAAGCGAAATAGGCTGGGATTCTCTTAAGCATCAGTAGAAGTCTCGCAAGCTTTAGATGCCGAAGTCTGTTGAACCATAAACAATGTTTTTAATTCGATCCTACTGTGGATAAACACCGAATGATTGTGACTTTGTTTACAATAAATAAATTCGGTTGTATCTTATTTTAAATTTGCTTCCGCTGTGCATTATTATATTGTGTTGTTTGACTATTACGTTGCCAACCACGTCACGATACTCCCCCACCGGGCCCACCGGTGACACGTGGAAATCGGGGTGTGACAGGTTGGTATCAGAGCCAACACTGAGTGAATTAAACACTAGCCTTTTGTGTTTAATCTCAGTTACACAATTGCACATATCTAAACTTTCGAGTCTAGACTTATAACTTAGGACAAATTCCGCCTTTTCGGTATTTGTTTTGTCCTTTAAATTTTATATTTTTGTTATTGTTATCTTATGTTTTATTGACAGGAATAACAAAGATGCCTCCAAGATTCTTGCGTACGCGAGGGCGTGGAAAGGGGCCGGTAGCCGCCCCCAACGATCACGAAGCAGGACCTTCGAATACACGAGGTCCTATCCCCGCCGAGAGTGATGGTACTCGACGGAACCAGAGAGGTCTCTTTCAACCAGCAAGACGGTCGGTTTCGAACAGCTCGACGACTCCCGCTCAAGACTCCTACGGGCCACAATCAGAAAATGAGCCTGGAGACTCACACCATTCGCACATACCGTTACAGCGATCTATGTCGCATCGCCCTTTTGGAGACCCCACTCCATTCTTTCAAGGCCAGTTTAACCCGGCGAATTATATACAAGAACCAGTGGGTTTTAACCCATTGGGACCGGAGGACCATTTTTCTGGAGGAAACGATATGGACGAGGAAGACGACCCTGTAGAACCCGCATCAGGAACTCCCAACCACCCCATCGAGGTCTCGGATAGTTCCATTTACCACGGACCACCCTATAATGGTCCAGATAGCTTCCAGGCTATCTTTACTCGGCACGAATGGTATTATACACCTCCTCACCATTCGTCGCCGCATGAGCAGCAGCAGCCTCACCATTCGTCGCCGCATGAGCAGCAGCAGCCTCACTATTCTTCGCCGCATGAGCAACAGCAGCATCATCAAGATTCCTCTGGGAATCACCAGTTTGTGGCAGTTACGCCACCGCCTCCACCGCCACCAGTTCAACCGGCGCCTCCGCAACCGCAAAGACGTATGAGAACCGGAGCCCGGATGTCCACACGAAGAGAGGAGTTTCATTTCAGCTCTCCTCTACAATCAAGTGGCAGAAATTATCAGCCGGATCAAGAAGTTCCACAGATAGGTGGACCATCAAACCCCGTCGCGCAGCAACCGCCACCAATAGGTTTTGATAACCTGATACCAGCATACACGGGTCCTTCGATGTACAACCCGTTTGAGCCACTGACTCACACTAACCTCGGTTACGCTGAAGCCGACCCGTATTTAGTAGCAGCTAATTACAACGCCCTTAACCAGGAGGGACCGTATGGAGGTCCTTGGGGAGTAGGCTACCCAGTACAGGGATACCAGGTGCCTACACAACCCCCGTACTACCAACAACCCCCGCCGTCTCTGCAGATGTCGCCACCACTGCATCAGGAGATCCTACAAAGTATTAGGGAGGTGCGGCATGAGGCACGGGAAGACCGACGGCGTAACCAGGGGATGTTCAAGACCTTGACAAACTTAATCAAGGGAAAGAGCAAGAAGGATCAGTAAATCCTTTATGTGTGTATGTCTACTTTAAAATTAAGTCCCTGCGTGGACATTTATGTGTGTATGTAGTCCCTGCGTGGACATTTATCTTTGTACCTAGTCCCTGCGAGGACATCTATTTAAGTAATCAGTCCCTGCGAGGACTTGTGTTTTAAATTTAACCCCTGCGCGGGTAAGTACTTGTTTGACCCCTACGTGGGAAATGGTTTGTGTAAAAAGACCCGTTTAGGGCAATATGTAACCTATGTATAATTAATGGAATGTTTGTTTTATAAATTTCATGTTGCCATTATGTGCATATATAAATTGTAAATGAAATAAATAAATTAAAATCATTCCTTTTAAATTAATCTGCCTACGAAATTTATTTAATTAAGGATCTTAAAGTGTGAAACCTAGCCACGTGTCAAATATAAGACCGGGCCAAAATGGTAAGACCTATTTAAAAGATTCAATTCCCTGTTAACATCTTAAAACATGTTAACACTCCTGGCAGAAGTGATTCGATAAAATCACATACGTCATTTTTAAAAAGGAATTCTTTATGAGATTCCTAACCCAGTTTAATGATCTCTGAATCCTGGGTACATCATCAATTAAGATGATCATATTTTACCATACGTGGTAATATAATGCCTACGGGCCCTGCTCATTTCCATATGAGCCAAAAGACAGTGGTAGCTTTGACTCCCTGTCTAATAAAGGTAATGAACTAGGTTCAAACCTTAAAAGTCTTGATTCTCTGAAGTCATAGCTTATAATTTAAATTGTCCATGTGACCAAGCCTTATGTGCTAATATATATTGTTATTGTTTATGTTTAGGATAAATTTTAATTGAAATCCTAAATTAATACGATTAATAAGTTAGCCAAATATGGTCTCTGTTACCATGGTTAACGAGTTACCCTAAGGGGTAATTCCATAATAAACTCCCAAATAAATTATTGTCCTTGTTTTCTGCAACAGTTCAATACAAATGGCTAACTCTAATGAAGTCAATAGCCATCCTGTGGAGCCGAATGAGAACGCCCAGATTACATTAACGGGCGCTGAACTAAAAGCAATAATAGACGGTGCTGTTACTCAAGCTTTGGATAGACAATATGAAGAATACAGTAGTACCCGAAGTCGGACCCACTCTGTATCCCATTCAAAGCCAAGGACACATTCAGAGGCTCATAACAAGCCTCCTCCCAAAAAGGATGTGCCAAAGAAAAACGGTGATGATCGCCAGTCCACCAACCACCAAAGTAATCCATCTCAGCAGTTAGTATTGCATCAGGGACACCGTAACAAGGGTTGCACATATAAGTACTTTGTGTCTTGTAAACCCAGGGATTTTACGGGGGAGAAAGGAGCCGTAGACTGCATGACGTGGCTGGATGAAATGGACACGGTCGTGGACATCAGCGGATGCGCTGAAGGTGATGTGGTTAAATTTGTCTCACAGTCCTTCAAAGGTGATGCGTTAGCTTGGTGGAGATCTCTGATGGAGGCCTCCGGAAAGATCCCGTTGTATAGCATGACGTGGGATCAATTCATTGCCCTGATCAAAGAAAATTTCTGCCCTCAACATGAGGTGGAAAAGATAGAATATGACTTCCTATCATTGGTGATGAAGAACCTCGACTGTCAGGCTTATCTGACAAGCTTCAATACACTGTCCCGGTTGGTACCCTATCTGGTAACCCCGAAGCCTAAAAGGATCGCTCGTTTTATTGGTGGATTAGAACCCGAGATCAAGGCCAGTGTAAAAGCTTCTCGGCCAGTTACCTTCAGGTCTGTAACTGACCTTTCCTTATCCCTCACACTGGATGCGGTCCGGCAGAGATCGCTGAGGAATAAGAATGCCGAGAAGAGGAAGCATGAAGATGATGGTTCGCGTAAGTCGAACAAGAAGCACCGTGGGAGCGGTGATCACAAGAAGGGATCGGAATCGAGGAAAGATGGGCATCGTTCTGGAGAGAAGCCCACATGCAAAACTTGCAAGAAACAGCACTTTGGAAAGTGCAGGCTCGAATCAAACTCGAATAACGAGTCAAGGTCTTTTGCTTGTGGTTTGTGCAAGTCCAAGGAACACAAAACCTTGGATTGCAAGAAGATGAGAGATGCAACGTGCTATCGTTGCAATGAGAAGGGCCACATAAAGACTAACTGCCCTAAGTACAACAAGAAGCCTGAGGAGGCTAAGAAGACTAACGCCAGAGTCTTCAGGATGGATGCGAAAGAAGCTGTGCAGGATGATAACGTCATAACAGGTACTTTCCTTGTAAATGATGTCTTTGCAAGAGTACTTTTTGATTCAGGCGCAGATAAGTCTTTCGTAGATCATAAGTTTTGTAAATTATTGAATTTAACTGTCAAAACCCTAAAAGTGAACTATGAGATAGAGTTAGCAGATGGTACCGTAGAAACCGTCTCTACTGTGACAAAACATCAACAAGACCTCTGTAACAAAACAATCAGCCACCCAAATATGTTTCCTAGTTCCACTGAGCCATGGCTATAGACATCACTATCATTCCAACCCAAGGAAAGCCTCCAGGAAAAAATCTGATGCCTGCAAAACCAAAAGTCAAAGTCAACAAATATTGATTTGACTTTTATATAACATATAGTTTACAGGTCATATCAAATCTTTTTAAGGTTGAAGAACCAGCCAAACATTGACTGGTTCCTGATCCTGCTGTCTCACCTTCACTGCTATCACCAGATGGAGAACCATTTGGGGATGAAGCGTCTAACAAGCGTACTCCAAGCCTGCTGCAATCGCTTCCAATAGCACCTGTGTCAAGATTCAAACTTTTATTTAAAGATCTAATATGTTAGGAATTATATATAATGGTCAAGAATCGACGGTTTTGATCGTACAACTGCTGAAGCATGGAAAGTGGGAGATGTTCATGAGATTGGTGTATCCAGGTTTGCAGTCACATGTATGCTTATATGTATTATTATTGTTGCATGTACCTTCTCCACAGTATGTCCAGTAACAAGCTGAATTAAACCATAAACATGACTAATGTTAATAAAAAGGAAAATCAGGAATACAGACATTTTTACTCACTTTTTGCTAAAATAGATATTGACTTTTAGCCCACAAAAAAAAAAAAAAAAACATATCCAAAAGCAATCAATCAGAAAACGCCGCCACCTAAATCGGCTGCTTGAATTTAGCTGGAACAAAAAACCTTAAAAAGTGCTAAAAGGTCCACAAAACAACCAATGAAATCAATACATGTGTTAAGCGCCGGATAAATTAGCCGGCGGATCTTCAAAGGGCTAAACTTTAGCCGTTGGCTAGAATTTAACCCTAAAAGAGTGGTATATTGTGCTGAAATTCAAGAAAGTTAACAAGTAAACGAATTACGATCAAAGAGGGAAATATTATTAGGGATCGGAGGACTCGGGGGAGGAGCTGGCATGCACGAGTAGTCAAGGGTACCTAAGAAAACAGATTAAGGTCAGTTATAAGGTCAAAATGGCTAGTTAATTGTAGTTAATACTTCAGATGATCAATCTTACAGTTAGGGATGACACATGGTAGGAATTCATGAAAATCATCATCACCATCATGAACATTGTCATCTTTGTCTGACCGAGTTTGGCGCCATCCAGGATCACACTTGCAGGCAAAACCAAATGGTTTAGAAACATCAGCTGAACAGTTTCCTCTTCCACAGTTGACTTCATCACAAATATTATCTGTTCAATCACATGGACACATATATGTGTCACACATCTATTAATTAGTATGGATTAAACACACACACACACACATATATACTGCAAAAGAGGGTTAATTTAATTACAAGATAAAGGAGGGAGGGCAAATGGCATAGGCCAGTCTGATTTAGCCATGGAAGACAGGAACACAAGAACAACTAGCATGGTATAGATGGGAGCAAGTAAAGATTTGGAGAGAGCCATTGTATTCAACTGCAATGGAAGGAGGATATGTTTGGGAACTAGTAGTGACTTGTATGTTTTTATATTTCCTTAACTCAACTACCACATAACTAACTAATACTTTAACAATATATTTCTATTGATGATAGAAAAATTGCAATAACTTAGAAGAAGTTGGTGGGTGTCACTATACATATATACACATATGACATAATGGCAAAATTTGAATACTATATAACACATGTACATTTGTAATTTTGATTACAGTTTATCATTTTCTTTTTATTTTATTTAAACTGAAAGACAATGTAAATGTTTTAGAAATATATAGCCAGGCAAATTTATTTTGTTACATATCAAATTAAACATTAGATTTTGCAATCTAGATTACATAACTTCATATTTTATTAACCAACAAATAAAAATTAATAGAAGCATAATCCATAAAAGTCATATGTTTACATGTCATATTGTATTCTCATTTGACTTATTCATTGCCTAAAGTTTAATACTTTATGACTAAATCAATGTCTTATATATTAGTTTGTTATATTATATTAGGTTAGAATCTCGTGTAATTGAGATACAACATCAATAGTTCTAACGAACCGTACAATGAAGGATGTGGAGTGGCAAATCGTTGATGTCTTCAAACAACATTTGTAGGGAGAAATGAATATTTTATTAGGGTTAGCAATTTGCAAAGATTGAATTAGCCTAATGTGGATGGCATATGGGGTCTTCTTTTTTTTTTTTTGTTAAAGAAGAAACATTACCAATATTTCTACATGGAAAAGATTTTATTTTTTATATACAAACAATAATAGATAGATAGATACATGTAAATATATAAACCAAAAACATCAAAAAGGCCTCTTAAACAAAACAATCAACAATCCAAATATGTTTCCTAGCTAGTTCCACAGAGCCATGGCTATAGACATCACTATCATTCCAACCCAATGAAAGCCTCCAGGAAGAAATCTGATACCTGCAAAACCAAAAGTCAAAGTCAACAAATATTGATTTGACTTCTATATAACATATAGTTAACAGTTCACAAAGTCTCTTCTTATGGTTGAAGAATAAGTCAAACATTGACTGGTTCCTGAGCCTGCTGTCTCACCTTCGTTGCTATCACCAGATGGAGAACCATTTGGGGATGAAGCGTCCAACAACCGTACTCCAAGCCTGCTGCAATCACTTCCAATAGCACCTGTTTCAATATTCAAACTTTTATTCAAAGATCTAATATGTTAGGAATTATATACAATGGTCAAGAATCGACGGTTTTGATCGTACAACTGCTGAAGCATGGAAAGTGGGAGATGTTCATGAGATTAGTGTATCCAGGCTTGCAGTCACATGTATGCTTATATGTATTATTCTTGTTACATGTACCTTCTCCACAGTATGTCCAGTAACAAGCTGAAATAAACCATAAACATGACTAATGTTAAAAAAAAGGAAAATCAGTAATACTACACTTTTACTCACTTTTTTCTAAAATAGACATTGACTTTTAGCCCACAAAAAGAATAAGCATATCCAAAAGCAATCAATCGGAAAGCGCCACATAAGCTAATTCAACTGCTTGAATTTAGCCGGAACAAAAAACCTTGAAAAGTACTAAAAGCTCCACAAAACAACCAATAAAATCAATACATGTGTAAAGCGCCGGATAAATTTAGCCGGCGGATCTTCAAAGGGCTAAACTTCAGCTGTTGGCTAAAATTTAACGCTAAAAGAGTGGTATATTGTGCTGAAATTCAAGAAAGTTAATGAGTAAACGAATTACGATCAAAGAGAGAGATATTATTAGGGATAGGAGGGCTCGGCGGAGGAGCTGGCATGCACGAGTAGTCGAGTGTACCTAAGAAAACCGCAGATCGATTAGGGTCACTTCTAAAGTCAAAATGGCTAGTTAATTGTAGTTAACACTTCATATGATCAATCTTACAGTTGGGGATGACACATGGAAGGAATTCATGAAGATCATCATCATCATGGTCATCATCATCATCATTGTCTGACCGAGTTTGGCGCCATCCGGGATCACACTTGCAGGCAAAACCAAATGGTTTAGTAACATCAGCTGAACAGTTTCCTCTTCCACAGTTGACTTCATCACAAATATTATCTGTTCAATCACATGGACACACATATGTGTCACACATATATAATAATTATTAGTATGGTTAAATCAGATATATGTACTACAAAAGGGTTGATTGATTACCAGAGAAAGGAGAGAGGGTGAACGTCGCATGAACGTCTGATTTAGCCATGGAAGACAGGAACACAAGAACAATTAGCATGGTATAGATGGAAGCAAGTGAAGATATGGAGGGAGCCATTGTATATATTCAACTGCAATGGAAGGGGGATTTCGGAACTATATGGCAAAATCCGGAATACTTGAATATCCGGAACTTGGGTATTTCGGAACTCAAGTAATTCGGAACTTATGTGAAATTATGCAATAACATGCATGATTACATATATAGCGTGCGGAATTCGAAACTATATTGTGAAATCCGGAATACTTGAATACTCCAGGACTTTTGGTAATTTGGAACTCAAGTAATTCGGAACTTATGTGCGGCTGTGATAGTCGCGTACGCACCGCACGATAAAACATTGTATGTTAACCAGCCCCTCTCTCTATATATATACACACACATAGAGGAAAAATATGAATACTGTATAAGACATATACATGTGTAACTTTGATTCCAGTTTATAATTTTCTTCTTATTTTATTTTAATTGAAAGACACTGTAAATATGCCAAGCAAATTTATTAGCACTGTAAATATTTAAGAAATAGCCAAGCAAATTTGGTATGTTACATATCAAGTTAAACATTAGATTTTGCAATCAAGATAATATTGATTTATATTTTATCAACCAACAAATAAAAATTGGTATACGCATAATCCATAAAAGTCATATGTTTACGTGTCATATTGTATTCTCATTTGACTTATTCCCTAGACTAATTCATTCCCTAAATTTCAATACTTTGTGACTAAATTAATGCCGTATATATTGATTTGTTATATACTTATATTATACTATGTTAGAAACCGTGTAATTGAGGTGCAACATCAAAATTTCTAACGAACCAAACTATAAAGGATGTGGAGTGACAGTATTGATGTATTCGGACAACGATCAGAGAAATGAGTATTCTATAAGGGTTTGCGATTTAGAAAGACTGGATTACCCTTGCGTGAATAGCACATGAAGTCATTCTTTTGTTAGAAAACTGATCGGCATTAACGTTGGTGGTTAAACGTGTCCCATTCACAAACTAGATTAACTTTGCAAGTTTTTATTCAGAGGGCCAAACATGCAATATGATCAAACTACAAGGTTCGTTTATGCAATTAACTCACTTAACGAATTAGAAGACCTAGTATACTGCGGTGTGTGATTTGATCGAAATTCTGATTTTACAGATTCGAAATGAGAAACTGTCATCCCATTTAATCCAATCGGGATGAAACTTCATATCCGAAACGCAGGAACGATCTGACTAGAAAGTCATTAAAAACTTGATCGAAGAACCAGCGTTTATTGAAGAAGCTATAGAGTCGATTACAAAAAGTACTAGTTTGAAAGGCTCGTTGGAATTGATCCGCTACTGGATTTACATTATACGCAACAGAAGCACCTGAAGTACTAAACAGAATAGGTATTAGTTTGGTAATGGTTGGAGCAGCAAACTCGGATTCGGCTCGGGTTACTCTCGGAGTACTCCGTTTGTCCAGTGGGTGCCCCGAGAGTACTCGTGATTGAGTTTGTTGGCCGTTAAAAAAAAAAAAACTAGCTCTAGCTTTGCTCATTTATTGTTTATTAGTTGTTTTATTATTTTATATTTTATTTATATACATATGTATTTACTTTTATATTTATTTATAAGTATACTTTTATACATCAAAATATATATGATTTAGTTATTTTGACCATAAATTATATATATAATAATCCTTGAGTGGAGATAATGTACAAGACAAAAATTGTGTATGAAGTGTATGGCTGAAAATTAAGTGGTGACATTTTCGTAAATATGATATTCAAACAATTGAAGAAACGGATAGAGAAAATTGTTTTTTTTTGAAACAAGAACTTCAATAAAACACACCAACCCGAAAACCGGGAGGCCACAAAACACAGATTGCACTACATAATTACAAATTTACACCAATCTTCCCATGTTAAATTCCTAAATTTCGACCTGTTTCTGACCCATAAGTACCCAACCGACTTCACTTCGTTGATTATTCTTTCGATTCTGAATTGAGTCGATTTGAACCTCGCATCGTTCCTAGCCTTCCAGATACTCCAACAAGCAATGATGACCAGCCCTTGCAAGATCGACTTCTCCAGCTCTTTTAACCCGCTGTGCAAATGTGTCTCCATAAGGTCTTGGAAGGAGAATGCGAAGATGGGTGGAATCCGACACCACCCGCAGATAGCATTCCAAACCGAGTTCGCCGCCAGACATTGAATAAAAAGGTGATCAACATTGTCCTCTCCATCGATGCAGAAGCCGCAATGAGAATCTAGAACATGAACATTCCTTTTACTTAGAGCCTCCACCGTAGGAATTCTGTTTAAATCGGTCCTCCACGCAAATATGTTACATTTAGCAGGAATCCATTTGCACCATTGAAACTCGAAATGGGCGGATAGTTCCGGCCTTCCATAATAACTTTCTTGACAGCACCAACACTGAACTCGCCCGAACCGTCACCAAACCAACCCCATTTATCCTTTTTCTCAGATAACCGAACCGAACCCAGAAGGCTAGCAAGCTGGTTCACGTCTTCCAGCTCCTGCCCCGACTGCAGCGGTCTTTTCCACTTCCAGCGGACCTCCAACTGACCTGGTCCGTTCACCATCCGGTCACTAATCATGCATCTTCTATTAGAATCTAACACAAAGAGTCTGGGAAATAAGTCTTTAAGAGGTTCGCACGAAACCCAAGGGTCTAACCAAAACGAAATACTATCTCCATTCCTGGGGATCCCTTTGAAAAAACTTCTCAGCGGGATATTCCCTACCGTAGTTCTGGCAACCAACTTAACAATATTATTCCATGTTCCTCCTAAATTCTTTCTGGCTGGAAGGAAGTCCCAATTCCGAACACTACTATGAAACGCAGAGACAATTTTGCGCCACAAATTATTTCCCTCCTCCTTATATCTCCAACACCATTTAGTTAGAAGGGCCGTATTAACATCTCTAAGTTTGCACAAACCCAACCCGCCTTTGATTTTTGGGACCGCAACGCTATCCCAAGCAACCCAATGAATCTTATGACCCTCCTTAGAACCCCCCCCCCCCCAAAGAAACCGCTTAATCAGACCTTCAAGGTCATGAATCACTTTACAAGGCTCTTTATAAAGAGAGAAATAATAAGTTGGAAGACTTTCCAAAACGGACTTAATAAGAACTAACCTGCCACCGATGGATAATGAGTCCGCCTTCCACTTCGAAAGTCTCGCTTCAAAAACATCATACACCGGTTTCCAACTATTGATCTTATTCATATTGGCACCCACAAACAACCCCAAATATTTAAACGGGAGATTATCCGCTTTACAACCGACCCTGGAAGCAAAAAGCTCGACCTCCCACCCTTCGACTCCAATACCAAAAAGGTTGGACTTGGAGAGATTTATTTTTAACCCGGAGCACAAGTAAAAAACCCGAAGAATCCTAACCACATTCATCACATTCTCAGACGACCACTCACCCAAAATAATGGCATCGTCCGCGTAGAGGAGATGAGACTGAATCGGACCGTTGTTCGGGGTAGAAATGCCTTTCACAATGCCTAACTCTTTCGCCTTATCCAACATGCACGATAGAGCCTCCATGACAAGTAAAAATATAAAAGGAGATATAGGATCGCCCTGCCTCATCCCTTTTTCACACTTGAATTCAAAAGTAGGGGATTCGTTCACCAAAATGGAAGATCTAGCAGAATTAAGGATCCCCCAAATCCAATTACACCAAATAGGCGGGAACCCCATTTGGTTCATAATATCAATAACAAAACGCCAGTTGACATTGTCATAAGCCTTTTCGAAGTCAATTTTAAGAAGAAACACCCTTTTCTTACTCTTCTTGCACCACGTAATAAACTCGTTCACCACTAGCGGACCATCAAGAATGAATTTACCCTTCAGAAATGCCGACTGCGAATCCGTCACCACTTTGCCAATTACCAATCTCAGGCGATTAGCTAAAATTTTAGAAATCACCTTACTAATAACCCCCACTAAATTAATAGGCCTGTAGTTGTTTAATTCCACCGGGTCTCTAACCTTAGGAACAAGGGTTATAAAGGAAGATCCGCTCCCCACATTAAATTTTCCTTTCTCAAAAAAGAAATCCAGGAGCCTTTTGAAGTCCAACTCAAACTCACTCCAGAAATGTTAAATAAATTTCATACTGAAACCATCGGGCCCGGGAGCCCGATCATCACCACACCCGAACACAACATCCTTGATCTCCCTACTCGAAAACGGTTCCGAAATCACCTCCCGGTCCGAGTCCGAAAGGGTCTTAAGATTATTACAAACCAACGTCGGTCTCTCCGGATGGTCTTCTACAAACCTTTTCCTAAAAAACGAAAGAACCTCCTTCTTGACTAACGACGGTTTATTCACCCACACCCCATCAATGTTTAAACTCGGGATATTATTACAAGCCTTTCTCTTATTAATGACCCCATGGAAGAATTTCGAGTTCTCATCACCATCAATAGCCCACTTAATTCTCGATCTTTGTCTCAAATCGGCCCCCTAGTTATTGATCCAACTCTCTGAGCACTTTATTACATTCCGCATACGTCCACTCCTCCTCTTTTGATAACTCTTTTGTTTCCATTAAAACCTCAAGGTTTTCTAAATCAACTATGGCCGATCTTTCTATCTCCCCTTCTTTTTTAATTATCTCGTCCCTCCAAATTTTGATTTTGGTTCGAATACACGCCAGTTTCTTGGTCAAGTAAAGGTCTGGCTCACCATGGTACTGAAACGAAGCAGCGGCCATTTTCACTACATCTTCAAGACCCTCCTTGTTCAACCACGAGTTAAAAAACCTGAAAGGTTTATGGCCAAAGTTTAAGGGACCGGTTGAGGGGATCAGCAGTCTGTGGTCCGAAGGAATTCATGTGGATCCCACAAAGATCGAGGCAATTACCAAATGGAAAACCCCTGAATCACCAACCGAAGTTAGAAGTTTCTTAGGATTGGCCGGTTATTATAGAAGATTTATTCGAGATTTCTCTAGAATAGTCATTCCTTTAACTAAGTTAACCTGTAAATCCATTAAGTTTGAATGGGGACCGAAGCAAGAAGAAGCATTTAGAATTCTTAAGCAAAAATTAACTAATACACCCATATTAGCGTTACCAGAAGGAACTGAAGACTTTGTAGTCTATTGTGACGCTTCTAAGTTAGGTTATGGATGTGTATTAATGCAACGTCAAAAGGTTATAGCTTACACATCTAGACAACTTAAGAACCATGAAGAGAATTATTCAACCCATGATCTAGAATCAGGAGCTATAATTTTTGCCCTTAAGATTTGGAGACATTACCTTTATGGTAGTAAGTTCACCATATTCACTGATCATAAAAGTTTAAGGTATGTTTTCGGGCAAAAAGAGTTGAATATGAGACAAAGACGCTGGATGGAAATGCTTAGTGATTATGATTGTGATATCCAGTATCATGAAGGAAAAGCAAATGTAGTGGCAGATGCTTTAAGTCGAAAGTATCATGAAAAGCCAAAAATGGTACGTTCTCTTAAATTAAATCTACAAGTAGATTTAAATGATCAGATAAGAGAAGCACAAGAATCAGTAATCAAGGAAGATAATGAAAAATTAAAAGGTATAATTAAGGAATTAGAACAAGGAACAGATGGAATTTGGAGATTCCATAAGAAGAGAATGTGGATACCTAAATTAGGAAACCTACGTCATCATATATTAGAAGAAGCCCATAAGTCTAAGTATACAATGCATCCAGGAAATGATAAAATGTATCAGGATTTAAGGAATAATTTCTGATAGAGATAGCCGCTTTACCTCTCATTTTGGGTCAAGTTTCCAAAAAGCCATGGGAACCAAATTGAATCTGAGCACAACTTATCATCCTCAAACAGACGGACAAAGCGAAAGAACAATTCAGACAATGGAGGACATGCTTAGAGCTTGTGTAATTGATTTTGGAGGTAATTGGGATGATCACTTACCTTTAATAGAATTTTCTTATAATAACAGTTATCACACAAGTATCAATGCTGCACCATTCGAAGCACTTTATGGACGAAAGTGCCGAACCCCAGTCTGTTGGGCAGAAATTGGGGAGAAGCAACTATCTGGACCTGAGATAGTGCAAGAAACAACCGACAAGATTATTCAAGTCAAGGAACGACTAAAAGCAGCACGTGATCGACAGAAGAGCTATGCTGATAATCGACGCAAACCTTTGGAATTTCAAGTCGGATATAAAGTATTGTTAAACGTCTCTCCTTGGAAAGGAGTGGTAAGATTCATCAAACGAGGGAAGCTAAGTCCCAGGTATGTTGGACATTTTGAGATTATTAGAAGAATAGGACCTATAGCGTATCAGCTACAACTGCCAGAAGAAATGACAGGAATACATGATATATTTCATGTATCTAATCTCAAGAAGTGTTTAGCTGATGAATCACTAGTAGTACCTCTTAAGGACATAGAGGTAAATGAACAACTTAAGTTTGTAGAGAGGCCTCTACAAATTAAAGAAAGAAAAGTTAAGAATCTCAAGCATAAGAGATTAGTTCTGGTCAAAGTGAAGTGGGACTCCAAAAGAGGACCTGAGTACACATGGGAACTTGAATCTGAAATGCAAAGGAAATATCCGCACTTATTCCAGTAGATCTCGAGGACGAGCTCTAAAACAAGGTGGGGAGGATATAACAATCCTCAATAAAACTGACACCCTCATAATTTTTCCGACACCCTAATATATTTTAAAATATCCCAAAATGTCCCAAAATACACCCCATACACGGGCCTCAAATACATTAAATAGTATTAAAAATAATTAAAAATTTAAATTTTGGGCTGAGGCGGGCCGCGTAGACCCCACCCCAACCCTTACGCGGGCGGTTTAAAGGTTAAAACCTGATTTCTTTGATTTTTAAGTTTAGGCGGGCCGCGTAAGACCCCCGTTAGTTAACGCGGGCCGCGTAAGCTCGGAAAGATGGCGCAGCCCGGTGTGGCCACGTGGCCCAACACATGTTGAGCCTAGTTGCTGATCCGGATGGGCTACACGTTTGACCAGGGTTGACGCGGGCCGCGTAACCCCTGTCCTTGTTTTACGCGGGCCGCGAGAAAGACAGATTTCAGCACTATATAAGAATGGCATCGGCTTTCAGTTCCGATCGCTCAAATCTTTCTTTCTTACTTAATTTCTGAATAGTAGAGATAATACACGGGTATTATACCCCCGTAAAATAGCGAAGTTCTGCTCCGTTGTAAGTATTATAACCCCTGGATACGTATTAGATACGCTGCCCGATTGATCTAGGGTTCCGTAACGGCTGTCGTGGTTCTGCCCGACGTAGTCGTTGGAATGCCGTCTCGGGGAGGGTATTACTAATGTTAAAATGGGTTATTATACTAACACGTGTGCATTTGTATAAATTATAGATTGTCACCAGGAAACCCTTATGGAAAATCTAAGACAACAATGTGAGTAATATCCTTTTTGTAAACAGTTTTTACAAAACCTTAACTATTTTACAATGCAATTTAGCAGTGATTGAGTCTTTGTAATTCTTCAATTACTGCCGGTATGTTGGGGTTTTGTATACAAAATGTGGAATACGTTACCGTTGGACAATGAGTTAGCCAATGTGTAATATGACCCACAAGTCAGGATTGACAGTACTAAATGAGTAATTGTGTAGATATAAACATTGTAATCACTCTCAATACTGTTTAAATTAAATTAATGTTTCTTGATTAAACTGAGATTCACTCACCAGTATTTCCCACTGACAAATGTTTTTAAAAACGCGTTTCATGTAACACAATGTGAAAAGCCAATTAGAAGTCAGCTGGACAGCACTAAAGGCTTGGAAAAGTGGCTATAAAAGTTACCTAAATAAAGAAGGCGTTTTAATTCAAATAAAATGGGATTTACCCCTATAAATTAGTTTGCAATAAAAACTTGGGTTTTAACCCATTTGTTTAATGTTATAAAAATGTGGTATTTCAGTCCGATCAATATTTCCTAACTACGGTCCTGATGAAAAATTCCGCTGCCAAATTAGACAATACGAGATACCACCGAAACTGGCTCGCGGTCGCCCGTTCCCAGGGAACCAGGGATCGGGGTTGCGACAGAAGGTGGTATCAGAGCTAAGCCACTGATTCAGCCACAGAAGTGTTATGCTGACATCAAAATTCAATCTGTTAGGAAATAAATTATGGAAATACGGGCATAACTGTATTTTATTGTTATGTGTTATTTGACTATTTGTTAGTTTACAGTATGAGCGACCAAGGACTATCTGACGCGTATCGTCAATTGTCTGGTTCGCCTAGAAGCGAAGGCACCTCGTCTTCTCAGCCTGCCCTCTCAGGGTACTCTGCTGATACAGAAGAAGGAATCTTTGTGTTTAAGGCTCAGTCCGAGGAGCCATTTCCTCAGAAAAAGAGGGGATGGTTCAGTCGAGGGGCACACGAGCGTAGGAAGCGTATGAAAAAGTTACAGGAACAGAGGGTACTAGCAGCAGCCAAAAGAGAGACAGATGCCTATGCCCATGATATGATAAATAGGGGTATAGCTAATATCCATGTCTTAGCAACCACTGCAGCTGACCCTAATCTGGAGCAAATAATAGCACCCCAACCACAACTGCAATCCCTGACCAACCCATGGAGATAGAAAACCCTGAAAACCAAGTAGAGATGCATGACTTCAATCCAGAAGAAATCCCTAGGGTACCAGCACCAAACCCCCTAGACCTAAATTACGACCCCTGGTGGGACGATAATAGGGACTATGTGCAACGTTACCCGATACATGAAGACATGCCCATGCCAACTCTAGGAGCCTACCCAGGTATGGACCCTTTAGATCCTTATTACCATGATGAATACATTAGGGAGATTTTAGAAGATCCTTACCGATTTCAGGCACCTACACCCCCATACCAGGAACCCGCACCCTAGATTCCAAACCCAGTCCTAGAACCTGCACCCCCAATGAGTGCAGAAAACGTAC
The DNA here is from genome assembly GCA_030545235.1 of Helianthus tuberosus. Taxonomy (NCBI): domain Eukaryota; kingdom Viridiplantae; phylum Streptophyta; class Magnoliopsida; order Asterales; family Asteraceae; genus Helianthus; species Helianthus tuberosus. Next base: position 18,293,189 of record CM060415.1, on the reverse strand, counting down.
AAGAACTTAGGACATTTGGTGAGGAAATTCTAGAAAATAGTGAAAGAATGCGACAGGTGGGAGAGCTACTCGTCTGGAAGTACAACGAGCGCAATATGGATTTTTGGATGAATCCATATCCGTAATGTGATGAAGGAGACGGTAATAGTAATAATAATATAATAATAATAAAATCAAATAAAATAAAATATATGTGTACGGATGCCTATTACTATTAGTGTAATAATTTTTTTTTCAGTTGGTATTGTAATTTTTATTTCAGTACTGGTGTGTAATAGATGCAATAGTATATGAATAGAGTAAAGTCGCAATGATCGACGCTTTTGGCAAAAATGTGTGTCATGTGATTGACTATATTAAATATTATTTTGTGATATTAATACGGGGTAAATGTTTAAAAATTCAGCTGGCCGACGAAGGAAATCAAGGAAATCTGAATAACGATAACCAGAGTAACATTAACGTGGTTAATGAGAATCCGAGTATCAATAACAATGGAAACCAAGTGGATAATAGTGCTATCCAACATATAGTAGCACAAGGAATCATAGATGCAATGCCATTCATTATTCAAACGGTTCAAGAAGCGAATAATAAAAGTAAACATAGCAGTAAGCAACCAATTGAACCATAAAACAGCGTGAACAATGGACCCGTACTTCAGGTGCCCATTCCCAAAAGAAGAATAACCATGCCTTATGGTTGTTCTTACAAAGAATTCTGGTCTTGCAAACCAATAGAATTCTCGGGCAATGAAGGACCCATTGCAGCTCTACGCTGGATAGAGAAGACTGAGGCAGTTCTAAAAATAAGCAAGTGTGCTGAAGAAGATAAGATAATGTTTGCTTCTAATCTGTTTAAGAACTCAACCTTAGAATGGTGGAACACTATCCTCCAATCAAGAGGAAGTGATAGGATTTACAACATGGAATGGGAAGAATTTAAAAATATGGTAGAAATGAAATTCTGCCCTCCTAATGAAAAGGAACAGATAGCAAATAAGTCTCTAAACTTAAGAATGACCGGGGTAGATAGTAAGGGTTATACTACCACATTCTTTGAATATGCTAGAATAGTACCAACCCTTGCATCACCTGAACCAGTATTAATCTCCCGTTACATCTGGGGATTAATTGGAGAGATTAGACATGTAGTCAAGGCAGCTAGCCCTCAAACTATAGAAGAAGCTGTAGAACTAGCAAATACCTTGACAGATGAATTAATCCGTACTAGAGAAGAAGAACAGAGGAGAAACCTAACCCAAAGGCTTACTCAAGAATTCCGTTCTGGGAATTACAGTCGTAGGAATATGGGTTCTACCTCTGCACCATTCTGCAAGGTCTGTAAGAAAAAGCATTCGGGAAAATGCTCCACTCTTTGCAATTTTTGCAAGATGCCAGGACACAAGGAAGAAGATTGCAAGAAGAAATCCATTAATGGACTATGCTACAACTGTGGAGAAAAATGTCATATCAGGACAAACTGTCCAAAACTAGCTCCAACTGCGAACAATAAGAACACTAAAAATGCTAGAGCATTTGTTCTGACTGCAGATGAAGCCAAGATGATTCCAGACGTGATAGCTGGTACGTTTTTAGTTAATAATGTATTTGCTAAAGTATTATTTGACTCTGGTGCGAACCAAAGTTTTATTAATACTTCATTTTGCAAACTTTTAAATCAGTCATTAACAAAACTACCACAAGAATGTCTAGTAGAGACAACTAATGGAGAAACTGTTAGGATTTCTGAAATCTTGCAGGGAGCAAGAATAGAAATTTTAAATCAAAAGTTTAAGGCAAACCTTTATCCCATGAATCTGGCAGGATTTGATGTTGTATTAGGAATGGATTGGTTAATAGCCAATAAAGCCAGTATTTTATGTGATCAAAAGTCAATCCAAGTAAATTCACCAAAAGGTAAAATGATCACAATTAAAGGAAATAGACCATCTAGATCCACGAAATTCATCTATGTGATGAAAACTGCAAGTTATATAAGAAAAGGTTCTATAGTGTATTTGATTTCCATAATCACTAACACTAAAGGAAAAGAACTAAAAGACATTCCAGTAGTATCTCAGTTTTCAGATGTATTTCCAGAAGAATTACCAGGACTACCACCAGACAGAAAAGTTGAATTCCGAATTCACCTACTACCAGGAACAACACCAATTGCCAAAGCACCTTACAGATTGGCACCCGCCGAAATACAGGAACTGAAGAAACAATTAGATGAATAAGGATTCATACAACCAAGTTCATCGCCGTGGGGAGCACCGATTTTATTCGTTAAAAAGAAGGACGGATCAATGCGTATGTGCATTGATTACCGTGAATTGAACAAAGTCACGATTAAGAACCGGTACCCATTACCAAGAATCGATGATCTATTCGATCAACTGCAAGGAGCTCGATTTTTCTCTAAAATCGATTTAAGATCAGGATATCATCAATTAAAGGTACAGGAAGAGGATATTCCTAAAACCGTATTTAGAACAAGGTATGGCCATTATGAATTTACTATCATGCCATTTGGTTTAACCAATGCCCCAGCCGCATTCATGGACATGATGAACCGAATATGTAAGCCATATTTGGATAAATTCATAATCGTTTTTATAGATGATATTCTAATTTACTCTAAGAGTAAAGAGGAACATGCAAAGCAATTGCAAGCACTTTTAAGTCTATTAAGAAAGGAAAAGCTTTATGCTAAATTTTCAAAATACGAATTTTGGTTAGAACTGGTACAATTTCTTGGACACTTAGTGAACCATGAAGGAATTCATGTGGATCCCACAAAGATCGAGGCAATTACCAAATGGAAAACCCCTGAATCACCAACCGAAGTTAGAAGTTTCTTAGGATTGGCCGGTTATTATAGAAGATTTATTCGAGATTTCTCTAGAATAGCCATTCCTTTAACTAAGTTAACTTGTAAATCCATTAAGTTTGAATGGGGACCGAAGCAAGAAGAAGCATTTAGAATTCTTAAGCAAAAATTAACTAATACACCCATATTAGCGTTACCAGAAGGAACTAAAGACTTTGTAGTCTATTGTGACGCTTCTAAGTTAGGTTATGGATGTGTATTAATGCAACGTCAAAAGGTTATAGCTTACACATCTAGACAACTTAAGAACCATGAAGAGAATTATTCAACCCATGATCTAGAATTAGGAGCTATAATTTTTGCCCTTAAGATTTGGAGACATTACCTTTATGGTAGTAAGTTCACCATATTCACTGATCATAAGAGTTTAAGGTATGTTTTCGGGCAAAAAGAGTTGAATATGAGACAAAGACGTTGGATGGAAATTCTTAGTGATTATGATTGTGATATCCAGTATCATGAAGGAAAAGCAAATGTAGTGGCAGATGCTTTAAGTCGAAAGTATCATGAAAAGCCAAAAATGGTACGTTCTCTTAAATTAAATCTACAAGTAGATTTAAATGATCAGATAAGAGAAGCACATGAATCAGTAATCAAGGAAGATACTGAAAAATTAAAAGGTATAATTAAGGAATTAGAACAAGGAACAGTTGGAATTTGGAGATTCCATAAGAAGAGAATGTGGATACCTAAATTAGGAAACCTACGCCATCATATATTAGAAGAAGCCCATAAGTCTAAGTATACAATGCATCCAGGAAATGATAAAATGTATCAGGATTTAAGGAATAATTTCTGGTGGATAGGAATGAAAAAGGACATAGCAGCCTATGTTTCGAAATGTTTAACTTGTTCACAAGTTAAAGATGAACACCAGAAACCCTCAGGTTTGTTACAGCAATTAGAAATGCTAGTGTGGAAATGGGAATTGATAACAATGGATTTTGTTACCAAATTACCCAAAACGAAGAAAGGTAATGATACAATCTGGGTGATTGTAGATAGGTTAATCAAGTCAGCTCATTTCCTACCAATGAAAGAAACTTTCAGTATGGAACAGCTAGCTAAACTATATGTAAATGAAATTGTTTCATTACATGGAATTCCTTTATCAATTGTTTCTGATAGAGATAGCCGCTTTACCTCTCATTTTTGGTCAAGTTTCCAAAAAGCCATGAGAACCAAATTGAATCTGAGCACAACTTATCATCCTCAAACAGACGGACAAAGCGAAAGAACAATTCCGACAATGGAAGACATGCTTAGAGCTTGTGTAATTGATTTCGGAGGTAATTGGGACGATCACTTACCTTTAATAGAATTTTCTTATAATAACAGTTATCACACAAGTATCAATGCTGCACCATTTGAAGCACTTTATGGACGAAAGTGCCGAACCCCAGTCTGTTGGGCATAAATTGGGGAGAAGCAACTATCTGGACCTGAGATAGTGCAAGAAACAACCGACAAGATTATTCAAGTCAAGGAACGACTAAAAGCAGCACGTGATCGACAGAAGAGCTATGCTGATAATCGACGCAAACCTTTGGAATTTCAAGTCGGATATAAAGTATTGTTAAACGTCTCTCCTTGGAAAGGAGTGGTAAGATTCATCAAACGAGGGAAGCTAAGTCCAAGGTATGTTGGACATTTTGAGATTATTAGAAGAATAGGACCTATAGCGTATCAGCTACAACTGCCAGAAGAAATGACAGGAATACATGATATATTTCATGTATCTACTCTCAAGAAGTGTTTAGCTGATGAATCACTAGTAGTACCTCTTAAGGACATAGAGGTAAATGAACAACTTAAGTTTGTAGAGAGGCCTCTACAAATTAAAGAAAGAAAAGTTAAGAATCTCAAGCATAAGAGATTAGTTCTGGTCAAAGTGAAGTGGGACTCTAAAGGAGGACCTGAGTACACATGGGAACTTGAATCTGAAATGCAAAGGAAATATCCGCACTTATTCCAGTAGATCTCGAGGACGAGCTCTAAAACAAGGTGGGGAGGATATAACAATCCTCAATAAAACCGACACCCTCATAATTTTTCCGACACCCTAATATATTTTAAAATATCCCAAAATGTCCCAAAATACACCCATACACGGGCCTCAAATACATTAAATAGTATTAAAAATAATTAAAAATTTAAATTTTGGGCTGAGGCGGGCCGCGTAGACCCCACCCCAACCCTTACGCGGGCGGTTTAAAGGTTAAAACCTGATTTCTTTGATTTTTAAGTTTAGGCGGGCCGCGTAAGACCCCCGTTAGTTAACGCGGGCCGCGTAAGCTCGGAAAGATGGCGCAGCCCGGTGTGGCCACGTGGCCCAACACATGTTGAGCCTAGTTGCTGATCCGGATGGGCTACACGTTTGACCAGGGTTGACGCGGGCCGCGTAACCCCTGTCCTTGTTTTACGCGGGCCGCGAGAAAGACAGATTTCAGCACTATATAAGAATGGCATCGGCTTTCAGTTCCGATCGCTCAAATCTTTCTTTCTTACTTAATTTCTGAATAGTAGAGATAATACACGGGTATTATACCCCCGTAAAATAGCGAAGTTCTGCTCCGTTGTAAGTATTATAACCCCTGGATACGTATTAGATACGCTGCCCGATTGATCTAGGGTTCCGTAACGGCTGTCGTGGTTCTGCCCGACGTAGTCGTTGGAATGCCGTCTCGGGGAGGGTATTACTAATGTTAAAATGGGTTATTATACTAACACGTGTGCATTTGTATAAATTATAGATTGTCACCAGGAAACCCTTATGGAAAATCTAAGACAGCAATGTGAGTAATATCCTTTTTGTAAACAGTTTTTTACAAAACCTTAACTATTTTACAATGCAATTTAGCAGTGATTGAGTCTTTGTAATTCTTCAATTACTGCCGGTATGTTGGGGTTTTGTATACAAAATGTGGAATACGTTACCATTGGACAATGAGTTAGTTAATATGTAATATGACCCACAAGTCAGGATTGACAGTACTAAAGGAGTAATTGTGTTGATATAAACATTGTATTCGTTCTCAATACTGTTTTAATTAAATTAATGTTTCTTGATTAAACTGAGATTCACTCACCAGTATTTCCCACTGACAAATGTTTTTAAAAACGCATTTCAGGTAACACAATCTGAAAAGCCAATTAGAAGCCAGCTGGACAGCACTAAAGGCTTGGAAAAGTGGCTATAAAAGTTACCTAAATAAAGAAGGCGTTTTAATTCAAATAAAATGGGATTTACCCCTATAAATTAGTTTGTAATAAAAACTTGGGTTTTAACCCATTTGTTTAATGTTATAAAAATGTGGTATTTCACTCTGATCAATATTTCCTAACTACAGTCCTGATGAAAAATTCCGCTGCCAAATTAGACAATACGAGATACCACCGAAACTGGCTCGCGGCCGCCCGTTCCCAGGGAACCAGGGATCGGGGGTTGCGACAGATGATAATAAAGTTTCTTTTTCAAACGACGCCAAAAACTTGATGTGCTAAAAGTGGTCTAAATAAATTAACTAAATTAAACCCTAAACTAGCCTCTCTAAGTTTTAAATTTATAACTAAGACTCTCTAAACCTAGACCACACAACCGGCAAGTGTACCGGTCAATGTAGTATAGCCTAAGCAAGTCCGAGTATCGAACCCACAAGACTCTCTAATTACGTTTACTAACTTCTATCTAGACTTAGACTGACACGGACTCTACCTGTTTTATATTTGAGGGGGGTTTTCTAAAAATCCTAATAATTAAAATTAAATTAAACTAATTAACTAGACTAACTAGACGCGACTTTGGACGAAGGTTTTAACTCAGTGGTGATGAAGACTACCTAGGCTACACTCATGTTTAACTAGAAATGGATTTATATTCGAAACTAACGTGGTATGGAACCAGGATCTTTTAATGCTAAACCCTAAGAAATCCATACTAAGACCTCCCGACCCTTCTCAGGAAGAAACTTGTGAGACTCTACAAGGTTGTTACGACTACCGGTTGTTAGATTTCCTTACAATCCTCTAACTTCTTGAAAAGTGCCCTAATATGACAATCTACCTTACAACGCGAAGGTCTAAGGCAACTATGAATTTTAACTTGGTTTAATAGACACAAGTATGATTAGGGAACTAAGATCGATTTCTTACAAAACCTAATCCTAGCTATATACCAAACCGAGACCTATTAATAACCCCGAGCCTTACAGCGACAAGATTAGTAGAACACTTGATTTTATAAGATTACCAAATATTACTTCTAAGGTTAGTTACGTAATTTCACCTTAAAGAGTTAAAGATTTATTATGTGATATAGACACTCACCTAAATCTAGAATTAGGAGCATGACTCTATTATGTGATAAAGACTGTCACCAAGAATCATACGAAGTAATAATTAATGTTCAAACAATATCAAGCACGCATACACACCAAATTAAAGGTTCCAAAGTCGTTTACTTTTCAAGAAAACCCAAAACCAACATTAATACGAATAAAAAATCCAAACTTTGTCAAACAATTGTCATTAGCCTAGGTAGTAAAAAAAACGTTTAGCCAAGAATCATAGTCATGGAAACAATCAAATAGAGTCTAAAAACTGAATTCATCGACATAAAGAACAAGAAAAATAGATAACAAAAAAAACTAGGAAGTTAGAACCCGTTAATCCTTGATGTCTACGCTTCCACTTTGATCTGATGATTCCCAAGCTTGATTTCTTTTGCAAAAGATGCTCTCCAATTCGTTCCTTATGATTGCTGCGTCTCCCCCCTTGATAGAGAAAATGGTATTCTACAACTATAACTTTATCACCTTTATCACCTTACCTCATCCCCCTTGATTTTCAAACGACTATAACTTTTTCATACGTTAATAATTTTTTTTTTTTTTTGTAAAAACAACACCGTATTAATGAGCATTTCATTTTATTTAATTCGAGCAGCCTATTGCTATAGATTTCTTAAAGTTTTTTTACATGTTTATGAATACCCATTACGTGAATCTAGGTTTTCAATTGAATGCGGTGGCACAATAGTAATTAACTTTGCATAATTACGCACGTTATTGCATAATTACACACGTTATAATGCATAATTATGCACATTATTTTCATAATTACACATGGGTTGGGTTAACCCTAATTACGCACGTAATTTGCATAATCACGCACGTTATTTGCATAATTACGCACGTTATATTGATGGTCACGTACTGTCTCATGTTAAGAGCCTTTTAGATTTTAAACTTTCAATAAGTTATGCTTTATTATATGCATAACCATAAGTGATATTATAATTATAATTATAATTATAAATAATATAAAAGAACAACTCAAAATCCATGTAGCAATCACTGTAGTAATCACTGAAGCTCTAGAGTGCTTTTGTCTTTTTCTGGATGTAGATTAGATGTTGGGTTTTAGGGTGAAAAACAATTACTGGGCCGTTTCTTATGACAAACCCATTAATTCCAGAATATAAATCATCAGGACTAGGACTAGGACTGAGATAAGAGTGCAAAATCAATTCTTTTGGTCATATAAAAACCACACTGAATTCTAGCCATATAATTTACCAACTATATTACATATTCTTTTCCATTTAATCGACTATTTTTTTGTAAGCGTATAATTTACGAGATTAGAAGACACAAATTATTATGATTTAATTCCTTATTGGTAATTACTTTAACGATATTATAAATGTTAATTACTAAAAGGTATTAACTTTAAATATAATATATTATCCGACAAGGTATGATATCGGTATTCGTTTTATGGTTTTATGTCGATTTAAAACACATGTCAATATCATCTTTAGCATATCTGTTTTGGTTGCTATAATGAGTGCCGGTATCGTACTGATACTGTAACAAACAAAACCGATATCGATCGAATATTCGCTGCAACGCGCGAGATATCTTACTAGTTACTATATATTAATATTTTGGGTAGCTTCTTGGCTACAGTAGCCAAAGAAGCCCCCATTTTTAATATATTTACATTATTGCCAATTTTTCATTTTCTTTTGACCACTCACAATGTTCCGATACAAGAAAAGAAATATGTGGAAAGATTGTACTTGGTGAGGTCATGTGCCTTCTTAATTGATTTTATAATTAAATGTGAGGCAAAGGTAAATTGGGTAAATCCAGTTTGGTGCTTTATAAAAAAATTTAGAAACACAACTAAAAAAATCATTATATAAATATGGTAGCCATTTAGTTATTTGATAAAAATAGTTTGATACAGTTTATATAATTAACTTAAAATTCATATTTCTGATAAACTCTTTTTACTTGAAAAAAATACAAAATAAATCATATTTCAGATTCTGTGTGTTGATAAATTCAATTAAAATGTTATTTTTAAATTGTTTACCGTAAATTGCTTATTCTAATGTCAATTCGTTTGTGTGTATATTAGTTGTATTAGCAAATTAGTTTGAAAATTATACGAGAATACCAACCGTTTTTATTACGGACGAAACCCGCCGCAAAGCGGGGGTTCCTTACTAGTTACACATATTGTGCGTAATTCTTCCCCCACTTCATATGTTTCACACGGAAAATCAACTTCCTACATACCTCTATATACAATAAATATAAATATGTGTGTATGAATTCTTCCTGTCGAGGCAAGGCAGATCATATATGGATCTTAAAGAAGCATTTACTAAAATATCTTAAAGGGGTATCAGGTTCAAATCTTACTTTAGATGGTTTCCTACCATAACCACTTGAAGACCACTTGTCCAACACAAGCTGTAAATATTAGATTGCGTTGGTTAGTAAGGTGTTGACGGGTCCTGGGAATTTGCCGGTAACAGATTCATGGTTAAAATAACGAAACATTTACCAAGATTCTACGTGGAAAATATTTTATTTATATAATCATAAACAAACAATAATAGATAGATAGATAGATACATGTAAATATATAAACCAAAAACATCAATAAGGCCTCTAAAACAAAACAATCAACAATCCAAATATGTTTTCCTAGTTCCACAGAGCCATGGCTATGGACATCACTATCATTCCAATCCAATGAAAGCCTCCAGGAAGAAATTTGATGCCTGCAAGACCAAAAGTCAAAGTCAACAAAAATGGATTGACTTTTCTATATATTATACAGTTTACAGTTCACATGAAATTTTCTTAAGGATGAAGAATCAGCAAACAATATTGTCTCACCTTGATTGCTATCACCAGATGGAGAACCATTTGGGGATGACGCGTCTAACAACCGTACTCCAAGCCTGCTGCAATCGCTTCCAATAGCACCTGTTTGTGTCAATATTCAAACTTTTATTCAAAGATCTAATATGTTAGGAATTATATATAACGGTCAAGAATCAATGGTTTTGATCGTACAACTGCTGAAGCATGGAAAGTGGGAGATGTTCATGAGATTGGTGTATCCTGGCTTGCAGTCACATGTATGCTTATATGTATTATTCTTGTTGCATGTACCTTCTCCACAGTATGTCCAGTAACAAGCTGAATTAAACCATAAACATGTACTAATGTTAATAAAAGGGAAAATCACAAAAATACACATTTTGACCCCACGATTTTTTTTTTTTTTTTTTTGCTAAAATAGACAATGACGTTTAGCCCACTAAAAAATAAACAGATCCAAAAGCAACCAATCAGAAAACGCACAAAAAACCTTGAAAAGTACTAAAGATCAAGAAAAGAGTTGTATTTGTGATGAAATTTAAGAAAGTTAACGAGTAAACGGATTACGATCAAAGAGGGAAATATTATTAGGCTTCGGAGGGCTCGGGGGAGGAGCTGGCATGCACGAGTAGTCGAGGGTACCTAAGAAAACAACAGATTATGGTGAGTATTAAGGTCAAAATGGCTAGTTAATTGCATTTAAGACTTCATGATCAATCTTACAGTTGGGGATGACACATGGAAGGAATTCATGATCATGATCATCATCATCATCATGATCGTTATCGTTATCATTATCATCATCATTGTCTGCCCGAGTTCTGCGCCATCCAGGATCACACTTGCAGGTAAAACCAAATGGTTTGGAAATATCAGCTGAGCAGTTTCCTCTTCCACAATTGACTTCATCACAAATATTACCTGTTCAACCACATGGACATTATATATATGTCACACATATATCAATTAGTATGTGTATAACATGTAAGTTGAATCAAATATACCAAAAAAAAAGGATGATTTACCAAAGAGAGGAGAGGGGGTTGGTGACATATTGAAGTCTGATTTAGCCATGGAAGACAGGAACACAAGAACAATTAGCATGGTATAGATGGGAGCAAGTGAAGATATGGAGGGAGCCATTGTATTCACTAGAATGGTAGGAGGATATGTTTGGGAACTAGTAGTGACTTGTATGCTTTATATATAGATTTCCAAAACTCAACTTCCACATAACTAATTAATACTTCAACAAAATCTTTCCAATTATAATATATAAAAGTGCAAAAACTTAGAAGAATTTGGTAGACCAAGTTGTTTGGCCGGTGTCACTCGAGTGTTGGATACACATATAACACATAAAAAGCGAATATCGAATATTATATAACATGTACCATTGGGCTTGTAGGCTAGCGGTATGAAGGTGTGTAATAAAAATGTTCATTTTTGAGTGGTTGAGGATTTTGGTCTCTTTACAGACATTGTCGTCACACTGATGTAGATTTTGGAGTAGGTTCAGAGGGTGTATCTGGTTATCCATTTTAAAAAAGGTTATATATAACATATACAGTTGTATGTATTTTTTTTTTTTATTATAGTATCATTTTCTTTTTATTTTGTTTAAATTGAAAGACATTTTATATATCCGAGAAATAACCAAGCAAATTTATTATATTACATATCAAATTAAACAAAATTTTTTAGTCAAGATGATATTGATTTATTAATATATTATTATTAATCAACAAATAAATTTCAATTTAGGCATACTCCATAAAAGTCATTTGTTTAGGTGTCATATTGTATTCACATTCATTGCCTAAAGTTTAATACTTTGTACTTAACTTAATGCCGTATCTATTGATTTGTTATATTATTATATGTTTATAATAATTATAATTGACTTCATCCATTTGTGAAAGGGATGACCCACCCACCCCTTCAAAAGGCTTTTAACATTCGAGTTTTATAATCATAAATCTTTTAACATTTCGTTGTATTGGTTTTTCATTATATTTAATTAATGTAGCTAAGCATATAGCACAATTGTACCAATGTGTGAAATGTTGCATGTTTCCATCTCCCGAGTGATTTGAGAATTCAAGTCTTGGGGTGAATAAATAGTATAAATTTAGACCATGGGGTGTGGGGGTCGTCCCCTCCCCATCTCGGCTCGTCCCCCACGTCGCACACCGCCCCTTGGGGCTCGTCACGTCGCCATCGGTGGAAGAAGACGGAAGTGACGAGGCTTCTGATCGGCTAATGGTTGATGGTGAGGACCACATAGAGAGAGATAGAGAGAGTTTATTTTTTGTTTTAATTATTTATTATATATTAGTTTTTTATTAACTTTGGGTAGTCCCCACACCCTTGGATAGTCCCCTTTGGATGATCCTTTATCGAACGTGACGTGGCGTTTACGTGGCGGATAGTCCCCAAAGGGACCACCCAAACCACACCCAATGGTCTTATGTTGTGGTTCAAAAAAAATATAATTAAAGCGTTTTATTAATATTAAAATTTTACTTGTTCATTAAAAAAATGAAATTGTTCAAAAAAAATCTAATTAAAGCGTTTTATTAATATTAAAATTTTACTTATTCATTAAAAAAATGAAAAAAGTTTCTTAATCAAAATCAAAGATACCACTAACACAATAATATGAAAATTCTAAATACCTTTTGATACTTACCAAAGTAAATTTATACAAAAATTAGCTTGTAAAAAAGTGTTGTGTTTAAAAAAGTGAGGCAATCTTCTGGAAATGAGGACCAATTCAAAACATTTCATGTTAATAAATTAGTAACGAAAGCTTTTTTTATGGAGACTTGAGGGTAAATTTCGGTTGAATTGAATGTTTCCATAAGAACCTTCTTTAGAAATTTCTAATGAAGTAGTTAAAAACTTAAAATTTCAAACATTAGCGGAGGAGACAAGTCAAGGAGTTAACCACCTTCTCCATTATAATTTTTTTTTTTCTAATAGATGTGTTTGGAAATTATATAAACTGGTGAAAATTTTCTCACGTGATTCAACAAGAAACATGTATATATTATAAACAAAAAGATTATTTATAATGATATTAAATTTAGTTACACAAAAGTTGTTGAAGATAAAACCCATGTCGTAAGCCCATAAGGGTACGCCCAACCAAAGAAACCGAAAAGCAAACATGCTCGAAGGAGATATTAAGGCTAACCAATTAGCAGTTAGGTGCTAAGCAATTGAGTCCTAAGGGGACAGGATCAATCTAATCATGGGATATTTCATGAAGAGGGCATCGAGCCTATTTTCACTTTTCATGGTATCACGAGCGCAGGTCATAACCTAGCCGCCGCTAGTCACCCTCCCCCCTCACATCTTTTTTTTCGATCTCTCCTTCCTCTCTAATCACAATGGACTCTAAACTTCACCCCGCCACCACCGTAAACAATATCAAGACGTTCATTCTTGTAACCCTAGAGATGGAGACCAGCCACTTCACTACCTGGTCGGAATTATTCAAACTCCACTGCAAATACTTTCAAGTCTATGACACCGACAAAGGCACTCTACCCACTCCCAAAACTTATGAAGACCTTTGGACCCATTTGGATTCTGATGTGCTAAAAGTAGTTTATTAATTGATAATTAAATTAACCTAATCTAGACACTAAGTTATACTCTAGACTCTCTAAAACTCGACTAAACTACTAACCGGCAAGTGAACCGATCGACTCTAGTAAAGCTAAGTAAGTCCGGAAATCAAATCCACGAGACTCTTTTGATTACGTAAACTAGACTCACTGGACCTATTGACCGGCACGACTAACTGTTTTTTTATATTTTGAGGGGGAGCGGGTTTCTAAAATCCTAAAATTGCAATTAAATTAAATACTAACTAAAATGAACGAACTAAGACACAAATTATGTTTTGTATTTTACTCAAATGATGGTGAAACGACTACCTAGGCTGGAATCCTACACGACTCGGGTTGGCTTTCTATTGGTTTGACTATGTTATGGAACCGGGATCTTGGAATAGTAAACTCACCAGATAATCGAACACGACCCTCGACCCTTCTCGAGAAGACACCTATGGAGACCCAGCAAGCTGTTATACTACCGGTTATTATGGAATTTCTCACGGCTTTCCAATTATGTTAATAAAGTACCTTCATATGACAATTGCCCTCACGGTATAAAAGTCTAAGGTAACTATGGTAAATTGGTTTGACTCGATTAGCAAGGATTGCAAGGTAAACTAATTTGGTCTTTTCACAAAGATCCTAACTTTAGCGATCTAACAACCTAGACAAACTGATAATCTCTCACCTCACGAATTTTAAGATTAGTTATACACCTAGACCAACTTGATTCACGAATTTACCTCATATGGTGTATTGGCCAATTAACCATAAAAATCAAACCACAAGTGATTACGATCTAACCCGAACCTATCATATGAAAGACATTCAACAAGATGCATGTGAAGATAATAAACATGAATTTAAGCAAATTAAAGTACTCGTACACATCAAATCAATGTTACCAAGTTCTTTACTTTACTAACCGAGTTCAAAGGGTCATGCATAGTAATGTTATGACCCCGAGATCTATGGATGTAGTTTTTAAATGACTTAGTTTTGCTATTTAAAAAGGGGTAGCGACGCAGCTTGTTGCCCGTTTACCTTCTATCTCGATATAATTTCAAATATTATACTACTGAAGGAAAAAAAATATTTTGTCTTGAAAAAAAAAACTATCCATAAATAGTAATCAAAAACCAATAAAAATCCAATCTTTATCATGCAATCATCTTACCTAGGTTGTTTAAAAGTATTTAGCCAAGAATCATCATGTGTAAAAGAACAAAGATCAATTAACAAAAGCAAAACATTGTTTGAATCTCAGAAAATAAGAGAACGAAGAAACCCGAATGATTAATCACGAGCCACTTGATCTCGGATCCTGGTTTCCGGTTTCTTCGTTTCCAGGTGTCACACCCCGACCACGTAAAACAACAAATCGTGGTGGAAACGTCGGGGAGTGTCGTAACAGAATCATTGTTTCACAACCATGGATTAAATAATTTCATTTTATTGAATTATTGAACTCATTGTTTTATTACAAATCAGATAAATACAAATATTATCTTTCAAGTTTTAAAGTCGCTAAGGCACGAATCCTATGTATAGCATGCATCAACAATCATCACATAACAGCACCTGAAACATGTGTAAAAATAGGTACGTCAGCATAAAAATGCTTGTGAGATACATAGGTTTTATTAT
This sequence comes from Helianthus tuberosus, assembly GCA_030545235.1. Lineage (NCBI taxonomy): Eukaryota > Viridiplantae > Streptophyta > Magnoliopsida > Asterales > Asteraceae > Helianthus > Helianthus tuberosus. The sequence continues at coordinate 18,277,837 of CM060415.1, read as the reverse complement.
AATAGGATTCATGACTTGTAAGTTTTAAAATATATATATATATATATATATATATATATATATTTAATCGAAAATAGTTATGAACCTTAAAATATTTTCTTTTATAAATCATACTAAAATTTATAAGAAATAATATGATATAACAGAATAATGCATAAATAAATAATTAAGTAAAATGAGTTTGTATAATATATATTGTTTGTAAAACAATATTTTTGATAAAAAGGTTTGTAATTGTTGGATCTGAGTTTGGTTTTGATTGTATTTTACGTTTGTAATTAAGATGAAAATGGATGAGTTGTGCAGCGGAATTAAGATGGAAACAAACTTTGCATACAATCAAACGAGAGTGTTGCTTTGATCAAACATTTTTCACAATGAACCGAAAGATTGAATTTATTTCAATTACGATTTCAATTGCAATGATTGAATACAAACTCCCCCTCAGCCAGAGCTCAGTGTTTGTTCGTGCAGAGAAGACGGTGTTGCAAAGAGCTAATAGAACAGTACAGAGCACTGTTCTATTTATAGGCACTAGCAAACCACTGAGCATCTAAGCTAACGTCACCATGAAAGCGACATCTAACCTCCTAACAAACTCTAACCTCTGATCAATACAAATACAAATACTGCTATGCTAACTATAGCTATTACATTACATTACATTACAAACAGACTATAGAACAGCTGCTGCAACCTTCCACTGCTGTGAACCCAGCAGTACTTGTCCGGATCAGCAGTGCTTAACTCAAGGCAGTAGATTGAATCAGCAGAGCTTTAGTCTTTCATCAGGTCTTTACTTGAGCAGCAGTTTGACGGTCAGTAGCTTGTACGGTCAGTAGATAGGAGGTCATCAGATGTTGAAATCACTTTTAAGGGGAGAGACTTGTATGTAACATCTGCTTATTCTGGATCCACTGCCCTGATCCAGTTTTGGCTTTAATTATCTGTTCCTCTGGTAGGGTTCAATCTCAACAATCTCACCTTGGAACAGATAATGCCAAAACTCTTCAATATTGTGGAACTTTATTGCCTCATCAACAGTTCCCTTATTTGCCCTTTAAATTGTAGCTCAAAGGTTAAGGCATCTGTGTCATCATCATCCCTGCTAAGTGGAAGATCAAGGAGATCCTGCAAATCTTCAAGACTTAGGCCAAGTGCTTGTTCCCTTGATATTTTCTTCACTTCTCCACCAGACCTGAACAGAGTCAATACATGGGTCTGTTTGTCAGTTACCCACTTTAGTACTTTTGAGCCTGGTGGGTTTCTTGGGAGATTTTTATTCGATGAGGAGTTTGGTGATGCTGGCCTATTAAAGACTGTCTGAGCAGTACTTGCAGGTTGTTCTAATTCAAGATCTTCTTTTATCATTAATTTAATGCCCTCTTTCACAACAGCATATCCAGCATTTAGATCTTGAATTGTTTAAGAACCTGACTGGTTTTGACTCCTTCTTTTGTAGATGGCAGCACCAGCTGGAGCAGTGGCTCTCCTGATTTGCAGCTTTGTTGGTCTTTTTGAAACCTCTGCTTCAGGATAGTCAGGCTTTTGAGGAACTTTGGGATCTTTCTTTCTTAGTTCCTCCAACCTTTTGTAGGTAGCCCTGACTACATCTTCTTTCCATCTTGCTCTTTGTCTTTTGTTCCCATAATCAGCAGCAACCAATTCCTCTTTCATTCTTTTCAGCTCAAGTGTTTTATCAGGCACATTCTTCTTGTACTTTGACCATTCTGGAGGAGTGTGTTGGACCTCATTCTTTATCATTTCTTGAATCCTGGCTGCTTCTTGTTCAAGCTCAGGAATAGTCCACTCCTATTACATGTGCCTTTCTCCCTTGTATTTCTTTGTTTCCATAATGCTTTCAATGTAGTCTTTTCTCAGAGTCTCATCTGCTCTTTCAGAGATTTGCTGACATACATTTTTTGCAAATTCTTCCAGGGATCTGACTTGTGAGAGCAAGTATTGATAGTTCTGCTGTATTTCCCTATCAGATTTCCCTTTTGTGTTTCTTTTGGAGATATCCTTTGCTTGCTTAGCCTTGATTTTCAAATATTCTTCAATATTGTTAGGCCTGGGATATCCTATTACTGATGGCAGCTTCCTTTTAGCAGGGTCATCCTCATAGTAGAAAGATTTGATTTCTTCTCTGACTGCTATAAGCTCAAGAGGAAATTGAACACCTGCAGGAGCTAAGGGCTGTTGAACTTGTGCTGATGAAATAGGAATAGGCTTGGGTATTGTGACAAGTGACAAAGATTTTGAAGATGTTGGTGGTGGTGAAGAGTCATCATCTTTGAGAATTAGCCTTCTCCTTTTTGTTTGAGGAGGGACTGATGATGTTTTGGATGGAACAATGGTGGTGGATATAGTGGCAGTGGTTTGTGATTGACTAACAGCAGTTGAAACAACTGGTGCTTCAACCACTGTTATCATTACAACAGATGTTATAACATCTGCTGTCTTCTGCTTTTTGGCAGGAGGTGATGTTGTTTTTGGTGGTGATGGTGGTAAAGCAGTGGATGTGGTGTGTGTTGAAGTGGTGTGTGTTGAAGTGGGAACAGATGTTGAAACTACTGAGGTACCAGCAGTAGTTGATACAACAGGAGTTACAACAGCTATTTTGGATGGTGGTTTTGGAGCAGACTTTGAACGTCTGGTTGGGATGGATTTGGGTTGCCTTACTTTTCTAGTAGGCTTCTTCTTTTCATCAACAGGATTTTCATCATCCTTTGACCCAGAAGTACCCTGATCTGGATAATCCACCCTAGCTTTCTTCTTGGCCTCTCTATCCTTTTTGACACTTGCAACTGCTTATGCCAGTGCATTTGTGGTCTCATCAATTTTCTTGCTACCATCTGGCAAAGGGATATTTTTGGTCATGTTTTCTCTTTCTGGTTCAATGTAAAGACCATCATCTATTCCCTTCTTCTTCCACTCCTGAATTTTCTCCCCCTTTTTGGCATTATCTGGAGGGAGTTGATCAATAAAAAGAACAGTTGGAGGAGCAGTGCCAGTGGTATGCAGGATCTGGGCTTTTAGAGCCTTGAGATCAGCCTGGGTGTTCTTGAACCTAGACTCCATTGTATTTCTCAGCTTTAGTACATGTTTTTCATGTTGCTGATCTGCCATTTGTGCTTGTTGATGGAGAAAAAGGTTGAAATAGATTCCAGAGCTCATTTGTAGCAGATGCTTGTGGTGGAGCAGGTGCTTGAGGTGGAACAGCAGTGGATTGCACCTTTTGTACTTGTAACAACTGCTGCAGCATATCTTTAAGTTCTGCGACAGAGTTATCAAGTTTTTCAACACGATCCGTCAATTTCTGGTACTTTAAACCATCACCCAATTTAATGGGATCATCTGATTTCCCACTAGCAGTGGTTTTATCAGTGGTTGAGGTAGGGAGTGTACTCCAAACATTAACCACTTATGCCCCTTTTTCTTGGTACTGGGGTCTTCTCCCTTCAACACTTGACAGTCTTTTGATGTTGCCAGAGGTCAAGAAAAGTCCACTGGTAGATGTCAGAGGTGTTATGGAAGGAATTGCCTCCAAGGAAGTCTTATTAATGTAACCACTGTCCAAATGTAAACCAGTGGGTTCAACATTTGTAGTGGCTGCTTCATGTAGGATCGTGATCTGACCGGAATGAGTCGTTCAGAGGTGTTCTTCTCTGTTTCAGGTGCGGACTAACAAGAAACAAAGGTAGATACAGCTGATTCTTCACTTTAACTACTATTTGTATTGATTATAACACGAATACAAGTAGTTCTTCACACCGGCAGCACCTTGGTATGGAATTGTACAACCTTACAAATGATTTCGTTCAAGGGCTATATATAGTTGCCTAGATTTCGCTCATAAGGACATGATGTTCATAAGAGCGAAATCAGTAATGTCCATATAAGCGAAATCAGTGATTTCCCACATATGAACATCAGTGATTTCCCAAATATGGACATCCTGATTTCCCACATATGGACATCCTGATTTCCCACATATGGACATGTCCATATATGTGAAATCAACTTTCTCGGGAAATCACCACTACTACTCTATATTCCCGTACAATGTATAATCAGCCCTAAACTAAGACACGAACGAAGATGTAGTCGACAGATAACTGCACCAACACTTCACTTGGAATACCACCAAGAGTTACTTGTAACTCAAGGGGTGTAACCTCCTCAGGTTGTGTTGGTGGGTTAGCAAGGATTGATACATCAGACCCAGTCATTTGTTGAGGTATATTCTCATTAATAGGTGATGGAGAAGGATTGGTTGGTGCCTGGTTCAAATCGATTGCATCCAACAGAAGTTGAGTTGGTGGGGGAATTGTGGATGTGATGTTTGGTGTAGAAAGAGAATGTACCCCGGGCAGTGGGCTGTGGATGATGGAAACGAGTGTTTCCAGAGCATCATATTGTGGAGTCCCTATTTGTACAACCTGTTCTTTTTTAGAAGAAGCAGGAGGAGTTTCGGTTATGGGTTGAGATATTTGTACCAACTGCTGTGAGGAAGAAGCAGCAGTGGTTTCTTGTGACTTTTGTTGTGTCACAGGCAGTTGCTCTGGTATCTCATCCTCCAGAGTTGCCTTTTTGATGGGTTTGGGGGGTTTTTTTATTTTTCTTTTTCTGTGACTTCTTGGTGATTTTAGGTGTGGGTTTCAAAGCAGTTGTGTTGCTACTTTGATCACCTTGAGCAGTGGGCTCAGCAGCAGATACCTGAGGAGCAGTGGTAGCTGCTAAATTCTGCTCAGGCACCTCTGCTTGTGTTTTGCAAGGTGTTGACATTCTTGTAAAAGTTTCAGCAGTTAAGTTGTGCATTTGTAAAGAGTCACCTTGGTTTATTGCAGCAATATCATCCTTACTGAATTTCTTTTCAAAATAATAGCTTAAAAATCTGGGAAACAGTAAGAATGATTTTGTTTCAACATTATTAACCAGATCATTAAAGATTTCCTGAGAATAATTAAAATTTTCTTCTTGAAGAATAGCATATCCCAAATTTTGAATCTTTAATGGTATTTCATTAAAAGAAGTGGTTTTGTTTGAAACACACATTAAGAGGGTATGGAATAAAAACCTTGTTGCAGAAGGAAAGAAACCTTTTTGTAAGGTAGCTTTCTTCATCATTGTGTCTGCATACCCTCTCTCAATGAAGTCAATTTTTAACTCGTTTTTAGGGAAAGAAGTTTTACCTTGCTGATCCTCGAGTTTAAAGACTTCTGATATAGATTGTGGCGTGATTTGAACAGCTTTACCCTTTAAAGAGGAGTTGATGGCTACCACAGTCTCACCTTGTTTGTCAAGGGTTGCGTTTTTCCAAAACTCTCATTGGGTTGCTAAGTAAATTGGTGCATCGGCTGTTAACAAAGTTTTGTACTTTGATTTAGCCATTGTGTCGATGATGGAGTCGAAAGCATCTGTGGTGCCGGGTTTTGTGAGAAGACCCAGAAGATTGTGAGATGGTTTGTGTGGAATTTCAGTGGGATTGGCCTTTTGAGAGGCCGCTTTCGACGATGATTTGGAAGTAGGTTTTGCAGATGGCTTCGATTTTGTCATTTTGAAGATGATGATCGAAGAAATTTGTGAAGAAATGGGATGGAAAAACTGCTTTGAGAAGAGAATTTTTGAGAATTCAATTCGACAGTAAAACCCTGTTTTGATGTGAAGTGGGGTTTTATAGAAGAAAAAAATGAAGGCTGACGTGGCAGCGGTTACAAAAGTACTGACCACTATGTACTGCCCACATGTCAAACTCTGATGAAGGGAAGGACAGTACTTTTATGAAAGTTACTGATGAAGGCAGTGGTTACAACGGTAAAATGGAAGCAGTGGATGATTTTCACTATCAGTGGATATCATATCAGTGGATAAGACACTGCTTTTGAACAACAGAGTTTATCAAGGAAATGAGAGAACAGAGGATGGCTTTCAGCAGTGGACAGACTTTGTAGTAGAGCAGTCTTTTGAACAAGCAGTGGTTATGGCAGACTTTTAAGGATTTAATGAAAATTTCATTTTTAGCTATTTTTAAGGATGGATTTTTGATTTTCTGAAAACATTTTAATGCTTTTATTCATAGAACGACAAGATATTGCTTGTTATTCCATGTTTAGCATCCCAATTCTAGAGACCAAGCTTTCAAAGGTGGCTGTATCAAGTGCTTTTGTGAGCACATCTGCCAACTGGTCTTTAGTTGGGACATGATGCAGAGAAATCAAACCTTTTTCATAGCAATCCATCACAAAGTGATGTCTGATGTCGATGTGTTTGGTGGTTGAATGGGAAACTGGATTTTTGATGATATTTTCTGCTGCCTGGCTATCCAACATCAATGGTGTCTTTAAGGCAGTGATACCAAAATCCAGCAACTGGTTTTGAAGCCACAGGAGTTGGGCTGTACAGCTTGCAGCAGCAATGTATTCAGCTTCAGCAGTGAATGTTGAAACAACTGCTTGCTTTTTGCTTTGCCATGAAACTAAGCAATCACCTAGAAACTGGCACCCTCCTGATGTGGACTTCCTTGTGGTGTTACAACCAGCAAAGTCACTGTCTGAAAATCCTGAAAGCTTGATATTCCCATTAGCTGGATACCAGATACCAAGTGTGGGAGCACTTTTTATGTATCTGAATATCCTTCTTACAGCAATAAGATTGGATTTTCTAGGCGCTGATTGACTTCTTGCACAAACACATTTTGCAAACATGATGTCTGGCCTAGATGCAGTTAGGTACAGCAAAGACCCAATCATGCTTCTATATAGAGTTTGGTCAATCAGCTCATCCTTTTCATCAGACATGACCAGCTTATTTGTTGCCATGGGTGTGATGCATGGTTTACAACCATTCATATCAAATTTGTTTAAAAGTTCTTTTGCATATTTGCCTTGATGAATGAAAGTACCATTTTGCATTTGCTGAACTTGGAGACCAAGAAAGCATTGCAACTCACCCAATGCACTCATTTCAAACTCAGCTGTCATGAGTTCCCTAAACTCTTCACACATTTTGTTACATGTGCTTCCAAAAATAATGTCATCCACAAAAATTTGGACAATCATTAAATCCTTCCCTCTCCATTTTAGAAACAGTGTTTTATCAATGGTACCTCTTTTGAAACCATTTGAGAGTAGGAAGTTGGAAAGAGTTTCATACCAGGCTCTAGGTGCTTGTTTCAAGCCATACAAGGCTTTGTTTAGTCTGTAGACATGATCTGGATAAAATGGATCCTCAAAACCTGGAGGTTGACACACATACACCTCTTCTTGAATTGTACCATAGAGGAAAGCACTTTTGATATCCATTTGGAACACCTTCATGTTGTGGTTGACAGCAAAGGCCAGGAACAGTCTTATAGCTTCCAATCTTGCTACAGGGGTAAAAGTTTCATCATAGTCAATCCCCTCTTCCTGTCTGTAACCTTGAACCACAAGCCTGGCTTTATTCTTGACAACAATGCCCCTTTCATCAGTTTTGTTCTTGAAGACCCACTTTGTGCCGATGGGGCTAACCTCTTCTGGCAGTGGTACAAGCTCCCATACTTGTTATCTTTTAAACTGTTGGAGCTCCTCTTGCATGGCTTCTACCCAGCTGTTGTCTTTCAGTGCCTCTTGGTACTTGACTGGCTGATGGAGTGATAGAAAACCAGCAAAAAGACAAATGTTTTGGGTTTGGCTTCTTGTGAGCACCGCTTCATTGATGTTGCCAATGATTTGATCAGGTGGATGAGATCTCAAGTAGATTAAATCTCCTTGGTATGGAATGATGGCATTTGTTGGTGAAGGCTGCAAATGTGTATCATCTGAGCTAGCCACTGCTGGGGACTTTGATGATCCAGCAGTGGCTTCAAAAGGTGGTGGAATGGGGGGGGGGGTAATGAAGTGGTCACATACTGACTTTTATCCACTGTTTGGGGACTTTTGTCAGCAGTGTTTGTTGATGTGGAAGCAGTGGTTAATGGGCTACTTTGGTCAACAACTGTTGAGGTAGCAGTGGTTGAGCTTTGACAGCTGTTTTGAACATCTGATGCTCTTCCCATTCTGACAGACTTTTGAGGAATGATGATTTCATACCCATAGTCTGGTGTTGTATCCTCTGATGGACCTGCACTGTTAGTCTTGACAGCAGTATTTTCAAAAGTGAATTTATCAAGATCAAACAGATCTGCAGGATTTGCTGGGATTTTCATTGATGAAAGTTCATTGAACTTTACATTCAACGTCTCCTCCACTGCCTTGGTACGTGTATTAAACACTTTGTAGGCCTTGGTAGTGGTTGAGTATCCCAGATTATAACCACAATCAATTTTGGCTGCAAATTTTGAAATGGAATCTTTTAAGTTCAAAATAAAGCATGGGCAGCCAAACACCTTGAAGTATGAGATCAGTGGTTTGATTTTATACAGAATTTCATAAGCAGTCTTTTTATGCCTGGGGTTTATTAAAACTCTGTTCTGGACATAGCAAGCAGTGTTTACTGCCTCTGCCCAGAAAGTTAATGGCAAACATGAATCATCAAGCATGGTTCTGGCAGCCTCAATCAAAGTTCTGTTCTTTCTTTCAACTACCCCATTTTGCTCTGGTGTTCTAGGGATGTTGTACTGCTTTACAATCCCTTTCTTCACACAGAAGGCATCCAACTCCTTATTTTTAAATTATGTGCCATTGTCACTCCTGAAGCTTTTCACTGGAAGGTCAAATTGCTTTTCAACCTGTGTTACAAAGTCTTGCAAAATGCCAGCAGTCTCACCTTTTGAGTGTAAAAAGAAAGTCCATGTAAACCTAGAAAAGTCATCAACAATAACCAAACAATATCTTTTCTTTTTGAGACTCATGACTTGAACTGGGCCAAACAAATCCATGTGTAGCATTTGCAAACACTGGGTTGTTTTGGACTCTTCAATGGACTTATAAGAACTTTTATGTTGTTTTCCTTTTAAACAGGAAATGCAATGTTCAGGACATGAAAACAGTTTTTGTGGTAGGCCTCTTACCAAACCATTTTTTGAAATTTCAGTGATTGTCTTAAGATTTGTGTGCCCCAGTCTTCTGTGCCAAAGTTCTGTCTCTTTGTTAGAGGCAGCTGAGAACAGACAGGCATCAACTCTGGGACACTCTTTTGACATATCAACAACATAAACATTGCCACTTCTTTGAGCAACAAGTTTTGTTTGACCAGTGTTTATTATTGCTTCAATCTTTTTGACCATTTCTGGTCCAACAATCCTACAACACTCCTTTGTGAAGAATGACCCATACCCCTTGTCACTCATTTGTGAAACACTCAGGGGGTTGAATTTCAGACTGTCTATCAGATTGACATTTTCAAATTTTACATTTCCAGATTGTACTGTACCAGACCCCAGAACTTTCCCTTTACTGTTATTCCCAAAGGATATATCACCCCCTCCATGAATTTTGAAATCTTTGAGTAGGGCTTTACATCCAGTCATGTGCCTGGAGCCTCCACTATCAACATACCATAGACTATCTAAGCAGGAAGAAGCTCCCTGCACATGAAGTAAAAGGATTAGTTCATTAGGGTTTCCAAAGCCAATAAGGCTTTGGATGGGGTCTCAACAGTGTCTGGGATGGATGCAGATTGATGGACAGTGGTTAGGTCAGGGGTTTGAACAGTTTTAGGACTGTTTCTTGCTAACCAACGTTGGGGGGTCTTGACCAATCACCTGTTTGTACCCAAAAGGATGCCTGATCACTTTAGGTTTAGAGGGCCTTTTGTAAGCCTCATAAACATGTGGAATCCTTTGGTAAGACTGTTTTTCCTTGCCTTTTCTGAACTGATTGGCAGGGGGTGCATCAGTAACCTGAACATCTCTTTTGACAGATGTTTGGTTCAGCTGTTTTGTGACAGCTGTTTGAACTGGCACAAACAGTGGTTGGTTCTTGGTGAATTTGACAGATGATGTTGATGGACTCAAGGATGTTTTAGCAATGTACTCATTCTTTTTCACATCAAAGTTTTTGAGATACACACATGCTTGAGTTTTGTGGTTTGTTTTACCACAAACAATGCAACTTTCAGCTGGAACAATGACACTTGTTTTGTTCAAATCATACGCTTTTAAATGGAAATAGTCTTTTGTTAGATGATTCCTTTTCTCACAGAATTCACAAAACAGGTTATTGATCTTTTCTTTCTTCTTTCTCTTTTCGGACTCCTTTGCAGCAGAGGTTTTAACCTCTGTTGGGATGTCCTTGAGAGGAATGACTTTAGCTTTTGGAGCTTTAACACCATCAGTTGATGTAAAATCCATGGGCTTGAAATTTTCAAGAATATCACACTCATCAGACCATTTTGGTTTAAACTGATAATTTTCAAGCTCCTCAAAAGTAGAGGATCCCATTGGTCTGTCAAGCGTGATTTTGTTTCCAAGTTTATCAGTGATTTTCACTTCTTGGCCATTCTTGTTTGTGGGGATGAACTCAGTGGTTACATCAGTGGTTTGAACAGATTTTTCAAAAGCAGTGTTTTCATCATCATGTTTTCTATATCCAACACCAAATTTTACATTGCTTTTAATCTGTTTTTCAAGCATAACCTCATACCCTTTGCATGATTCCACCCATTTTTCACAGGTGATCTGGGTGGACTCCAACTCCTTTTTGCAAACTTGGTATTTTTCTACCATAGTTTGGAGTTGAGTTTTGGTTATGCTTTGCTCTTCTTTAAGACTGCTGATCTCTTTCTCTTTTTCAGTCATTTTGTTTTTAAGTTCTTTTAAAGAACTTTCAAATTTGACTTCATCAGTTAAGATTTTATTCCGAAGGTTTTCATTTACCTCTTTGATGTTAGCAAAAGCAATAATGCAATTGTCAGAACACAGTTTTTCAAGAACTTGAGGAGATACCTTGGCAGTAGCCATCATTGCACAATCACATTGATGATTTTTTTCATCATCAGCTCTTACTTCCTTCTCACCTGCTCTCTTTTCTTCCTCTTCTTCTTTGTCCTCTTTGGACCATGGGTCTGTCAGTGGTTCAATCAGGGTTTTTGAATTTTCTCCCAGCAGCAATTCAACAGCAACTGCATTAACCACTGCTTCAGTCACCTTATCCACTGTTTCATCACTTAGTTGTTCACCTTCAGTTTCAATCCCCTCTGGTATTGACTCTAATGCCATCAAACAAAATTCATCATTAGAAGGTTCATTAGAAGCATAGAGTGCAAAATTTTCATCACCAAGCTCATCAGGCATGCTGCTCCAGTCAACAAAGCCTTGAGTGAAAAAGCTTTGCTGATCTGGTTGTACCACTGCTGGAGCAGCTGTTTGAGGTGCAACAGGTTGCACTTGTGCCTGGGGGACAGGGGTTTGAACATATTGAATCTGTGGAACAGTGGTTTGGACATAATGCACAGGCACAGGGGCAGCAGCATAATGAGCAGTGTTAACATGAGCTGCAGGGGTATATTGGGTATAGTGCACAGTGCTTTGATTTTGAGGTCTAGGGTTTGAGCTAGGATGAGTGATTATAGGACCAGTAGTTTGACTCCTGCATTCCCTAGCAAAATGACCTAGCCTATTGCACTTGTAACACTTGATTTTCGATTTATCCAACCCAACCCTTAGATTCCCATGTAACCCTGGGAACTTTCTCCCTGTTCTTTTGTAGAATTTGCTTGTTCTCGCACTAAGCAAAGCCAACTGATGCAAAATGTCCATCTCCTCTAAGTCAGTGGGATCAAAATGTTGCAAATCATTGAGTTCAAAGCACAAATTATCTGACATCTGGTTTTCAGTGTTTGCAGTAAAAGCATAATTTACAGAGTGAGGATCAGGGTTGGTAAAGTTTCCACCAGCTGTTATATCAATGAAATGATCATAACCCTGTTCCTTACTACTGCTACCAGATTCTTCCTGACCAAGAAGAGCTGTGCTACCGAATGAGTAATCATCAGTAGCTTTTCCAGACTCTTGCAACTTCTTTTTCTGGTTCAACTCCCTTTCATAGGTCAGGAGTCTACCATGAAGTTGGGTCAGGGTCAGATCTTTGAACTCAACAGAGTTTCTAGTCACAAATGCAATTGTGTCCCATTTATCAGGTAGCGATCTAAGAAACCTACTATTTTGTGTTGATTTTGGAAATTCAACCTTAACAAGCCTTAGCTCACTTATGAGACAACTAAAACGTTCAAACTGTTGGGTCAATGTTTCACCCTTAATGTGACAGAAGGTTTCATACTGCTGATTCAGAATTTCCCTATTGTTTTCAATAACTTCTTCGGTTCCCCCAAACTGTTCCTTCAATGCATCCCATAGCTCTTTGGCACTGTTACAATGTAACAGTCCAGCATAGATCTCATTTGGTAATGCAGATGCTATGATGCTAAATGCTTTGGCATCGAGTTCGAACTTTTGAAAATCAGTTTTAGTATAGTTTCATAAGGTTTTGGTACGAACTTCTTTGGATCCTTAGCACTTGGCACCATAGGAACATGGGGACCAAAAACAACAGACCTCCAACATCCAGTGTTCTGTTGAGCAAGGATGTGACCCATCCTTCTCTCCCAGATGTTGTATTCATTACGTTTAAGCATGGGTGGTTTAAAAAGCGAGCCAACATTATTCTTATCATCTTGTGATTGTGACGTCATCCTGGTTGTTTTACAGACACTGATTAATCAACTTTAATGGTGATTAAACCTTGCTCCGTTTTTCAACAAAAACGAACAAACTATCGATATCAACGATTTTGAGCTGAACTATTTATGTCAAAATGATTGTTAAATCAAATTTGACTGTCCTTGCTCTAATACCAATTGTTGGATCTGAGTTTGGTTTTGATTGTATTTTACGTTTGTAATTAAGATGAAAATGGATGAGTTGTGCAACGGAATTAAGATGGAAACAAACTTTGCATACAATCAAACGAGAGTGTTGCTTTGATCAAACATTTTTCACAATGAATCGAAAGATTGAATTTATTTCAATTACGATTACAATTGCAATGATTGAATACAAACTCCCCCTCAGCCAGAGCTCAGTGTTTGTTCATGTAGAGAAGACGGAGTTGCAAAGAGCTAATAGAACAGTACAGAGCACTGTTCTATTTATAGGCACTAGCAAACCACTGAGCATCTAAGCTGACGTCACCATGAAAGCAACATCTAACCTCCTAACAAACTCTAACCTCTGATCAATACAAATACTGCTATGCTAACTACTGCTATTACATTACATTACAAACAGACTATAGAACAGCTGCTGCAACCTTCCACTGCTGTGAACCCAGCAGTACTTGTCCGGATCAGCAGTGCTTAACTCAAGGCAGTAGATTGAATCAATTGAGCTTTAGTCTTTCATCAGGTCTTTACTTGAGCAGCAGTTTGACGGTCAGTAGCTTGTACGGTCAGTAGATAGGAGGTCAGCAGATGTTGAAATCACTTTCAAGGGGAGAGACTTGTATGTAACATCTGCTTATTCTAGATCCACTGCCCTGATCCAGTTTTGGCTTTAATTATCTGTTCCTCTGGTAGGGTTCAATCTCAACAGTAATATATATATATAAAAATATACTTTGGTTTTAAGAAAGTCGAATAAGTAATATATTAAAATATATTTGAGTTCCAAAATTGTTAAACAAATAGTTTATTAAATATACTTTAGTCGTCAAAATAATAATTTTCAGTAGTATATCAAAAGTATACTTTGGTTTTATTAATAACATATTAAACTATGCTTTGGTTTTATAAATAACATATTAAACTATGTTTTAATAATTAACAAAATATATGTTGGTTTTGTACAATATCACACATGAGAGCATATCAAACTATACTTTTGGGAGTATAACAAAATATACAATAAAAATGTGATTTAAGAATTCAACCAAACCTTAGTGCATCAAACTACACCAATTGAGACTATAGAAATACCACAAAGGCAATCTCTATTTGGATAAAAATATCAGTTTCTGACATTCCATGACAACAGGAATGGGGTGTCTAATCCTATAGCGCTATATCATACTACCAACCGGTCTGGTGAACATCAAATAAGTACTATCCAACAATTATTTTTATAATCTTTGAAAAATTAGAGTTTAAACCATAAATAATCATTCAGTTTGTAAAAATGTAAGTACTAATATGTATAATCAATTATACTTTAAAATCATGAACATAACAAATAGGTACACATGTTTCGCCCCAAAACATTGAAAACAGTAAAAGAGGGGGACTATGTACTCACTTGAGAGTGCTTAGAAGTCTTGAACAACTACCAAGCAAGCTAGAGGGATCACGGAATCAAACGGCACCTAATATAGGTAACTATGTAAATAAACCGGACCTAAATCGGAAGATCGGATAGGATGAGGTTTCGTAAACCAAATGAGTATGGGAACTCATATGATATGGTTTAACAAATCCTACATACTAAAACGAAACCTAACCTAAGTGCTTACGACCCGTTTAGGTAGCTTACGCTACTTTAACGCGTCGTTCGCGTAAAACGCGTTCGGACCGCCTAACTAGTCCTATGACAAGTATTATATGCCTTAACATGTCTAATAATGTTACCTAATCAGTTTAGATGTGAAAATTTAGGTTACATATACTTAAAATGAATTTATGCGTAAAAAGAACATTTTGGTCATTTTCCTAAGGCATATAAACTACCTATCATACAACTACTTAAACGAAGTGACCATAAGGTATAACCTCGGAAGGTTATTCCCTATACAACTATGGTCACAAAACATGTTTGGTCGGATCCTAATGATCGACCAAACGGGTCTAGTTCGAAAGTCTAAGCGGTTGTTTAGACCGCTTGACTTACGACTCTACATAAGCACTAAACCTAAAGTGACGAGCTAAACATGTTAAAACATGTTTAACGAAGTTAGAAAACAGGTTTGATATTAAAACAAAGTGTTTTGATACCCAAGAGTAGTTTGGTTACAAAATACGCATGAATACGCATTTTGGCCGAAACTACGACTCGTCACTACGCCTAATCAACGTGGTAATCAGTAGGTATAGTCACTTGGGACTATAACTATCGTGATTACGCTCACATTGCGAAGTTCAACGAACTTCGTGTTGACCAACTCGTGGTCAAAGCAGAAAGTCAAACACTGTTTGACTTTCGTGCTAAAAACGCATAAAAACACGAAAGAATACTTACAAAGGGTCCACGCTAGGAACTTTGATCCAAGTTTGCTCTGGTATGAAGTGTTTAAACCTTAACTTAGAGCAAAATGAATCAAGTGTGAGTTGAAGTGAATTAAAAGCATGGGTATTTATAGATTTTGGAGAACCGTTAGGATCGTTCCTCGCAAAACGTGCCTTGATCTAGACCTTACATGTGGGCAGAAGGTATTTCTAAACCATGGGACACTCAAAACAAGCAAATTCCATTCCATGGAGTGCAAAACCTTGGGCTAAAACCATCAAATCCTCAAAAATGGACCAAGTTCAATGTATCTGCCAGAAATTTCAAAAATGGTCCCTGCACTTGTAAAACTTGATTTTTTGGCACTTTTAAGCCCCGTTAACCCCATTTCAAGGTTCTAAAATAAATTTAAAGTATAGGGAACTTGAAATGTGCTCAAAAATATCTCGGGTGTCGGTTCGTTTGGTCGTACGGTTGCGTTGTTCGGTTAATTACGACGGAAATCGTAACGAACGCACAAACGATCCAAATTACGCAACGAATGGAATTTTATCATGCCAATCACTAAAATAAAATATTTTAATGATTACATAAATTTTTGGATGTCCGGATATATTCAGAACGTAAGATATGCGCGAAAATGCAAACTTATGCACTTTTGACGCTTTTAGTCTTTATTGATCAAATAAGTTTATTTTAGTATACCGAACCCCTCAAAGCCTATTTCTAAGCTATGTAAAGGATATTTAGGGTATGTTTAACTTATGATCAAGTTCCGGAATGTTCGTTACCGCACGAATCGGCATACTTTCACAGTTTGACACAAATAGTCCCTGCGATCGAATAAACTTGATTTCAACACACCAAACCATCCAAAACTTATTTATAAGTTATGTAAAGGTTATTTAAGGTATGTTAAGCCTATGTCACTATTCCAGAGTGTTTGTCGCGTTAAACTGATTACGTTTACGCATCAGTTCGCGTATAACTTTCCAGAAAGCGATTTAAGACTCGAAATCGAACAAGAATTGATATGTGCAAACGATACACATATTTATAAAAATCCCAAGTATGAAATACAATATTTCATTGGTTTGGTATTTGTTTAATGGTTGAAGTGACACAGGTGTCACAGTCTCCCCTACTTTAGGAAATTTCGTCCCGAAATTTAATTTTAGAGGAGACTTGTGTGTGCTCGAAATCAGAGGCGGAGAGTGTAAAATAACATTGGTCAAGGTTCAGGACTTCTAGTAACTTAAATAACGCTACGTTCGCAATGTAATAAGGAACACTTATATACAGGAAGTACCAGCGGCGTATCCACCATGCTCTTTCTACATTGTTCCCGTTTCGTTATTCTCATCACTAAAGGTCTTAACGCATGACAAAACTTGTTGTGGTTTCTGTGCACTGAATTCCATAATTATGTTTGCATCCATAATTACGTAATTCCTTGCACAGTCCGCACAGTTCATTTCATAATGCGTAGGGGAAAATCAATTGAATAAACATGAAGCGACTTGACTAGACCACCAAATGATCTTTTTAACTAGATCAACGGACGATCTTTTTAACTAGATCAACACATGATCTTCTTAACTAGACCGTTGTACGATCTCCTTAAATAGACCACTTAAGGGATCTTTTCAATTATATCATCACATGATATTCCTAACCAGATTTTTGAATTAATCTGTTTAACTAGACCACTCAAGGGGTCCAATTATAGAATAGTACTTCAAAACCCTAGGGACTTAACTACAACATAGAAGTCCATTAAGGATTTAAGATAGTACCTTTGGATATCCTACTATGAATCCCTCATATGAGATATGGAAGATTCTTTGAGGATTTGGGTAATGAATATTCGGATTAAAAACACAAGACATAAAAGAAATCACATAAGCACATAATCACAAAATTAATTAACTTGATCTTCATTTTGTTAATTTTCTTGTTAATTGAGCACAGGAGTATTTAAAGCATACCAGGAATTCAATCCGTGGATTCCATTTGGCACTTTAAACATCTTCAAGAATCTATCTATGAAGATAGGAAGATCTTAATAGGAATTCATCTTTGTTTCTTGAAAAGAAACAAGCATTTAAGATTTTTGGGGAGATCACTAGTGATCCTAAAAATGACAGAACCACACGAGTAGTTTGTCTTGGTGTCGGCATCATAAGGTTGCATCAAACATTCACACAATCGTATCAGTTTCGCAAAATAAAAATTGAAACAACAAATTTTATTTATATAACAACTGGGTCAATTCAAACATCAAAAGATAACAACCAAGGAATTTCAAAAGACTAATTGTTCACTGCTGCATCGTTGCCCGTGTTCGCCTCATTGATGTTAAACACTCGTCCACGCGCTGGATTTGCGTTAACAAGTCTCGGGCAATTGTTTCTGTAGTGAGTAAGATCACCACAGTTATAACATGACCCAGGTGGGAACCGTGCTTGAACATCAGCAGGATTTGCAGCAGCTTGGTTTGCATAACGGCAGGTATCGACCAAATGTCCCAATCGCCCACAGTGGGTACATTTGTGACACTGCACTTGCTCCAGATGATGACGGTTGCATTTGTTGCACAAAGGTGCGGTACCAACATAATTTTGCCTTTTACGAGGTTGTGCTGGTTGGTTTGGTGCAACCTGATCGTTCTGAGCTGTTATGGCGCAATTTTGAGAAACCTTGCGCTTCTTCTTCTTGGGTATCTCGGCCTGTTTTTCCTTTGGTTCATCTTGAGTAGTCTTGTCAGATGGCCTTGGGTCGCCCTTTCGAGAAAGCTTACCCTTCCTGATATGGGATTCAGTCAGGGTGGCAGACAGTTCTATGGCCTGTCTGACGGTAGTAGGGTTGCTGCCCGTAACGATATCCTGAACTAAGTCAGGAAGACCATCGATGTAATTTTCAATCGCCTTCTCCACAGGCGTAACCATGGCAGGACATAACAGGCTCAACTTGTCACGACCCCAGACCATACCCAAGACGGGAGCCGCGAGCAGTCAAGTGGTACCGGTGATTATTTTAAAAAAAAATTGCAGCGGAAATGTTCATCAAGACCGTGAGTTAGGAACAATATCAGAGTTTAGAAACACCGGATTTTATTTATTAAATAGATGGGATAAAACCCATGTTTTACAAAGGTAGCTTTAATAAGGGATAAACCCAAATATATGAAACCATGTTTTCTTAATTTAATTCAATTGATAAAATAAGCCACTTCTTTAAGCCTTTCGGTGTCGTATCATCACTCTTATTCCAATCTACTGTCATTACCTGAAACGCGTTTTAAAAAGGTTTGGTCAGCAGGAAACACTGGTGAGTTCATTCATTTTTGTACAAAACGACACTTTGTTATAAATTACAGCATAAGAGCGATTACAATGGCTGCTATCTTATTTTTATCTGGCGCCGTGTCACACCCTGGTGACGATGGTCATACCACTATTGGGTCCTTTCACCCAAGTAGTGATGATTATCACTGTAAGGTTGGTGAACCTAACCGTGAGAGATTAGTAATGTGCACAATACCCCACTTGCCAGTGATTCAAGATAACCAAGACTTAATCCCTGTAATTATAACTTTTTGAAAACAATTTAGGTATAGTAAAACATTTGTTGATAAAAGAGAATGACTCACCTTGTTAGCATATAGTCTTTGATTAAACAAGCCTCCTGATTCTATGCCTTCTGATAACTAAGCATCTACTTTATAGTTCTGAATCTTCTGATGATTAGTTATCTTGTTTGATTGTAAGTGTAGGGTGCAGAGTTTTCTGGTAGTTAAACATTTAGTTTAACAGAGTGGAATACGTATTAGTGTTAAACCCAATCAAATCTAACGATGGTCACGAGATCAGAACCTTAACGAAATTCACAAAGTATAGTCTTATTTAGACAGCACTTTGGCATTCGTTTCAGAACGAAATTCACAAAGTATAGTCTTATTTAGACAACACTTTGGCATTCGTTAGTTGGTTCCTGAATCGATCGGACAGAATATCGCATCGGTGATTATTGGTTAGAACACCAACGTATAGAGAGAAGAATAGAAGGAATGAGCAAAGAAAAATGAATCCTAAGCTTCCTATTTATAGGTAGGAAATATGAAATTTCTAGGAAGTTTCCTTTGTATTTTCTAGGAAATTTCATATAGCTTTTCTAGGAAGTTACCTATACATTTTCTAGGAAGTTTCCTACCTACATATATATCTCCTTACACCTTCCTCATATATATCTATCTCATATATATTTATTTTCATGTATATCTATTTAGGTGCTTAATTAATCTTACTTAGCTTAATTAATCTTGCTTAGCTTAATTAGTCATGCTTAGCTTAATTAATCTTGCTTAACTTAATTAATCTTGCTTTGCTTAATTAATCTTGCTTAACTTAATTAATCTTGCTTAGCTTAATTAATCTAGCTTAACTGATTAATTAATCATACTTAACCTGATTAATCTTACTTAACTGATTAACTAATCTTACTTAACTGATTAATTAATCTTACTTAACTGATTAATTTTCCTTGACGGTTTAATTAAGTAATTTACTTAGCCGATTAATTAAATAACGTAATTAGCTGATTAATTAACTTACTTAGCTTGCTTAACTGCTAAGTTTCCTTTCCTGTTAAGTTTCCTTAGCTATTAAGTTTACTTAATTACTAAGTTTACTTAACCATTAAGTTTTCTTAATTATTAAGGTTTCTTAACTACTAAGTTTACTTAACTGTTAAGTTATTTTAACTACTATGTTTACTTAATCGCTAAGTATTCTAGTTTAACAGCTTCCTAGTTACGAATTCTAATTTCTAGATACAATGGAACTTGTATTAGTGTATTAACTTAATTCAACTTTAACGATAATCACGAGATCGAAACCCTCACAACGAATGACAAAGTATAGCCAGATATTGGCATCACTTAAACATCCATTGGATCGGTTTTAATCGATCGGATAAAGTATCGTACCAGTGATTAGAGTTATTACCCTAATACGGGCAGAGTTTCGGGATTTAGAAGTTCTGACATTAGAATGACAGAACAAGAGAACAAGAGAAAGAAAAGAATTGAACGATTTGAAATGAAACTCGGACTCCTTATTTATAGGGCTGGAAATGGGGCGCGTCGCGGTCCGCGAATGTCACACCCCGATATTTCCACGTATTACCGGTGGGGAGTATCGTGACGTAGTTGATATCATCATAGTCAAACAACACAATTTAAATGCACGGCGGAAGCAAAAGATAAATATATTACAATCCGATATAAAGTAATATCAAATATTACAGCTGAATGTAAGATGGATCCACAGGCGGATCTAAAATAGAAGGATAACACTGTTCAACAGACTTTAACATCTAGAACTTGCGAGACTTGATTATTGATGCCTGGAGTAGCCAGCCTATTACGTTTAGTACCTGCACTTAGCCTTTTTTTGGAAAATACGTTAGTTTACATTGGTAAATACAATTAACTGACTCATTTTGAAAATGTTCAAGAAAATTGATTTGGATGCACATGGCACAAAACATTTTATAACTTGGGATAATTATTTGTATATAATACTTGTAAAAGAATTACAGGTTTGTTATGCGTTTAGTTGCCCGGTTCGTGCCGGGTTAATGATTAAAAGACACACCACATGTATAATGCCCACAAGGTTGAATCCTTTAAGTGGGATACCAGTTTTTACATATGCATCTGTCAGGTGTACGTTTACACCACGTGCTTAGGTCGTGGCCATTTCGTAAAATGATGCCAAGGATATCCGGGACATGGTCATTAACCCCCCAAAGGCGTTAAGCAAACAAAACAATTTAAACGGGACATTTCAATGGTTTAACCTTCATACGATTAAAGATTCAATGCCCGACCAAGCGGTATTTTATATACCATACCCCAAGCCCGTATAAGGAAAATAAGTTAAAAGTATTTACCTGAGCTAAATATAAATTCAATCCCAGCTGTATATCAATTCAGCCAGTACAGATAGCTTTTACTGGGCTCCTAAATCTGGAACGAAGGTTTTTAATAACCTATTAGAATCCTAACGGGTCTTTAATCAAGCCTAAACTTAGACCGGTTAGTTTTAAAGGAAGATACGGTTCGAACACATGATTAAGCGAAGACCGGAATAGAATGTGATTTAGACCCGACAAGTTTGAAGACTTATATAATATGGGTATACTAAACACATTCTGGATTTTGAGATAAAAATGATAAGGTTCGACCCGTTTCGGCTAATTTATGCAAACTAATTACATAAACCGAACCGAACGCGAATAACGCATAACGGGTAACCTAATGAGTCACGAACAGGTTTCCTAAGTTAATATGCTTTAAATATGTTGTGATATCAGTAGGATACCTTCCATTATGCCCAAAACGAGTTTAATCTCAATTTAAGCTCCGTAGGGGTATTTTGGTCATTTAAAAGATTATAAAAGAGATTAATTAAAATTCTGAGATTCGGGTCTGATATAATCAGTAAAACAACTTAATTTAATAGGTTATATCAGTTGGTGATAAGTCTTATATGACAAAATGGTTTTAAACCCATACTATGTGTTTAATACGCGTAAAGAGTCGTTTAAAGCGATTTCCGGGTTATAACAGGAATATTAGTTTTCTGATCAGGCTATAAAGTTCAAAATACTTCATTTATCATATAAAATCAGTGTCAAAAGATTTGGTATCAAAATGTCGTGTAAAACTCATTTTATAAACGGAAAGGGCATAATCGGTAATTACCGAATCAAGGCAATAACCTTAGGTTATGATCAGTTTAAAAATAATTAAAAATCTTCAAAAATCCCAAAATATTATATTACATCATTGGCTAAAAGGTTTGGTGTCAAAAATTGGGTTTAGATAGGCTTTATGCTAATTACGTCGTTTAATTAATAAAAGCCTTCTAATTACGCTATTGAGCATAACTCCTAATCTAGACCTCCAACTGATGTGAAATTTTTTTGGGACATGTTTATAAATCAGTAATAAAGATTATTGTCCTCTCATATTTCCAAAATTCTCGTTTTAAGGTCAAATGGGCATATTGGTCAACATTAGGCATTTAACGGAAACATCGGACAATCAACGAGTTAAGTAGTATAAACGCAGAGGGTTATACTATCATACAAGCTTGTCCTAACGAAGCTCTAAGGCATTTCTAAATCATGCTAATATGGGCCAGAACTGAAAGTCAAAGCAATGGTCAATCTATGCGACTTTCGGTTTCGAACCGGTCTTAAATTGAAAATTGTCGGGTCGGACATGCTTAGACATGTTCTTGCATTGATTACCAAGTTATATGAGTGATAAAACAGGTTACATGTCTCCTACATTGCTAATTATGTGTTAATTCGAAAATTAAGATCCTGTTGACTTTTTCGGATTAAGTTTGACCTGACATTTGACCTAGTTAGAGTGGAATTCAGAGGGTGCCCTTTTAAGGGTTTATTGCCCACATAAATACCAACTTATAATTACTTTCAATTTGACTAAACATTAGACCATTAGTGATTAATCGATAAGTCAAACCTTAATTATGACGGCTTGACTTTTAAGCTAATAACTAAGTAAAACACGACTAAGGAAGGTTAAGGAAGCTTACCAAGGTCCAATGCACGACTTATGATGCTTAGGGGGTGGCCTTGTGCTCCAGAAATCTTCAGAAGTGAGGTATGGAATGAGTGATCAAAATTGCAACAATGTGGCCTTTATATAGTGAGTTTAATCTCACTAGATTATGCCAAGCAAGTCTACAAGTGATCCTTGATGCATCCCAAGTGTCCCTATACTCTAAAAACCAGTTTGGACAGCCCATGGTAATGCAAAACAATCAATCTAAGTCGGTTAACATGGCTGGACAGACACCTGCCACATTTTTCTGCAACAGATGACCCCTCGCGTGACGCGTAGGTCCCCTAAGGATCCTACGCGTCGCGCGACGCCCCTTCTGACCGGATTTTCAACTTTCATAATTTGCTGTTTTGGTCCCTGGTCCATATAAAAGTTGTTTTAACTTCTTGTTTTGCACTTTGGGCCATCTAATTTGATTTCTAAGGACTCCAAGACATAACCAATCTTTGTGAAGCCCTTGGTCAACTTTATGGTCACTTGAAAAGCCTTAATTATCAACGTCGACGCTTTTAACCCCTCGCATACGAATGATATCATAACTTTCTCATACGGAATCGAAACCTTGTGAAATTTTTATCACTTATTCTCGTGAGTATAATTAGTCATTACAGAGCTTCAGGTTTGCTAAAAGGTCACTCAGAGGTATACTTTAAACATGTTGCCATATTTAGCCCCTGTAGTTCGTAATTCCTCATTTTCTTTCACAATTAGCTTCGTATGATCCATGATTCATTCGTTTAAGGTTATAAACATCATGTAGGGTTTTGGAAAGATATATTTATTCATTGTTGACACTTTAAACCCTTTTATTCACATACTTTCCTTGTTTGTCAACTTTAGTCCCTCTAGAGTATTCCTTCACACATTCAAAGCTTATGACACGTGTCAATACATTATTGGACATGAATTTTCGAGGTGTTACATCCTCACCCCCTTAAAAGAAATCTCGACCTCGAGATTTACTGAAATAAATGAGGGTACTTTTCTTTCATTGTGGACTCTACCTCCCACGTGTACTCGGGACCTCTACGGGCATCCCATTTAACCTTTACGATCGGTACATGCTTCCTTCGAAGCTTCTTAACCTGTCGATCTTCGATCGACACAGGTTTTTCAACAAACTTTAAGCTCTCATCGATGTGCACATCTGTATGTGGTATAACTAGTGATTCATCAGCTAGACACTTCTTCAGATTGCAGATGTGGAATACATTATGAATACCATTGAGCTCTTCAGGCAAATTTACCTTATAAGCCACTATTCCGACACATTCGATGATCTCGAATGGTCCTATATATCTTGGGCTTAGCTTGCCTTTCTTTCCAAATCGCATTACCCCTTTCTAGGGTGAGACCTTAAGTAGAACCTTGTCACCTACCTCGAACTTTAGAGGTTTACGACTTTTATCTGCGTAGGTATTCTGCCTATCCCTGACAGCTTTGAGACGATCTCGTATTTGAACAATCTTATATGTCGTCTCCAGGACTATATCAGGTCTTGTTAGTTGGAACTCTCCAACTTCTGCCCAACAAACGGGCGTTCTGCACTTTCTTCCATACAAAGCTTCAAAAGGTGCAGCTTGAATACTGGAATGATAACTATTATTGTATGAAAATTTGACTAATGGAAGATGATCATCCCAGCTTCCTCCCAAGTCAATAAAATAAGCTCGTAGCATATCCTCGAGTGTCTGTATAGTACGTTCACTTTGACCATCCGTCTGAGGATGATATGCAGTGCTGAAATTTAATCGAGTGCCTAGGGATTGCTGAAAGCTTTTCCAGAAATGCGATGTATACCTTGTATCCCCATCAGGGATGATAGACACTGGCACCCCGTGGAGAGATACAGTCTCATCCACGTACAGCTGAGCTAACTTATTAGAGCTGTGTTGTAACAACTCCTATCAAAAAGTCTTAATTATTATTTTAATTGTCCAATAGGAAACCCTAATTGAGACACCCAAGTGATTCTACACAAACCCTAAAATTTTCAGAACAATCAGAATCAGGATCAGGGCCCCTAAAACTCAGGGGGGTAAAACCCTAGTTACGATTATCTACATAAAACGGTGTCAAAATTGAAATTTATGAATCTGTCAACTCAGCAAGCCTACAAACACACGTAGCTACCCTATGACTCTTCGTGTCCCTTACGGACCGTAAGGGATGAGGCTTACGGTCCGTAAGCCGGGGTCAAAATTGTGTATAAATAGTGGACATTGGGACTTGATTTCGGGCACTGAAACGACGTAAAAACTCGTAATACACACTGAGTTACGTTCTGTTTACTATCAAAACACACACGGATCACTAATCGCTTCCGCAAAACAGGGTAATAACTCGATCGCTGCTACGATTCAATGTCCGATCGATTGAAACTATCCGACCGGATGTTTAAGCGCTATCCTTTGTCATTAGTCGTGATTCCGACAGGATGTTTGAGTACCACCCGAACTTGGGGAATACTCTGTCATTCGTTGTGAATCCGATGGATGTTTAAGTGTTGCACTTTGTCATTCGTTGTGAGGGTTTTAATCTCGTGAGTTATCGTAAATGCTGTATTAGTTATTTACCGAGTTCGTGTGCACTAGGTTACAAGGCTAATTCATAGGCTAAGCTCTGCCTGTATAAATTTGCAATGTATCAAGGCTTATCTATAGGCTAAACTTTGCCCGTATAAATCTGCATGTTTATAATGTGAGTCATTCTCTTTTTATCAAATTACTTTCCAAATCATGTTTATTTTCAAAGGTTATAATTACAGTGATTAAGTTTATGTAATCACCAAGTTACAGCCAGTATGTGGGGTTTTGTATACATTACTTGATAACCGTCACTATTGGACAACGAGTTAGCCAATGAGTGATATGACCATAGTCACAGACACCATTGGACAATGAGGTTACCGATGGATGGTTGAGTGACAAATACTGTGGGTAGTTGGTTTGATATCAGAAACATTGTAATCTCTCTTAATACTGTAAATTATAACAAATGTGTCGTTTTAGTAAAAAGGATGATTCACTCAGTATTTCCCGCTGACAAAACCTTTTTCAAACATGTTTCAGGTAATTACAGTAGATTGGAGTAAAAGATGGATACGACACTAAAAGGCATCAAAGAAGTGGCTTATTTTATTAATTAAATCAAAATGAAGAAATATTGTTTTATGTAATTGGGTTTATCCCTTATTAAAGCTACCTTTGTAAAACATAGGTTTATCCCATCTATTTAAATAAAATCCGGTGTTTTCTAAACTCTGATATTTTTCCTAACTCACGGTCCTGATGAAATTTCCGCTGCAATATTTTTCAAAATAATCACTGGTACCACTTGGCTGTTCGCGGCTCCCGATTCCGTCCAGGGTGGGTCGGGGGTCGTGACAGAAGGTGGTATCAGAGCCACTGCTTTAAGCCAATAAGTGTTGTAATAATAATACCTAAGCTTAAATAAAAGAGTTAGGAGATTGCTATTAACTGGTAGCGCACATGTTAGCATTTAGACTTGAACTTAAGAAAAGATGTCTTAGTATCAGCTTTGAGATAAGCGAAGTACTTGTGTAAATAAAGTATGATGGATTTTGGTATGCCGTAAGAATGACAATTAGAATATTGCAAGCAATAGCACTTAATTGCTATTAATTCTTGATTATTGATATTACTTGGTCTAGAATAAGATATGTTATGGGAATACAAATTTCCTTGATTCTGGATAAAAGCCCTAATACAAGAGGCACTTTTAAAATCTTGAAAAGATACTATTTATGGGAAATAGAAAATTTTCTCCGACAAGACTGGGTATGGTGTAGCAGACGCTCCAGTTTGTCCGGATATACTGAGATTACCTCTCCGGCGCGAATCAGATAAGACGGGGTATATAATATGTCAAACAAGTGACAAGATTTCCCTAAATAGTATCATGACCAGATATTTGACTTGTTTTGGAAATATGAACCTGTTAATTACATTGACCTTATAAAAGGTATGTATATTACAACATGTGAAATATCTATTATGTATATTAAAACAATACATTTTGGTGCCACTTGGCATATTTTTAATCCAATAATTGCCACCTGGCAACTTAATACTCCTCTCAATATTGTTTTCCCGCTTTTCACTTTGGTTGTAACGCTGAAAATTGAAGTTTCCATCTATCTCTCAAATTTCCTCAAATAAGCATACCAGATATAAAGCAAGACGTCTTCTCTCATACTCTTTGTGGATTAGGGTTTTTTTGTTTCCATTGTTCCTCTTCATCAGATAATCCCTTATTCGCATTCTGTTTGGAGAAAACCTAGCCGCAGACCATGGATTCTCATCTTCATCTTCAAGGTATTCGATTTAGGGTTCCGATTGGGATTATGACGGTGACTCGGTTAATACTTAATATTATGATGGTGATCTCTCGATCTAAATCGACTGATATGGTAAATCAAATTTGTTTTTTTGTAGATGTATATCTTAAATTTTGCAATACTTATTGATGAATCTTGATGTTATAATCAGATGAACTATGGTTTCTCTTCATCTCTCTGCTCTACTTCTTCACTCATTCAATCCAACCTTCTTCATCAAAAAGGTTTGATTTATCATTTTTATATCTCAAAATCATTGCTGATTTACTTTTATTTAGTAACTAATCTTTGGTATCTCTCTGTCGTTCATCAAGTCATCGCTACCTTCGCCGTATTTTTGTCTGGATTTGTCCCGATTGTAGGTATGACTCCTTTTACCTATACTAAATCTGATGCTTGATTATGCTACTTTTCTTTTTTTGATTGTAATACCTTTTTGATTTAGGGTTTTAAACCAGAAGTTGTCGGGTTCTATGAAAAAGTTGTATGATTAGCTGTATGAAAAATTTGTAGGGTTTTAATAATGGCTGACTTGGAATTAAGTAGTTTTCATTATATGTGAATGTACTACAATAACATGAAACTATGATTGGAGGTTGGCGGAGCGAATTGTTGGTACTCCATTCTGAGCCACAACTGACAACCACTCATCTTGGCATGGTGCTGATGCACAAGGACAATTTTGAGTCATTTCATTGTTTATGTGATTATACTCTATTTAAATCTGTTTTAACTTTTGGTATTAGAATGAAGAGAGGTAAAATTACTAAAAAAGTATGCTGATTAAGGAGATTCAGTTTTTGTAGAATTTTGTAATTGCTTAGAAACATAAGTTTATTAGTTTAACTGTTTTAGTTTGTTCCTTTGACACCAATCTTCATGCAGTTGTTTTTCTTAATTTTGTATGATAATGCAGACATACTTAATTATACCTTCTAATAAAGGCTACCTTTAATAAACTGGTCTGACCAAAGAGCACGTGAAGAAAGTGAAAGATTGAGGCGGGTAGTCGGTTGCGGCTTAGAATTAAATTGATGGTATGAGGAAAGCTTGGTTTCTATTTCAGTTTTTTGTTTTTAGTTTTTAAAATTAAAGCGATGAACTTATTCATTATGTTTTTTAATACTTAATGTGATATGTGTTTAGTTTGATGTTTGTTGATTAGATTGGTTTGGTCTGATGTGTTTAGTAGTGATGTCTTCCTCATGGAGAATAAACGGTATAGAACTTAACATTATGCATTGTAAGTTAAATTTAATCTCAACTTGATTGTGTTCAATAGTGGGGATGGAGTCTTTGATGATTTCACACAATTTCAAGTTTATAAACTGGAGATTTTATGTGATGTTTTATTGTTGAAAGACCCGAGGTTTCAAAATTATGAAGGTATTCTTGAAGATTAATCACAATTCCAAATTTTACTTCAGAAATACATTTATTATGTTAGAATGTTTGAAATATGATTGAATATGAGTTTGGGTTTGAAAGTCGGTTAAACATGTCATGGGTTTGAATTAAATAATATATTTAATTGCTCATTATGTTTTAAAATAAGTTAGTTTAGTAATTAGTAATTTCTTCCATGTATACTTAGTGTAGCTGGTATGAAAATCGCTATGTAGGTCCTGAAATGAATGTGCAGGTAGCATAGTATGCAAACGAAGTTGGCTCATAATGTTTCCAATGATGTGGATCAATGTCTTAGGTACCAGTTTTGTCAAAAAAAATATAATCATATATTTTTCACACTTTTTCTTGATTAATGGATTTCTTCCTTGGAGAGCTTTGGAAGAACTTGACTCAGTGTTCCGTTTTATGTTGGATTATGTGATTAGAAGGTTTGTTTAGTTTGAAGCAAGAAATGAAACGTCAAAAGTCTTTGGGCGTCAATTTTATGTTCTTTTAAAAAAAAATTTGTTGAAATTTCCTTTTTAGACAACTGATTAATTTATTATCTTTTGGTTCAGGTATATGTATTTTTTTATATTTTTAAAAAGGTGCAGCTGTTGTTTCAGGTATATTATTAGAAGAGATTTTGATGATGTTCACCTCAAGAATGGAACTTCTTCAGCTTTTGGCATTGTTAAAGTTATTCAGGCCTGGTATAATACCAGTGATGCTATTAAGCACTTAGGTGACGTCATCATACGGGCCGTATGACAGGACGAAAATGATCATATGGGTCGTTTGACAGAGCGAAAATGATCATACGGAATTACGGACCATGTGACTTTTTCATTGGTCACGTTAGTCGTTTATGTGTCAGTCAAACGCGTTCTATGGACCGTATGATTTGGCAAACACCACCTCATACAGGCTCTTATACGACCCATGTGACCATTTTTTTCTCTGTCATTAGACCCATATGACATAATACGGCGTATAACATGTCACATCAGTGGTGTCTGGATGGGCGGACACCAAAATATGTATTTTTTATATTTTTAAAAAGGTTCAAATTTATGGTGCAGGAGTTGCTACACTGGATGGGCAGTCATCTTTGGATGCTTTCAGTAGTGATTTTTGTTTTAATCTTCAACTTCAGATTTCCATAATAAGTTCACGCGTACAGTTTCTTTATAACCAGTAACGTAATTTTTTTTCCTCGCTGGTCGTGCAAACCATCGGAACTACAGCTGCGGCCATGTATTTAGGTGATGATTTGACACTCTTAACCAGTGTGGACTCATTATACTTTCATCATAAGTCCTCATCTTCTCCAGTCGTTACGGTAAATTTTCTCTCTTTTCAAGCTTCAATATCTTATAGATTTGTTGAAAATATTGGAATCTTAATTGTAACGCATATAACTATGACAAGAGAGTTGATTATGCAGATATCGATGGAATTGATAGTTATTTATATGTTGTTTAATATCCATGTGAATTTGTGAATTAAATAATTTAATTCTGATGCATTTAAATTCAGTGCTGCTCAGATTATATATGTCTGCATAAGAGGGCTTAGGTTTAAAAGGATTTTTAATCCATTTATGTTTTATACTGGATTTAGTAACTATAGTTCTTTTGTTAGCGTTTCTTGAATATGTGTTTATAGTTTTCTAACTTTTCTTGAGCATGACCATGTAACTCTTTGTGACATTTGCATAATCTATTACGCATGGTTTTACTTACGAATAAGTGTATTTGAATTTACCTTGGTGATTTGAATTTGTACCTGCTGACTTTAATATACTGAAGTGATCTAAATTTACTTTTTTCAAGTGTTTAACTGTAAAAAAAGTTATATATGATTATGGCTTCACAGGTTCAAGTAAGCATGACAACAAGGGTAATTCTCTCTCTCTCTGTTTTACATATTTCTAATGTAGAATAAATAGTTTTTGCATCTTCATAGCAACACCTTTAGAGATTGTAGGTGGAAGTCGACTCGGATTTAGGAATGATGTCATGGTTTGCTATTATCTTTTTTGCTTTTACATCTTTATTTGCTTATTTGTTCTAATAAATAGTTTTGAAGAGTCAGTTTGTTACGTTTAACAAGAGTCAGTTTGTTACATCTAACCTAGAGCTAAATTAGTTTACACCTTATTAATAAGTTTCGAGTAATTATATAACATTTGTTGGGTCTTTAATCTATATCATAACTTAAGCATCAACATCAACCGGGTTTGGGGTTTATCTTGAATGGAGTACTTAGAACATTCACATTGAAGCCACTATTCTATATAATATATAGAAAATAATAGAGTAAACAAACTTTCAATTTCGTTTACTAAGTATACGAAATTTTGTTGAAGACGTTGATGCCGAACTTTTTAAAAATTTCCAAATTTGTGTATATATTGGCTTGAATTGGACAAGTTTGGAATGGACACAAAATGCCAAATAATTTTTTTCAGCTTACATTATAAGGCGGGGTCCATCATAATAATTCTAATAATTTTTGAAAATGTAGGCTGGGTTGGAAAATGGCAGAACTTCAGAGGATGGCAGAACTTCATGCTGCAAGCTGGGTTGGAAAATGGAGCTGAGTTCTTGCTGCGATATTATAGGGTTCAAAACACGTTGCGAATTCTTAATCCGAACCCCTATGGGATGTTGGCGTCAGAAGTAAACAATTAATATCGTTACCAAGCATGTCGTATGTGTGGTAAGTGGTAACAGTTTTGGAACAATTATTACTATATATGTTTTGTTTACAAAAACTTAATGTGTAACGAACATTATGTCGATGTACTTTTGGGACGTGCTCAAGTGTCTCAAAATATTAGGCTTAACAAATCAAAGTTTAACGGTTCTACGTTTAAATTATTTTATGTGTTTAGTTGGTGTTTAGCCACCCGCGAAAATCGCGGGGTCTTAGGCTAGTATGATTATATAGATATGTATATCTATAAGGAATTCCAAAAGTCAATTAAGAATAAAGCACAAGCATCTGTGTCTAGATTTCTTTATCAAGAATCTCTTTTCCGATATCAAACATTATTTCATTTAATCATCTACCTCGTAACCCGTGCGACAATATAAACAATGGGAACTTTTTAAGTTGGGACACTATCAAAAGTATGAGAATTACCAATGAGTTACCATATACTATTAACGCAAGTAAGAAGCATGTAAAGTTGTGCTAGTGCACAAGAAAACACATGAAAATTTAATTATACATCCACAGACGTTGAAATATATCACACACGACTTCCAAGGCAAGACCTTTGGAAAATATAATTGGGCACGATGACACCAATGCTAATCCCATCAGTAGAAGAACTATTAATCAAAAAGAAGCACTTTGCCACGCGATCCTACAAACGACATGAATATCGCTGAGGTACGTTGTAACAAAATTTCACAACCATCGGTGCTCAGTCTAATCAGAGTTATAAATATTATCACTGAAAAAGGAGTCACATACTTTTGCAAATTCCCTATTTCATTTTATTCGACATTCCCTGGTAATGTCACTTAACAACAGTTATCACTCGAAATTCCAGATAGAAGTTATTATACTTCTTTTGTTGAAATTCTGACTTCTGCATATCATAAGTAGACTTTTGTATTACTACTTCCCCTTAATGGTCATCATACCATGAGGATTTCTTTCATAGTAGCGAATATTGATCTATTTCATTTTTTGGTAAATCTACACGTTACACATGCTCTGTTTGTTGCGCATGTGATTCGTTTGATTTATGAAGACCACTGGAGGGCTTCATTCTAATTTGTTGTTTTATCCAAACTCAAATAACATTTCGCTATACTTGATCTTTGACACGGTGATCCGCATTATTGCAAAACGATGACTCTTTGATATCGAGTCAATGAATTTAAAACATTATATAAATTTAATTATATATGGAAACTTACAAAAGTAATTACCTAATTTACAATATAAATATTCCTATATTTAAAATTCTGGTTAAACCATTGAGGTGAAGAATATATATTTTTATGTTTGAGATATACACTCGTTTAAATTTATGTTTAGTTATTTATTATTGGTAATTAATATTAGTTTTATTATTATTATTTTTAAGTACTAGGGTTATTGTCAAGGGCAGATATTGGATAGCCTAGCCTTAGTTAGGTATGGACTGATCACCTATGCTTAAACAAGGCAGCACTAACCAATATCCAACCATGATAATAACTAGTTAATGTATATAAATTAAGTCATCAATTGAAGGTGCAAGAGGAAGACATACCTAAGACTGCTTTCAGAACTAGGTATGGTCATTACGAGTTTACAGTCATGCCCTTCGGATTAACGAATGCACCTGCAGCATTCATGGACATGATGAATAGAATCTGTAACCGTATTTGGATAAATTTGTAATTGTCTTTATCGACGATATACTTATTTATTCCAAAAATCAAGAAGAACATTGTCAGCACTTGCATGCACTCTTAACTTTGTTAAGAAAATAAAAGTTGTATGCCAAATTCTCAAAGTGTGAATTTTGGTTGCAAGAAGTGCAATTCTTAGGACACATGGTGAATCACGAAGGCATTCATGTAGATCCTGCTAAGATAGAGGCAATTACCAAATGGAAGGTTCCACAATCCGTAATGGAAATTCGAAGTTTTATAGGTTTAGCTGGATATTATAGACGGTTTATTAAGGATTTTTCCAAGATAGTTGTACCATTAACTAAGCTAACCGGTAAAGTAGTTAAGTTTGAATGGGGACCTAATCAAGAAGAAGCCTTTAGAATCTTGAAACAGAAATAAACCAATGCTCCAATTTTAGCCTTACCAGAAGGAACTGAAGATTTTGAAGTATATTGTAATGCTTCAAAATTAGGATTTGGATGTATGCTGATGCAACGCAAGAAGGTAATTGTGTATGCTTCAAGACAATTGAAAAAGCACGAAGAAAACTATACGACTCATGATTTAGAATTAGGAGCCGTAATTTTTGCCCTTAAGATTTGGAGACATTATCTGTACGGAAGTAAGTTTACTATCTATACAGATCATAAGAGTTTAAGATATATATTTGGGAAAAAGAGTTAAATATGAGACAAAGAAGATGGATGGAAATCCTAAATGACTACGACTGTGATATTCAGTGTCACACCCCGAATTTCCACGTGTTACCGGTGGGCCCGGTAGGGGAGTATCGTGACGTGGTTGGCAACATAATAGTCAAACAACACAATATTTAAATGCACAGCGGAAGCAAAGTATAGATTCATTTCAACCAAACGATATTGTAATATTAAGTATCACAAGTAGTTGAATATAAATCCACAGGTAGATCAAAATAAAAAGGAAACAGTGTTCAACAGTCTATAACATCCAAGCTTGCGAGACTTATTGTGGATGCTAGGAGAAAAGCCAGCCTATTACGCGTAGTACCTGCACTTAACCTTTTTAAGAAAAATACGTCAGTTTACACTGGTAAATACAATCAACCGACTCATTTTGAAAAGAGTTTAAGAAAATGCATTTAAGGCACAAGGCACAAATAATATTTTATAACTTGGGATGCTTATTTAAATATATATAAACTTGTAAAGGATTTACATGTTCCTTATGCGTTCAGTAGCCCGGATCGATCCGGGTTAAAGATCAATAGACACACCACTTTATTTAAATGAGACACTGACAGGTGTACGCCTACACCTGAGTGCTAAGGTCGTGGCCATTTCGTAAAATGATGCCAGGGATATCCGGGACACGGTCATTAACCCCCAAAGGCTTTAAGCAAACAAAACAATTTAAACGAAACATCTCAATAATTTAACCATCATACAATTAAAGATTCAATGTCCGACCAAGCGGTATTTTATATACCGTACCCCAAGCCCGTATAGGGAAATAAGTTAAAAGTATTTACCTGAGCAAGTATAGATCAAAATCAGCGAGTGCAAGTATCTTTTACCGGTTCTCCTAATCTGGAATGAAGGTTTAATAATAACCTATTAGAATCCTAACGGTCTTTAGTTAAGCTTAAGCTTAGACCGGTTAGTTTTAAAGATACGGTTCGTACGCACGATTAAGCGAAGACCGGATAGAATGTGTTTTAGACCCGACAAGTTTGAAGACTTGTTTAATATGGGTATATTATACACATTCTGGATTTTGAGATAAAACCGATAAGGTTTGACCCGTTTCGGCTAATTTATGTAAACTAGTTACATAAACCGAACCGGACGCGTATAAAGCGTAACGGGTAACCATAAGAGTCCTAAACAGGTTTCCTAAGTTAACATGCCTTAAATATGTTGTGATATCAGTAGGATACCTTCCGTTATGCCCAAAACGAGTTTAATCTCATATTAAGCCCCGTAGGGGTATTTTGGTCATTTTAAAGATTATAAAAGGAATTAATTAAGTTTCTGTGAACCAGGTCTGAATACATCAGTAAAATAGTTTATTTTAACAGGTTATAACATTTGGTTATAAGTCTTATATGTCAAAATAGTTTTAAACCCAAACTATGCGTATAATACGCGTATAAAGCCGTTTTAAGCGACGTACGGGTTAAAATAGGATTCTAAGTTTCCTGATCAGTTAAACAGGTTCAAAACACTCCATTTAATATTTAAAATCAGTAGCAATTGGATTGGCATCAAAAGGATTTGTAAAACTCATTTTATGGCCGAAAAGGGTATATTCGGTATTTACCGAATCAAGGCACTAATCCTAGCTTATGATCAGTTTAAAAATAATTAAAAATCTTCAAAAATCCCAAAATATTATATTATATCAGTGGGTAAAAGGTTTGGTGCCAAAAATTGGGTTTAGATAGGCTTTACGCTAATGACGCCGTTTAATTACTAAGAAGCGTTCTAATTACGTCATTTAGCATAACTCCTAATTTAGACCTCCAACTGATGTGAAAATTTACAGACATGTTTAATAATCAGTAACTAAGAGTATTGTACTTTCACATTTCCAAAATTCTTGTTTTATGGTCATAAGGGCATTACGGTCAATATTTAGGCGATTAACGGAAA
The DNA here is from genome assembly GCA_030545235.1 of Helianthus tuberosus. NCBI lineage: Eukaryota > Viridiplantae > Streptophyta > Magnoliopsida > Asterales > Asteraceae > Helianthus > Helianthus tuberosus. Next base: position 18,242,259 of record CM060415.1, on the reverse strand, counting down.
CGTCGGACAATTAAGGATTTATGTGGTATAAACGCAGAGGGTTATACACACATGTAACTAGGTCCTAATGGAACTTTAAGGCATGTCTAAACCTATCAAAACCAGGTCAGAACTGAAGTCAAAGCAAAAGTCAAACTTTTGCATCTTTCGGTTCCGAATCGGTTCAAAACAGAAAGTTGTCGAATCAAACAAGCGTAGACAAGTTTTTATACTTATTATCAGGTTATAAGAATGATAAAATAGGTGATACGCCTTTTACATCGTTAATCATGCGTTAAATCGAAAATAACAATTCTGTTGACTTTTTCTAATTACCATTGACTCGACAATCGACCTAGTTAGGATTGGAATCAGTGGGTGCCCTTTTAAGGGTTTAAAGCCCACATGATTACCAACTTATAACAACTTTCGATTCGACAAAACCCTGGACCATTTGTGTTTTATCGTTAAGTCAAACCGTAGTTACGACAGTTTGATTTCTAGGCTAAAACTAAGCATAACTTGATTAAGAAGGGTTAAACATACTTACACAAGTCTTATGAACGATTTGGAAAGCTTGGAAGATGGTCTTGAGTTCCAGAAATGCTCAGAGATGAAGTATGGAATGAATGTTCAAAGTTTTCAACATTAGGAGCTTTATAAATTGATCCAAACTCCTTTGATTGTTGACAAATGAGTCTACAATTGATCAAGGATGAATACATGTGTCATCTACAGGCTATATACCAGTATAGCAAGCCCATAGAATCGAAAACTTGCAATTAAAGTCGGTTAGAAGGCTGGAACAGCCACCTGTGAGTTTTTTCTGCATCTGGCAGTCTCAGGCGGCCCGCTTGAGATCTTGATATATCGTAGGCGGGCCGCATGGCCCTTCTGATCAGGTTAAACATGTTTTCTTGTATTGCACTTTGGTCCTTGGTCCCCCGAAAGGTCGTTTTCACTACAATTCTTGCATTATGAGGCTTCAATATTGACATATGGGGGCTTTAGGGCTTATACCATCTTTGTTAAGTCCTCGGGTAACTTTGTGATCACCCGAAAAGCCCTAAATTTCAATGTTGACGATTTTAACCCTCACACACGGATTTTATCATAACTTTCTCATACGGTAACGAAACTTGGTGAAATTTTTATGGTACATTATAGTGAGCATATTTAATCATTACAAGGCTTCGAGTTTGCTAAAAGGTCACTCAGAGGTATATCTTTAACATGTTGACACATTTAACCCCCTGTAGTTTGTAATCTCTCACTTTCTTTCACAATTCGCTTCGTATGATCCATGATCCATTCGTTTAAGGTTATAAACATCATGTAGGGCTATTGTAAAGTATATTTATTCATTGTTGACACTTTGAACCCTTATATTTACACAGTTTCATTGTTTGTCAACTTTAGTCCTTCAAGAACATTCTTTCACACGTTCAAACCTATGACACGTGTCAACACATCATAGGACGTAAATTTTCGAGGTGTTACATCCTCACCCCCTTAAAAGAAATCTCGACCTCGAGATTTACTGAAATAGATAAGGGTACTTTTCTTTCATTGTGGACTCAACCTCCCACGTATACTCGGGACCTCTACGGGCATCCCACTTGACCTTTACAATCGGTACATGCTTCCTTCGAAGCTTCTTAACCTGTCGATCCTCGATCGACAATGGTCTTTCCACAAATTTCAAGCTCTCATCTATATGCACATCTATATGGGGGTATGACTAGTGATTCGTCAGCGAAACACTTCTTCAGATTGCAGATGTGGAACACATTGTGAATTCCACTAAGTTCTTCCGGTAAGTTCAACTTATAGGCAACTGACCCGACACTCTCGATAACCTCGAAAGGTCCTATGTATCTCGGGCTTAGCTTGCCTTTCTTACCAAATCGCATCACTCCCTTCCAGGGTGACACTTTAAGTAGGACTTTGTCACCTACTTCGAAGTGAAAATCCTTACGATTTGGATCAGCGTAACTCTTCTGCCTATCTCGGGCAGCTTTGAGACGGTCACGAATCTGGACAATCTTGTCCGTCATCTCGAACACTATCTCTGGTCCAGACAATTGGACATCTCCAACTTCTGCCCAACAAACGGGCGATCTACACTTTCTACCGTATAATGCCTCAAAAGGCGCAGCCTTTATGCTGGTGTGGTAGCTATTGTTGTAGGAGAACTCAATTAGTGGTAGGTTCTTATCCCAACTACCACCCAAATCGATCGCACATGCACGTAGCATGTCTTCCAACGTTTGAATAGTACGCTCGCTCTGACCGTCAGTCTGAGGATGATAAGCTGTGCTAACACTCTAACCGATGAATTGGTACGCACAAGAGATGAAGATAGGAAAAAGGCACTAGCTCAGAAAATTACCCAAGGATTTCGTGCGGGTAATAATAACAGCTTCAAGAGAAAAGGAACAGGGCAATCTCCAGCTCCGTCATTCTGCAGGAAATGCAAAAAGAAGCATTATGGAAGATGCGATATCACTTGCAATTTTTGCAAAGCTATAGGACATCGTGAAGAAAACTGCAAAAAGAAGACAGTAATCTGTTTTAACTGTGGAGAAGCGGGGCATTATAAAACAGAATGTCCTAAATTGGTCAAACCAGCAGATAACAAACCCAAAGCGACCGAAGGCACTACTAAGAAGAATGCTAGGGCATTTCAGCTGACCACTCAAGAAGCAGAACTCATTCCAGATGTGATAGCGGGTACGTTCTTAGTTCACAACGTGTACGCAAAAGTATTATTTGACTCTGGTGTAAACCAAAGTTTTATAAATACTTCATTCTGTCAAGCTCTTAGTTTACCTTTAACCAATATTAGGCAGATTTTTACAGTTGAAACCGCAGACGGAAATTCAGTTAAAATAGATAAAGTTTTGCAAGAAGGAAACATAGAACTTTTAGGACATAAATTCTCTGCAAGACTATTGCCGATGAATTTAGTTGAATTTGATGTTGTATTAGGAATGGATTGGTTAGTAGCCAACCATGCTAGAATCCTTTGTGATCAAAATTCCATAGAAATTCAATCACCTACTGGAGAAGTGATTAGGATTACAGGAGATAAACCACGTAAGCCCATGAAGTTCATATCAGTAATGAAAGTTGCTAATTATAAACGAAAACAAGGAATAGTTTATATGATTTCAGTAATCATTAACACTAAGGGAAAAGATCTTAAGGAAATACCAGTAGTATCAGAATATTCTGATATATTTCCAGAAGATTTACCAGAATTACCTCCAGATAGGGAAGTAGAATTTAGGATTCATCTAATTCCAGGAACTACACCGATAGCCAAGGCACCTTATCGGTTAGCACCCACAGAAATGTTAGAATTGAAAAAGCAATTAGATGAATTACTAAGTAAAGGATTCATACAACCTAGCTCATCCCCTTGGGGAGCGCCAGTGTTGTTTGTGAAGAAAAAGGATGGTTCAATGAGAATGTGTATCGATTATAGGGAATTGAATAAGGTTACAATTAAGAATCGATATCCATTACCTAGGATTGATGATCTTTTTGATCAAACTTCAGGGGGCTAGATATTTTTCTAAAATAGATTTACGCTCTGGATATCATCAATTGAAGGTACAAGAAGAAGACATACCTAAGACTGCTTTCAGAACTAGGTATGGTCATTACGAGTTTACAGTCATGCCCTTCGGATTAACGAATGCACCTGCAGCATTCATGGACATGATGAATAGGATCTGTAAACCGTACTTGGATAAATTTGTAATTGTCTTCATAGACGATATACTTATTTATTCCAAAAGTCAGGACGAACATTGTCAGCACTTGCATGCACTCTTAACTTTGTTAAGATAAGAAAAGTTGTACGCCAAATTCTCGAAATGCGAATTTTGGCTAAAGGAAGTGCAATTCTTAGGACACATGGTAAATCATGAAGGTATTCATGTAGATCCTGCTAAGATAGAGGCAATTACCAAGTGGAAGGTTCCACAAACAGCAATGGAAATAAGAAGTTTTATAGGTTTAGCTGGGTATTATAGACGGTTTATTAAGGATTTTTCCAAGATAGCCGTACCATTAACTAAGTTAACCTGTAAAGCCACTAAGTTTGAATGGGGACCTAAACAAGAAGAAGCTTTTAGGATTTTGAAACATAAATTAACCCATGCACCAATCTTAGCCTTACCAGAAGGAACTGAATATTTTGAAGTATATTGTGATGCTTCAAAACTAGGATTTGGATGTGTGCTTATGCAACGCAAGAAGGTAATTGCGTACGCATCAAGGCAATTGAAAAAGCACGAAGAAAACTATACGACTCATGATTTAGAATTAGGAGCCGTAATTTTTGCCCTTAAGATTTGGAGACACTATCTTTACGGAAGTAAATTTACTGTCTACACAGACCACAAAAGTTTAAAATATATATTTGGGCAAAAAGAGTTAAACATGAGGCAAAGGAGATGGATGGAAATCTTAAGCGACTACGACTGTGATATTCAATATCATGAGGGAAAGGCAAATGTAGTTGCAGATGCCTTAAGTCGTAAGTATTATGAGAAACAACGACGGGTTCGTGCTCTCAGATTAAATCTACAAATAGATTTAATGGAACAATTGAAGAATGTTCAAACTACAGCAATCAAGGATGATGCTGAAGGAATGAAAGGAAGAATAAAGGAATTAGAACAAGGAGCAGATGGAATTTGGAGATTCCACAAAAGTAGAATTTGGGTACCTAAGCAGGGAGACTTAAGACCTAAGATTTTAGAAGAAGCTCATAAATCTAGGTACACTATGCATCCAGGAAACAATAAAATGTACCAAGATTTAAGAAAGAACTTTTGGTGGATAGGAATGAAAAAGGATATAGCCAGTTATGTTTCTAAATGTCTTACTTGTTCACAAGTTAAAGCAGAACATCAGAAACCTTCAGGACTATTACAACAGTTAGAGATGCCAGTATGGAAATGGGAACTTATAACAATGGATTTTGTTACTAAGTTACCCAAAACCAGAAAAGGTAATGATTCAATTTGGGTAATTGTGGATCGATTAACCAAATCAGCTCACTTTCTACCTATGAAAGAAACTTTTAGCATGGAAAGATTGGCTAAATTGTATGTAGATGAAGTTGTATCCTTACATGGAGTTCCACTCTCCATTGTTTCGGATAGAGATAGTCGTTTTACTTCCCATTTCTGGAAAAGTTTCCAGCAAGCTATGGGAACTCGACTAAATTTGAGCACTGCATATCATCCCCAAACAGATGGGCAAAGTGAAAGGACGATCCAAACTCTAGAAGACATGCTCCGAGCATGTGTAATAGACTTTGGTGGAAGTTGGGATGATCACTTACCATTGATTGAATTCTCATATAACAATAGTTATCACTCAAGCATTGATACTGCTCCATTTGAAGCATTATATGGGAGAAAGTGCAGAACTCCAGTTTGTTGGGCAGAAATTGGAGAAAGTCAATTATCAGGTCCTGAAATAGTGCAAGAAACAATTGATAAGGTTACTCAAATCAAAGAAAGGCTGAAAACGGCTCGAGATCGTCAGAAGAGTTATGCAGACAATAGATGCAAGCCGTTAGAATTCCAAGTTGGAGACAAAGTACTATTGAAAGTTTCTCCTTGGAAAGGAGTAGTCAGATTTGGAAAGAAAGAAAAGCTAAGTCCAAGGTACGTAGGACCATTTCCAGTGATCCAACGTATAGGACCAGTAGCTTATCGTTTACGACTACCAGAAGAATTATCTGGAGTACATGATGTATTTCATGTATCCAATCTCAAGAAATGCTTATCAGATGAATCACTGGTAGTACCTCTTCGAGATATAAAAGTAAACGAAAAGTTAAAATTTGTGGAGAAACCTCTTCAGATAGAAGACAGAAAAGTAAAGTTTCTCAAGCACAAACGACTAGTTTTAGTCAAAGTCAGATGGGAGTCAAAAAGAGGAGCTGAATATACTTGGGAACTAGAATCAGAAATAAAGCGAAAATATCCACAATTATTCCAGTAAATCTCGAGGACGAGATTTTTCTTAAGGTGGGGAGAATGTGACAACTCTCATCAAAAGTCATAATTATTAAATTAATTAATCCAATAGGAAACCCTAATTGAGACACCCAAGTGATTCTGAACAAACCCTAAAATTTTCAGAATTTTCAGAATCAGGATTAGGGCCCCTAAAACTCAGGGGGGGTTAAACCCTATTGACGATTATTCAAATTGTGAGCTGTAGAAATCAAATTTTCGAAATCCACCAACTCAGCAAGCCTACCCATGCACGTAGCTACCCTATGAATATAGGTTGGCAGTCGCGTAGCGCGACGACTAAGGGGTAGGCAGTCGCGCTACGCGACGGGGTAAAATTTTCAGTATAAATAGGTTGGTTTGGGACTTGAATTCTGGTACTGAAACGACGGAAAAATTCAAAGTATACTCTAAGTTATAGCAGGAATACTCTAAATAACACACACGGGTCACGAAATTCTGCCACAATACCGGGTATTAGCACAATCGCTGCTACGATTCATTTATCCGACGATCAATATATCCAATGAAGGTTTAAGTGCCGCCCACATTAGGGTTATACTTTATTATTCGTCATTAATTTGACGGATCATCGTTAATTCGATAGATAAAGTATTATACTTTGTCGTTCGTTGTTAATTCAACGGATCATCGTTAATTCGATGGATGAAGTATTGCATTTTGTCATTCATTGTGAGAATTTGATCTCGTGAATTATCGTAATTGCTGGATTGATTACTAACCCAGTTTTGTGTGCATTGTTAATTATATTAGGTTAACAAGGCTAAATCATAGATTAGACTCTGTCCGTATTAAATCAACAATGTGAGTCATTCTCTCTTTTTATCAAATCTATTTACAAAATCATGTTTATTTCAAAGTTATAATTACGGGGATTAAGTCTTTGTAATCACCAAGTTACAGCCGGTATGTGGGGTTTTGTATACATTACTTGATAATCGTCACCATTGGGGCAGCCAATGGGGGATATGACCATAGTCACAGATTTGGTCGAGTGACAAATACCGTGGGTAGTTGGTTTGATAATAGAAACATTGTAATCGCTCTTAATACTGTAAATTATAACAAATGTGTCATTTTAGTAAATAGAATGATTCACTCAGTATTTCCAGCTGACAAAACCTTTTTCAAACATGTTTCAGGTGATCTGTTGTAATTCAGAAAAAGTGCTGGGGAGCATTTCAAGCTTAAGATAGTGGCTCATTATAAAATAAAGAAATAAGTTTTGTAATATCACTATTTCATAGTAAAAACATAATATTGTAAATTATCAGGGTTTTATCCCGAATTGTGAAATAAAATAATCGGGGAAAATTTTAGCTTTAAACGATCCTTTTAAATAAACTTCCGCTGTTAAACTCAATTAAATAAATACCGCAGTATTTCTGTCCCGCGGCTCCTGAAACGGGTCAAACCGGGTCGGGGGCCGTGACAGAAAAAGGTGGTATCAGAGCCACTGGGTTAAGCTAAATTAAGTATTTAGAAATACTTAATTCTTCCTGATTACTATTATGTGATTATGTGTTTTATTAACTGGCTATTTGTTAATTACAGTATGGGTAAACAAAAGCTGTCAAGCATCTATCTTAAATTAGATAGATCATCTAATGAGAAGGGAAGTTCATCCCAAATCCTCGAATCAGGCTGAAATTCCTGAAGAAGGAATATTCGTGCGAAAGGCACAATACGAGGAATCACTTTCTCCTCAAAGGAGGGAAATGATTATTAAGAAAAGTAAAGAGAAAATCCGAGAAAAGAGGATTATACGGGAAACTCGGGAATTAATTGATAAATCACCTTGGGAAGATAAACTAGATGAGAAATGGGCAAATTTATATATGCTAGCCACAGTAGCAGAAAATATAAATCTTTAAAAATTTAGCACCCTACCCTCACAATCTAGAAACTCTGTGTAATAAATAAAATTTGAAACCTAAGTGTGTTTTCAGTTATCTTTGTAATCAATTAGTACACAGTATGTAATAAATTACAAAGTTATTTGTAAATTTTAACTTAGTATTCTATGCATTTTGCATATATGCTACATCAGCATGAGTGGGATATCCGAAGCTTTTCAGAACCTTAATCTTTACCCCGTAACTATCGAAGCTTCCAAGGAATATACTAGCTACTATCCCGATGTTGAACAACCAGCAGAATTCAAGGTTCCACCTTTGAGCAAGCCAAAACAAAAGAAAAGGACTTATGTAGGATGGAGAAAAATACGTAAGAAGAAGCCAGCTAAAAAACTGCCCAAAATAAACAATCCTTTGAAAAAGGGAAAAGAAATTATAACCGGAGAGAGTTCTAAACAACAGGAAATGAAAACTGAAGACAAAGAGGAGGGTAAGGAGATAGAAATACAGATGGAGGAAATTACTAAAGAAGTAGTAATGGAAGTTGGGCAAGGGTCTATACCAGCTCAGAGAGAAATCGGAGAGAGTTCCAATACAACCCAGGAAAGAACTTTTCAAGATGAGATAGATTTCCTATTGGCAAGCTGTGAAACCATTCAGCCTGTCAATAATAATAATAATAATAATATTTTTAATTATCCTCTTGGAAACCAACTCCCTATGAATTGGGAACCAGCAATTCCAGATCCAATAGTCCACTCCCAACCCATAGGAATGGACGAATGGTGGACAAACGATTGGCAATTTCAAAATATTGTCAACGATTCTTACTCTTTTCTTCCACAATTCGATCCAGAACCATTACCTAATCCACCCATGAGTAATGAAAACATGGCTGAACTTCGCCACTTTGGTGAAGAGTTGTTTGATGCTGGAACTAGAATCAGGGAAATAGGGGGACAGATTGCTTGGAAGTACGATGAGAGGGAAATGCGTTTTTAGAACGGCAAGTGACGAGAGATAGAAGGATGGTAAAACGGTGTTTGTATAATAGTACTAGTAAAGTTAGTCTGTAAATAACCAATAAAACTCTGTATGATATCTGTGAGTAATGATGCATACTATGATAGATATAAAATGAAATCGAGAAATCGATTGTTTTGACTATATCTGTATTATAAAATTTTCTGATTGTTTGTATATAATTATTATTTGTCCGTTACTAATAAAATTTATATATATACATTATCAGATGGCAAACAGTGATAATGAACCTATTAATGAAGTTAATCATTCTGAACAACATTCAAGAGATCAATATATGACTCGGCAAGATATCGAAAACATTGTTGCTCAAGGGATAGCCAATGCTATTCCAGCATTCGTTGCTGCTATAAAGAATCCGATCGAACCGCAACAGATTGTTCCTAGTAAACAAATTACTGAAGATAACTTCAGTAATAGTGTAAATGGAGGCAATAACCATAATAAGGAACCACATCAAGCTCCATTACCCAAGAAAATGAAAACTGCAACGCCTGGTTGCACTTTCAAAGAATTCCTTGCTTGTAAACCCATTGAATTTGCAGGCAATGAAGGAGCAACTGCATCACTGCGTTGGTTAGAGAAAACCGAAGCAGTCATTGCAATAAGTAAATGTGGTAAAGAGGATCAGGTCATGTATTCATCCAATCTGTTCAAAGAAGGAGCACTCGAGTGGTGGAACACTGTGTTACAATCAAAAGGAAGAGTAATAGCTTATGCTATGACTTGGGAAGAATTTAAGGGTTTGGTAGAAAGAAAATTCTGTCCCGAGTATGAAAAGGAACAGATGGCGAATAAGTTTCTAAATCATCGGATGATGAATGTAGATTGTCGTGGTTATACCTCGACATTCTTTGAATATGCAAGAGTAGTACCAACATTGGCTTCGCCAGAACCGGTACTCATTTCTCGCTATATTTGGGGGCTAATTAGCGAAATCCGCAATATTGTTAAAGCTGCGAGACCTCGCACTATTGATGATGCGGTAGAATTAGCTAACACTCTAACCGATGAATTGGTACGCACAAGAGATGAAGATAGGAAAAAGGCACTAGCTCAGAAAATTACCCAAGGATTTCGTGCGGGTAATAATAACAGCTTCAAGAGAAAAGGAACAGGGCAATCTCCAGCTCCGTCATTCTGCAGGAAATGCAAAAAAGAAGCATTATGGAAGATGCGATATCACTTGCAATTTTAGCAAAGCTATAGGACATCGTGAAGAAAACTGCAAAAAGAAGACAGTAATCTGTTTTAACTGTGGAGAAGCGGGGCATTATAAAACAGAATGTCCTAAATTGGTCAAACCAGCAGATAACAAACCCAAAGCGACCGAAGGCACTACTAAGAAGAATGCTAGGGCATTTCAGCTGACCACTCAAGAAGCAGAACTCATTCCAGATGTGATAGCGGGTACGTTCTTAGTTCACAACGTGTACGCAAAAGTATTATTTGACTCTGGTGCAAACCAAAGTTTTATAAATACTTCATTCTGTCAAGCTCTTAGTTTACCTTTAACCAATATTAGGCAGATTTTTACAGTTGAAACCGCAGACGGAAATTCAGTTAAAATAGATAAAGTTTTGCAAGAAGGAAACATAGAACTTTTAGGACATAAATTCTCTGCAAGACTATTGCCGATGAATTTAGTTGAATTTGATGTTGTATTAGGAATGGATTGGTTAGTAGCCAACCATGCTAGAATCCTTTGTGATCAAAATTCCATAGAAATTCAATCACCTACTGGAGAAGTGATTAGGATTACAGGAGATAAACCACGTAAGCCCATGAAGTTCATATCAGTAATGAAAGTTGCTAATTATAAACGAAAACAAGGAATAGTTTATATGATTTCAGTAATCATTAACACTAAGGGAAAAGATCTTAAGGAAATACCAGTAGTATCAGAATATTCTGATATATTTCCAGAAGATTTACCAGAATTACCTCCAGATAGGGAAGTAGAATTTAGGATTCATCTAATTCCAGGAACTACACCGATAGCTAAGGCACCTTATCGGTTAGCACCCACAGAAATGTTAGAATTGAAAAAGCAATTAGATGAATTACTAAGTAAAGGATTCATACAACCTAGCTCATCCCCTTGGGGAGCGCCAGTGTTGTTTGTGAAGAAAAAGGATGGTTCAATGAGAATGTGTATCGATTATAGGGAATTGAATAAGGTTACAATTAAGAATCGATATCCATTACCTAGGATTGATGATCTTTTTGATCAAACTTCAGGGGGCTAGATATTTTTCTAAAATAGATTTACGCTCTGGATATCATCAATTGAAGGTACAAGAAGAAGACATACCTAAGACTGCTTTCAGAACTAGGTATGGTCATTATGAGTTTACAGACATGCCCTTCGGATTAACGAATGCACCTGCAGCATTCATGGACATGATGAATAGGATCTGTAAACCGTACTTGGATAAATTTGTAATTGTCTTCATAGACGATATACTTATTTATTCCAAAAGTCAGGACGAACATTGTCAGCACTTGCATGCACTCTTAACTTTGTTAAGAAAAGAAAAGTTGTACGCCAAATTCTCGAAATGCGAATTTTGGCTAAAGGAAGTGCAATTCTTAGGACACATGGTAAATCATGAAGGTATTCATGTAGATCCTGCTAAGATAGAGGCAATTACCAAGTGGAAGGTTCCACAAACAGCAATGGAAATAAGAAGTTTTATAGGTTTAGCTGGGTATTATAGACGGTTTATTAAGGATTTTTCTAAGATAGCCGTACCATTAACTAAGTTAACCTGTAAAGCCACTAAGTTTGAATGGGGACCTAAACAAGAAGAAGCTTTTAGGATTTTGAAACAGAAATTAACCCATGCACCAATCTTAGCCTTACCAGAAGGAACTGAAGATTTTGAAGTATATTGTGATGCTTCAAAACTAGGATTTGGATGTGTGCTTATGCAACGCAAGAAGGTAATTGCGTACGCATCAAGGCAATTGAAAAAGCACGAAGAAAACTATACGACTCATGATTTAGAATTAGGAGCCGTAATTTTTGCCCTTAAGATTTGGAGACACTATCTTTACGGAAGTAAATTTACTGTCTACACAGACCACAAAAGTTTAAAATATATATTTGGGCAAAAAGAGTTAAACATGAGGCAAAGGAGATGGATGGAAATCTTAAGCGACTACGACTGTGATATTCAATATCATGAGGGAAAGGCAAATGTAGTTGCAGATGCCTTAAGTCGTAAGTATTATGAGAAACAACGACGGGTTCGTGCTCTCAGATTAAATCTACAAATAGATTTAATGGAACAATTGAAGAATGTTCAAACTACAGCAATCAAGGATGATGCTGAAGGAATGAAAGGAAGAATAAAGGAATTAGAACAAGGAGCAGATGGAATTTGGAGATTCCACAAAAGTAGAATTTGGGTACCTAAGCAGGGAGACTTAAGACCTAAGATTTTAGAAGAAGCTCATAAATCTAGGTACACTATGCATCCAGGAAACAATAAAATGTACCAAGATTTAAGAAAGAACTTTTGGTGGATAGGAATGAAAAAGGATATAGCCAGTTATGTTTCTAAATGTCTTACTTGTTCACAAGTTAAAGCAGAACATCAGAAACCTTCAGGACTATTACAACAGTTAGAGATGCCAGTATGGAAATGGGAACTTATAACAATGGATTTTGTTACTAAGTTACCCAAAACCAGAAAAGGTAATGATTCAATTTGGGTAATTGTGGATCGATTAACCAAATCAGCTCACTTTCTACCTATGAAAGAAACTTTTAGCATGGAAAGATTGGCTAAATTGTATGTAGATGAAGTTGTATCCTTACATGGAGTTCCACTCTCCATTGTTTCGGATAGAGATAGTCGTTTTACTTCCTATTTCTGGAAAAGTTTCCAGCAAGCTATGGGAACTCGACTAAATTTGAGCACTGCATATCATCCCCAAACAGATGGGCAAAGTGAAAGGACGATCCAAACTCTAGAAGACATGCTCCGAGCATGTGTAATAGACTTTGGTGGAAGTTGGGATGATCACTTACCATTGATTGAATTCTCATATAACAATAGTTATCACTCAAGCATTGATACTGCTCCATTTGAAGCATTATATGGGAGAAAGTGCAGAACTCCAGTTTGTTGGGCAGAAATTGGAGAAAGTCAATTATCAGGTCCTGAAATAGTACAAGAAACAACTGATAAGGTTACTCAAATCAAAGAAAGGCTGAAAACGGCTCGAGATCGTCAGAAGAGTTATGCAGACAATAGATGCAAGCCGTTAGAATTCCAAGTTGGAGACAAAGTACTATTGAAAGTTTCTCCTTGGAAAGGAGTAGTCAGATTTGGAAAGAAAGGAAAGCTAAGTCCAAGGTACGTAGGACCATTTCCAGTGATCCAACGTATAGGACCAGTAGCTTATCGTTTACGACTACCAGAAGAATTATCTGGAGTACATGATGTATTTCATGTATCCAATCTCAAGAAATGCTTATCAGATGAATCACTGGTAGTACCTCTTCGAGATATAAAAGTAAACGAAAAGTTAAAATTTGTGGAGAAACCTCTTCAGATAGAAGACAGAAAAGTAAAGTTTCTCAAGCACAAACGACTAGTTTTAGTCAAAGTCAGATGGGAGTCAAAAAGAGGAGCTGAATATACTTGGGAACTAGAATCAGAAATAAAGCGAAAATATCCACAATTATTCCAGTAAATCTCGAGGACGAGATTTTTCTTAAGGTGGGGAGAATGTAACAACTCTCATCAAAAGTCATAATTATTAAATTAATTAATCCAATAGGAAACCCTAATTGAGACACCCAAGTGATTCTGAACAAACCCTAAAATTTTCAGAATTTTCAGAATTAGGATTAGGGCCCCTAAAACTCAGGGGGGGTTAAACCCTATTGACGATTATCCAAATTGTGAGCTGTAGAAATCAAATTTTCGAAATCCACCAACTCAGCAAGCCTACCCATGCACGTAGCTACCCTATGAATATAGGTTGGCAGTCGCGTAGCGCGACGACTAAGGGGTAGGCAGTCGCGCTACGCGACGGGGTAAAATTTTCAGTATAAATAGGTTGGTTTGGGACTTGAATTCTGGTACTGAAACGACGGAAAAAGTCGAAGTATACTCTAAGTTATAGCAGGAATACTCTAAATAACACACACGGGTCACGAAATTCTGCCACAATACCGGGTATTAGCACAATCGCTGCTACGATTCATTTATCCGACGATCAATATATCCAATGAAGGTTTAAGTGCCGCCCACATTAGGGTTATACTTTATTATTCGTCATTAATTTGACGGATCATCGTTAATTCGATAGATAAAGTATTATACTTTGTCGTTCGTTGTTAATTCAACGGATCATCGTTAATTCGATGGATGAAGTATTGCATTTTGTCATTCATTGTGAGAATTTGATCTCGTGAATTATCGTAATTGCTGGATTGATTACTAACCTAGTTTTGTGTGCATTGTTAATTATATTAGGTTAACAAGGCTAAATCATAGATTAGACTCTGTCCGTATTAAATCAACAATGTGAGTCATTCTCTCTTTTTATCAAATCTATTTACAAAATCATGTTTATTTCAAAGTTATAATTACGGGGATTAAGTCTTTGTAATCACCAAGTTACAGCCGGTATGTGGGGTTTTGTATACATTACTTGATAATCGTCACCATTGGGGCAGCCAATGGGGGATATGACCATAGTCACAGATTTGGTCGAGTGACAAATACCGTGGGTAGTTGGTTTGATAATAGAAACATTGTAATCGCTCTTAATACTGTAAATTATAACAAATGTGTCATTTTAGTAAATAGAATGATTCACTCAGTATTTCCAGCTGACAAAACCTTTTTCAAACATGTTTCAGGTGATCTGTTGTAATTCAGAAAAAGTGCTGGGGAGCATTTCAAGCTTAAGATAGTGGCTCATTATAAAATAAAGAAATAAGTTTTGTAATATCACTATTTCATAGTAAAAACATAATATTGTAAATTATCAGGGTTTTATCCCGAATTGTGAAATAAAATAATCGGGGAAAATTTTAGCTTTAAACGATCCTTTTAAATAAACTTCCGCTGTTAAACTCAATTAAATAAATACCGCAGTATTTCTGTCCCGCGGCTCCTGAAACGGGTCAAACCGGGTCGGGGGCCGTGACACTGTTGTAGCAAACCTGACGGCTTTTGATGTTCTGCTTTGACTTGCGCACAGGTCAAACATTTAGCTACATAGGTAGCTACAGACTTCTTCAAGCCTATCCACCAATAATTTGCCCTTAGGTCCTGGTACATCTTATCTGCTCCAGGATGAACGAAGTATTTGGAACTATGGGCTTCCTGGAGGATAACATCTCGTAGTCCTCCATAAATTGGAACCCATATTCGTCCATTCAATCTTAATATTCCGTCCTTGCTAAGTGTTAACTGTTCCCCAGTTACCCCTAGCTTTTCGTTAGGATAGTTAGCTTCCAGCACAGCTTCCTTCTGTGCAGCTAACAACCTTTCAATCAAATTGTTCTTTATTTCCATGCGCTTGGCATTGATTCGGATGGGTTTCACCTTCTCCTTCCGACTCAAGGCATCGGCGACTACATTCGCATTGCCGGGATGGTATCTTATTTCACAATCGTAATCATTCAGAGTTTCCATCCAACGGCGTTGCCTCATGTTCAAGTCCTTTTGGTTGAACAGATGTTGAAGGCTTTTGTGATCAGAATAGATCACACATTTTATTCCATATAAGTAGTGCCTCCACAGTTTTAGTGCGAATACAACGGCACCCAATTCCAAGTCATGGGTGGTGTAATTCTTTTCATGCACCTTTAACTGGCGTGAAGCATAGGCAATGACTTTGCCTTTCTGCATAAGCACACATCCCATCCCGGTGTGTGATGCATCACAATAAACTACAAACTCCTCTATTCCATCAGGCAATGTCAGTACTGGAGCATTGCTCAACTTTTGTTTCAGAATATCGAAGGATTCCTGCTGCTTAGGACCCCAGTCAAACTTAATCTTCTTACGCGTCAGCGAAGTCAGGGGTGCAGCAATCCTTGAGAAGTTTTCAATGAATCGCCTATAGTATCCTGCCAAACCTAGGAAGCTACGTATTTCTGTAGGCGTCTTTGGCTCATGCCAATTCATGACAGCTTCAACTTTAGCGGGATCTACTTGGATACCACGCTCACTAACAACATGTCCAAGAAATTGGACTTCCCGAAGCCAGAATTCACACTTCGAGAACTTGGCATAGAGCTTTTCTTTATGAAGTAGTTCCAAAATGCAGTGAAGATGCTTCTCATGGTCAGCTTGGTTCTTCGAGTAGATGAGAATGTCGTCGATGAAAACGATGATGAATTTATCTAAGTGCGGCTTGCAAACGCGATTCATGAGATCCATGAACGCGGCCGGTGCATTAGTGAGCCCAAAAGGCATCACTAGGAACTCGTAATGACCATAACGAGTCCTAAATGCTGTTTTGTGCACGTCTTCATCTCTAACCTTCAATTGATGGTAGCCTGACCTCAAGTCAATCTTCGAGAAGAAACTTGCCCCTTGTAGTTGATCGAACAGATCGTCGATTCTGGGCAAAGGATACCTATTCTTGATAGTGACCTTATTAAGCTCGCGGTAGTCGATGCACAGACGCATCGATCCATCCTTCTTCTTGACAAATAAAACTGGTGCTCCCCAAGGAGACGAACTAGGTTTGATGAAACCTTTGGCTAGCAAATCATCTAGCTGCGTTCTCAATTCCTTCATCTCTGTTGGTGCCAACCTATAAGGCGCCCTTGCAACTGGTGCTGATCCAGGAATAATGTCAATTCTGAATTCTACTTGCCTATCTGGTGGCAAACCAGGTAGTTCTTCAGGAAATACTTCGGGGTATTCAGAAATGACGGGGATATCCCCAATCCTGGGCTTCGGCTCATCAATTATCACTTGTGCCATGTAGATGACACAACCCTTCTTCAAACACTTAGAGTCTTTGAGTATAGACATTTTCTCGGGTAGCCCATACTGGGTATCTCCCTGGATAGTAAGTGATTCACCAGACGAAGTCTTGATCATCACTTGCTTCTTATTGCAAATAATCTGGGCCTGGTTATGAGATAACCAGTCCATACCCAAAACTATGTCAAAACCGGCTAGTTTTAAAGGAAGTAGGGACAAAGGAAAAGAGTGGTTCTTAATGGATATAAAACATCCATCTAATAAGGTTGAGGCGGTTTCTAAAGTGCCATCAGCTAGTTCCACCTCATACTTCACACTTAAAGTCTTAACAGGTAATTTCAACAATTCACAAAACTTATTATCTACGAACGACTTATCAGCGCCTGAATCAAATAACACTCTCGCATAAACATCATTTACGAGAAAGGTACCTGTTATCACATTGTCGTCCTTGACGGCTTCCTTAGCATCCATCCTGAAGACCCTAGCATTGGTCTTCTTAGCCTCTTCAGGCTTCTTGGCGTATTTTGGGCAATTGGTCTTGATGTGCCCCTTTTCATTGCAACCGTAGCAGGTCGCATCCTTCATCTTTTTGCAATCCAAGGTTTTGTGTTCCTTGGACTTGCACAACCCACATGCAAAAGCTTTCGATTGTGAATTCGAATTCGATTCATACCTGCACTTCCCAAAGTGCTGCCTCTTGCAGATTTTACATCTGGGTTTTTCACCCGACTGCTGACCATCCTTCCTAAATCCTGACCCCTTCTTATGGTCATTGTTTCCCTTCTGCTTCTTGTCTGAACGTCGTGAGTTGTCATCCTCACGCTTCCTCTTTTCGGTATCAGTGTTCCTCTGCGATCTCAGCCTGACAGCATCCAAGGTAAGGGACAACGATATGTCCGCTACTGACCGAAAAGTAGTTGGTCTGGAGGCCTTCACACTTGCTTTGATCTCCGGGGCCAAACCCCCAATGAATCGAGCTATACGTTTAGGCTCCGGAGTTACCAAATATGGAACCAACCTTGACAAAGTGTTGAAACTGGTAAGGTAGGCCTGACAGTCTAGGTTTCTCATGACCAGCGACAAGAAGTCAGATTCAATTCTCTCAACCTCGTGTTGAGGGCAGAAATTTTCCTTGATTAGTGTCATGAACTGTTCCCAGGTCATATTGTATAACGGGACTTTCCCTGTAGCTTGGATCAAAGATCTCCACCAAGCTAATGCTTCTCCCTTGAAAGACTGTGACACGAATTTCACAATATCCTTATTATCACAACCACTAATATCCACAACCGTATCCATTTCGTCCATCCAAGTCATACAATCTACCGCTCCTTTTTCCCCAGTGAAATCCCTGGGTTTGCACGAAACGAAGTACTTATAGGAGCAACCCTTATTACGGGGTTCTTGATTCCGTATGACTCTTTGGGATGGAGCACTCCTCTGGTTTGATGAGTGGTGAGAATTACTGTTGTGGGCAGTGTGACTCCTGGAGGGTGTTCTTGAGTGTGGTGCAGATTGGGTCCTTGCATGGGTACCACCTGATTCATGGAGCTGTCTATCCATAGCTCCATTAACGGCATTATCTATCATTGCCTGTAATTCTGCACCCGCTACATTTACTCGGGCATTATCATGCTCTCTCCCTGGGTGACTGTTGACCTCATTTGAGTCTGCCATGTAGCTTGAACTGTTACATATCGACATCAATTTATTGGTGAGTTTATTATAGAATTGTCTTTTATGGCAAATTTATTAACCATGGTAAACATAGACCATATATGGTTAATTTATTACTCACATTTATTTAGGATTTCTAATATAATTTATCCTAATTATAAAACAATAACAGTTTTATTAGCACATAAGGCCTAGTCACAGGGACAATTTAGATCATAAGCTATGATTTCAGAGAATCAAAGCATGAAGGTTTGAACAAAGTTCATTACCTTTATCAGACAGGGTCACAGACTATTACTGTCTTTTGTCTCATATGAAAATGAGAAGGGCCCGTAGGCATTCTATTACCAATGGATGGTAAAAAGAACTGATCATATATATTAATGATTTAACCCATGATTCAGAGATCATTTAGTTGGGTTTGGAATCTTTGAAAAGATCCTTATACAATAATAACACGTGTGTTTTTATCGAATCATGTCTGCCAGGAGTGTTAAACATGTTTTCAGATGTTAACAGGGATTTGAATCTTTTTATCGAGTTTTACCATCTGGGCCAGGTCTTAAAATGACATGCAGGCTAGGTTATACTTTTAAGATCCTTAATTAAAAATAGCATAGGCAGATAGATTTTTAAAAGGAATGATTCCAATTTATTTATTTCATATCTAATTTAATTATGCATAACATAGCAAAGATGAAATTTATAAACTTACATTCCATTAAAACTAAAAGTAATACATTTTGCCCTAAACGGGACTTTTCACAGAACACTTGCCCACGTAGGAGCTATACAGATAATACATGTCCTCACAGGGACCGTTTACAAAAGTAAATGTCCACGCAGGGACTAATAGAGACAAGTCCACGTAGGGACTAAGTACAAAGGTAGATGTCCACGCAGGGACTACATACACACATAAATAAATGTCCACGTAGGGACTTGATTTAAACAAGGAAATACAATAATACATATTGGGATTTAACGATCCCGTTTCTTCTTTCCCTTCAGCAAATTTGCCAAGCCACTCATGAATCCCTCATTCTTCTTACGCTCTCTCTGGAGGTCTCACTCAACCCTGCCCAGTCATTGACGGAGATCCTCCTGCTCTGGTGGAGAAAACCGTGGCGGCTGGTACTGTGGCGGCGGCTGAGCAGGTACTTGATACCCTCGAGCTGGATGTCCTATTCCCCAAGGGGTTCCATATGGTCCCTCAGGATTTTGGGCAAGGTAGTTTGCTGCCACCAGGTATGGGTCGGCCTCGGCATAGTTATAGTTATGGTATGCTGGCGGTCCGTATGGGTTGTAAGCTGCCGGAGCAGTATAAGCAGGGATAGGGTTGCCAAAACCCGGTGATGGCGGTGCAATAGGTGCCGAATTCACCTCTGAAACTGGAACTGAAGGTCCACCCATCTGTGGGCCTTCATATATAGGCGGGTAGTGGCTGCCGCTAGAGTGTTGAGGGGTACTGAAATGAAACTCCCCTCCTCGTGCTGACATCCGTGCGCCAGTCCTCCTACGTCTTGGTGGTTCTGGAGGCTCTAGATGAACTGGCGGCGGTGGAGGCAGTGGCGTGACTGCCTCGAAATGTGGATCCCCAGAGGGATCTTGCTGCTGCTGTTGCGGCTGCTGGTGAGGCGATGAGTGGTAAGATGGTGTATAGTACCACTCACATCGTTCGAACCGTGCCAGGTGACTATCCGGACCTTGGTATGGTGTTCCGTGAAAAGACGAACCATCTGAGATCACAAAAGGATGGTTCAGGGATCCGGTTGAAGCCTCGACGGGATCTGTGCCCTCGTCCATATCTTGATCACCAGAAAAGTGATCCTCCGGTCCTAGTAGGTTAAAGCCCACTTGTTCTGGTAGGTACTCTGCTGGGTTAAACTGGCCCTGAAAGACAGGAGTAGGGTCGCGGAAGGAATCTTGCGATGCGGATCGCTGTAACGGTATGTATGAAGGTTGCGGGTTGTTGGGCTCATTCTACGACTGAGGCCCAAAGGAGTGATAATATGGAGGCGTAGAGCTATGTGACGTGGATTGTCTGGCAGGCTCCTCATAGATCCTCCAAGGTTCTCGCGGATCTATACTCCTTGTAGAAGAAGGAGTTCGCCGGCCTGAAGGCCCGACCTCGTGGTCATTAGGGGCGCTGATCGGCGCCTTTCTTCGATCTCCTCGCCTGAATCTTGGCGGCATTGCTAAACCTGTTAATATAACAAAGGTAACGACAAGGAAAAATAAAGGACAAAATTTAAATTAAAATAAAAACATTTTGGATTATTCCTAAGTTCTTTGTCTAGACTCGAAGATTTAGGAATGTGCAATTGTGTAACTGAGATTAAACACAAAAGGCTAGTGTTTAATTCACTCAGTGTTGGCTCTGATACCAACCTGTCACACCCCGAATTTCCACGTGTTACCGATGGGCCCGGTAGGGGAGTATCGTGACGTGGTTGGCAACATAATAGTCAAACAACACAATATTTAAATGCACAGCGGAAGCAAAGTATAGATTCATTTCAACCAAACGATATTGTAATATTAAGTATCACAAGTAGTTGAATATAAATCCACAGGTAGATCAAAATAAAAAGGAAACAGTGTTCAACAGTCTATGACATCCAAGCTTGCGAGACTTATTGTGGATGCTAGGAGAAAAGCCAGCCTATTACGCGTAGTACCTGCACTTAACCTTTTTAAGAAAAATACGTCAGTTTACACTGGTAAATACAATCAACCGACTCATTTTGAAAAGAGTTTAAGAAAATGTATTTAAGGCACAAGGCACAAATAATATTTTATAACTTGGGATGCTTATTTAAATATATATAAACTTGTAAAGGATTTACATGTTCCTTATGCGTTCAGTAGCCCGGATCGATCCGGGTTAAAGATCAATAGACACACCACTTTATTTAAATGAGACACTGACAGGTGTACGCCTACACCTGAGTGCTAAGGTCGTGGCCATTTCGTAAAATGATGCCAGGGATATCCGGGACACGGTCATTAACCCCCAAAGGCTTTAAGCAAACAAAACAATTTAAACGAAACATCTCAATACTTTAACCATCATACAATTAAAGATTCAATGTCCGACCAAGCGGTATTTTATATACCGTACCCCAAGCCCGTATAGGGAAATAAGTTAAAAGTATTTACCTGAGCAAGTATAGATCAAAATCAGCGAGTGCAAGTATCTTTTACCGGTTCTCCTAATCTAGAATGAAGGTTTAATGATAACCTATTAGAATCCTAACGGTCTTTAGTTAAGCTTAAGCTTAGACCGGTTAGTTTTAAAGATACGGTTCGTACGCACGATTAAGCGAAGACCGGATAGAATGTGTTTTAGACCCGACAAGTTTGAAGACTTGCTTAATATGGGTATATTATACACATTCTTGATTTTGAGATAAAACCGATAAGGTTTGACCCGTTTCGGCTAATTTATGTAAACTAGTTACATAAACCGAACCGAACGCGTATGAAGCGTAACTGGTAACCATAAGAGTCCTAAACAGGTTTCCTAAGTTAACATGCCTTAAATATGTTGTGATATCAGTAGGATACCTTCCGTTATGCCCAAAACGAGTTTAATCTCATATTAAGCCCCGTAGGGGTATTTTGGTCATTTTAAAGATTATAAAAGGAATTAATTAAGTTTCTGTGAACAGGGTCTGAATACATCAGTAAAATAGTTTATTTTAACAGGTTATAACATTTGGTTATAAGTCTTATATGTCAAAATAGTTTTAAACCCAAACTATGCGTATAATACGCGTATAAAGCCGTTTTAAGCGACGTACGGGTTAAAATAGGATTCTGAGTTTCTTGATCAGTTAAACAGGTTCAAAACATTCCATTTAATATTTAAAATCAGTAGCAATTGGATTGGCATCAAAAGGATTTGTAAAACTCATTTTATGGCCAAAAAGGGTATATTCGGTATTTACCGAATCAAGGCACTAATCCTAGCTTATGATCAGTGTAAAAATAATTAAAAATCTTCAAAAATCCCAAAATATTATATTACATCAGTGGGTAAAAGGTTTGGTGCCAAAAATTGGGTTTAGATAGGCTTTACGCTAATGACGCCGTTTAATTACTAAGAAGCGTTCTAATTACGTCATTTAGCATAACTCCTAATTTAGACCTCCAACTGATGTGAAAATTTACAGACATGTTTAATAATCAGTAACTAAGAGTATTGCACTTTCACATTTCCAAAATTCTTGTTTTATGGTCATAAGGGCATTACGGTCAATATTTAGGCGATTAACGGAAACGTCGGACAATTAAGGATTTATGTGGTATAAACGCAGAGGGTTATACACACATGTAACTAGGTCCTAATGGAACTTTAAGGCATGTCTAAACCTATCAAAACCGGGTCAGAACTGAAGTCAAAGCAAAAGTCAAACTTTTGCATCTTTCGGTTCCGAATCGGTTCAAAACAGAAAGTTGTCGAATCAAACAAGCGTAGACAAGTTTTTATACTTATTATCAGGTTATAAGAATGATAAAATAGGTGATATGCCTTTTACATCGTTAATCATGCGTTAAATCGAAAATAACAATTCTGTTGACTTTTTCTAATTACCATTGACTCGACAATCGACCTAGTTAGGATTGGAATCAGTGGGTGCCCTTTTAAGGGTTTAAAGCCCACATGATTACCAACTTATAACAACTTTCGATTCGACAAAACCCTGGACCGTTTGTGTTTTATCGTTAAGTCAAACCGTAGTTACGACGGTTTGATTTCTAGGCTAAAACTAAGCATAACTTGATTAAGAAGGGTTAAACATACTTACACAAGTCTTATGAACGATTTGGAAAGCTTGGAAGATGGTCTTGAGTTCCAGAAATGCTCAGAGATGAAGTATGGAATGAATGTTCAAAGTTGTCAACATTAGGAGCTTTATAAATTGATCCAAACTCCTTTGATTGTTGACAAATGAGTTTACAATTGATCAAGGATGAATACATGTGTCATCTACAGGCTATATACCAGTATAGCAAGCCCATAGAATCAAAAACTTGCAATTATAGTCGGTTAGAAGGCTGGAACAGCCACCTGTGAGTTTTTTATGCATCTGGCAGGCTCAGGCGGCCCGCTTGGGATCTTGATATATCGTAGGCGGGCCGCATGGCCCTTCTGATCAGGTTAAACATGTTTTCTTGTATTGCACTTTGGTCCTTGGTCCCCCGAAAGGTCGTTTTCACTACAATTCTTACATTATGAGGCTTCAATATTGACATATGGGGGCTTTAGGGCTTATACCATCTTTGTTAAGTCCTCGGGTAACTTTGTGATCACCCGAAAAGCCCTAAATTTCAATGTTGACGATTTTAACCCTCACACACGGATTTTATCATAACTTTCTCATACGGTAACGAAACTTGGTGAAATTTTTATGGTACATTGTAGTGAGCATATTTAATCATTACAAGGCTTCGGGTTTGCTAAAAGGTCACTCAGAGGTTGACGGGTGGTCCGTTGGACAACCCTTAAATGGTTTAAAAAGATTAGAATTCCATGCTTTACTTGGTTATTTGCTTGAACTTAGTAACTACGAGTGTTCGTGTGTTTTGCAGGTTAATTGCTTAATTCGGTTAAATTGGAATGCGTAAGCTATGGTGACTGGGCTAGACTTTTTGGAGCACATGGGCTTGATTATTTTGTGGGTGTCTCTTGGGCTTTGTGAGATGATCCATCAACATGAAGCAGCCATTATCACGTGGACCTGTGTTTATAAATATCATCAAAAGTCATGTGGACTTGTGAGGTTTTGTCATACAAAATCACATCATCACTTTTAAGGGTTTTGGTCTTTGGGAGCCGCACACATCATCTCAACATATTCATATCAAAGTTTCATAAAACATTCACGTGACTTGGTCAGTTGGTTGGCAGCCGTATTTCAAAGAACATAATCATCATCCAACAGCAAACATCATATGCAATTATATCAAGGCATCACGTGCAATAGCAGTCAACAATCATCATATAAATAGAAGAAGTGGGCCAATTCATCATTAAATTGGGCGGCACATGTGAAACAAAAGGTTGCAACATAGGAAGTCACATGGGTAGCAGACATCAAAGGAGGAAGAGGTTATGTGGTTTTTAATTCATAATCATCACATCATCATACATCACGTGGCTTGAGGGGACTTTTGTGGAGACTGACATTACGTGATTTGGGTTTGGAATAGTCAACAACCAATTTGATACATGGCACATGCAAAGTAAGATAGATTCACATCAGCTGAAGTAGGCAGACATCATCACGTGAACAAAGTGTAAAAGTCAGGTTGATACCGTAATTTACGGTTTCACCGTAAATTACGGTGGACTTGGATTTCAAATGAAGCTCACCGTAAATCAGGAAGTTTGCACCGTAACACTTTTATGTTCACCGTAATTTACGGTGGAGCCGTAAATTACGGTGGTTCCAGCGATCAAATCCGTAACTGCTCATTAAAATCAGTTTTATTTGTGTCTTTTCAATATCACTCATCATTGGACGGTTTTGGAACATCTTGGGGGCGATTTTTGGCTGCTAGCTTGGGGTGTGAACATTTCTTATCATTCGGTTTGTATTTTCGATTCGTATGAACAATAGTTTGATTATGATGATGATTCACCGAGCCATGTCCGGCTAAACTCTTCGGTGATCATCCTAGGTGAATGTTTCTGAAACTTTTGTGTGTTTAATTTCTGCATTTCTAGAATGATATCTTGCGTTGCTTGAATGTCATGGTGTATGTTTGATTGTTTGTAGTGTGTTAATCAATATTGCAATTTCTAGTCTTAATCGTACGTTCTTGGTGCCGTTGGCAACCGAGATATCACGGGAAGGGTTAGGGTTGGTTATTGGTTAATAGGTCATCGGGAAACAACCTCGCGTTATCTAATCCGAGTACTTTGTTCCCTTTTATCACTTCAATCACATATACACGAGTTATGTCTATATAACTCTTTCTAGTGAAATTGCACACAACTGTTTAAAGAAACTGAAACCTAGGGTGATCATTGTTCTCTCCTAATTGTTTACAACCAACTTTGATTTGAATTAGTTCTTAATTTAGTTTTCTAAAACAACAATCCACAATCTTGAATTTTAATTTTCTGCAATTTAGTTTAATATTAGTTTAAATACAAAGCTATACAATCGACACATTTTCCACATACTCCCTGAGTTCGATACCCTTTTACCACTAACTACAGTTGTTTGGGGATTAAATTTGCGTGACCCACGACAATCACGTCAGAGGTATATCTTTAACATGTTGACACATTTAACCCCCTGTAGTTTGTAATCTCTCACTTTCTTTCACAATTCGCTTCGTATGATCCATGATCCATTCGTTTAAGGTTATAAACATCATGTAGGGTTATTGTAAAGTATATTTATTCATTGTTGACACTTTGAACCCTTATATTTACACAGTTTCATTGTTTGTCAACTTTAGTCCTTCAAGAACATTCTTTCACACGTTCAAACCTGTGACACGTGTCAACACATCATAGGACGTAAATTTTCGAGGTGTTACATTCAATATCATGAAGGAAAGGCAAATGTAGTTGTAGATGCCTTAAGTCGTAAATATCATGAAAAGCAAAAGCGAGTTCGTGCTCTCAGATTAAATCTACAGATAAATTTAATGGAACAAATAAAGAGTGTTCAGGAAACAGCAATCAAGGATGATGCTAAAGGAATGAAGGGACAAATAAAAGAATTAGAACAAGGAGCAGATGGAATTT
Organism: Helianthus tuberosus; assembly: GCA_030545235.1. Classification (NCBI taxonomy): domain Eukaryota; kingdom Viridiplantae; phylum Streptophyta; class Magnoliopsida; order Asterales; family Asteraceae; genus Helianthus; species Helianthus tuberosus. The sequence goes on along the minus strand of CM060415.1, from coordinate 18,215,894 downwards.
GGAGATTCCACAAAAGCAGAATTTGGGTACCTAAGCAAGGAGAATTAAGAAATAAGATTTTAGAAGAAGCTCATAAATCTAGGTATACCATGCACCCTGGAAACAATAAGATGTACCAAGATTTAAGAAAGATTTTTTGGTGGATAGGCATGAAAAAGGATATAGCCGATATGTTTCTAAGTGTCTTACTTATTCACAAGTAAAAGCTGAACACCAGAAACCTTCAAGTCTACTACAACAATTAGAAATGCCTGTATGGAAATGGGAACTCATAACAATGGATTTTGTTACTAAGTTACCCAAAACCAGAAAAGGTAATGATGCGATTTGGGTAATTGTGGATCGATTAACCAAATCTGCTCACTTTCTACCTATGAAAGAAACCTTTAGCATGGAAAGATTGGCAAAGTTATATGTAGATGAAGTTGTATCCTTACATGGAGTTCCAATCTCCAATGTTTCGGATAGGGATAGTCGTTTTACTTCTCATTTCTGGACAAGCTTCCAGCAAGCAATGGGAACTCGACTAAATTTAAGTACTGCATACCATCCACAAACATATGGGCAAAGTGAAAGGACGATCCAAACTCTAGAAGACATGCTCCGAGCATGTGTGATAGATTTTGGTGGAAATTGGGACGATCATTTACCTTTAATTGAATTCTCCTGTAACAATAGTTATCATTCAAGTATTGAAACTGCCCCATTCGAAGCACTGTATGGAAGAAAGTGCAGAACTCCAGTTTGTTGGGCAGAAATAAGTCAATTGTCAGGTCCTGAAATAGTGCAAGAAACAACCAACAAGATTACTCAGATCAAGGAAAGACTGAAGACAGCTCGAGATCGCCAAAAGAGTTATGCAGACAATAGACGCAAGCCACTCGAGTTTCAAGTTGGAGACAAAGTATTAATAAAGGTTTCACCGTGGAAAGGAGTAGTCCGATTTGGTAAGAAAGGAAAGCTAAGTCCCAGATACGTAGGACCATTTCCAGTAATCCAACGTATAAGACCAGTTGCTTATCGTTTACAACTACCAGAAGAATTAGCTGGCGTACATGACGTATTTCATGTATCCAACCTCAAGAAAATGTCTATCAGACGAATCTTTGGTAGTACCTCTTCAAGATATAGATGTCACACCCCAACCGATGGCGGAATCATCGGGGCGCGGCACTAGGCGAATCAGATTGCTCAAGAGAATCCATAACAACTATATTGCGATAACATTTAATACATTCGTTATCCCATACTAACAAATAATACAATCACATAAGTTATCACAGATTTCTTGTCCTCTCGAACAATACAAATCCGACAACCTAGATTTTAGTTGAGTTTCTAGACTCCCTAGCTTGATTTGGTATAGTCTGCGATCTAACCTGCAACATACGTTAAAATATTTGTCAATACAAAAGTATTGGCGAGTATACAGGTTTGATAAGTATAGCATAATAGATTAAAAGTGCTGCGAATTTCCACATGCATAAACGTAATACACGACATATATACTCACAAAACTGATACTACCAACTAAGTCCTCGATGCTCGAATGTACGATGGCATAACTAGACCCCGTCGGGCGCAATAGTACTATACTAGTCTTGGTGGGACGTCGCGAGTATAAGTCCTAGCACATATGCAACTAGCATCACGTATATCTATGCATAACAGTTATTCGCAAGTGATAGCTCGATTGATTGAATATTTCGTTTGTTAAGCTTGATTTGTTAGAAACGTATGTTACACCCAAAATTCGATTAAAAAGGGGTCAAGTATACTCACAGTGCGTATTTAGCGGGATTACAACTTGTTTGAGTCGGTTGCGAGTATGTCTGTACTGATCCTTGAAGAATAGAGTAAACGATATACGGTTAAGCAAGATTGCCTTGAAAAGTTACTCGTTAGGTCAATTGGTCCTCATCCGTACGGATTGACTTGTTGTCCGTCCGGATGACAAGTCATCCGTGCGGATGATATGTCATACGTGCGGACAGTGGTCCGTGCGGATGAGCGATGCGTGCGGCTGACAGTGTTGTGCGTGCGGATGAGTGTGCGCGCGGTTGACTTGTACGTGCGGTTGACATGTGCGTGCGGGTGACATATCATCCGTGCGGGTGACATGTGCGTGCGGGTGACATGTCATCCGTGCGGACTGACATGTTGTCCGTGCGGACTGACATGTTGTCCGTGCGGACTGACATGTTGGCCGTGCGGACTGACATGTCTGTGTCGCACTCTGAGCACTGTTTCGAGTGTTTAACGGAAGGAATACGTTCGTTTTTTACTAGGGTAGTGTGATTTCGCACTAACACTTGAAGTTTCGTCAATTCCGACTCGTTCTAACAGCCGGGAATCACCCCGTTCCATCAGATCCGGCCGTTCATGATGGTTCTTCATGGTTAACTCGAAATCGCACAGATTTAGGTGAGATTTGTTACCAAAACATGTGAAAATCACCCGGATCTGAGTCGTTTATAGTGAAATGAGATCCCAACTTGAAGTTCATAAGAACTCTTGGTGACATCACCTCAAAACGCCTCAAATCCGCAGATTTCACGGTTAGAATTTGAGTTTTGAAAGATAGAATGATGTAGAATCGAGTGTAGATTGTAGAAGTACAAGTTTTAGGTTGAAGTCTTACCGGAATCGTGAGGAAATCGAGAGAAAAGGGTCTTGGTGCACGTTTGGTTGAATAGGAGCTGTCACATCACTTGAATAGTGGTGTGGCAGGCTATTTATAGGCGAAAGAGGAGAAGAAGGGGGCTTTGGCCCGGGTAGCCCATCCGTGCGGATGGCCATCCGTGCGCATGTCCATCCGTCCGGATGGTCCATCCGTCCGGATAGCTATCCTGACGCGTGGACTTCTCCGTTTTTGATCGTTTTGACGGATTTCGAAGTACGTACTTTCCAATATTAATTTATATTGTTATTATATATACATATATATATATATCACTAGGGGTCGTATTTACGTATCCATAATCCAAAGTTTCGATAATTAACGATCGGTTTCGGTTCGAGTATGCGACGTTTCATGGCCATCAATGAGGGTAGTATAGGTCCTTTCTTGATGTCATCGTGAACGTTATTTCGCGTAGTGCCACAAAGACTGACAGGGTACCGTTTACTCGTATTGTCATCATCGTCATGACGACTGGAGCTACAGCACTCACCCGAGGGTCCTTGTTAGCGTTAATTGTTTACGTTTGACACATCACGGCCACTGAAGAGGGTAGAATAGGTCCTCACTCAATGCCTCCGTGAGTGTTAGTGTGATAATAGTGTAGTATAGTGATATTATACTTCGAAAATATGCGATTATCCTTCGAATAGCGATATATACGATATGGTTACATTATGATCCGAATCTCTGGTGCTAGGCGTAACGAGTATAACGAGTAGTAACAACGCACAAAAGTGCGGGTTGTTACAGTCTCCCCTACTTTAGGAAATTTCGTCCCGAAATTAATCCAATAGGTAGACTTCTAAGAGTTGATCTTGTATAAGTAGCGATACAGCGAGTGGTTTGACCATAGGTTGACAGCGGGAACGTTTGAACAAGAGAGATCGACTGTGATTAGCGAGAGGGCGACGTAAAGACGAAAGTATTAATCCCACGAGTTGGCATCCCAAAGTACCTTGTCTTGTGTAGAATTCGCTAGTTCGATGCAATTGTAATTCGAAAGGCTTCTCATAACGGAGAGTTAACTGAGTCGATCGTTAATCAACGTTACAAGAGGCGTTCTTTTTAGATATTAAGGGAGATTTAGGAAGAAAGTCTTTGAAAATTTTCCTTTTAACGTGCAGTCAACGGAGTCGATGTTAACCGAGGTTGCAAGGAAGTTTGAGTTTTAAAACATTTTAAGGAACTCGAAGTTGAAAACAAGGGTTACGAAAACTCTCCTATGATATGGGCTCCAACATCTCAAGAAAATCTTGTTTTTGATCTTTGAAAGAGGTTTTAAGGAAAATTGAACTCATGAAGCTCCCTTTGAATATGGGGTTAAGCTGATTCAATGTTACCTCCACATTGTGAGGAATTTCACTTGTCCCATGGTTTTAATAAAAGTTTTATAAAAATCAGTTTTAACCTTTTGAAAAGAATAATTTGGCATCAAGCCCCACTTGGCACCTTCCCACGGAAGTTCGTTAATATGTTTAAAACACTTATATATAGGAATTAACAGCGGTGTATCCACCATGTTTTGCCCATATTACTTCCGTTTCGTGAGGCAGTGTCAGGTGTGCCGATATGACTCGGATAGAATTGCGTTTACTCGGCCCAATCGATAGAAAGTCGGACCGAGCATAGGATAGGATCGAATAGATTAATCCAGCGAGTTGATAAGGGAGAAGCGAATAGCGCGTTTTCGATTAGATTCCACATTACACCCACATGGCACGTTTCCATGGGGGTTTACTAACATGGCGAAACACCGTGCTTAACCAGGTTAGCTTTGCCTCGTGAAGCGGTGTCATGTGTACTTAATACCACACGAGCGATAGGCGGTAGATTATACACGATAGACGATCAGCGATTAGGTGATTAAACGAATAAATATGAAACACTTGTGATGACGGTGATGATGAACGAATTACGATAATCGGTAGTTGTTGCGTTGCAAGCGATGGAGGTATGGGATTTGATTTACGCGGCTCGGTTCGATTGATTAACACCACAGAGTTGGACTAGCATTAGACCCCACATGGCCTTTTTCCACGAAAGGTCGCTGATATGGCTAAAACACCCTGCTTTAACCATATGAGCTTCCTCTCGTGAAGCGAGGTCATGTGCTAACTTAACACGAATATTACGGATAACGATATAGCGATAGATTGATACACAGCAGACGATATAGATTTACGTAATAAGCGATAGAGATTTCGAGGTTCACATAATAAATGATTGCGATTTGTCGAGTTTTGTTTCGAGTAAGCTCAACGTTACGTTGCGACGCATCACGGTGATTGAGGAGGGTAGAATAGGTCCTCACTTAACAATACCGTGAGCGTTCGTGTGTTTGATGAGATTGCTTGCTATAGACTTACGACCAGTCTTGCGTTGATGCAATTGTCCTGCGAGGTAGACTCCCCAGAGTCCATCGATGAGGCGATTGCATTATGTTTGCAGACTTACGACAAGTCTTGCGATGATGCAATTTCGGTTGTTACGCCTTGCGATTGAGTGTAGTGTGTTGAAAATAATCACAATAGTATATAGGTCTAATAACGTTCAACTCCACGTGGCACTTTCTTCACGGAACTTCGGTAGCATGATAAGGCACACCTTGCCCGACCCCTACTACTTTCATCCCGTGTTTTGGTGTCACCTTTTGTCAAAACGTTATGGCACCTTTAGAATTCACTACGATCACCGTGCACTGACCCAAGTAATCCCGTGTGCACCCGCGATTAGTCGTTCCTTGCACGTTTATCGTACCTCGTTCTAAAAGTGTAGTGAGGGTAAAACGCATTATTTCGTGATATAGTATATAGTATGTGTGTGAATCTAATCTAAGTGCGACGATTAGAGAGTGAAAGAGAATACGAGGGCAACATTGAGTAATAGAGTAGGTTCAAAGCTTAGAAATAAACGTCGAAAATTGTATCATTACAACTTTATCCTACGCTTGCTAGGTACTTGATGCTGAAGACTTTTGCTGGAGCTGTTGTTGTTGTACTCAAGTTCACGGTTCGATGCGGCAGTTGCGGGTGAAGTGACCGTAACGGTTGCAGTTATTGCAATAGCGACAGTCAGCCCCAACTGGATGATGGTAGGTGCACGAGTAACACTGAGGATGAGCTCCAGTGTAGGCTCGTTTTGGAAACATCGGAACTGCTCGAAGAGGTTCCGGTTGCAGCAGTTTGGTTGTTGATGAGCTCGGGCTTGAGGTCTTTCGTTTGCGGCCGGGTTCGTCGGTGTTTTGCGAAGAGATGTCGTCATTGGAAGATTCGTCTGAAGACTCGATTGCGGAGTCTTTGACTGATTTGTCGGAAGATCCGTCGGCAGATTTATCAGAAGAATCGGCGGCAGATTCGTCCGAGGAATCGTTAGCAGATCCGTCAGAAGAATCGTTAGCTGATTCATTAGAAGAATTGCCAGTAGATTTGTCAGAAGATTCGTCAGTAGATTCATCAGAAGATTCGTCAACATGTTCGCCTGAAGGATTACTGGCGATTGCTTGATGAGCTTGCTTGACAGGATTCTTTGAGAATAATCCTTCCATGAGTCGTTTGTTGTTGATTTCTGCGGCTAAGCGGTAGGTTTCTTCGATGGTAGCAGGCCTTGCAGCTTCGACAAAATCACCCACACACTCAGGCAAGCCACGAATGTACTTCGCGATGGCCTTCCCCGGAGTGTTGACTTGACTTGGGCAGATTATGCTAAGCTGTTTGAACCTTGCGGTGTAGCCAGCATTGTCACCTTCGGTTTGCTTGATTTCCCAAAATTCGTTTTCCAGCTTCTGAATCTCGTGAGGAGGACAATACTCTTTCTCCATGAGCTCTTTCAGCTCATTCCAAGAGAGAGCGTAAGCTGCGGAGATCCCACGTTTGTTACGTTCGGCGGTCCACCAGTCGAGTGCTCGCGATTGAAATACTCCGGTGGCGCAAGTAGTACGGAGACTATCGGGACACCTGCTTTGACGAAGGGTAACTTCGATAGAATCGATCCACTGGAGTAGTTGAGTCGCACCTCCTTCACCTGTGAACTCCATCGGGTCACAGGCTTTGAAGTGCTTGTAGAGAAAAGCAGATTGAGGCTCTCCTGTCTTAACGTCTTCCGAAGCTCGAGAGTGGCTGAGAGGGTGCACTCGAGCGGCAATTTGAGAACTAAGCTTACTCACTTCCTTAATCACAAGTGAAGCAATTCTCTTCTCGGCGCTTCGTTTGGCTTTCCTCCTAGCTACTCGTCTCGAGGTAGAGTTGTTGGAAGGCATCTAGACAGAAAGATACTTGGAGTGAGATTCGATCATAATGATTTTTTTTGAGTTTTGCGTTGCGATTGAGCGCGTTCAAAACTTGGTGCGATAGTATAGTAGTAATACGAATCACATAGGAGCCACATAGGAGACACGAATTTCCTAAGTTCTCACACAATGACTTGTTTGTTTATACGTATATATATATATTTATATAGATGTAATTTGTAATCATGCACATACAGGTCGATTTAGAATAAGCGAGGTCGCGTCGAAGTGAGAAAACGATAGCGAATGTGATAGATTATGCATTAGTTTTGTTGCGAACATTCGGGTTTCGTTTTAGATTGCGATGGCTGTGCGAATCGTGTGTTTATAAAGTAGGGAGTGAAAAATCGTTATATCGAGAAATCGATAAAGCGTAAGGTTTCAAAATGTAAATAAGTTCCAATCATTGTAAAATTGGCGGGTCGTACGATAGAGTGCCTTGGGTGTTTTAGGCGTCGACTACCCAAGGTAACCCAACTATATCTAACAAGTTCGAGCGTGCGCGTTGACCTAGAGGACTTCATGCTTCCACTGGGATGCAGCTCATGGCATTCGTCTTCCTAGTCATCGCGTGGCTCGAGTTATTGTGATGGTCGAGTCCTTGGTGGGAGCTTTTGAAAACCAGTTTATAGAGAATGAGACGACTTATTAAGGTACGGGTTTCACCCCTGGCTTAACAGTTTCGTTCCTAATTGTGGCTATGCTCCTCGAATAAATTCGTGAGTTCCACTAGATTTAGAAATGGAGACTTTTGTCGAGATGTGGATGTCACTCCTAACTCGATGAAAAGTTCTCGTGCTAGAAAAATGCGCTGAGTGAGCAATCCTATCGAGAGTTCTTGGTTTTCACACCTGATCTCGACTGAATCGCTCGGTTTTGTTATGCGAGTATTTCGAAAACGTGTATATTGTGTCGGCCTTAGGAAAGGCTAAGTAGTATTTCAGCCTTAGGAAAGGCTTCTTCGTGTGAAGTTGTAGTACGCGGGGTTCACACAAAGTTGTATCTTTTAGCAATTTCGATCGAGAGTATCAAGTAAGCCCAATACAAACCCCACCGGGTTTGTATGAGTCGGCCTGTTGGTACTTAGACTATAGACTAGGTCAATTTCTAAGACGTCGACCCGGACTAGGTCGAGTCTGACCTAATTCCCTATAGTTATGGCTCTGATACCAATCTGTCACACCCCAACCGATGGCGGAATCATCGGGGCGCGGCACTAGGCGAATCAGATTGCTCAAGAGAATCCATAACAACTATATTGCGATAACATTTAATACATTCGTTATCCCATACTAACAAATAATACAATCACATAAGTTATCACAGATTTCTTGTCCTCTCGAACAATACAAATCCGACAACCTAGATTTTAGTTGAGTTTCTAGACTCCCTAGCTTGATTTGGTATAGTCTGCGATCTAACCTGCAACATACGTTAAAATATTTGTCAATACAAAAGTATTGGCGAGTATACAGGTTTGATAAGTATAGCATAATAGATTAAAAGTGCTGCGAATTTCCACATGCATAAACGTAATACACGACATATATACTCACAAAACTGATACTACCAACTAAGTCCTCGATGCTCGAATGTACGATGGCATAACTAGACCCCGTCGGGCGCAATAGTACTATACTAGTCTTGGTGGGACGTCGCGAGTATAAGTCCTAGCACATATGCAACTAGCATCACGTATATCTATGCATAACAGTTATTCGCAAGTGATAGCTCGATTGATTGAATATTTCGTTTGTTAAGCTTGATTTGTTAGAAACGTATGTTACACCCAAAATTCGATTAAAAAGGGGTCAAGTATACTCACAGTGCGTATTTAGCGGGATTACAACTTGTTTGAGTCGGTTGCGAGTATGTCTGTACTGATCCTTGAAGAATAGAGTAAACGATATACGGTTAAGCAAGATTGCCTTGAAAAGTTACTCGTTAGGTCAATTGGTCCTCATCCGTACGGATTGACTTGTTGTCCGTCCGGATGACAAGTCGTCCGTGCGGATGATATGTCATACGTGCGGACAGTGGTCCGTGCGGATGAGCGATGCGTGCGGCTGACAGTGTTGTGCGCGCGGATGAGTGTGCGCGCGGTTGACTTGTACGTGCGGTTGACATGTGCGTACGGGTGACATGTGCGTGCGGGTGACATGTCATCCGTGCGGACTGACATGTTGTCCGTGCGGACTGACATGTTGGCCGTGCGGACTGACATGTCTGTGTCGCACTCTGAGCACTGTTTCGAGTGTTTAACGGAAGGAATACGTTCGTTTTTTACTAGGGTAGTGTGATTTCGCACTAACACTTGAAGTTCCGTCAATTCCGACTCGTTCTAATAGCCGGGAATCACCCCGTTCCATCAGATCCGGCCGTTCATGATGGTTCTTCATGGTTAACTCGAAATCGCACAGATTTAGGTGAGATTTGTTACCAAAACATGTGAAAATCACCCGGATCTGAGTCGTTTATAGTGAAATGAGATCCCAACTTGAAGTTCATAAGAACTCTTGGTGACATCACCTCAAAACGCCTCAAATCCGCAGATTTCATGGTTAGAATTTGAGTTTTGAAAGATATAATGATGTAGAATCGAGTGTAGATTGTAGAAGTACAAGTTTTAGGTTGAAGTCTTACCGGAATCGCGAGGAAATCGAGAGAAAAGGGTCTTGGTGCGCGTTTGGTTGAATAGGAGCTGTCACATCACTTGAATAGTGGTGTGGCAGGCTATTTATAGGCGAAAGAGGAGAAGAAGGGGGCTTTGGCCCGGGTAGCCCATCCGTGCGGATGGCCCATCCGTGCGGATGGCCCATGCGTGCGGATGGCCATCCGTGCGCATGTCCATCCGTCCAGATAGCTATCCTGACGCGTGGACTTCTCCGTTTTTTATCGTTTTGACGGATTTCGAAGTACGTACTTTCCAATATTAATTTATATTATTATTATATTGTTATTATATATACATATATATATATATATATATCACTAGGGGTCGTATTTACGTATCCATAATCCAAAGTTTCGATAATTAACGATCGGTTTCGGTTCGAGTATGCGACGTTTCATGGCCATCAATGAGGGTAGTATAGGTCCTTTCTTGATGTCATCGTGAACGTTATTTCGCGTAGTGCCACAAAGACTGACGGGGTACCGTTTACTCGTATTGTCATCATCGTCATGACGACTGGAGCTACAGCACTCACCCGAGGGTCCTTGTTAGCGTTAATTGTTTACGTTTGACACATCACGGCCACTGAAGAGGGTAGAATAGGTCCTCACTCAATGCCTCCGTGAGTGTTAGTGTGATAATAGTGTAGTATAGTGATATTATACTTCGAAAATATGCGATTATCCTTCGAATAGCGATATATACGATATGGTTACATTATGATCCGAATCTCTGGTGCTAGGCGTAACGAGTATAACGAGTAGTAACAACGCACAAAAGTGCGGGTTGTTACAATAGAGGTAAACGAAAAATTAAAATTTGTAGAGAAACCTCTTCAGATAGAAGACAGAAAAGTGAAGTTTCTCAAGCACAAACGATTAGTGCTAGTTAAAGTAAAGTGGGATTCAAAGAGAGGACCCGAATACACTTGGGAACTGGAATCAGAAATGAAGTGAAAGTATCCTCAATTATTCCAGTAAATCTTGAGGACGAGATTTTTATTAAGGTGGGGAAAATGTAACAACTCCTATCAAAAAGTCTTAATTATTATTTTAATTGTCCAATAGGAAACCCTAATTGAGACACCCAAGTGAATCTACACAAACCCTAAAATTTTCAGAACAATCAGAATCAGGATCAGGGCCCCTAAAACTCAGGGGGTAAAACCCTAGTTACGATTATCTACATAAAACGCTGTCAAAATTGAAATTTATGAATCTGTCAACTCAGCAAGCCTACAAACACACGTAGCTACCCTATGACTCTTCATGTCCCTTACGGGCCGTAAGGGATGAGGCTTACGGTCCGTAAGCCGGGGTCAAAATTGTATATAAATAGTGGACATTGGGACTTGATTTCGGGCACTGAAACGACGTAAAAACTCGTAATACACACTGAGTTACGTTCTGTTTACTATCAAAACACACACGGATCACTAATCACTGCCGCAAAACAGGGTAATAACTCGATCGCTGCTACGATTCAATGTCCGATCGATTGAAACTATCCGACCGGATGTTTAAGCGCTATCCTTTGTCATTAGTCGTGATTCCGACAGGATGTTTGAGTACCACCCGAACTCGGGGAATACTCTGTCATTCGTTGTGAATCCGATGGATGTTTAAGTGTTGCACTTTGTCATTCGTTGTGAGGGTTTTAATCTCGTGAGTTATCGTAAATGTTGTATTAGTTATTTACCGAGTCCGTGTGCACTAGGTTACAAGGCTAATTCATAGGCTAAGCTTTGCCTGCATAGATCTGCAATGTATCAAGGCTTATCTATAGGCTAAACTTTGCCCGTATAAATCTGCATGTTTATAATGTGAGTCATTCTCTTTTTATCAAATTACTTTCCAAATCATGTTTATTTTCAAAGGTTATAATTACAGTGATTAAGTTTATGTAATCACCAAGTTACAGCCGGTATGTGGGGTTTTGTATACATTACTTGATAACCGTCACTATTGGACAACGAGTTAGCCAATGAGTGATATGACCATAGTCACAGACACCATTGGACAATGAGGTTACCGATGGATGGTTGAGTGACAAATACTGTGGGTAGTTGGTTTGATATCAGAAACATTGTAATCTCTCTTAATACTGTAAATTATAACAAATGTGTCATTTTAGTAAAAAGGATGATTCACTCAGTATTTCCCGCTGACAAAACCTTTTTCAAACATGTTTCAGGTAATTACAGTAGATTGGAGTAAAAGATGGATACGGCACTAAAAGGCATCAAAGAAGTGGCTTATTTTATTAATTAAATCAAAATGAAGAAATATTGTTTTATGTAATTGGGTTTATCCCTTATTAAAGCTACATTTGTAAAACATGGGTTTATCCCATCTATTTAAATAAAATCCGGTGTTTTCTAAACTCTGATATTTTTCCTAACTCACGGTCCTGATGAAATTTCCGCTGCAATATTTTTCAAAATAATCACCGGTACCACTTGGCTGTTCGCGGCTCCCGATTCCGTCCAGGGTGGGTCGGGGGTCCTGACATGTGTGTTTCTTAACTTGTCAATCCTTAATCGATACAGGTTTCATATCACATCATAAATCTGCATAGCGTTATGTGATAATGTGTCTCGACTTATCGGTGAAACATTTCTTTAAATCACTAGTGTGGGTCACATTGCGAGCTCCACTAAGCTCCTTATATAGGTTTTAGCTCATAAACTATAGATCTTTGTTGTATTCGATTTCCCCGAATGTTCCTATAATTCCAGGGCTTAACTTACCCAGATCAATTAAGATTTAGCACACCCTTCTTAGGGTGATACCTTCGATTGAACCTTATTCCTTACTAAGGACTTAAGAGGGTTGCGACTTTGCATCAATCCTAAATTTTCTACCGATTACTGGCAACTTTTAGATGAATACGAAATCGAATGATCTTATTCGTTGTTTCCAGGGAAATTTTCAGATCCTGGTAATTGGACTTTCCAAAGTCCCGTCCATTAAACGGACGTTTTAATTTTTCATCTATACAAGGTCTCAAAAGGAGCAACCTTGATACTTATATATATATTGGCTATTTAAAAAAAAGCTTATTTAAGGTGAGGTGGTTATTTCAACTACTGCTTAAACCCAACCTTAAGGAATAGCTAATCCTTACAGTTAGTCGAACAAGTCGAAGATCCTGGGCAGCTGATAGCGATTCTTATTTGTTGTCTAAATAGGGTTGCGGTAAACAATGCATTAGCATAATGAACCGTCTTTCTAATCAATAATAACTGAACTCTTAGAGTTACGAATTAGGCTTTAAGAACCTCTATCTTAAAACTCACTTAATTAGGGTTTCGATTCTTCAATTATGCTGGTAATAATTGTCCTGGAGGTTTCACAATACCGCAGCCCTAAGCGGGATGCTAATCTTAACTTTTCTTGCCTCTCAGGAGGTAAACAGGGTAATCTTAGAGAAGATAATCAAGACACAAGGAGGTTACAGAGATTTTCCAAATCTCAGGCCCCCATTCATCCATCATTGCTTGTGTCAAATAAGTGACAAATTTATGTTACAAGTCCATGAATTCCTTAATTGGGAATATTTACTTGGACAATTCCATTCTGGATGTCTTCTTGATTACCATTGGCTGACTTTAGTACCATATAACCATCGGAACATCTTTGTGGTCCCATGCATTAAACCTCCATACTGATCAGGCATGGAAGCAATCTATGGAACATATTAAGATATACCAATCCTCATCTGGCGCTTTTTATCATACCGTTTGGTATTCACAATCGTTAGAGATCAAAGAGATATCAACTCTAGATGTTGACGCATTTCCTCTATAGAGAGGGTACTTCTTGAATTTTACGACTGAAGGCTTCTGACAGGAACAGAAGAAATGGTTCTTATGATTCTGCCTGCAAGTTTTACCTTACACTTAACATATGGGGTTCTTACGGGAAAATTTCTAAAAGTTTGCTAAACTTATGGTCTTATGAGAGACTTAGCAGCACCTGAAACCGAACGTAATTCTTAGCAAAATAAATCACAGTAAGGGATTTATCTAGTGTCATTATTAATGTGAACTACCTCTAATCATTTATCAGGAGGGTTAAACGCCTCCATTCTTAATCCTTTTAAACTTAGCTGCAAAATCTTTGACAAATTTAGGGCAGTCTCAGCTTTGACTGGTTGTTCCTTAGTCTATACAACGTGAGTAGCTGAGGTAGATCCATAATGGGTTTATAATGAGCAAGCTTTGAAACCTTAATATGCCCTCTTATTTCCGATACTAACCACCAACAATTATTTGCATTAAGCTTAGATTTTGGGTAAACGGAATAGGGTACTATCTCAGCCAACGAATTAAAATTTTAACATACCGTCGACAGCCTAGAACTTTTATGGCGAGGGTCAGAAAATTCTTATCCCATCTTTTTCCATTTTGTGATGTGGATAATAGGTTTTTCTAATAAGGTCCTTAAAACTTGGACCATCCCATAATGTATAAGGGGATCTTTCTTGTGGGCTCCATTAATGTCCTTACTAATCAAGGGCATTGCCATCGAATGACTGTGACGCACAACTCACCGTGTGCTTTCTAGCATAATCGCTGATATACTTAATGGTTTCTTCTTCATTTAACAATTTCCTGTAATCGATGGCCCCCTTTTACTATTGAAGTCTCTTGACTTCCAAGAGACGAAGTACTTTTAAGTATATCCTAAAAGGAATGGGCTCCTTGTCACATATGATGGGTTATTCTTCGCATTTGAAGTATGAATATAGCTCTTCTCATGAGCAGCGACATGTGTTTTAAAGAGAACATCATTCGCCTTCTTGAACCTATTTATGACTTTTCTTATAGCCTTCCTAACAGCTGCGTAAATTACAGTTTTGGGAGATTAACTCCAATAACATTGAGGTCCACATTGGATGCACCATTAACATTTGTCGCACCTCCAGTATCGCGACTGTTGTTTGCCTCTTCTGAGTTTTCCATACTCGAATCTTTGGTATTAAATACCATATTCAACAAGTGCTTAGGCAATCCATACCCAGTGTCTCCTTGAATTGTCAAAGGCTCACCATAAGGAATCTTGATAACTATTTGCTCCTTATCACATAAAGTATGGGCTTGGTTACGAGATGACCAACCCATTTCTATTATTATATCGAGTCCCTCTATCTTAATGGAAACAAGGACAGCGGAAAAGAATGGTTCCTAATGGATATAAAACATCCATCTAATATTGCTGAGGCAGTCTTTGAGGTATTATCGGCCAATTCTACTTTATACTTAACGCTTAGAGTTTTAACAGACAGATTTAATGATTTACAAAATCTATTGTCTACGAAAGACTTATCTGAACCTGAATTAAATAATACTCTAGCATGAGCGTTATTGATAAAGAGAGTACCTGTTGTGACATTGTCATCCTGAATAGCCTCTTGAGCATCCATTTGAGAGCTTCCAGTTTTGGTCTTCTTAGCCTCCCCAGGCTTCTTGGTTTTATTTGGGCAATTTGTCTTGATGTGCCCTATTTCATTGCAACCATAGCAGGTTGCGTCCTTTATGTCTTGGCACTCCAAAGTCTGGTGCCCTTTCTTATTACAAATTCCACAAGGCCTAGCCTGTGACTCTAAAGTGCATTTCCCTTTAGTCACCTTCTTTGGGCAGCGGGTCTTTATGTTCCCTTTCTCGCCGCAACCATTGCATGTGGCGTCCTTCAAGTTCTTGCACTCAAGGGTCTTGTGATCCATTACTTTACAAATGTCACATCCCCTGATCTGTTCATAGAAGCATTTTCCGAAGTGCTTGTTCTTGCAGGTTTTACATTTGGGTTTTGTCTCCTTTGGCTTGGACGGGTTATAGTTTGAACTGGTCTTACCCTTTTTACAACCTTTATTTGGGGTATTATCGCACTTTCGCTTATGATCCTTCAACACACGATCCACAGCGTTGTTTACGGCTGTATCTATCATAGTCAGTAACTCGGTGCTTCTTAAGTTCAGTCTTGCATCATCATTCTGATCAACGGGACGATTGTGAGCTTCAGAGGAGTCAGCCATGGTGAAGCTTTGAAGACTACAAACCAAGTAGTAATAATTTGGTTTAATTATATGGCGAATTGTTGAATTTGATGATGAAATAGCTATGGTGTAAATAAACCATATAGGCCAATAGATAGTATTAAATTTATTTGATTATGTTTTGCCTAGGTTTTTAAATCAACCATCTTTGGCGTTTAAACGGAATATAATCCTTCATATTTCTTAGACATGGGACATAAATCATGACTGTCAATGTCGCACCGACATTTTATATAGCACTAAGGCTTGTTCCAAAGGACTCTTGATGGCACAGGAGCCTTGTCACTAGGGAAAATTTTAAAACATAATCGATGATTCCTTTGGATCGGAAAATTTCATAGTTCATTGTCTTGACAAGAAGTTATGAAGTAAAACTATCTTTTTCATGCATACATCTTTGCCCGAAGGTATTCATCCCAATGGATGTTTTGATGTATTCGTCATGTTCGACGTTTATTAGCCATGATTCCTATTGATCATTTATGCTAAATAAGGGGTTTGGAAAAGCCTAATATAAAGATGACAAGTGTGATTTTATTGCATCACTGTTGTCAGAGGTGTTAACATGTTTTCAGATGTTAACATGGATCTGAATTTCTTTTAAACAGGTCTCACCATCATAGCTAGGTCTTTAATGACATTCAAGCAAGGTTATACCTTTTAAGATTTTCTTTTAATATTTATACTGGCAGAAAAGGAATGATATTTATTTTATTCAGGATTTTCATTATAATCATCCTAAATTTAATTAAAATATAATTATGGCACAAAAAGCCAAGTCACAAGGACAAAATTATAAGCCAAGATTTTATAGAATCGAGGCATTAAGGCTTGAATCAAAGTTCATTACCTTTCCTTGACAGGGAGTTGTAGGCTACGACTGTCTTTAGTCTCAGAGGACGTTAATTATAGCCCGTTGGCACTTCATCCTTGAGGGATGATTATATAAATAAGGGAATTTAGAATAACCCAAATTTTAAGAATGACTTATGTGGTTTTATCGAATCACATTTTGTCAAACATGTTAATATGCTTTCAGATGTTAACAAGGATTTGAATCTTTAGGTTTTACCATCTTGGCCATGTCTGCAGTGACATTTAGGCTAGGTTTTATCTTTAAGATTCTTTTTTTTTAATTAACGCAGAACAATCCTAAATTGAGATGTTAACAAGGATCTGAATCTAATTGAGGAACTACCATCTTGGCCCTGTCTTAAAATGACACATGGGCTAGGTCTTGTCCTTTTTAGATTTTGCCATTTTATTATAATGGTAGATCTTATAAAATGAATGATACTTTTCATTCATTTCATTTATTATATATATTGATAAGATGAAATTTTTGATAAAGCATTCCAAGGATTTTAAAAAGGTACACAATTTCCCTTAACGGGACTTGAAAGAAATGATGTTGTCCATGAAGGGACTGAAGATAAGTATGCCCTTATAAGGACTTACTGAGGAAATGAACTTCAGTAAAAGGAGTCTCTTCTTCATTTTATTTCTGAATGCTCTCTCCTTGGTTGCACGTTAATCCTAGTCGCAGTACGAAGCTCGGCCTTCCCTAGGCTTCAAATGGGGAGAATTTCCACTATGGCTTCTTTGCTTGGCGACATATTTACAATATATAGAATTGAAAGCAATAATTCTCCGAATAGAGCTGAGAATATTCCTATGTTAAGTCTAGACTCAGAAGGTCAAGGAATGTGCTACTGTGTCACTGAGATTAAACACCAAAGACTAGTGTTTAATTCACTCAATGTTGGCTCTGATACCAACCTGTCACACCCCGATATTTCCACGTATTACCGGTGGGCCCGGTGGGGAGTATCGTGACGTAGTTGATATCATCATAGTCAAACAACACAATTTAAATGCACAGCGGAAGCAAAAGATAAATATATTACAATCCGATATAAAGTAATATCAAATATTACAGCGGAATGTAAGATGAATCCACAGGCGGATCTAAAATAGAAGGATAACACTGTTCAACAGACTTTAACATCTAGAGCTTGCGAGACTTGATTATTGATGCCTGGAGTAGCCAGCCTATTACGTTTAGTACCTGCACTTAGCCTTTTTTTTGGAAAATACGTCAGTTTACACTGGCAAATACAATTAACTGACTCATTTTGAAAATGTTCAAGAAAAATGATTTGGATGCACATGGCACAAAACATTTTATAACTTGGGATAATTATTTGTATATAATACTTGTAAAAGAATTACAGGTTAGTTATGCGTTCAGTTGCCCGGTTCGTGCCGGGTTAATGATTAAAAGACACACCACAGGTATAATGCCCACAAGGTTAATCCTTTAAGTGGGATACCAGTTTTTACATATGCATCTGTCAGGTGTACGCCTACACCCCGTGCTTAGGTCGTGGCCATTTCGTAAAATGATGCCAAGGATATCCGGGACATGGTCATTAACCCCCCAAAGGCGTTAAGCAAACAAAACAATTTAAACGGGACATTTCAATGGTTTAACCTTCATACGATTAAAGATTCAATGCCCGACCAAGCGGTATTTTATATACCATACCCCAAGCCCGTATAGGGAAAATACGTTAAAAGTATTTACCTGAGCTAAATATAAATTCAATCCCAGCCGTATATCAATTCAGCAAGTACAGATAGCTTTTACTGGGCTCCTAAATCTGGAACGAAGGTTTTTAATAACCTATTAGAATCCTAACGGGTCTTTAATCAAGCCTAAACTTAGACCGGTTAGTTTTAAAGGAAGATACGGTTCGAACGCATGATTAAGCGGAGACCGGAATAGAATTTGATTTAGACCTGACAAGTTTGAAGACTTGTATAATATGGGTATACTAAACACATTCTGGATTTTGAGATAAAAATGATAAGGTTCGACCCGTTTCGGCTAATTTATGCAAACTAGTTACATAAACCGAACCGAACGCGAATAACGCATAACGGGTAACCTAATGAGTCACGAACAGGTTTCCTAAGTTAATATGCTTTAAATATGTTGTGATATCAGTAGGATACCTTCCATTATGCCCAAAACGAGTTTAATCTCAATTTAAGCCCCGTAGGGGTATTTTGGTCATTTAAAAGATTATAAAAGAGATTAATTAAAATTCTGAGATTTGGGTCTGAAATAATCAGTAAAACAACTTAATTTAATAGGTTATATCAGTTGGTGATAAGTCTTATATGACAAAATGGTTTTAAACCCATACTATGTGTTTAATACGCGTAAAGAGTCGTTTAAAGCGATTTCCGGGTTATAACAGGAATATTAGTTTTCTGATCAGGTTATAAAGTTCAAAATACTTCATTTATCATATAAAATCAGTGGCAAAAGATTTGGTATCAAAATGTCGTGTAAAACTCATTTTATAAACGGAAAGGGCATAATCGGTAATTACCGAATCAAGGCAATAACCTTAGGTTATGATCAGTTTAAAAATAATTAAAAATCTTCAAAAATCCCAAAATATTATATTACATCTGTGGCTAAAAGGTTTGGTGTCAAAAATTGGGTTTAGATAGGCTTTATGCTAATTACGTCGTTTAATTAATAAAAGCCTTCTAGTTACGCTATTGAGCATAACTCCTAATCTAGACCTCCAACTAATGTGAAATTTTTTTGGGAGATGTTTATAAATCAGTAACAATGATTATTGTCCTCTCATATTTCCAAAATTCTCGTTTTAAGGTCAAATGGGCATATTGGTCAACATTAGGCATTTAACGGAAACATCGGACAATCAACGAGTTAAGTAGTATAAACGCAGAGGGTTATACTATCATACAAGCTGGTCCTAATGAAGCTCTAAGGTATTTCTAAATCATGCTAATATGGGTCAGAACTGAAAGTCAAAGCAATGGTCAATCTATGCGACTTTCGGTTCCGAACCGGTTGTCGGGTCGGACATGCTTAGACATGTTCTTGCATTGATTACCAAGTTATATGAGTGATAAAACAGGTTACATGTCTCCTACATTGCTAATTATGTGTTAATTCGAAAATTAAGATCCTGTTGACTTTTTCGGATTAAGTTTGACCCGACATTTGACCTAGTTAGAGTGGAATTCAGATGGTGCCCTTTTAAGGGTTTATTGCCCACATAAATACCAACTTATAATTACTTTCAATTTGACTAAACATCAGACCATTAGTGATTAATCGATAAGTCAAACCTTAATTATGACGGTTTGACTTTTAAGCTAATAACTAAGTAAAACACGACTAAGGAAGGTTAAGGAAGCTTACCAAGGTCTAATGCACGACTTATGATGCTTAGGGGGTGGCCTTGTGCTCCAGAAATCTTCAGAAGTGAGGTATGGAATGAGTGATCAAAATTGCAACAATGTGGCCTTTATATAGTGAGTTTAATCTCACTAGATTATGCCAAGCAAGTCTACAAGTGATCCTTGATGCATCCCAGGTGTCCCTATACTCTAAAAACCAGTTTGGACAGCCCATGGTATGCAAAACAATCAATCTAAGTCGGTTAACATGGCTGGACAGAAACCTGTCACATTTTTCTGCAACAGATGACCCCTCGCGTGACGCGTAGGTCCCCTAAGGATCCTACGCGTCGCGCGACGCCCCCTTCTGACCGAATTTTCAACTTTCATAATTTGCTGTTTTGGTCCCTGGTCCATATAAAAGTTGTTTTAACTTCTTGTTTTGCACTTTGAGCCATCTAATTTGATTTCTAAGGACTCCAAGACATAATCAATCTTTGTGAAGCCCTTGGTCAACTTTATGGTCACTCGAAAAGCCTTAATTATCAACGTCGACGCTTTTAACCCCTCGCATACGAATGATAGCATAACTTTCTCATACGGAATCGAAACCTTGTGAAATTTTTATCACTTATTCTCGTGAGTATAATTAGTCATTACAAAGCTTTGGGTTTGCTAAAAGGTCACTCATAGGTATACTTTAAACATGTTTCCATATTTAGCCCCTGTAGTTCGTAATTCCTCACTTTCTTTCACAATTAGCTTCGTATGATCCATGATTCATTCGTTTAAGGGTATAAACATCATGTAGGGTTATTGAAAGATATATTTATTCATTGTTGACACTTTGAACCCTTTTATTCACATACTTTCCTTGTTTGTCAACTTTAGTCCCTCTAGAGTATTCCTTCACACGTTCAAAGCTTATGACACGTGTCAATACATTATTGGACATGAATTTTTGAGGTGTTACAGCGAAGCACATAAGCTTCTTCTACACAGCCCGCGAGGGAGTATAGGTTGACATGTGTAACGACGCGTGTCCCTCATCCTTATCCGGTTACCCTTGAGTTGTCGCGCCCCGCGTAAGCTTCGGTTAACTCTTACGCGGCCCGCGAGCGATCCATAAAATTGAATTTCTTGATTTTTCACAAGGATTAGGGTTTTAGGGGTCCGGGTTTCCACTTACGGAGTGTTATGGGACATTTTTGCAGGTCCTTACACAGCTCCTCATATCGGTTGGTATAGGCTCGATGTTCACCACTGTCTTGCTTTAAATCGTCGAATTCTCTTTCCAATGCTTTAAGCTCATGACGAGGACAGAAATCTTTCATCATTAGAGCTCGAAGTTCCTCCCAAGTTTGAGCTAGTGCCACATCGGCACCCCTATTACGCATCACCCTGTTCCACCATGTAAGAGCACGCTTCTCAAACACACTGGATGCAAACTCAACCTTACGCTCATTCGGACATTGCACATGCCTGAATGTGCTCTCCAAACTTTCAAACCATTGCAGGAGCGCGGTTGCTCCTTGAGACCCAGAAAACTTCAAAGGTTTAGCAGAGTTGAAGGTCTTGAAATTACACTGAGCATTGTTGTTGTTGTTGTATATCTTATGGATCTCGGTTACTAGGCCCGGAAGCACAACAGCCATTTGCTGAGTGACAAGGGCTACAACTTCTTCATTAGTTTGAGGCTGTGCTTTTCGTCGAGGAGGCATTGTCTAAAAAGAACAAGAAAACATGAGGGGAAACAAGTGAAATGGCATTGGGTAAGAATGTTGCAATTACCAATCAAAAGGCATGGGTGATGGTCATTTGTTCGAACCACGAAGCAAACAAACGACACACAAAAGCTGAATCAAAGTAAATAGGTCTTCATAATGTATCACGAAGACATGCTCACTTATAAGTGGACACTCACCCCAAGAGTTCCCAGGTAAGAGTGACTGGTCCAATACTGCGGATTTGTACGAACACTCTAGCCTTAGACAGAAGACTCAGGGTACAAGCTGTTATACTACCGATTATTATGGAATTTCTCACGGCTTTCCAATTATGTTAATAAAGTACCTTCATATGACAATTGCCCTCACGGTATAAAAGTCTAAGGTAACTATGGTAAATTGGTTTGACTCGATTAGCAAGGATTGCAAGGTAAACTAATTTGGTCTTTTCACAAAGATCCTAACTTTAGCGATCTAACAACCTAGACAAACTGATAATCTCTCACCTCATGAATTTTAAGATTAGTTATACACCTAGACCAACTTGATTCACGAATTTACCTCATATGGTGTATTGGCCAATTAACAATAAAAATCAAACCACAAGTGATTACGATCTAACACGAACCTATCATATGAAGGACATTCAACAAGATGCATGTGAAGATAATAAACATGAATTTAAGCAAATTAAAGTACTCGTACACATCAAATCAATGTTACCAAGTTCTTTACTTTACTAACCGAGTTCAAAGGGTCATGCATAGTAATGTTATGACCCCGAGATCTATGGATGTAGTTTTTAAATGACTTAGTTTTGCTATTTAAAAAGGGGTAGCGACGCAGCTTGTTGCCCGTTTACCTTCTATCTCGATATAATTTCAAATATTATACTACTGAAGGAAAAAAATATTTTGTCTTGAAAAAAAAAAACTATCCATAAATAGTAATAAAAAACCAATAAAAATCCAATCTTTATCATGAAATCATCTTACCTAGGTAGTTTAAAAGTATTTAGCCAAGAATCATCATGTGTAAAAGAACAAAGATCAATTAACAAAAGCAAAACATTGTTTGAATCTCAGAAAATAAGAGAACGAAGAAACCCGAATGATTAATCACGAGCCACTTGATCTCGGATCCTGGTTTCCGGTTTCTTCGTTTCCAGGTGTCACACCCCGACCACGTAAAACAACAAATCGTGGCGGAAACGTCGGGGAGTGTCGTAACAGAATCATTGTTTCACAACCATGGATTAAATAATTTCATTTTATTGAATTATTGAACTCATTGTTTTATTACAAATCAGATAAATACAAATATTATCTTTCAAGTTTTAAAGTCGCTAAGGCACGAGTCCATCCTATGTATAGCATGCATCAACAATCATCACATAACAGCACCTGAAACATGTGTAAAAATAGGTACGTCAGCATAAAAATGTCTGTGAGATACATAGGTTTTATTATAATAGGATTCATGACTTGTAAGTTTTTAAATATATATATATATATTTAATCAAAAATAGTCATGAACCTTAAAATATTTTCTTTTATAAATCATACTAAAATTTATAAGAAATCATATGATATAACAGAATAATGCATAAATAAATAATTAAGTAAAATGAGTTTGTATAATATATATTGTTTGTAAAACAATATTTTTGATAAAAAGGTTTGTAATATATATATAAAAATATACTTTTGTTTTAAGAAAGTCGAATAAGTAATATATTAAAATATATTTCAGTTCCAAAATCGTTAAACAAATAGTTTATTAAATATACTTTAGTCGTCAAAATAATAATTTTCAGTAGTATATCAAAAGTATACTTTGGTTTTATTAATAACATATTAAACTATGCTTTGGTTTTATAAATAACATATTAAACTATGTTTTAATAATTAACAAAATATATGTTGGTTTTGTACAATATCACACATGAGAGCATATCAAACTATACTTTTGGGAGTATAACAAAATATACAATAAAAATGTGATTTAAGAATTCAACCAAACCTTAGTGCATCAAACTACACCAATTGAGACTATAGAAATACCACAAAGGCAATCTCTATTTGGATAAAAATATCGGTTTCTGACATTCCATGACAACAGGAATGGGGTGTCTAATCCTATAGCGCTATATCATACTACCAACCGGTCTGGTGAACATCAAATAAGTACTATCCAACAATTAATTTTATAATCTTTGAAAAATTAGAGTTTAAACCATAAATAATCCTTTAGTTTGTAAAAAGGTAAGTACTAATATGTATAATCAATTATACTTTAAAATCATGAACATAACAAATAGGTACACATGTTTCACCCCAAAACATTGAAAACAGTAAAAGAGGGGGACTATGTACTCACTTGAGAGTGCTTAGAAGTATTGAACAACTACCAAGCAAGCTAGAGGGATCACGGAATCAAACGGCACCTAATATAGGTAACTATGTAAATAAACCGGACCTAAATCGGAAGATCGGATAGGATGAGGTTTCGTAAACCAAATGAGTATGGGAACTCATATGATATGGTTTAACAAATCCTACATACTAAAACGAAACCTAACCTAAGTGCTTACGACCCATTACGACCCGTTTAGGTAGCTTACGCTACTTTAACGCGTCGTTCGTGTAAAACGCGTTCGGACCGCCTAACTAGTCCTATGACAAGTATTATATGCCTTAACATGTCTAATAATGTTACCTAATCAGTTTAGATGTGAAAATTTAGGTTACATATGCTTAAAATGAATTTATGCGTAAAAAGGACATTTTGGTCATTTTCCTAAGGCATATAAACTACCTATCATACAACTACTTAAATGAAGTGACCATAAGGTATAACCTCGGAAGGTTATTCCCTATACAATTATGGTCACAAAACATGTTTGGTCGGATCCTAATGATCGATCAAACGGGTCTAGTTCGAAAGTCTAAGCGGTTGTTTAGACCGCTTGACTTACGACTCTACATAAGCACTAAACCTAAAGTGACGAGCTAAACATGTTAAAACATGTTTAACGAAGTTAGAAAACAGATTTGATATTAAAACAAAGTGTTTTGATACCCAAGAGTAGTTTGGTTACAAAATACGCATGAATACGCATTTTGGCCGAAACTACGACTCGTCACTACGCCTAATCAACGTGGTAATCAGTAGGTATAGTCACTTGGGACTATAACCATCATCATTACCCTCACATTGCGAAGTTCAACGAACTTCGTGTTGACCAACTCGTGGTCAAAGCAGAAAGTCAAACACTGTTTGACTTTCGTGCTAAAAACGCATAAAAACACGAAAGAATACTTACAAAGGGTCCACGCTAGGAAGTTTGATCCAAGTTTGCTCAGGTATGAAGTGTTTAAACCTCAACTTAGAGCAAAATGAATCAAGTGTGAGTTGAAGTGAATGAAAAGCATGGGTATTTATAGATTTTGGAGAACCGTTAGGATCGTTCCTCGCAAAACGTGCCTTGATCTAGACCTTACATATGGGCACAAGGTATTTCTAAACCATGGGACACTCAAAACAAGCAAATTCCAGCCCATAGAGTGCAAAACCTTGGGCTAAAACCATCAAATCCTCAAAAATGGACCAAGTTCAATGTATCTGCCAGAAATTTCAAAAATGGTCCCTGCACTTGTAAAACTTGATTTTTTTGGCACTTTTAAGCCCCGTTAACCCCATTTCAAGGCTCTAAAATAAATTTAAAGTATAGGAAACTTGAAATGTGCTCAAAAATATCTCGGATGTCGGTTCGTTTGGTCGTACGGTTGCGTTGTTCGGTTAATTACGACGGAAATCGTAACGAACGCACAAACGATCCAAATTACGCGACGAATGGAATTTTATCATGCCAATCACTAAAATAAAATATTTTAATGATTACATAAATTTTTGGATGTCCGAATATATTCAGAACGTAAGATATGCGCGAAAATGCAAACTTATGCACTTTTGACGCTTTTAGTCTTTATTGATCAAATAAGTATATTTTAGCATACCGAACCCCTCAAAGCCTATTTCTAAGCTATGTAAAGGATATTTAGGGTATGTTTAACTTATGATCAAGTTCCGGAATGTTCGTTACCACACGAATCGGCATACTTTCGCAGTTTGACACAAATAGTCCCTGCGATCGAATAAACTTGATTTCAACACACCAAACCATCCAAAACTTATTTCTAAGTTATGTAAAGGTTATTTAAGGTATGTTAAGCCTATGTCACTGTTCCGGAGTGTTTGTCGCGTTAAACTGATTACGTTTACGCATCAGTTCGCGTATAACTTTCCAGAAAGCGATTTAAGACTCGAAATCGAACAAGAATTGATATGTGCAAACGATACACATATTTATACAAATCCCAAGTATGAAATACAATATTTAATTGGTTTGGTATTTGTTTAATGGTTGAAGTGACACATATAAGGGGCGGGGAGGGGCGTCCGACCCCCCGAACTTTTCAGTCAGTAGTGTTATATATGTACGTTTCGTATAGGATTTTGTAGGTTTATACATTTTTGACCCCCCGGTTTTATAAAAAAAAATTTAGGTATATACGTTTTCGACCACCCGGTTTTAATTTTTTTATTTATATAGCCCAAATAAAATATTTAATTAGCCCAAATCATTATATTTGGTAGAATACTAGAATGTATATTATATAACCCAAATCAAATCATTATATAGCCCAACTTAAAAGTCCAACCTATCCAAAAAAACCCAAATCCATTTACTTTGGGACATCGACCAGAAGAACAGAAGCCACAAGCCAGAACTGCAGAAGGGGGAAAAACACAGGTTCCAAAACTATTCGACTTCAGCTTCTTGTTCGAGAACAGAAGCCAAAACGTGGCTCGTTGTTGTGGCTTGTACTCTTGTTCGACTTCTTCAATCTTCATAAGGTTAAAGGTATGTGTTTTAGAATGAACGAAGAAAGAATGAAGATTAAAGAATTTTTTTTAGAATGAATACAATGTTTTGGTGTCTTTGTGTCATTTATTTGTTAAACAATATTTACGTTTTAATGTTTGAGAACGTTTTTTATTTGATATTAATGTTTGACTCGACCCGACCCGACCCGAATCGAATCACTGACGTCCGACCCGAACATACACCTCGAAACTACGCGATAGAAACTTTTTAGGTTCGTTACCTTCCGACCCCCCGAACTTTTTTTTCAAGCTTCGCCACTGTTCGTTTCGCATGTCCGATTAATCCAAGTTCCTTCTCGGTACTCTATAAGGTGTCCGTAAGGCTCCTTGTACCCCACTAGACTTGCATAACTCATGTCCATGAAAAAGTATAAACTTAATGGAATTAAATACTAAATGAAAACACGCATCAAGGTGCGAGTGAGGAAGGGAAATGGTAGACGAGTACTATAACAACCCTAAAAAATTGCCTAAAACGCTCCGTAATCGAAAACCCAAACCCGTGTATAGTTAATTTAATTGAAAAATGATAAAATAAGATTTTTAAGCCTGTCGCGACCCGCGACAGACTGAAGGGGAATCCTTCGCGGGGCGCGACGGACCCATAACTTGTCGGTCACTCCTTAGGCCACGTGTCACATGCGTGGCAAGTCTACTCCGATGAATGGTCAAGCCTAACCCTAGCTAGAGGGGGTGGCGGCCTGCGACGGGCGAAGCCCTTGTGCTTCGCGTGGCGCGACAGGACCAAAAATCAGCTATAAATAGAGCCGATCAGCCACAGTCACAATTCGTTCAATTCTTTTCTCTCTCAAAGCTTTATAGCTCAAAATAATACCCCTAAAATCACGGAAGGATGGTCACGTAGTTGATAATTGTATGTTGTTTTTGATTCATTGTTTAAGGAGGAATTGCGTCAATCTTTGAAAAGAGCCGTTTAAAACTTGTATCTAAATTATTAGAATGCTTATAAAGAAAAAAAAAATTAAGGCTCGTATTTTCCGTTGCGTCTATATGTTTAAAACGTGTTAGGGTCTTACATTGGCCGACATCCTTCCTCCCGTCGTCGTGATGTCTCTGTCTCTCTCTCTAACGTTCCGGTTCACCATTTCACAGTGGTCGACACCCTTCCGCATGTCTCTCTCCGATAAAAGAAATGGTGAGCCTCTCAAATGATCCGTATAATTTAGCCCATCAATTAATTACCCTAATATTATTAAAGTTCTACCATCACTAACTATATTATTGAAGTTATACCATCCGGGTGAACATTTAAATATATCAAGGGAGTTTCAAAGGGGGCATAAGGCATCGAGTTTGCTTTGCTTAAGATAGGTGTTAACGGAATGGATATATCACAAATGGAAAGTGGTGTCACAAGAAGAGTAGTTGTCTTGGGTGGAATCTTGATTGGTCAAGGTGGTGGTGATGACGGTGGTGGGTGGTGGTGGTGATGATGGTGATTGTGGAATGAATAAATGGGGTTATAAGGAAGAAGGGGGTGGTGAGATTACCATTTTACCCTCAGTCAAATGGTCAACTAACTCTCATATCACGATAAGGAGGCAAAGTGTGAGAAATGGAAAACACGAGGGGACCATGTAAAAAAAAACCTTTGAATCTGGGAGGCAAGTTGCAAACTGCCCTAAAACACAGGTAGACAAACAACATTTTACTCTAAAATAAATTACAACCAGCGAAACGTTAGAACACATAAACACATATTGCTCGAAGACCATGTATAATTGTCATGTGAACTTAACACGAGCTCGACCACATCAACATCACACCAACATAACACAACATAACTCTTCTGTTATCAGAGCCTGGTTCTCCCCTCCATGAACAAACTTCAATTATTTGTCCAATAAGATAACAATAAATATCCATTACACACCTCTCATCCCTCGCTAAACCATTACACAACAAATGTGATAGTGACGGATCCAAGAATTTTTTCAGTGGGTTCGTCTTGATAGATTCTTACTAATTTTTTTCCCAATAATTCAAGGTTGTTACTATATTTTTCAAACCGAGTGGGTTCACGTGAACCCACAAAATAAAGTTGGGTATACCGGTCCATATAAGAGGAATATTTAATAGGAATAATTGATTTTAATAATCCCAATTATCCGTTGTTGGCCGCCAACAGTCCCAACTTAAAAAATAACCACTGGAAGTCCCAACTATTAACATATTGGCCTCCAATGGACCCTAACTGACAGAACCCTAACGTCGTTAGTCTCTAGCCGTCGGAAAAACGTTTTTGGCCAGAAAAAGTTTCCTAAAGGTCCGATCTAAGGCTACAAAGAGGTTTGAGACGAAAAAGTTAGAGTTTTCCGGCCAAAAAGTTGAGTTTTCCGGCTAAGAATAAGTTTTTTTTGGCGAAAAAGGAGTTTTCCGACGACCTTAATAGTTGAGGTTTTACTAAAAAAAATGTTCTTAAAGGTCCGTAATAAGATTACAAAGAGGTTTGTGAAGAAAAAGTTGAGTTTTCCGGCCAAAAACGTTTTTTACGGTAACCGGAGACTTACGGTGTAAGGGTTCTATTAGTCAAGGTCCATTAGATGCCAATATGTTAGGACTGTCATGCCAGTGGTTATTTTTTAAATTGAAACTATTTGCGGACAATGAAAATAGTTTGAATTATTAAAATCAAATATTCCTATTTAATAATATAAAGTTGGAGAGTTTTGATCATGTAGACTTGTCCCATTGGTTGGCGGAAAAACATTGCTGGTTGGAGATAAAAACTTGTAAACTTGTCTGGCGGACCCTCGTCCAATTGTCACCATCAAAACAGAAGCATCATCCGGAAATAACTGAAAACAATAATAATAATATCAAGTCAAAGAATCACAGCACAGCAACAACAACAACAAATCACGAATCACACACAACACCACCACCTTTCATCTCTTGTTATTATCCACTTAACATTTCTATGGTGCTGCTGGCATGGCCTCAACCTCATGCCACTCCCTCTTTGTCGACATGAACCGAACCGCTTCCATTGTTCACGCATTCACCCCCAAACCCCACCCGTTTGAGCTTCAACGGGTCATCACCAAGTGGCGGGTACCTGAACGACGTCGTGTTACTGTGGTTGCTGCTGCTGGTGCTGAGGTTTCTAATCCCTTTTCTGTTAACATTGGTTTGGATTCTCAGGTGTGTTGTTTTGTGAATTTTGGTTATTTTTTATTAACCGTCGTTGAATAGTTTAGATCTGGTGTTTGCTGATTATTGTGAATTTTATTTACCGTTGTTAAACGGAATTATTTGTTGAAACGGGTTTAGGTTTAGTCCAAACGGGTTCGGGTCAGTACCCGCGAGCCTGTTTAGGTTAACGGGTCGGGTTCAGGTTAACCCGTTTAACACATTTATATTATATTATATTATATTTGTTGTTTTGAAATTCGAAGGGTCGGTTATCTCTATGTTAAGTGGATTATTAAATATTGCTTAAAAGGATACAGGAGGTTACTTGTATAAGACACGATTAGACGTGTTTACTTAGTGAAAAGGACACTACTTGATATTTTACTTTTTTTAAAATAAATAAAATTAGGAGGCTGGGATTCATCATTTTTTTCTTTCTTGGTACATAAAACATAAAGATGTGTTAGAGACATAAGATATAAAGTAGTTAAAAGAGCTGTATCCGTGTTTAATAATTGTGTTATTCGCGTCGTTAGAGACCTGTTAAACACGATAAGCCATGATTTGCTAGCCTATAGATGAATTGTTTTAGAAAGATAGTTAGATTATTAGTGGAGTGATACGATTTATATAATCGTATTTGAGACACTAGTTTTATATATAAAATTTAAGGTGTTTGGACAAAAAGTAGTTACTTATAAAAACTTTATGGTGTTTGGACAAAAAGTTAAAGATGCAAGACGCAAAGGGTGAGCTTGTCGCCTAGGCGTTAGGCAATTAAAAACTGCGCGCATGAGATAAGCAAGGCTCATAGTGTAAACATGTATTTTTTAGCTGTTTTAGACATGTTTTAGGCTCGTTTAGGTTGTTTTATATTAGTTTAGACTGTTTTTAGGCTTGTTTTAGACATGTTTTAGGCTCGTTTAGGTTGTTTTATATTAGTTTAGACTGTTTTTAGGCTTGTTTTAGACTAGTTTAAAACATTTTTTTTCCCAAGTTTTGGCATGTTTTTTTAAAAGTTTTTTTGCGCCTTGATGGACGCAAGGTGGCTTGGCTGCACTGTTTTTAACGCCTTTGACTACATAGGTTTCACGTCAACTCAACCCGACCCGTTTCAATCCGCCCCAAAATGAGCTGTTTTGACCTGTCACCTGACCCAAACAACAACTGGGAAACATGAGAATTCTTTGTTGGAACTCAAGATTTTGCCATGTCTATCTCTTGCATTCTGCTAGTGTTGCAGAACCTAATTTGTTTGTTTGTAATTTTCTAGACATACCAATCCCACAATTTGACACAGTTACCTTGGGTGGGCCCGCTTCCGGGAGATATAGCCGAAGTTGAAGCATACTGCAGAATCTTCAGAGCTGCTGAAAGCCTGCACAATGCACTAATGGACACATTATGCAACCCACTTACAGGTGAATGCAGTGTTTCTTATGCTTTCCCTTCAGAGGACAAACCATTACTTGAAGATAAGATAGTAACCGTTCTCGGTTGCATGATTTGCCTGCTGAACAAAGGACGCGAAGATCTGCTATCCGGTAGATCATCCGTCATGAAATCATTCAGTGTTTCGGATGTAGACATAATGGAAGATAAGCTTCCACCACTCGCAGTTTTCAGGCGTGAAATGAAACGGTATTGTGAAAGTTTACACATTGCTCTTGAAATCTTTTTGACAGCAGACGATTCTAGAAGCCGCGTCGTTTGGAGGAAACTTCAACGGCTGAAAAGCGTTTGTTATGATTCGGGTCTTCCCCGTGGCGACGATTATCCGCCTCAATCGTTGTTTGCTAACTGGAATCCTGTTTATTTATCTACGTCTAAAGAAGATATCGAACCTAGTGATTCCGAAGTTGCGTTCTGGAGAGGTAGTCAACTGACAGAGGAAAGTTTGAAATGGTTGCTTGAAAACGGGTTTAAAACGATCGTTGATCTTCGAGCAGAAAGTGTTAACGATGTATTCTACGAAACCGCATTGCAAGATGCACTTTCGTCTGGTAAAATTGAGCTGATCAAGCTTCCGGTTGAAGTGGGGACCGCACCATCGTCAGAGCAGGTCGAGACTTTTTCAACTTTAGTTACTGACTCGATGAGAAAACCGATTTATCTTCATAGTAAAGAAGGCGTTTGGAGAACGTCTGCAATGGTTTCTAGATGGAGACAGTATATGTCTCGATTCAGCTCACCGAGCAACGTTAAAAATCGCGCTCAAACGTCAGAAGAGAAGTCACAAGTTTCATCAGACTCAAAAGCAATGGAAAAGGATAGTGAAGAATCTTTAACTGCAAGTAACAATTATAAAAGCACCAATGGGGCTTACACGAAAACGTTGAATAACGACGATGATCAAGACGGGATTCGGGTTGATTTCAGTGCGAATCCTATTGAATCCCAGTTACCACCCTGCAATGTTTTCTCCAAAAAAGAAATGTCCATGTTTTTTCAAAATAAAAAGCGTTCGCCTTCAACATATTTCACTTTCGAACGCAAACGATTAGAGAACCAAATGAGATCGAGGAAGAAACATAACTACAACGGGTCGGTTTCTAGCATCAACAATTCCGATTCAAGTCATTCAACAAATGGTTCTGCAAGCAATGGGAGTTTACCGACTTATCATGATCAATCTCGTACCAGTTTGACAGAATTCAATGATGCAGACAGGCACGCGACGGGTGTCACACGAACGGATAATCTAGAGGGGTTAAGTAATGACGATGCAGAACCGGTTGAGGGAAATATGTGTGCTTCGACAACCGGTGTTGTAAGAGTCCAATCACGAAAGAAAGCGGAGATGTTTTTAGTGAGAACCGATGGGTTTTCCTGCACTAGAGAAAAAGTAACAGAATCTTCGTTGGCTTTCACGCATCCTAGTACCCAACAGCAGATGCTTATGTGGAAATCGTCACCGAAAACTGTGTTATTGTTAAAGAAACTTGGTGAAGAGTTAATGGAACAAGCTAAAGAGGTATTTACATTGTTAACTTAAGTAAAACAATGTAACAGTTGAACTACATATATAGTTTACATAATGGATTTTCTGACTGTAGCTTCTGCATGAAACACAGGTTGCCTCTTTCTTGTATCACCAAGAGAATATGAATGTTCTTGTGGAACCCGACGTTCACGACGTTTTCGCAAGAATACCAGGGTTTGGGTTTGTACAGACTTTCTACAGTCAAGACACTAGGTATGTCATCATATAAATTACTGCTCACTGTTTCGACCCACCTACTTACGAAGCTGTCGATTTGGGTTATGTTTTATCTTACTGGTAAAAGCAACAAAAGATAGTGAGTAGAATGTCATTTTCGTCCCCTGAGGTTTGGCTAGTTTTGCGACTTTCGTCCAAAAGTCTGTTTTTCCGCATCTGGATCCAAAAGGTTTGAAATCTTGCCATTTTCATCTGGCTCGTTAACTCCATCCATTTTTCTCCGTTAAGTAAGGGGTATTTCCGTCTTTTTGGTTAACTTAAAGGGCAATTCGGTCTTTTTCACTTTTGTAAAATGACCGAATACCCCTAGAAAATACCGAATTGCCCTTTAAGTTAACAAAAAAGACAAAACTAGACAAACCTTTGGAAACAAACCTTTGGACGAAAGCCGCAAAACTAGCCAAACCTCAGGGACGAAAATGTCATTTTACTCAAAGTTAGCTAAAAAGAAAACTGCCAAAGTTTCCAAAAGTGCAGTTTAGTACATAAAACCTCCTAAACCATGAAAATGATATACATTTATAACATAGCCCATTTTGAACCGAACCAGTAACCTGACCGTCCATTTCGTCACCTTTATATAGTGATCTTCATGAGAGGGTTGATCTGATTGCGTGTTTGGGTGGAGACGGGGTTATTCTGCATGCATCAAACTTATTTAGAGATGCTGTTCCCCCAGTTGTATCATTCAATCTTGGATCTCTTGGTTTTCTAACATCTCATCATGTAAGCATCTTGCTCAACTTACTGCGATTAAAAAAAGGCCTTTTTTATTATAAAAATGGTTTGTTAATAGATTTATGTGGTACAGTTTGAAGACTATAGCCAGGATCTAAAACGGGTCATTCACGGAAACAACACACTGGAAGGTGTGTATATAACTCTTAGAATGCGTCTTCGTTGCGAGATATTTAGAGAGGGGAAAGCAGTGCCAGGAAAGGTTTTCGATGTGTTGAACGAGGTTGTGGTTGATCGAGGCTCTAACCCGTATCTTTCCAAAATCGAGTGCTATGAACAGGACCGTCTTATTACCAAGGTTAGTTATTGAATCATGGTGTCATGTCAGCTGCCATGTCAGCATGACGTCTCTGACCCGTTTTACTTTTTTGAAAATTTAATTCAATAGGTACAAGGTGATGGAGTCATAGTAGCAACACCTACAGGGAGTACAGCTTACTCTACAGCTGCAGGCGGTTCAATGGTACGCTAAAAATATATATAACTTGTAGTAGAGTTGCAGGAAGCTTATGATGTCAGCGCATTTTATGAATGCAGGTTCATCCAAATGTTCCATGCATGCTTTTTACGCCGATCTGTCCACATTCCCTCTCGTTCAGACCCGTCATACTTCCTGATTCTGCGCGTCTTGAATTAAAGGCGAGTCAACTCTCTCTCATGCAGTTTGACTTCATTATAAAAGATTGGAATATAAAATGTTGCTTGTGATTAATGACAGATACCAGAGGATGCGCGAAGTAACGCGTGGGTGTCATTTGATGGGAAGAGGAGGCAACAGCTTTTGAGAGGAGACTCGGTGCGTATAAGCATGAGCCAGCATCCGCTTCCGACGGTCAACAAGTTTGACCAAACGGGCGATTGGTTTCGCAGTTTGATTCGATGCTTGAATTGGAACGAAAGACTAGATCAGAAGGCTCTCTGATTAAATTTTTATACCAAATTTATTGTAAATCTATTGTACATATCATATAGGTCAGTCAATACAAATATAGATGGAGCCTAGAAGGCTAGAACTTACACTGTACAAGATGTAAGTAATTATAAATGTATAACCATTGCTATTGGAAAATGGTTTTACCATGTAATAATGCTCATTTGAGTAGATGTACACAAATGGGCCTGGACACAGATGTCCTACCAAGGCCCAGTTAGGCCTTGGTGGAATGGTAACTACAAAATTTGCACCCAATATTAGTTATTGGTATTTGG
Organism: Helianthus tuberosus; assembly: GCA_030545235.1. NCBI lineage: Eukaryota > Viridiplantae > Streptophyta > Magnoliopsida > Asterales > Asteraceae > Helianthus > Helianthus tuberosus. The sequence continues at coordinate 18,180,968 of CM060415.1, read as the reverse complement.
TAACACCAGTTAAAATTGGATCCTCTTTGAAGTCCAGTAAGGAGCTGTTTGACAACTTCTAGATGGCTAAGTGCTGAACCAGTAAGAGATCTAAACCATAAATAGCCAGTATAATGTTTAACTGTTCAGAGGCAAATGTCTGACCAATTCAAATAAGAGGTCTTAACCATTCAGACTCAGTATAATGCTTAACCATTCAGAGGCAAATGTTTGAATCATTCAGACATCTGCTCGCGAAACAAACAGTCTGAACCATTAAGTGCTGAACCAGTAAAAGGAAATGTCTGAACCACTAAGAGCCTCATTAAAAGCTAAACAAACAGCCCCTTAAAGTACTAGTTAACCGGTTTAAGATAAGGGTGTGACTCTGTAACTTACACGAAATTAATAGGTTTGAGTTTAATCTAAACATGTTCGTGTCAACTTTGGATTGGAACCGCGAACACCTATAAGTAATAGGGTAAACTTGTAGGGCCAACCATAACTAACCCTTTAAAACACAAAATTGTCATTGATCAACCAACATTTGTGTCATTCCCTTCCGTTCAACAACCTTCGAGGCCAATATCGTCACTATTCGTGTACACATACCACCCAACGACTACTTGTCTCCTCTTTCGTTCGACAACCGTTGTGGGCCAATTGCATTACTATCCCTGTACACGTGCCACCCATCGACACCTTATAGATGCGAAGGGATTCATGTTTGATAGAGGGAAATCACATATCTCAAACATGTAACTATTTAAAGTTAGTTTCACGTCAGTGCTAAGGATTGGCGTCACGTCATCTAGTCCTTAGACATCAATTTTGGGGTTAATCTAGATCCATCCAACTAAAAACTGTATTTAAGTGTTAAAGTGGGGTCCAAAAATATGTATGAAAAATGAGTTGGCACAATTTGACAGTGTCATTTAAAAACCGAATATTTGATTTAAATAATCCTAACTTTCACCGGTTAGCCGGTAGCACTCCCAACTTTTGATTTGTACCACACCACTCCCAACTTTCAACTTATTTTCCCCTGTCACTCCCAAACTAACTGTACACTAACCCAGTTAGTTTTTTGCTGACGTGGTAGATGACATGACATCTGATTTTGGCTTTTTTATGATATGGCAGCTGACGTGGCGTCTGATTTGGCTTTTGATGACATGGTAGCTGATGTGACACTGATTTGGTGACGTGGTAGCATACGCCAGCAAACTGGGTTACTATTGGGTTAATTTGGGAGTGATGTAGAAAAATAAGTTGGAAGTGGTGTGGTACAAATCGAAAATTAGGAGTGTTATCGGCCAATTGGTGAAAGTTAGGGTTATTTAAATCCAATATCCCGTAAAAAAACTGATACATCAATACATTAAACCATGTTTTATGATATATTTAATAATAGAACTTATCAACCATTTAATAGAACATAAGTCAATACTTATTGATTTTTTCAAACACTTTGATGCAGTCTTATGAATGAGTCCGGCAAGCATCACGATCATCAAATAAACAATGAAATAGATTTACTTTGAACTTTGAATTTGGTAGCTTCTTTTTTGAAAAGTAAATGCTCATCTATAGATTTAAACTTTCGAATCAATACTTTCTTCCATGAGGGAAAAAGACTTTTCTATGAGAGTTTGGCATTCAAGAATGCATCACGTAAATCATGTTTAAATGGGGTATGTTACGTACATCACTTAACATTATTTTTTTATTAAAATTAAGGGTTTTTTCATCCATTTCATGGTAGTCGTGGTGATGTAGATTTTCTTTCTTTTTTCCCTTTTATTCAGTGGCGGACCTAGGAATTTTTCCATGGGGGTGCGGAACATTTTTACAAATTTTAGGCCCCAAGGTATATAAATAAAAAATCGGTTCGTATCGGGTCGGTTCGGGTCGAGTCGGGTCATGTAAAACAAAAGAACTTAATTTATATAACCCACCATAACATAATGAAAACAAAACGAAGCACATGTTGGATAATATCAACTAAAAACCAACCAAAAATTATCAAAAATAACAAAGAAACTTACCCGTGGCTGATTACGGTGGTATGCGGCTGCTAACTGTTCACTGTTGTCGATGTTGATGTTCTGATTGTTGGCGTGTAAGGACGATAAAGAGAGCAGGATAGAATATGTAAGGGTTTTGGGCTTGTTTATTTTATTTTAGTTTGAAATATTGTTGATTTGTTGGGTTTGTTTATTGGGCTAAGACCTAGTAGTGGGCTAGTTAAATGTATTGGGTATTTGGGTTTAGTTATTTAGGTATTAAAAGTAATATAATTTAGGTAGTATTTTTTTATAAAATAGGAGTTTACTAAAGAATATTTTTAAAATATAAATTGATAACACTTTTTACCTAAGGGGTGCGGACGAAAAAGTCCAAGAGGTGCGGACGGAAAATTCCATGGGGTGCGGACAAAAAATTCCAAGGGGTGCGGACGGGATTTTCGACGGAACTTAGCACTAATTTTTTTTTCCCGGGGGTGCGCCCGCCCACCCTGGGCTGGGCTTAGGTCCGCCCTTGCTTTTATTTGATGCTAACGTCAAATGATGACGTGGATTTTAACTTTTTTTTTTTAATTTTTAATGTAATAGTGTAATTAAAGTGTTTTTATTTTCAAGAAATATAATTCATATATTAAAATAATCCGACCCTAGCATCTTATGCTCCATTTTTCTCTTGACACATGGAAAAAATGACATGGCTCGATTTGAATGTTAAGTTATCTAATTGGGAGAAAAATGACACGAGTGACCTAATTAGAACACTTTTGAAATTTTGTTACTATTCTGTGACATTTTCCCTTTTTAACGGCAAATTTTAATCACTTACGGACCACTGGAGTATTATCGTGCCCACCAACAAAAGCACCCGATTATATTCCTCTACACTTCATGTTTCTTTTTATTACAATCGATATTATTATATATTATGTCCGCTTGCGTTGTGCACATATCATGTATATATGTGTGGACATGGGGGGGGGGGGTTAAATTGCACGAATTTTAACGTTATTTCACCAATTTCGTGAAAATAACATTAAAAGCGGCGGACGGTTAATCATGCATCATGTGGTGGCGTTGATAGCTGAAAGACAAAAGGGTACATGCACTAACCGGCCTTGTCCTGATTGTTGCGTGTTATGTACCTTATGTCCAAGACTTGATGCAAAACTACTATCGAGCCGGGGGTCTTACTGGAAGTAGAATCTCTATTCCTATGGGGTAGAGGTAATGTTGTCTACATCTAACCCTCCTCAAACTCTACCTTAACTTTGCTATTGATAGAATTTAGTGAGTATGATGATGACATTTTTATATATAAGTTGGTTGATTTAAAAACATTTCAATCAAATCTAAGGTATGATATTTCTTTTACTTTTTTTATTTGGAGGTACCTAACATTTTAACTACCACCACTCACTTCCACCATTGGAACTAGGGCTGTAAACGAACCGAACGTTCAACGAACAGTTCGTGAACCGTTCGGCGGGAAGTTCGTTTATGTTCGTTCGTTTAATAAACGAATGAACATGAACAAGATATTTCGTTCGATTAGTTAAATAAACGAACATGAACAGAGGTCTCGTTCGTTCGATTGTGTTCGTGAACGTTCGGTAAGGTGTTCGTGAATGTGTTCGTGAACATTCGTTGATTTGCGTTCGTTTATGTTCGTATGTTTGTGTTTCAATTGAAGATCTTTGTACTTTCTTATATTTTATTTGTACTATTTATATTATTAAACTTTTATATATTTTATTACCCTAACAATTAAACTAGGAAACTCACTTTCACCTTGTTTATGCATCATTTCCTTTTCATTTTTCATTATTTACATCGGCGAATACGACCGACCTCCGTTCCACAATAAGGGGTTCAAGTTCGAGTGCTACTCTCTGGGCCATCTTTTTTTATCCTTCGTCGTGTTCGCCAAATTTATTTGTGTTCGTTTGTGTTCGTGAACCGTTCGCGAGCACACTCATTTCCTTAATGAACGAACACGAACATAAAATCTCGTTCGGTAAGTGTTCATGAACCGTTCGTGAACACATTTATTTCCTTAACGAACGAACACGAACAATGCCTTGTTCGAGTTCGTTCGGTTCGTTTACAGCCCTAATTGGAACCATTCGGGGGTACCCTCTACAAGATTCTTAAGAGATTGTTAATTTTTATATTTTTAGCAAGTAAAAGAAACCCTAAACAAAACCCACCACCACTCATTTCCACCATTGTATATTTGGCTAGAAAAAAAATGTTGTTCACTAGCGGTTCTATGTGAGGATGGTTGCAAGGTTTGCTTCGAGTTTGAGACATGGTAGTGTGGGCAATGGTGGAGATGACATCGAGTTTGCTTAAAGCCAAGTTTGGTGAGTTGTACCTAGGTGCCGAAATGCTCGTCGAAAAAAGGTTGACAATGAATTAGATGAACGAGGAGGGCTGATGTTTATCTTTTATCTTTGAGTGAATTGCAAGTTTTGTCCTTTATCTTTAGGCCATTTTGCAAGTTTTGTCCTTTATGTTTAAATTTGACGAGTTTTGTCCTTTATGTTTAAAAATCAAGCACGTTTTACCCTTTGGGGCAAAACGTGCTTGATTTTTAAGGACAAAACGTGCTTGACTTTTTAAACATAAAGGACAAAACGTGCTTGATTTTTAAACATAAAGGACACAACGTGCTTGATTTTTAAGGCTCAAAGGGTAAAACGTGCTTGATTTTTAAACATAAAGGACAAAACTCGTCAAATTTAAACATAAAGGACAAAACTTGCAAAATGACCTAAAGATAAAGGTCAAAACTTGCAATTCACTCTTTATCTTTTTTTTTTCCTTTTCCATATTTCATTTTTCATGTGGTTATTAAGTAAAAGCGTAAAAAGTAATTTTACACTCATTTAACAAAATTATTTAATGGAAATGAGTGAATTGCAAGTTTTGTCCTTTATCTTTAGGCCATTTTGCAAGTTTTGTCCTTTATGTTTAAAGTTGACGAGTTTTGTCCTTTATGTTTGAAAATCAAGCACGTTTTGTCCTTTGGGGCAAAACGTGCCTGATTTTTAAGGACAAAACGTGCTTGATTCTTTAAACATAAAGGACAAAACGTGCTTGATTTTTAAACATAAAGGACAAAACGTGCTTGATTTTTAAGGCCCAAAGGGTAAAACGTGCTTGATTTCAAACATAAAGGACAAAACTCGTCAACTTTAAACATAAAGGACAAAACTTGCAAAATGGCCTAAAGATAAAGGACAAAACTTGCAATTCCCTCTAATGGAAATCCATGCTAAAGATGAAATGACTTCACAAATAGTAAGTACTGTATCCATAATTCAACATACCATACTAGCAACATCCGTCTAATTTACCCCGAATAGTGTTAACCTTTTTTTAAATTATTTTACTATAAAATTAATAAGATAACTTTAAATTTAACAACTCATGTTTGATTCTTATACAAATTCAATCATTTCTAGCTTAAAGTCGTAAGTTGTAACCCTAGCCAAAATCATCTACGTGTTGGCCACTAAATATTCTAGTAGAAACGAATACACACATGTGATTCGGTCCAAATAATTGTTGTTTTATGAATGAGTCCTACAAACATCATGATTAAAAAAAACAAGTGAAATTGGTTTACTTTCAACTTTTAATTTGGTACCTTCACTTAGAAAGAAAGTAAAGAACCTTTGAAGTTTAGTTTATAAATAGAAATGGTACAAGTTCTTTTTTTTATTCACAAACTTTGTTAATTGTATTATATAGTTAATTAATATTAGAAACTTAGCATTTTCATACAAACAGAGACGATTACATACTAATGGCAGTTAGACGAGCAACAAGCTGCGCCACTACCCCTTTCTGAATAGCAAACCCTACCCTTCTAAACAAATCAATACTTTCCTCTTCGAGGAAAAGATTTTCTATGAGAAAGTTAAAACAAAAAATAACAATTAGTAGAAAGTGGTATGATTTAGATTTAAATAGAGATGTATAGTAATAAATAATATTTTTTTAGTATTGAAGAATGTGTTACGTAAATCATGTTTAAATGGGGTACATTACGTAAAAAAGTAGAAGAAATCGTTTAATGGATGTATGGGTAATATTTTCAGTCAAGAGTTATTTCATTTTAAGTTTGAATTAAATGTATGTTGAGTATTTTTATTTTATTAAACCAATATTATTTTAACAAAAATTGGTTGTTACTATGAATAAAATGATATAAGAAATAAAAAAATAAAAAAAATAGGTTGTTAAACCGATATTTCTAACATATATTTAATATGCTCTTTTAGAAAGAAAAAAAAAAACTTACCACCAATTGCATAATTTTATACGATATGAATCTCGTTGTATCAGATTTTGTTTAATGGTTATTTTAACATGATTTGATACGTTGTAACTTGTAATTACAAAGAGCTCATTTCTTTTAAGTGAAAGGGTAAAAAAAGTAATTATGCAAATACAATTATTTTATAGACATCCATGTTAGACACAAGAAACATAACGACTTTTTAAACAACAGAAACACTGCTGGTAATATCTACACCTAGAGACAAAATATGAAATAATACACCAGATGAGGTGATCTAGTAAGTTATCTGACATAAGATACGACATTTTTTTTTTTGAAATATTGGATTTTAATAATCTCAGTTATTCATTGTTGACTGTCAACAGTACCAACTTCAAAAATAATCACTGGCAGTCCCAACTATTAATATATTGGCCTTCAATGGTGTCATACCTCAACCGATGACAGAAACATCAGAGTGAGACGAAAACGAGATTGTTCGAGACTTCATAACGACTATTTTTGACAAGTATTTAAGAATCAAGATTCCATTTCATTTCTAAAACGGAAATACATTGTTTGGAAGCAAAATACAAAATCAAGTAACAATGAAACAAAGTACAATACATAAACAAAATTTAAAGTATGTATTTAGTCGTCCTGCTAGATTTCTTTCAACGTATCATCATCAAGTTCCTACAATACATATTAAAGTACATGTCAACACATAAAGTATTGGCAAACATACAAGTTTGAATTACTAGCATAAATACAAAAACGGTTTACACGAATCCATATGGCATAATCATAAACTAAGATATATCGTTACAAGACTAGCATGCATCTCCTACTTGTCAACCCAAAGATTTCCACTAGTGTAATCTTGTCGTCGCAACGACAAGACTGTTTTTGTATTACTTAACATGACCTCAAGAATACGGGTGGTGTGTTACTCTTATAGCGCTATACATGTTAAGGGAGTCTTGTACGGAGTTAATGACAAACTCTAGTGCAAGTAAAGTTTCTAGCATGTATGAGTTTCTAAGCATCACATCTTGAGCATGTATAATGGATTGTTTGTTTGTGTTAAACATGTTTATACGTGACTGTGTGAGTTTGATAAATCATAAGTATTGCACCCAAAAGCGTCGAAAAATAAAAAGGGGGTCATGTACACTCACGGTTTGCAAAGTTTTCCTAAGTAACGTGAGTTGACGAGTCATTGAGGGTGGAGCACCAAAGTTACCCTACTTTGGGGAAATGAAGGTGTGTGAGTATCATGGTTGCAGAAATCGGCCTAGGAGCCGATTAATCGGCGCCTAGGCGCTAGGCGGTCATCTACTGCCTAATTTTGAGCTAAGCGGTCAATTAATCGGTCATGGTCAAAAATCGGTCAAAATCGGTCCTAGGCGGTCAAAATCGGTCTTAGGCGGTCAAAAATCGGATTAATCGGACAATATTAGTCGGTCAGAATCGATCAAAATCAGTCCTAGGCGGTCCTAGGCGGTCAAAATTAGTCAAAATCGGTCAAAATCGAACCATACTATCTGAAACTTGAATTATTTATGTGAATTTTGAAGTATTATTTTTATATTATTGGGTATATATATATAATTTTGAAAAAATACATATAAAAATCCCATTCCGATTAATCCCGATTAATCCCTAGGCTGTACCTCACTGCCCGACTAGCGCCTTCTACAACATTGGTGAGTATATAGAGTTCGTAGAGAGTTTGGATTCGGAATTACTATGAAAAGTATATGTGCATGAAAGTATATCTTGTCTAGACACTCGTTTGGACACCAAATTTCCATGTGTTTTCATGGGTCCTAACTTGCCCATTAGTACCACAAAAGAGGAGTCTAAAAACAAAGATAATCTAACCTAAGTCCTTGACATCTAACCATGATCCGGTTAGTATCAAGAATTCGGTGTATATGTTATAATTTTGCCCATCAAGTATTATCATGTAAGGATTTCACCCTCGTATATAAAGGTATGCTAAATACCGGTACTTACCAAATTTAAAATTTGTGTACCTGGGGTCTGTTTGCCTGATTTATCACACGCCCTAACCTTCATACTAGCCCGTGACTGCAGAACATCCTCATTGTCCAACAAGCTCACCTTACACATTCATCATTGTTAGTAACATCACACATACTTACTTGTATTAAATTCTACCTTTCGGTCTTGATCGAGTCTCGGATTGTACGGGTCACTAATCATAAGAGCACACGAGTTTGAGTTCAAGTACTCACTTATTTGTACTTGATTTCACTCAAACTCAGGCTCTGATACCAACTTGTAACGCCCTAACACGTTTTAACCAAATGACGCAGCGGAAAATACGAACCTAAAAATTTCTTTCATTATATACATTCTTTTACATTAATCCTTTCTATAAATTAAATAAAACCTGACATACTTATATTAAATTACGTGACCACGCACACATACGTACAATCCATGTCTTGACTCGATCTTCAACCGCTTACACTCCATGATCAGAATTCATAGTTCTGTACAAACTGCAGACACCACATACAATCACATCATTAGCAACTGGTGGCATCATACGTAACTTTTGAACATGCATAATCAGACGTCAACATCTCATGCTTTCGCTTATGTAAATCCATTCATCCATCCATTCGAACACCATCGTTGGATTTCAGCATTAAACCTTCAACTTCCATTATTAGTATACATGCACTTCCATTTCATTCTCAATAGAAAGACGATTGGCATCATTAGACTTCATTCATATATGTAGGTTCACGTATACACATAAACAAGTCTCATTCGTTCGTGCATATAGCTAAATTCCAATTCATACATACATACCTTTCTATTTGTACACATACTTACAATCTACATCTTTCACAATATTACATGCAAGTCCTAAACACACACGTCTATACATGTAAATCACATACACATAAATTTCCATACTTACGTGTTCATAGTCATACTCTCCTACGAGTTTCAATTACTTACATACAATCAAACCCATACCCACATTTGTAACTACTTATTCCCTTTTTATGCATGATACCAACTTGTAAGTTCCCTTCTTACCCGCACTTGTTAGAAACTCTTCCTTAACCACTTTCGACTCATTTCCACTAAAACTTTCCTTAATACTACCATTGATTCATACTTTCTTACATGACTCACAATAATCATCATACAACAATACATTTTAAAAAAACTAAAGGGTAAGTCCGGAATTCACTTACCTTATGCGTCCGTGTTTGTATCCGCTTCCTTGCCTCTTCTTAACCCGTTAGCCTTTCGCGTTTGAATCCATCTCGACATAATCCCTATACTTTCATGTCATCGCAATCACATTCTTGTTAGCATACATAATTGTACATGTTAACGATCATATAGATTGCATATTTCACATTTGACTTTCACTTATCATTTGTAACAAGCACAAGGCATAAATTTAACAATGCATCATTCCAAATTCTTAGTTGCATTACTTTCATTAATCAATCATTCACTAACATGCATAGCTCAATTCACTGAAAATATGTTGTTTTGGGACGTCTGTTTACTGTACTTACGAGCTTGCAAAAATTACAATCTTTTTTATGTGACGTGCCCCTCAGAGGGGTTATCCTTGTGTTAAATTTTTTTAGTCTAACTCTCTACAAAAAAATTACAAAAAATCATTAACTAAGCAGCAATCAGATTCGTCACTTTCTGACTGCAGCCCACGGAAAAATTCATTTAAAAATCCTTGGTTATCCGATTGACATAATTCCAGTTGGAGATTTTGATAACCTCCTGAAGCTACCTACATTAAAAATTTGAGATCATAACTCAATTCCTAAATTGAGTTATGACATTCGTAATGGGCTGCAAATTCTGCCAGAAAACGCAGCCTGAACCTTCGATACGGAAAAATTCATAAAACATTCATTTTTCGTCGAAAAAATGCAATTCCAGTTGGGTTTGAAAGGTTTTTCCTGGAAGTTCATCACAAACTTAATAAACATCAGTTTTTGACAAGATTTGACCCAGTTACAGCCGATTTAATTCGTATGTAACTTTCTGGACAGATTCTATTTTATCAAATCTCTTCTAATAATCTCACCTATGCATTTCATCAAACACTTGGTGTGCATACCACTAATTAAGCATAGTGTACAAGTATTTCATGCTTTTCTTCCTACTTCTCACCTTCATTTATCAACACAAGTAAACATCATACCAATTCCATACCATACTCAATCTATATATAAGTACACATCACATACTACACATATTCATGATCAAGTTCATACCATTTCGTGGATTAAACATAAACCCACTTAACTAAGTGTGGTAATTCATCCAAACACCTAAATTATAACATTTTACTCAAAATCTTCACTTAGGGTTTGTTCCTAAGAAAGCATACATCACTAATTTGGCCATAACCTCTATGATTGATACATAAATAACTACTCGTGATGTTCATCAAGATTTCTCAACTTCATTAAACATCAAAATTCGACATACCTTATGATCCCCTAGCTTGGGTGATCGTTAATTCATGTTCCTTTATGAGTTTGAGCCTCAATTCATCATTCAATTTGATGATTCTTGATGAACTAGGGTTTACAACCTTGTTCTCTTCTCCTGGTTGTCGACGTATACACACACTAAGTGTGTGTTATGTGTTGATCTTTATGTTTTAATAACACAAGTTCCCTTGTTAGCAAGCTTGGTCCCTCAAGTTTAGTTAGTTACTAAGTAGGCCACAACCTACTTATTTCTCACAATATTTCCTCTTATTAATTGTGTTAAACATTCCTAGTTATTTTTATTTACGGGTTCACTTTTACCCCTAACGGTATTTTACTCGTTCCTTTATATTAACCGGGTTTAAATTATCAAATCCATTTTTGGGGTGTTACAAGTCTACACCCCTTAAAAGGGGTTTCGTCCCCGAAACCTTGCTCATTTCCACGAGACAATAATAACCTTTACTTACCGGTTACTACTAGTCCTTCTATTTAGCACACTTAGAACACACTTCTAGAATGTATACCTTTAGATTTCGAATTCTTGCCTCATGTTAGTTCCCTAGTGATGATCATCACTACATGTTCATTCATTCGTTTCATTCAAAACGCATATCATTGCATTAATTCACTCGTGCCTTATAAAAAGAGCTTTATTCAGGAACAAATATAATCGTACGTTTATCCCCACCTTCTTAAATCAAGCATAATACTTCCATGCATTCATGGATCATAGTGACTCGATTATTTCTACTTTTATTCATAAATCATGTTGGACATGACACTCTTACATTCATCACACAAATAATCATCACAACATTCCATTATTAACATTCTTCCTAATTACTTCCATAGCCACATAAGGAGTTAGGATATGATCATAAGTATATCGTAAGCATTCGGTTATAGTATTGCTCTCGGAGCCAAACTACTACATCATACTCACTTATTCATACTTAACTCGGGAGTTAAACATCATTCTACGTTTGTTACCGTTACATGCTACTATGTATACTAATAGATTAAATTCCAAATCATTTCATTCGTGTCATCTCGAGCATTACTTACTGTACACACATATGTGCGTTACTGAATAACATTAAGCCTGGACTAAAATTTCATTCCTTTGTTGACCTCTAGAAGTCAAACCTTTTATACATTGTCATACTTATGCTACCATTAGTTCGCATGAAAGTACTATTTAATCTATAACTTTCCATTTAACATCCATAAATTAAACAATTGACTAACCTTGATTTCATTGCATACCTATCAATTTGTAAACCGGATTGATCTGCTTCTTCACAAGTCCATACTGTACCATATTGATTTCACTCATCGGTAAAATGAACTCCCGTCGTATGCATCCTTTCAACAAATCTACTACTTTCGTCAGCCAAGAATTCCATCATTCTCATTTATAACATTAACGGTTATCACATTTCATTTTATACTTTCGTTCTACTTGGTGTTTATTCACCCATAATTCTTTCACAAATTTCCCATTTGCACCAGCATTATAATGTACATGGATCAAATAATATAACTTGTAAGACAAGTTCCCTTGTTCTCTTCTCCTGATTGTCGACGTATACACACACTAAGTGTGTGTTATGTGTTGATCTTTATGTTTTAATAACACAAGTTCCCTTGTTGCCAAGCTTGGTCCCTCAAGTTTAGTTAGTTACTAAGTAGGCCACAACCTACTTATTTCTCACAATATTTCCTCTTATTAACTGTGTTAAACATTCCTAGTTATTTTTATTTACAGGTTCACTTTTACCCCTAATGGCATTTTACCCGTTCCTTTATATTAACTGGGTTTAAATTACCAAACCCATTTTTGGGGTGTTACACAGGGTCCATTGGAGGCCAATACGTTAAAATAGTTGAGACTGCCAGTGATTATTTTTAAAGTTGAAACTATTCGCAGCCAACGACGAATAGCTAAAACTATTAAAATACAATATTGCTTTCTTCTAACACAAAAGAGAGCCATATTTTTCTATAAAATTCCAGCCTCTAAGCCAAAAGCTAGAAGCTTACACGACATCACATTACAACATACAATCCTCAATACTTTACACTCCAATATATTACACCACTAGGTTAGCAACCCGTGTACTACACAGGTAGCTTATATATATAATGTGAAAATAATTTGTTCATATCTCTTAATTACAAAACTTATAATGATAGTTACTCGACTCATGCTACAATTATGTACATTGTACATACATAATTAAGTAATTTATGAAAATTATTACACAACAATGATAATTAAACATGTCATACACACAACACAACAACAATGAATATTAAACATGTCATACACACAACACAACAACTACTTTATTATATTTTATAAATAGTTGATTTTTAATGTATAGCAAGACTATACTTAAATTAAGAGTGTACCTATCCACACACTCATCTCACTATCTACACACTCAAAAAGGTGATTTTTGTCTTTACATGCACACCCTGCAGTGTCGAACTGTGGCCAAAACGAGGCGTTTTGGTCCGATTAACCAGACAAAGACTGACGGGTGTCTGACGGGTCTGTTGACCGGACCAAAACGCTGAGTTTTGGTCGCGATTTGGTCCTGTCAACCAGACAAAAGACTGATACCCGGTCTGGTTGACAGGACCAAAACGCGGCCAAAGCTCGGCGTTTTGGTCCGGACAACAGACCCGTCAGACACCCGTCAGTCTTTGTCTGGTTAATCGGACCAAAACGCCCCGTTTTGGCCACAGTTCGACACTGCAGGGTGTGCATGTAAAGAAAAAAATCACCTTTTAGGTGTGTAGATAGGCAAAATTGGTGTGTGGATAGTTTGGCCCTAAATTAAAGATTTTTTTTAAATAATATAAAACATGTTACAAATAATTGTAACAAAAATTTAAAAGATATAATAAATATGGATGTATTATTTTGCTATTTAAAAAGCATATAAAAAAGATTTCTAGCTTTTTACTATAAATAATAAAAAAATAATGAGAAATAATATCGAGTTGACAAGTGGCAAAATTTTAGGTGGATACTCTAGGAATGAGCCAAGTGTACTCCTATTTTTATTTATAATTATAGAGAGTAGCGGTAAGACCCGTGTGCAAACACGGGTGGTTTCTTAGAAAACTATGCATAACACATATAAATGATGAATATGGATATATTTATAGACTTATAAATAGATAAGTCAGTCGGTAAATACTTAAAGTTTAGAGTATAAAATATGCAAAAATATACAATTTATTAATCTTTGGGAAATTGGCCTGTAATAATCCCACCTAGACCTTATTGGCCATTAATAATCCCACCTCAGAATATTCCCCCCACCAGTCCCACCTTTCACCTATTTTTCCTACAATGGTCCCCCGTTAAAAAAACTTAACGGAGTTAAGCTTTTTTCCAAATTACAAACAAATTTTTTAGGGCTTTTGATGAGAATGACGATACGAGTCCATTGATGTAAAACTTACCTCAAACCGGTGCTCCAAACGATGAAAACGACGCTTCAATTCGGGTGTTTAAATTTCCAATTAACCAAAATCAGGTCACTTGGAGCACCATTTCGAAGTAAGTTTTATATCAATGGACTCGTATCATCGTTCTGATCAAAAGCCTTAAAAAATCTCTTTGTAATTTGGAAAAAAGCTTAACTCCGTTAAGTTTTTTTAACGGGGGACCATTGTAGGAAAAATTTGTGAAATGTGGGACTGGTAGGGGGAATATTCTGAGGTGGGATTATTAATGGTCAATAAGGTCTAGGTGAGATTATTACAGGCCAATTCCCCTTAATCTTTTGTGAACGAAATAACATTTGCATTCAAGCATGTTCCTTCTCCAAAAAAACAATGTTTTAACTCAACAGTCGTTTCAATCCCCTTCAACCTCCACAAAACACTATTTTAACCCAACAGTGGTTTTAAACCACCGTTTTAACCCAACAACGGTTTCAACCACTGTTTTCTCCACAAGACTCTGTTTTAACCCAACAGTGGTTTCAAACATCTGTTTTCATCCATCTGTTGACCAAAGTCAACAGATGTATCAACCACTGTTTTATTTTCAAACATCTGTTCACAACAACCGAGCTTTCATCATTTAAACAAACATTTGCCAATATTACAAGCTTTTAAACTCTCAAACCTAAATATCTATTTAAATAATTTAAATAACAAACATGGTTAATAATTTTAACACAACTAATTATATAAAATATGAAAGTGTCAAACAGAGGTAACTATATAATAAACAAAGTTCGAAACACAGAACACCATTCAGTAAAATAAAGCATAATAATTTCTAATCAATGGGCGAAATAGTAGTCTCGATAAATAAAGCTCCTTTCGGACCATTGTAGTTGTCAACATGTTGGAGGTATTTCAAAACTTCATTGCTCAGATTAACTTCAACCATATCCCCCCAAATGCTTGTTATCAGCCACTTGTTGTTTTCAATTATATTAGTCCTTCGGCGCCTATCTACATAATCAACTACACGAGGATTATTGAAAGCAAACACCTTGATCCAGCTTTCTTCTTCATATCTGAGCAAATCAGCAGTTAGCTCAGCAAACTTTTCAATAACAATCAAATGCAACCTCTTTGCGATGGTCAAAAAATGCCCTTGGCAAGGATTGACTACGATACTCTCGGGAAAACAAAGCATTCTGAAAGTCTCAGAAAGAACATCGAAAGCAACGGAATTCCTCTCACCTAGTGGATACCAATAATTTGAAACCATGAAATATTTTGTTTTACCAGCATAAATTCCGGGAGACCATGAATAACTGCTTGAACCATAATTGTTTATGCTACCGAAATTTATTGTTCTCCTTGACTCACGACGTCGTGAGTAAACACGAGCAGTAGCCACATTACGGTAACATCTGATGTGAAGAACTTTCAGATCAATGGAATAATCAAAATAAATTCCACCTGTGTCAGAGTTTCTATCATGAATATAATTTAAGTATTCGTCAGACAAAAACTTATAGCGCCTGGTAGTTGGATTCCAAAGGATCGGCTCACAGCAAATCCCTTCATTGCAAACTAACAACAACCCATTAAATGACGATAGAATACGTAAGAAGGTAGGGTGGACATTGTTAGGAAAACTTAAGGTTTTGCTTGTAACAACATCCAAATTACCAGCTACTATATTGTCAACGACAATTGACGTGTCTTTAAAGGAGAGTAGTTTCTTTTGTAGTGAATCTCCACTTCGGAGAGTATGCATCATCTCAAATGCATGACTTGATAGTTCCCTACAAAAATTTTTGGAAAGACATTTCAAACGACCAATATCTTCTGCAGGGAGCCTTGTGAAAATTTCCTCAACAATCATTTGAAACCCAATGTTTTCCATTTTGCGGTGAACAAATGCGTGTTTGAAAGCCAAAGAAATTGTAATGATATTGATAAACAAAAAACTTTGAAGATGATTGAGTAGATGGATGAAAGCGGTAAGGATGAAAACAGTTTCCCAATGTATTTTATATACCCAATGAAGGCGGTTATGACTAAATAGATTGTCAGACTAACTTACTGTTAAAGAATATGATGCGATGATGGTTAGGCTTTTAATGCAAAACATTTCAAAAGTGCGTTTCCATGGGAAAAGTATAAAATTAAATATCAAGAAATCCAAAGGACAAATTTTAAACCATCAAAATAAAAAAAACAGGTTATCATAATTATAATTAACCTCTTCATTTACAATAAGACGCATTTACCATAAGACAGAAGTGAGTGAGTGACATGCGTTAATTGCAAATTACATATCCCCAGACATTTTGAATTTGAAATTACCGGAAAAAAGTATGCATCTGCTAAGTTATACGTTTGCCAAAGGAAGGACTTTCAACCTCTGTTGGCTTTAAAGGATAGATATGGGCAGAGGTTTTGAGATGAGGCAGACTTTTAGATAGATTTTAAAATGATTTTATATATATTAGGCAATATGATGCAGTAATGACATAAGAAAAATATTGTTGGACAGCCTCTCTCTCTGCCACATTGTCACAAACCCCGACCTATCCAGGGAGCGGGAGCCGCGAACCAGTCAGATGGTATCGGTGTTTATCAATTTGGCAGCGGAAATTTTTCATCAGGACCATAGTTAGGAAATATTTATCAGAGTTTAAAACACCATATTTTTATAATAAACAAATGGGATAAAACCCATGTTTTATTTACAATAAAAATTATAGGGATAAACCCCAATTATTGAAAACAAAGTCTCCTTTTTATTTAGGTAACTTTTATAGCCACTTTTCTAAGCCTTCGGTGCTCTCCAGCTGGCTTCTAATTGGCTTTCACATTTTGTTACCTGAAACCTGTTTAAAAACATTTTGTCAGCGGGAAACACTGGTGAGTGAATCCCAGTTTAATCAAGTTAAGTAAAAACCATTGTACAGTATTGAGGGCGGTCACGCAATTACATTTGTTTCCATCTACTTAATTACCACCCACGGTACTGTCAACCCAACTTGTTGTCATGTTACTCCTCGCAAGGTAGTAATAAATTTTGTATACAAAACCCACCAACATACCGACGATAATTGTAGAATACAAATACTCAATCACTGCTTAATATATCATTAATTAGGTGAGGTTTTGTAAAAACAATTTGCAAAAAGGAGATTACTCACATTGCTACTTTAGGTATTTCCTGTGACTTCCTGGTTATAATCTATTAATTAAACAATGCACACGCGTTAGTATAATAACCCAATTTACATTAGTTATACCCTCCCCGAGACAGAACTCCAACGACTACGTCGGGCATAGCCACAACAGCCGTTACAGAGCACTAGATCAATCGGGCAGCGTATCTAATACGTAACCGGGGGTTATGATACTTACATCGAGGCAGAGCTTCACTATTTTAGTGGGTATAATGTCGGGTATAACTTCTACACTACAGAAATTGAGAGAGAATTGTGTGTGATGAACGATTTGTGAACTGAGCCTGAACTCCAAATATATAGGCCTGATCGGCCATCTCTCGCGCCCCGCAAAATATGAGAAGGGGGCTTACGCGGCCCGCGAGAGACCACGTGTCTCGCATAGGGCTGCTGAGTTGAACTCGTAGCTTTGACACGCGCCTGCCATGTGGCGGGCTGGAGTGTCGCCTAGTGGTACTGGGTCGCGCCCCGCGAACCACCCAGCTGACTGGGTCGCGGCCCGCGAGGGACCTATATATTTTGTTTTATTTGATTAGGATTAAACGGGTCCAACTAGAGGTCTCCTGGTATAATTTTGGGCATAACTCCTGAGCTAATATAATGCACTTGTGTTAAGTATAGTAACCCAATTCAACTTTATCCCTACGTCACGAGACAGAACCCCAACGGACTTAGTCAGGCAGAGCCTTGACATGTGTTACGGGGTCCTAGATCAATCGGACAGGGTATCAGTGATCAGGGGTTAAATTACTTAAAACGGGGCAGGGCTTTATTATTATTATAGGTTAAAAATAAAAATAAAACAGAATTTAAAGAGGGAGAGGAGGGTCGAGAGAGGCTGTGCACTTCTGATTGTTGGAATGCACTTTATATATATACTACATTAGTGACTTAGGGAGCAAGTTTGCATTTATGGCATGTACTTATAACTTTCCACGTACACACAGTACATATTCTAAATTGTAATGTTTATTATTGTATTATTGTATTTAATATATATATATATATATATATTATAATTATTTTAACTGCTTACTCATTTGGCGCGTATAACTTCTAAAATATGACGTTTTATCAAACGATGAATATGTCATTAGAATGAGAATATTTTTATCTACATTTGGACCTAAGTTTC
The DNA here is from genome assembly GCA_030545235.1 of Helianthus tuberosus. Classification (NCBI taxonomy): domain Eukaryota; kingdom Viridiplantae; phylum Streptophyta; class Magnoliopsida; order Asterales; family Asteraceae; genus Helianthus; species Helianthus tuberosus. The sequence continues at coordinate 18,162,321 of CM060415.1, read as the reverse complement.
ATTAAAAACGGAGTAAGTTCAAATATAATGTATTTTTATAATTTAATTACTAAATGGTTCCTATGTTCGTCTAAAATACCTCATATTTCCATCGGTCAACTTACTCATGATGTATCCTTTTAATAACGTAAGTTTTTATATACTTTATTTTCATAAATAAATATTTTGTGAATGTAACACACATCAGCCTTTCTTATGCCACATCGGGATTATTTACCATTATCCGCATTTCAAAACTTCAACAATTGCCTTTTAAAACCTCTGTTAAGCAGGATCTATTGAATATCATATGTTGTTCATTAAGATTTGTTGACCCATAGCAAACCTTTGCTTCTTCAAACTTTCTTCAGACTATGTCTTCATCAGCAGAGGATCACTTGAAACAGATGTTCTCTTTGGGCAGAGTTTACCTCTGACGGACATTTAGAGAAGCAGATGTTGTGTATTTATAATTGAGAGGAAATTCTTCAAAAACTGTTGACTTACCAAGTAATAAAAAAATAATAAAATTTCAAATCTCTGGCATAAAAAATAATGAAAAAAATCTCTTCATTTAAAGACCAGCAATACTCTACATAGTAAACACATGCTTCTACAACTCCAGCAGACAAAGATGTTGCGAACCTCTGTTAGGCAACAACAGATGTTGCCAACAGTACTCTTCATTTAAAGACCAACAATACTCTACATAGTAAACACATGCTTCTACAACTTCAGCAGACATGGATGTTGAGAACTTCTGTTAGGCAACAATAGTTGTTGGCAACAGTAGCAAGTCAAACAACCGTTAGATTAGCAGAGGATCACTACTAAACAGATGTTCTCTTTGGGCAGACTTTACCTTTGACAGAGATTTAAAGTAACAGATGTTGAGTATTTGCAATTGAGAGGATGAAATTTTTCAAAAAACTGTTGACTTACCAAATCATAAAAACATAATAAATTTCAAACCTCTGGCATAAAAAACAATAAAAAAAACTCTTCATTTAAAGACCAACAGTACTCTACATCCTAAACACATACTTCTACCACTTCAGCGCACACGGATGTTGAGAAGCTCTGTTAGGCAACAACAGATGTTGGCAACAATAGCAAGTCAAACAGCCGTTAGATCAGCAGATGATGATTTCGAGCAGATGTTCTCTTTTGGCAAACTTTAACTTTGACAGATCTATACAGTAACAAAAATTGATTCTTTGTAATTCTTCAAAAAATTGTTCAAGCACAATTCAACATCAACGTAATCTAAATCAAACTCAGAGACAATTTCACGTCTACATCAATATCGATCTGCAATACTCAGATGATATTAAAAATTACATCAGGACCATAGTTAGGAAATGTTTATCAGAGTAAAACCACCATATTTTATATTAATAAACACATGGGTAAAACCCAAGTTTCTTATTACAACATGTTTATAGGGATATACCCTATTTTATTGAATTTAAAAATCGTCTTTTAGGTAACTTTTATAGCCACATTTTTCCAAGCCGTCAGTGCTCTCCAGCTGGCTTTCTTCTAATTGGCTTTTACATTTTGTTACCTGAAACACGTTTTAAAAACATTTGTCAGTGGGAGATACTGGTGAGTGAATCCCAGTTTAATCAAGAAGCATTTTATCCTTTAACAGTATTGAGAGCAATCACATTGTTTATTTCTACACAATTACTCATTCAGTATTGTCAATCCTGACTGGTGGGTCATATTACACATTGGCTAACTCGTTGTCCAATGGTAACGTGTTCCACATTTTGTATACAAAACCCCAACATACCGGCAGTAATTGAAGAAATACAAAGACTCAATCACTGCTTAATCACATTGTAAAACATTTAAGGTTTTGTAAAACAATTTACAAGAATGAGATTACTCACATTGATGTCTTAGGTTTTCTATAAGGGTTTCCTGGTGATAATCTATAATTTACACAAATGTACATATGTTAGTAAAATAACCCATTATTTACATTAGTAATACCCTCCCCGAGACGGCATACCAACGACTACGTCGGGCAAAATCTCGACAGCCGTTACGGAACCCTGGATCAATCGGGCAGCGTATCTAATACGTAACCGGGGTTATAATACTTACATTGGGGCAGAACCTCGTTAATTAGGGGGTATTATACTTGAAAATTATGCCTACTCTTTCAGAAATTCGTTAAGAGAGAAAAGAAATGAGCGAATTGTTTGAACTGGCAAAGGTTGCTACTTATAGGGCTGATTTTTGGCTCCATCGCGCCCCGCGTAGCATTTCTTAAGGGCCTTCCTGGCCCGCGACGCTCCCTAGGGTAGGCCCGAGGGTTGCTGACCCGACCCATAGACTTAACACGGCTAGGACATGTGGCTACACCGGGTGTCGCCCTAATCTCTTGCTGTCGCGGCCCGCGTAGGCAGTAGCCAAAGGCTACGCGCCCCGTGAGGACCCCATTTTTCTTGTTTTTTTATTTATTTTTAATGCTAGATCGTATTTTGGGCTTGGTTTTCACGTACGGGGTATATTTAGAGACATATAGGGGTATTTTAAAATATATTAGGGCGTCGAAAAATATTCAGGAGGGTTGTTATATCCTCCCCACCTTATTTTAGAGCTCGTCCTCGAGGTCTACTAGAACAGGTGTGGGTATTTCCTTTGCATTTCTGATTCAAGCTCCCATGTGTATTCTGGTCCTCTTTTGGAGTCCCACTTCACTTTGACCAGAACTAATCTCTTATGTTTGAGGTTCTTAACTTTCCTGTCTTCAATCTGTAGAGGCTTCTCTACAAATTTTAACTGTTCATTTACCTCTATATCCTTAAGAGACACTACTAGCGATTCATCAGCTAAGCATTTCTTGAGATTAGATACATGAAATACATCATGTATTCATGCCATTTCCTCTGGCAGTTGTAGCTGATAGGCTACAGGTCCTATTCTTCTAATAATCTCAAAAGGTACAACGTACCTGAGGCTTAGCTTTCCCCTTTTTATGAAGCTTACCACTCCTTCCCAAGGAGAGACTTTCAATAACACTTTATCTCCTACTTGAATTTCCAATAGCTTTCGTCTGTTATCAACATAACTCTTTCGTCTATCACGTGCTGCTTTCAATCGTTCCTTGACTTGAATGATTTTGTCTGTTGTTTCTTGTACTATCTCAGGTCCAGATAGTTGCTTTTCTGCAATTTCTGCCCAACAGACTGGCGTTCGGCACTTTCGTCCATAAAGTGCTTCGAATGGTGCATCATTGATACTTGTGTGATAACTGTTATTATAAGAAAATTCTATCAATGGGGAATGATCGTCCCAATTACCTCTGAAATCAATTACACAAGTGTAAGGACCTTAAAAAATGTCCCAAAATGACCCGTAAGTAAAAAACCGGAACCCTGAAACTCTACTGTGCATGAAAAACCAAGAAAACAAAATTTATGAGTTTCAGGCGGGCAGCGTAAGGGTTAGCTTAGCCTTACGTGGGCCGCGTCAAACCCGGGTTGACCGGATAAGCACGTCGGGCCACGCGTCGCACACGTGGCAGGCCTATGTGTGACATGCTAGCCCTAGTCTACGTCTAGCTGGCCCTCGCGGGCCGCGTAAAGATCAAGGGTGGGCTCACGCGGGCCGCGTGAGGCCCATATTTCACCTATAAATAGATTTGGTCCCGAGCTATCATTCTGGGTCGAAATATCAATCAAAATCACGAAGTATGCTGTCCAAAAGTCTAAATTACATTTCACAGTAGCGCAACGCTGCTACGATACCGGGTATTAACTCGATCGCTGCTACGATTCAATGTCCGATCGATTGAAACTATTTGATGGATGTTTAAGTGCTGCCCACATTAGGGCCATACTTTGTCATTAGTCGTGAATTCGACGGATGTTTAAGTATAGCACTTTGTCATTCGTTGTGAGGGTTGGAATCTCGTGAGTTATCGTAAATGCTGTATTAGTTACTGACCTAGTTCGTGTGCATTGTTATTTAATTTAGGTTATAAGGCTAATCAGTAGGCTAAACTCTGCCTGTATAAATCTGCAATGTGAGTCATTCTCTTTTATCAAAAGTATTTTACAATACTCCATTTTCAAATGTTATAATTACAGGGATTAAGTCGTGGTTATCTTGAATCACTGGCTAAGTGGGGTATTGTGCACATTACTAATTTCTCAGGGTTAGGCTAATAAATCCTAACAGTGATAATCATCACTACTTGGAGAAAGACCCAATAGTGGTATGACCATCGTCACCAGGTGACACGGCGCCAGATAAAAATAAGATAGAAGCCATTGTAATCGCTCTTATGTTGTAATTGATAACTAATGTGTCGTTTTACATACTTGAATGACTCGCCAGCATTTCCCCGCTGATAAAATATTTTTAAAACATGTTTCAGGCGACCTGCTGTAAATCAAGGAAAACGTGCTACGGAGCACTAACAAGCTTGAAGAGGTGGCTCAGTTAAAATGAATAAACATGTTTTATAAATCAGGGAATTTACTTATGAAATTCCTCTATGGTAAATTACGGGGTTTATCCCAAATTATGAAATAAAATAATCAGGCATTTCAAGTTTTAAAAGATCCTGTTAAATCTTCCGCTGTCGCATCAATTAATAAATACCACGGGTTCCTATCCCGCGGCTCCTGACCGGGTCAAACCGGGGTTGGGGCCGTGACAGGAAAAGTTGGTATCAGAGCCACTGATTTAAGCCTATTAAGTATTTAAAATACTTAATTTTCCTGATTATCGTCTTATGATTATATGTTTTAACTGACTATTTGTTAGTTACAGTATGGGTAAACAAAGAATTTTGGATATCTATCTTAAATTAGATAGTTCACCGAAAGATAAGGGAACTTCATCCCAATCAAATTCCTCAAGATACTCAGCAGATACTGAGGAGGGAATATTTGTTCGTAAAGCACAGTATGAGAAACCACTTACCCCTAATAAAAGAAGTTTGATTATTAGGAAAAGTTAAGAGAAAATGAGAAAGTCACAACAAAAAGGAGTGATGATCAATAATGAAACTCAGGAAATAGACACTAAACCACCATGGGAAGATGAGTTAGATGAAAAATGGGCAAATCTCTACATGTTAGCTACTACAGCAGTAAATGCTAACTTATAGTTAAATAACCAAACCAGTACCATCACCTATGCTACCTACAAGCCAGAAACTTTAATCTATTAAATAACCACTAGTATATTTCAAATTTTAGTTGTAATAAATATGTGTTGTTTCAATAAATGGTTTGTATAAATTAGATAATTATAATTAATATTTAAATTTTCTAATTGCCATTATGTAATTATGTGAAAATTCAAGTTATAAAATTTTAATCTAAAAATTTTGTGTGTTTCTTCCTAACTGTTAAACAGCATGAATGAATTATCTGAAGCCCTTCAAAATCTTAATCTCTATCCTGTTAATGTGGAAGTTTCCAAAGATTTTACTGGGTATTGTGCTGACATAGAGGAACCTATGGAATTTCAAACCCAACCTCCGGAGAAACCCAAACCCAAGAAGAGAAGAAGAATTGTGGGCTGGAGGCGTGTGCGCAGGAGGAAACCAGCGACGCGGAAAGTTACCAAGACGGAGGATCTCAAAGGAAAAGGCAAGGAAATAGAGATTGGAGAAAGTTCTAGGCAAGATCAGGAGATGCCACCCTGGGAGGAGTTAGATCATAAACTGGCACTTAGTAACCTCATTGGACCTGTCGGTGAAAATCTTTTTAATTACCCAGCGGAAGCACAACTTCCAGTTGACCTAGAGCCTGAAATCCCAGATCCTATTATCCACACCCAACCTCTACCTGCAGAGTTAGAAGAATGGTGGACCACCGACTGGCAGTTCCAGAATCTCCTAAATAACCCTGATACATTTTTCCCTCAGTTTGACCCAGAACCTCCACTACACCCACCTATGAGCATGGAAAATCTGGCTGAACTCCGCCATTTTGGTGAGGAGCTGGTGGATGCAGGGAACAGAATCTGAGAGGTAGGAGAGAGAATCTCCTGGAAGTACGACGAGAGGGAACGTCGTTTCTGAAATGCCAGCTGACGATAATGGTGTGACTGTGGTTGTATGGTTATAGGAATATATGTTTAAATATCATAATAAAATATAATTATGTGAAATAATTAAAAATAAAACTTTGTAAGATAACCAGTTTGTACGGATGCCTAATATATATATAAAATATCAAAAGTCGAAAGATCGACAATTTTGGCTATACTTGTTAATGTGATTAAGTGCAATTATATTATGTTTGGTTATTAATTATTTTATACTAATCACTTATATAAATTAATTACCAGATGTCAAACGCTGGTAATGAACCCGATAATGAAGTTAATCAATCTGAGCATAACAATGAAGATCAATTTCTGAATAAGCAAGATATCGAAAATATCGTTGCTCAGGGAATAGCAAATGCTATTCCTGCAATACTTGCTGCTGCTCGAAATCCAGTTGAACCTCAAATTATTCCTAGCAAACGTACTCATGAAGACAATTTCAGTAATAGTATAAACGGAGGCGGAAACAACAACAATAATAATAATAATGTACTGCAAGCCCAACTCTCAAAAGAATGAAAGCTGCAACATCTGGTTGCACTTATAAGGAATTTCTTGCCTGTAAACCAGCTGAATTTGCAGGCAATGAAGGGGCGACTGCAACACTGCGTTGGTTGGAGAAAACTGAAGCAGTAATTATGATAAGTAAATGTGTCGAGGAAGATAAGGTCATGTACGCGTCGCATCTTTTTAAAGAAGGGGCGCTAGAATGGTGGAATATGGTGCTGCAAGCCAAAGGAAGAAATATGGCCTATGCCATGAGTTGGGAAGAATTCTAGCAGCTAGTGGAAAGGAAATTCTGCCCTGAATACGAAAAGGAACAAATGACAAATAAATTCCTGAACCACCGGATGGTGGATGTAGACTGTCAAGGGTATACTTCGACATTCTTCGAGTATGCGAGAGTGGTACCAACCTTGGCTTCACCAGAGTCGGTAATTATTTCCCGCTATATTTGGGGATTGATTGGCGAAATCCGTGATATTGTTAAAGCTGCGAGACCACGCACTATTGACGATGCTGTGGAATTAGCTAATACTCTAACGGACGGACTGGTGCGCACAAGAGAAGAAACCCGGAAAAAGGAAGTAGCCCAAAAGATTACCCAGGGATTCCGTATGGGTAATCGTAGTAATTTCAAGAGAAAGGGAACTGGGCAATCTTCCACTGTTCCATTTTGCAATGCATGCAAAAGGAAGCATTTTGGAAGATGCAAAAGATATTGCAATTTCTGCAAAATCCCGGGGCACCAAGAAGAAGACTGCAGGAAGAAGAAAGCAACAGTCTGCTACAACTGTGGAGAAGTTGGACACTTTAGGCCAGACTGCCCAAAACTGGTTAAACCAGCCGATAACAAAGCCAAACCTGCAGAAGGAACTACCAAGAAGAACGCAAGAGCCTTCCAGTTAACTACTCAGGAAGCAGAACTAATTCCTGACGTAATAGCTAGTACGTTCCTAGTTCACGACGTTTATGCAAAAGTATTATTCGAATCTGGTGCAAACCAAAGTTTTATAAATACTTCATTCTGCCAAGCCCTTAACTTACCCTTAACCAACCTTAGGCAGATTTTTACAGTCGAAACAGCAGATGTGAATTCTATTAAAATAAATAAGGTTGTGCGAGAAGGAAAGATAGAACTTTTAGGTCATAAATTTTCGGCAAACATGTTACCTATGAATTTAGCCGGATTTGATGTTGTGTTAAGAATGGATTGGCTAGTAGCCAATCATGCTCGAATTCTTTGTGATAAGAATTCCATAGAAATTCATACACCCTCAGGAGAATTAGTGGTAATTACAGGAGATAAGCCACGAAAGCCAATGAAATTCATTTCAATAATGAAATTGGCCAGTTATTCAAGAAAACAAGAAATGGTGTATATGATTTCAGTAATCATTAACACTAAGAGTAAGGAACTTAAGGAAATTCCAGTAGTATCAGAATACCTAGAGGTATTCCCAGAAGAACTACCTGGATTACCACCTGATAGAGAAGTAGAATTTAGAATTCATCTAATTCCTGGAACTACACCGATAGCCAAGGTAACTTATCGGTTAGCACCCACAGAAATGCAAGAATTGAAAAAGCAATTAGATGAATTACTGAGCAAAGGATTTATACAACCTAGTTCATCCCCGTGGGGAGCGCCAGTGTTGTTTGTGAAAAAGAAAGATGGTTCGATGCGAATGTGTATCGATTATAGAGAATTGAATAAAGTTACAATTAAGAATCGATACCCATTACCTAGGATTGATGATCTTTTTGATCAACTTCAAGGAGCTAGATACTTTTCTAAGATAGATTTACGCTCCGGATATCATCAATTGAAGGTACAAGAAGAAGACATACCTAAAACTGCTTTCAGAACTAGGTATGGTCATTACGAGTTTACAGTCATGCCCTTTGGATTAACAAATGCTCCTGCAACATTTATGGACATGATGAATAGGATCTGTAAACCATACTTGGATAAATTTGTAATTGTCTTCATCGACGATATACTTATTTATTCCAAAAGTCAGGAGGAACATTGTGAGCACCTGCATGCACTCTTAACATTGTTAAGAAAGGAAAATCTTTATGCCAAATTCTCGAAATGTGAATTTTGGGTGCAAGAAATGCAATTTTTAGGACACATGGTAAATCACGAAGGTATTCATGTAGATCCTGCTAAAATAGAAGCGATCACCAAATGGAAGGTCCCACAGTCAGCTATGGAAATTAGAAGTTTTATAGGGTTAGCCGGATACTATAGACGGTTCATTAAGGATTTTTCCAAGATAGCCGTACCATTAACTAAGCTAACCTGTAAAGCAGTTAAGTTTGAATGGGGACCTAGGCAAGAAGAAGCCTTTAGGATTTTAAGGCAGAAATTAACAAACGCTCCAATCCTAGCTTTACCAGAAGGAACAGAAGATTTTGAAGTATATTGTGATGCTTCAAAGCTAGGATTAGGATGTGTGCTTATGCAACGCAAGAAGGTAATTGCATATGCATCAAAGCAATTGAAAAAGCACGAGGAAAACTATACGACTCATGACTTAGAATTAGGAGCCATAATTTTTGCCCTTAAGATTTAGAGACACTATTTGTATGGAAGTAAGTTTACTGTCTATACAGCTATGAACAACAAGAACACTAAAAATGCTAGAGCATTTGTTCTGACTGTAGATGAAGCCAAGATGATTCCGGATGTCATAGCTAGTACGTTTTTAGTTAATGATGTTTTTGCTAAAGTATTATTTGACTCTAGTGCAAACCAAAGTTTTATTAATACTTCATTTTGCAAACTTCTAAATCAGTCATTAACTAAACTACCACAAGAATGTCTAGTAGAGACAGCTAATGGAGAAACAGTTAGGATTTCTAAAATCCTGCAGGGAGCAAGAGTAGAAATTTTAAATCAAAAGTTTATTGCAAACCTTTACCCAATGAATCTGGCAGGATTTGATATTGTTTTAGGAATGGATTGGTTAATAGCCAATAAAGCTAGTATTTTATGTGATCAAAAGTCAATCTAATTAAATTCACCAAAAGGAGAAAAGATCACAATTAAAGGAGATAAACCCTCTATATCCACGAAATTCATCTCTGTGATGAAAACTGCAAGTTATATAAGAAAAGGATCTATAGTGTATTTGATTTCTATAATCACTAACACTAAAGGAAAAGAACTAAAAAACATTCCAGTAGTGTCTCAGTTTTCAGATATATTTCCGGAATAATTACCAGGACTACCGCCAGACAGAGAAGTTGAATTCAGAATCCATCTACTGCCAGGAACGGCGCTGATTGCCAAAGCACCCTACCGTTTGGCACCAGCAGAGATGCAGGAATTAAAGAAACAATTGGATGAATTGTTGGAAAAAGGATTCATACAGCCAAGCTCATCACCGTGGGGAGCACCGATTTTGTTTGTTAAAAAGAAGGACGGATCAATGCGTATGTGCATTGACTACCGTGAATTAAACAAGGTCACGATTAAGAATCGGTACCCACTACCGAGAATCGATGATCTGTTTGATCAATTGCAAGGAGCTCGATTTTTCTCTAAAATCGATTTAAGGTCAGGATATCATCAATTAAAGGTACAGGAAGAGGATATTCCTAAGACCGCATTCAGAACAAGGTATGGCCATTATGAATTTACTGTCATGCCATTTGGTTTAACCAATGCCCCAGCCGCATTTATGGACATGATGAACCGAATATGTAAGCCATATTTGGATAAATTCATAATTGTTTTTATAGATGATATTCTAATTTACTCTAAAAATAAAGAGGAACATGCAAAGCATTTGCTCACACTTTTGAGTCTATTAAGAAAGGAAAAGCTTTATGCTAAGTTTTCGAAGTGTGAATTTTGGTTAGAGCAGGTACAATTTCTTGGACATTTAGTGAATCATGAAGGAATACATGTGGATCCAACTAAGATCGAGGCGATTACTAAATGGAAAACCCCTGAGTCACCAACCGAGGTTAGAAGTTTCTTAGGATTGGCCGGTTATTATAGAAGATTTATTCAAGATTTCTCTAGAATAGCCATTCCTTTAACTAAGTTAACCTGTAAATCCATTAAGTTTGAATGGGCACCAAAGCAAGAAGAAGCTTTTAGAATTCTTAAGCATAGATTAACCCATGCACCCATACTAGCGTTACCAGAAGGAACTGAAGATTTTGTAATCTATTGTGACGCTTCTAAATTAGGTTATGGATGTGTATTAATGCAACGTTAAAAGGTTATAGCATATGCGTCTAGACAACTTAAGAATCATGAAGAGAATTATTCAACACATGATTTGGAATTAGGAGCTATAATTTTTGCCCTTAAGATTTGGAGACATTACCTTTATGGTACTAAGTTTACCATATTCACCGATTATAAGAGTTTAAGGTATGTTTTCGGGCTAAAGGAATTGAATATGAGACAAAGACGCTGGATGGAGATGCTTAGTGACTATGATTGTGATATCCAGTATCATGAAGGAAAAGCAAATGTAGTGGCAGATGCTTTAAGCCGAAAGTATCATGAAAAGCCAAAAAGGGTACGTTCTCTTAAATTAAATCTGCAAGTAGATTTAAATAATCAGATAAGAGAAGCACAAGAATCAGTAATCAAGGAAGATACTGAAAAATTAAAAGGTATGCTAAAGAATTAGAACAAGGAACAGATGGAATTTGGAGATTCCATAAAAAGAGAATATGGATACCTAAATTAGGAAACCTACGTCATCATATATTAGAAGAAGCCCATAAGTCTAAATATACGATGCATCCAGGAAGTGATAAAGTGTACCAGGATTTAAGGAAAAATTTCTGGTGGATAGGAATGAAGAAGGACATAGCAGCCTATGTTTCTAAATGTATAACCTATTCACAAGTTAAAGCTGAACACCAGAAACCCTCAGGGCTATTGCAACAGCTAGAAATGCCAGTATGGAAATGGGAATTGATAACAATGGATTTTGTTACTAAATTACCCAAAACAAAGAAAGGAAATGATACAATCTTGGTGATTGTAGATAGGCTAACCAAGTCAGCCCATTTCCTACCAATGAAAGAAATTTTTAGTATGGAACAATTAGCTAAATTATATGTAAATGAAATCGTTTCATTACATGGAATACCTTTATCGATCATTTCTGACAGAGATAGCCGATTTACCTCTTACTTTTGGTCAAGTTTCCAAAAAGCAATGGGAACCAAGTTAAATCTAAGCACCGCTTATCATCGTCAAACAGATGGACAAAGCGAAAGGACAATTCAGACAATGGAGGACATGCTTAGAGCTTGTGTAATTGATTTCGGAGGTAATTGGGACGATCACTTACCTTTAATAGAATTTTCTTATAATAATAGTTATCACACTAGTATCAATGCTGCACCATTCGAAGCACTTTATGGACGAAAGTGCCGAACCCCAGTCTGTTGGGCAGAAATTGGGGAAAAGAAACTATCTGGACCTGAGATAGTACAGGAGACAACCGACAAGATTATTCAAGTCAAAGAACGACTAAAAGCAGCACGTGATCGACAGAAAAGCTATGCTGATAACCGACGCAGGCCGTTGGAATTTCAAGTGGGAGATAAAGTATTGTTAAAGGTCTCTCCTTGGAAACGAGTGGTAAGATTAATCAAACGGGGAAAGCTAAGTCCCAGGTATATTGGACCTTTTGAGATTATTAGAAAAATAGGACATGTAGCCTATCAGCTACAACTGCCAGAGGAAATGGCAGGAATACATGATGTATTTCATGTATCAAATCTCAAGAAATGCTTAGCGGATGAATCGTTAATAGTACCTCTTAAGGATATAGAGGAAAATGAACAACTCAAGTTTGTAGAAAGTCCTTTACAGATTGAAGACATGAAAATCAAGAATCTCAAACATAAGAGATTAGTTCTGGTCAAAGTGAAGTGGGACTCCAAAAGAGGACCTGAGTACACCTGGGAGCTCGAATCAGAAATGCAAAGGAAATATCCACACTTGTTCCAGTAGATCTCGAGGACGAGCTCTAAAACAAGGTGGGGAGGATGTAATAATCCTAAATAAACCGACACCCTCGAATATTTTCCGACACCCCAAAATATTTTAAAATGTCCCAATATGTCTTTAAATACACCCCCGTATGTGAAAACCGAGCCCAAAATACAATATAGCATTAAAAATAAATGAAAAACATAAAAATTTAAGTTGAGGCGGGCCGCGTAAGGTACCACATAACCCTTACGCGGGCCGCGAGAGGCTCAAAAGGTGGCGCAGCCCGGTGAGGCCACGTGGCCCAACACATGTCGAGTCTAGTTGCTGATCCAGATGGGCTACACGTTGACCTGGAGTCAACGCGGGCCGCGTAGGCCCTGCCCTTGTGTTACGCGGGCCACGAGAGAACTAGACTCAGCAACTATATAAGCAGGCCATCGGATTTCATTCGAATTCGTTCAAAGTTTCTTTCTCAATCTCAATTTCTGATAATAGGCTTTATACTCGGGTATTATACCCCCTAATTAGTGAAGTTCTGCTTCGTTGTAAGTATTATAACCCCTGGATACATATTAGATACGCTGCCCGATTGATCTAGGGTTCCGTAACGGCTGTCGTGGTTCTGCCCGACGTAGTCGTTGGAATGTCGTCTCGTGGAGGGTATTACTAATGTTAAAATGGGTTATTATACTAACGCGTATGCATTTGTGTAAATTATAGATTGGTACCAGGAAACCCTTACGGAAAATCTAAAACAGCAATGTGAGTTGATCCACTTTTTGTAAACCTTTTTGTGAACTGTTTATACAAAACCTTAAATATTTTTCCATGCGAATAGCAGTTATTGAGTATTTGTAAGAATACAATTATCATGAGTATGTTGGGGTTTTGTATACAAAATTTGTTACCACCTGGTCAAGGAGTAACATTTCCACAAGTCGGGTTTGACAGTACCATGATGTTAATTGTTATGTCTTGGAAACAAATGTAATTGCGAGATCGCCCTCAATACTGTACACTGGGTTTTTCTTATTAAACTTGATTAAACTGGGATTCACTCACCAGTATTTCCCACTGACAAATGTTTTTAAAACGCGTTTCAGGTAACAAACTGTGAAAGCCAAATAGAAGGCAGCTGTACAGCACTGAAGGCTTGAAAAAGTGGCAATAAAGTTACATAAAATAAAATAGATGTTTTTAATAAATAAAATAGGATTTATTCCTATGAAAACGTGTGTACTATGAACTTGGGTTTTATCCCATTTGTTTAATATTATGAAAATGTGGTATTTTACTCTGATCAAATATTTCTTAACTACGGTCCTGATGAAAATTTTCGCTGCCAAATTAGACAATACACGATACCACCGAAACTGGCTCACGGCCGCCCGTTCCCGAGGATTAGGGATCGGGGGTTGCGACAGTGTAGTTCCAGGAATTAGATGAATTCTAAATTCTACTTCCCTATCGGGTGGTAATCCACGTAGTTCTTCTGGGAATACATCTGAGTATTCTGATACTACTAGAATTTCCTTAAGTTCCTTACGTTTAGTGTTAATGATTACCGAAATCATATACACTATTCCTTGTTTTCTTGAATAACTAGCAGCTTTCATTACATGAATGAACTCCATTGGCTTACGTGGCTTATCTCCTGTATTCACCACTATTTCTCCTATGGGTGTATGAATTTCTATGGAATTCTTATCACAGACGAAACGAGCATGGATGGATATTAACCAATCCATTCCTAACACAACATCGAATCCAGCTAAATTCATAGGTAACAGGTTTGCAGAAAATTTATGGCCTAATAGTTTTATCTTTCCTTTTTGCAAAATCTTATCTATGTTAACAGAATTCCCATCTGCCGTTTCTACCGTAAGAATTTGTCTAAGGTTGGTTAAGGGTAGATTAAGAGCTTGGCATAATGAAGTATTTATAAAACTTTGGTTTGCACCAGAATCAAATAATACTTTTGCATAAATGTCGTGAACTAGGAACGTACCAGCTATTACATCTGGGATTAGCTCTGCTTCCTGGGTAGTCAACTGGAAGGCTCTTGCGTTTTTCTTGATAGTTCCTTCTGCAGGTTTGGCTTTGTTATCAGCTGGTTTGACCAGTTTAGGGCAGTCTGGTCTAAAATGTCCAGCTTCTCCACAGTTGAAGCAAATTGTGGATTTCTTCCTTCTGCAGTCTTCTTCTTGATGCTCTGGAATTTTGCAAAAATTGCAATACCCTTTGCATCTTCCAAAATGCTTTCTTTTATAGGTACTTTAAAATGGAGCAGTAGAGGATTGCCCGGTTCCCTTTTTCTTGAAGTTGCTACTATTACCCACACGGAATCCTTGGATAATCTTTTGGGCCACTTCCTTCTTTCTATTTTCTTCTCGCGTACGCACCAGTCCGTCTGTCAAAGTGTTGGCTAATTCTACTGCATCGTCAATTGTGCGCGGTCTCGCAACTTTAACGATATCATGGATTTCGCCAATCAAACCCCAAATATAGCGAGAAATAAGTAACGGTTCTGGCGAAGCCAGGGTCGGTACAACTCTAGCGTTTTCAAAGAATGTCGAAGTATACCCTTGACAGTCCACATCCACCATCCGGTGGTTCAGGAACTTATTTGTCATTTGTTCCTTTTCGTATTCGGGACAAAATTTTCTTTCCACCAATCTCTTAAATTCTTCCCAATTCATAGCATACGCCACATCACTTCCTTTAGCTTGTAGTACTGTGTTCCACCATTCGAGTGCCCCTTCTTTAAAAAGATGCGACGCGTACATGACCTTGTCTTCCTCGACACATTTACTTATATTAATTACTGCTTCGGTTTTCTCTAACCAACGCAGTGCAGCAGTTGCCCCTTCATTGCCTGCAAATTCAACTGGTTTAAAGGCAAGAAATTCCTTGTAAGTGCAACCAGGCGTTGCAGCTTTCATTTTCTTAAGGAATGGGGCTTGCATCCCATCATTATCATTATTATTGTTGTTGCCGCCTCCATTTACACTATTACTGAAATTTTCGCCGTGAGTGCGTTTGCTGGGAATAATTGGAGGAGGTTCAACTGGAATTCAGGCAGCAGCAAGGATTGCTGGGATAGCATTAGCTATTCCTTGGGCAACGATATTTTCAATATCTTGCCTATTAAGAAATTGGTCTTCATGGTTTTGTTCAGATTGGTTAACTTCATTAACTGGCTCATTGACGGCATGTTCCATCTGATAATTATCAATTAGTCACAATAAAATAATCACACATAATTATGTTAACACGTATAGCCAAAATTGTCGATTTTGCGATGTTGATATTTTTTTATATATTAGTAGGCATCCGTACACACCGGTTATGCTACAAAAGTTTTATTTTAGGTTTATTTTACATGATTATATTTTTATCATTATTTTATTATTATTAAACACAAACCCACATACAATCCTCGTCAGTTGGCATTTCAGAAATGACGTTCCCTCTCGTCGTATTTCTAGGATATCCTCCCCCCCCCCACTTCCCGAATTCTATTTCCTGCATCCACCAGCTCCTCGCCATAGTGGCGGAGTTCAGCCAAGTTCTCGGTGCTCATCGGTGGGTTTGGTGCAGGCTCTGGGTCAAACTGGGGGAAAAAGTATTAGGGTTATTTAAGAGGTTCTGAAATTGCTAATTACTTGTCCACCATTCTTCCAGCTTCCGGGTAGAAGTTGGTGGTTGTCTATGGGATCTGGGATAGCAGGTTCCAAATTAACTGGAAGTTGTGATTCAATTGGGTAATTGAAAAGGTCTTCATTGGCAGGTCCAATGAGGTCACAATTTGCTAGTTTGCGATCAAGCTCCTCCCAGGGTGGCATTTCCTGGGCTTGCCCTGAACTTCCCCCGATCCCCTTTCCTTTGCCTTTATCCCTGGGATCCTCAGTCCTTTTAATCCTTTCTGCATCTGGCTTCTTCCTCCGTACACGTCTCCAGCCTACGATTCTCCTTCTTTTCTTCGTCTTGGGTTTCTCCTGGGATTGAGCCTGGAATTCTATAGGTTCTTCAGTGTCGGCCAGATAATCGGAAAAGTCTCTAGAAACTTCTACGTCAGCAGGATAGATAGTGAGATTCTGAAGAGCTTCAGACAACTCATTCATGCTATTTAGCAGATATAGAGAGGAACCACAAAATCCTAATTAGAAAGTTATATATTGAATTTCACATAATCACAGAGTGGCAAATTGAGAAATTAAGTATTTCTCAATACTTAATTGGCTTAAATCAGTGGCTCTGATACCACCTTTTCCTGTCACGGCCCCCGTCCCGGTTTTACCTGGTCCAGGAGCCTTCAGGACAGAAACCCGTGGTATTTATTATTTGAGTTGACAGCGGAAGCTTAATAGGATCTTTTAAATCTTTAAAACTGCCCAATTATTTTATTTCATAAATTGGGATAAATCCCGTAATTTACAATAGAGGAATTTCACGAGGAAATTCCCTGTTTTACATAACATGTTTATTTATTTAACTGAGCCACCACTCCAAGCTTTATTAGTGCTCCGTAGCACTTTTTCCTTGATTCACAGTAGGTCACCTAAAACATGTTTTAAAAATATTTTATCAGCGGGGAAATACTGGCGAGTCACTCAAGTTATATAAAACAACACATTAGTTATAAATTACAGCATAAGAGCGATTACAATGGCTACTATCTTATTTTTATCTGGCGCCGTGTCACACCCTGGTGACGATGGTCATACCACTATTGGGTCCTTTCACCCAAGTAGTGATGATTATCACTGTTAGGTTGATGAACCTAACCGTGAGAAATTAGCAATGTGCACAATACCCCACTTGCCAGTGATTTAAGATAACCAAGACTTAATCCCTGTAATATATAACTAGAAAACATTTGGGTATTGTAAAACATTTTTTGAGAAAGAGAGAATGACTCACATTGCAAGTTTAGACGGGCAGAGTTTAGCCTATTGATTTAGCCGTGTAACCTAGTTAAAACAACAATGCATACGAAACTAGGTCAGTAACTTAATACAACATTTACGATAAGCTCACGAAATCAAAACCCTCACGACGAATGACAAAGTATAGCCCAATTACATGCAGCACTTAAACATCCATCGGATCGGTTTCAATCGACCGGACATTATATCGTAGCAGTGATCGAGTTACCCTGTTGTCACAGCAGAGCTTCGTGCTAGTGTGTGTTTTTGAACGAAAAAATGTATAACTCAGTGTAGGAAATGAATTTTTACATCGAAACAACTGTGCCATGCAAGTGCCAACTCCTGGAATTTATACTGAAAAAAGTCCCTGTCGCATGGCGCGACGGCGCCCTTTTTAGGGTAGGGTAGCCACGTCTATAACTAGCCTTGGTGAGTTGACAGTTCGATAAAATTTGTTTTCTACAACGAGTTATGAGGATAATCGTCAAGTAGGGGATACCCCCCCTGAGTTTTAGGAGCCCTGATCCTAATTCCAACTATTCTGAAAATTTTAGGGGTCATGCTATATTTCTTGGGGGTCTCAATTAGGGTTTCTTATTGGATAAAATAAAATAAGAATTAATACTTTTATTGAGAGTTGTTACAGCATTGGTTAAACCAAATGGCATGACAGTAAATTCATAATGGCCATAGCTTGTTCTGAAAGCGGTCTTAGGAATGTCCTCTTCCTGTACATTTAATTGATGATATCCTGACCTTAAATCGATTTTAGAGAAAAATCGTGCTCCTTGCAATTGATCGAACAGATCATCGATTCTTGGTAATGGATACCGATTCTTAATCGTGACTTTGTTTAATTCACGGTAGTCAATGCACATACGCATTGATCCGTCCTTCTTTTTAACGAATAAAATCGGTGCTCCCCATGGTGATGAACTTAGCTGTATGAATCCCTTCTCTAACAATTCGTCTAACTGTTTCTTCAGTTCATGCATTTCTGCGGCCAAACGGTAAGGTGCTTTGGCAATTGGTGCAGTTCCTGGTATCAAATGGATTCTGAACTCAACTTCTCTGTCTAGAGGTTGCCCTGGTAGCTCTTCTGGAAATACATCTGAAAACTGGGATACTACTGGAATATCCTTTAATTCTTTTCCTTTAGTGTTAGTGATTATAGATATCAAATACACTAATGATCCTTTCCTTATATAACTTGCAGTTTTCGTCACAGAGATGAATTTTGTGGATTTAGATAACTTATTTCCTTTAATTGTGATCTTTTCACCCCTTGGTGAATTTACTTGAATTGACTTTTGATCACATAAAATACTGGCTTTATTGGCTATTAACCAATCCATTCCTAATACAACATCAAATCCTGCCAGATTCATGGGGTAAAGGTTTGTAATAAATTTCTGATTTAAAATTTCTACTCTTGCTCCCTGCAAGATTTCAGAAATCTTAATAGTTTCCCCATTTGCTGTCTCTACTAGACATTCTTGTGAGAGTTTAGTTAATGATTGATTAAGAAGTTTGCAAAAATGAAGTATTAATAAAACTTTGGTTCGCACCAGAGTCAAATAATACTTTAGCAAAAACATCATTAATTAAAAATGTACCAGTGATCACATCCGGGATCATCTTTGCTTCTTCTGCTGTTAGAACAAATGCTCTAGCATTTTTAGTATTCTTGGGGTTTGCAGCCGGAGCTAACTTTGGACAATTAGGCTTGATATGACCTTGTTCTCCACAGTTGTAGCATATCCTATTGTTAGGCTTTTTCCTGCAGTCTTCCTCCTTGTGTCCAGATATTTTGCAAAAGTTACAATATATGGAGCATCTTCCCGAATGCTTCATTTTGCAATACTTACAGTAGGGTGCAGAGGTAGAACCTACATTTATCCCACGGTTAGAATTTACAGAACGGAATTCTTAAGTAAGCTTATGGGTTAGGTTCCTCCTTTGATCCTCTTCTCGTGTACGGACTAATTCATCTGTCAAGGTGTTGGCTATTTCTACAGCTTCTTCTATGGTTTGAGGTCTAGCTGCCTTGACTACATGTCTAATTTCCCCCAATTAATCCCCAGATGTAATGGGAGATTAAAATTGGTTCAGGTGAAGCAAGGGTTGGTACTATTTGGGCATATTCAAAGAATAATGCAGTATAACCCTTACTATCTACCCCAATCATCCTAAGATTTAGGAATTTGTTTGCTATATGTTCTTTTTCATTAGGAGGACAGAATTTCCTTTCTACCATGTTTTTAAATTCCTCCCATTCCATATTGTAATTTCTATCACTTCCCCTTGACTGGAGGATAGTGTTCCACCATTCTAGTGCTGAATTCTTAAACAGATTTGAAGCAAACATTATCTTATCCTCTTCAGCACATTTACTTATTCTTAAGACTGCCTCAGTCTTTTCTATCCAGCGTAGAGATGCAACGGCCCCTTCATTGCCCGAGAATTCCATTAGTTTACAAGACCATAATTCTTTATAAGAACAACCGTAAGACACAGTTCTCCTTCTTTTGGGAATGGGCATTTGAAGTACGGGTCCATTGTGCACGTTGTTTTCAGGTTCAGAGGGTCGCTTACTATCATATTTACTTTTATTTTCGGCTTCCCTAACTGTTTTGATAATATATGGCATCGCATCTATTATCCATATCCTGGGAGCGGGAGCCGCGAACCAGTCAGATGGTATCGGGGTTTATCAATTTGGCAGCGGAAATTTTTCATCAGGACCGTAGTTAGGAAATATTTATCAGAGTTTAAAACACCATATTTTTATAATAAACAAATGGGATAAAACCCATGTTTTATTTACAATACAAATTATAGGGATAAACCCCAATTATTGAAAACAAAGTCTCCTTTTTATTTAGGTAACTTTTATAGCCACTTTTCTAAGCCTTCGGTGCTCTCCAGCTGGCTTCTAATTGGCTTTCACATTTTGTTACCTGAAACACGTTTAAAAACATTTTGTCAGCGGGAAATACTGGTGAGTGAATCCCAGTTTAATCAAGTTAAGTAAAAACCATTGTACAGTATTGAGGGCGGTCGCGCAATTACATTTGTTTCCATCTACTTAATTACCACCCACGGTACTGTCAACCCGACTTGTGGTCATGTTACTCCTCGCAAGGTAGCAACAAATTTTGTATACAAAACCCCAACATACCGACGATAATTGTAGAATACAAATACTCAATCACTGCTTAATATATCATTAATTAGGTGAGGTTTTGTAAAAACAATTTGCAAAAAGGAGATTACTCACATTGCTACTTTAGGTATTTCCTGTGACTTCCTGGTTATAATCTATTAATTAAACAATGCACACTCGTTAGTATAATAACCCAAATTACATTAGTTATACCCTCCCCGAGACAGAACTCCAACGACTATGTCAAGCAGAGCCACGACAGCCGTTACGGAGCACTAGATCAATCGGGTAGCGTATCTAATACGTAACTGGGGGTTATGATACTTACATCGAGGCAGAGCTTCGCTATTTTAGTGGGTATAATGCCCGGGTATAACTTCTACACTACAGAAATTGAGAGAGAATTATGTGTGATGAACGATTTGTGAACTGAGCCAGAACTCCAAATATATAGGCCTGATCAGCCATCTCTCACGCCCCGCAAAAGATGAGAAGGGGGCTTACGCGGCCCGTGAGAGACCACGTGTCTCGCATAGAGCTGCTGAGTTGAACTCGTAGCTTTGTGTAAGGACTCTCAAAATTGTCCTAAAAATAACCGTAATTATAAACCCGGACCCCTGAAACCCTAAAACCATATTAAAAATCAAGAAAAACAAAATTATGCGTCTCAGGCGGGCCGCGTAAAAGACAAGCTATGTCTTACGCGGGCCGCGTCAAACATGTGTTGACCGGATAAGTGTTCCGGATCCACGTGGTGTCCAGCTGGCTAACCTACCGATGACCAATCAAGCCTATTCGTAGACTAGGCGGCCTCACGGGCCGCGTAAAGTTTATGTTGTGGTTTACGCGGGCCGCGTGAACCCTAAAAATCAGTTATAAATAGCTTGTTGCATGCACTGTTCTCTGGTGTCGAAACAAACTTTCAAAAACGAAAGTATATCACTCTGAAGTTGAAATTTCATATATAATTAGCGAGGCGCTGCTCCGATACCGGGTATTAACTCGATCGCTGCTACGATTCAATGTCCGATCGATTAAATTATCCAATGGATGTTTAAGTGCTGCCCACATTAGGGTTTATGCTTTGTCATTCGTCATTAATTCGATGGATGTTTAAGTATCGCACTTTGTCATTCGTTGTGAGGGATTAATCTCGTGAGTTATCGTAAATGATGTATTAGTTACTAACCTAGTTCGTGTGCATGTTATTAAATTTAGGTTAAAAGGCTAATCAGTAGGCTAAGCTCTGCTCATATAAATCTGCAATGTGAGTCATTCTCTTTTTATCAAATTTAATTTCAAAAGCATGTTTATTTTCAAAGTTATAATTACAGGGATTAAGTCTTTGTAGTCACCAAATTACAGCCGGTATGTGGGGTTTTGTATACATTACTTGATAACCGTCACCATTGGACAACGGCTTAGCCAAGGGGTGATATGACCATAGTCACAGACACCATTGGACTCAGAGGTTACCGATGGATGATCGAGTGACAAATATTGTGGGTAGTTGGTTGATATATGGAAACATTGTAATCGCCCTTAATACTGTAAATTATAACAAACGTGTCGTTTTAGTAAAAAGAATGATTCACCAGTATTTCCCGCTGACAAAACCTTTTTCAAACATGTTTCAGGTGATTTGTTGTGATCCAGGAAAAGTGCCGCGAAGCACTACAAAGCTTAAGGAAGTGGCTCAGTATAAAATAAAGAAACATGTTTTGAAAAATAAAGATTTCTAAGTGAAATCTTATGATTGTAAATTATCGGGGTTTTATCCCGAGTTGTGAAATAAAATAATCGGGAAATTTGCAGTTTTAAAAAGATCCTGAAGAAACCTTCCGCTGTTAAATAAATACCACGGGATTTTCTGTCCCGCAGCTCCTGAAACGGGTCAAACCGGGTCAGGGGCCGTGACAGAAAAAGGTGGTATCAGAGCCACTGATTTAAGCCAATTAAGTATTTAGAAAATACTTAATTTTTACGAATTGCTATTTTGTGATTATATGTTTTATTATTTGAATATTTGTGTATAGTATGGGTAAGCAAAAGCTTTCAAACATCTATCTTAAATTAGATAGGTCATCAAACGAGAAGGGAAGTTTATCCCAAACAAATTCCTCAAAACATTATGCAAATCCTGAAGAAGGAATATTTGTCCGAAAGGCACAATATGAGGAACCACTTTCTCCTAATAAAAGAAGTTTGATTATTAGGAAAAGTCAGGAGAAATTAAAGAAATTACAACCAAAAGAAAAGAGAGTTAATCAGAAAACCCAAGAACTAGGCAATAACCCACCATGGGAAGACAAGTTAGATGAAAAATGGACAGATCTCTATATGCTAGCCACTGTAGTAGTAAATGCAAATCTTTAAATACTCTGACTCAAGTTTTAGCAACCTTATCACCTACAAGCCAAAAATAATATCCAGTAAAATAAATAAGTTACAGTAAACCCTGGTGTGTTTTAATTTTCAGTTGTCTT
Organism: Helianthus tuberosus; assembly: GCA_030545235.1. NCBI lineage: Eukaryota > Viridiplantae > Streptophyta > Magnoliopsida > Asterales > Asteraceae > Helianthus > Helianthus tuberosus. The sequence goes on along the minus strand of CM060415.1, from coordinate 18,139,191 downwards.
TGTGTTAAATTAGTTACACGGTATGAAATAATATTTAAAGGTTATTTATGAAATTTTGTTATAAAATTTTAACTTAGCAATTTTTGTGTATTTTGCATATATGCTAAACAGCATGAATGACTTGTCTGAAGCCCTTCAGAATTTAAATCTCTATCCAGTGAAGATAGAGGTTTCGAGAGATTTTAATAGGTACATACCCGATATAGAAGAACCTATGGAATTCAACGCTCCACCTCCAGAGAAACCCAAGCCTAAGAAAAGGAGAAGATTCGTGGGATGGAGGCGTGTGCGCAGAAGGAAACCCGCCACTAGGAAGATTCCTAAAATAGAAAACTCCTTAGATAAAGGGAAGGGGATTGAAGTTAGGGAAAATTCTAGGCAGATGGAAATGCAGTTTGGGGAATATTCTAGGCAGATGGAAATGGAGTTTGGGGAAGGTTCTAGACAAACCAAGATGGAAATTGGGGAAAGGTCTAGACAAATTGAGGAGTTACCATTTCAGGAGGAATTGGATCGTACATTGGTGAGCTGTGATGTCGTCAGGCCTATTAATAATAACCTTTACCCTTATCCTGCTGAAACTCAACTACCAATGAACTTGGAACCAGCAATCCCAGAACCTATAATCCACACCCAACCTCTAGGAATGGATGAATGGTGGACCAATGATTGGCAGTTCCAAAACCTTCTCAACAGTCCTTATTCCTTTCTCCCTCAGTTCGACCCGGAACCTATACCAAACCCACCAATGAGCAATGAAAATTTAGCTGAACTCCGCCACTTTGGCGAGGAGCTGGTGGATGCAGGAAATAGGATCAGGGAAGTAGGAGAACATATCTCCTGGAAATACGACGAGAGGGAACGTCGTTACTGAAATACCAACTGACGAAGGATAGTGGGTTTGTGAAACTGTGGTTGTATAATAAATACTAAAATATAATTTTGTGAAATAACCTAAAATAAAACTTTGTAAGATAATGGTATGTATTGACGCATATTATAAAATATAAAAATGGGAATCGAGAAATCGATAGTTTTGACTATATGTGTATTGTGAAAATTGTATGATTGTTTTGTGTATAATTGTTATTTATTCGATACTAATAAATTATATATATTAATTATCAGATGGAAAACGCTAATAATGAACCAGTTAATGAGGTTAATCAATCTGAGCAACATCCGGAGGATCAATTTATGACTAGGCAGGATATAGAAAATATTGCTGCTCAAGGAATAGCCAATGCTATTCCAGCAATACTTGTTGCTGCCCAGAAACCTGTTGAACCTCAACAAATCATTCCTAGCAAACGTATTTCTGAAGATAACTTCAGTAATAGTGTAAATGGAGGCAGTAATCATACCAATCACAATAATGATTCACGACAGGTTCCGTTCCCTAAGAAAATGAAAGCTGCAACGCCTGGTTGCACTTACAAAGAATTTCTTGCTTGTAAACCCTCTGAATTTGTAGGCAATGAAGGAGCAACTGCGGCACTGCGTTGGTTAGAAAAAACCGAGGCAGTGATTACAATAAGTAAATGTGCCAAGGACGATAAGGTCATGTATGCGTCTAATCTTTTTAAAGAAGGGGCACTAGAATGGTGGAATACATTACTTCAAGCCAAAGGAAGAAGTATGGCCTATTCCATGAACTGGGAAGAATTTAAGAGTCTTGTAGAAAGAAAATTTTGTCCTGAATATGAAAAAGATCAAATGGCAAATAAGTTCTTAAATCATCGAATGATGGGTGTAGATTGTCGAGGGTATACTTCGACATTCTTTGAATATGCTAGAGTGGTACCAACACTGGCTTCGCCAGAACCGGTACTCATTTCTCGCTATATTTGGGGATTAATTAGCGAAATCCGTAATATCGTTAAAGCTGCGAGACCTCGCACTATTGATGATGCGGTAGAATTAGCTAACACCCTAACTGATGAACTGGTCCGCACAAGAGATGAAAACAGGAAAAAGGAAATGGCTTAGAAAATTACCCAAGGATTTCGTACGGGTAATAATAGCATCTTCAAGAAAAGAGGAACAGGGCAATCTTCAACTCCGCCGTTCTGCAGGAATTGCAGAAAGAAACATTATGGAAGATGTAATATAACCTGCAACTTTTGCAAAATGGTAGGACATCGGGAAGAAGACTGCAGAAAACAAGAATCTGCTTTAACTGTGGCGAAGCATGACATTTCAAAACAGAATGTCCTAAATTGGTCAAACCAGCAGACAACAAAGCCAAGACGGCCGACGGAGCTACTAAAAAGAATGTCAGAGCATTCCAGCTGACCACTCAAGAAGCAGAACTCATTCCAGATATGATAGCTGGTACGTTCTTAGTTCACAACGTGTATGCAAAAGTATTATTTGACTCTGGTGCAAACCAAAGTTTTATCAATACTTCATTCTGCCAAGCTCTTAATTTACCTTTGACCAACCTTAGGTAAATTTTTACAGTCGAAACGGCAGATGGGAATTCAGTTAACATAGATAAGGTTTTGCAAAAAGAAAATATAGAACTTTTAGGATATAAATTTCATGCAAACCTATTACCAATGAATTTAGCTGGGTTCGATGTTGTGTTAGGAATGGATTGGTTAGTAGCCAACCATGCTCGAATCCTTTGTGATAAGAATTCCATAGAAATTCGGGCACTTACTGGAGAAATAATCATGGTTACAGGAGATAAGCCACGAAAACCCATGAAGTTCATTTCAGTAATGAAAGTTGCTAGTTATGAACGAAAACAAGGAATAGTGTATATGATTTCGGTAGTCATTAGCACTAAGGGTAAAGAACTTAAGGAAATTCCTGTAGTCTCATAATACCCAGATGTATTCCCAGAAGAACTCCCGGGATTACCACCAGATAGGGAAGTAGAATTTAGAATTCATCTAATTCCAGGAACTACACCGATAGCCAAGGCACCTTATCGGTTAGCACCCACAGAAATGTTAGAACTGAAAAAGCAATTAGATGAATTACTAAGTAAAGGTTTCATACAACCTAGTTCATCCCCGTGGGGAGCACCAGTATTGTTTGTAAAGAAAAAGGACGGGTCAATTCGAATGTGTATTGATTATAGAGAATTGAATAAGGTTACAATTAAGAATCGATAACCATTACCTAGGATTGATGATCTATTCGATCAACTTCAAGGAGCTAGATACTTTTCTAAGATAGATTTACGCTCCGGATATCATCAATTGAAGGTACAAGAAGAAGACATACCTAAAACTGCTTTCAGAACTAGGTATGGTCATTACGAGTTTACAGTCATGCCCTTCGGATTAACAAATGCACCTGCAGGATTCATGGACATGATGAATAGGATCTGTAAACCGTACTTGGATAAATTTGTAATTGTTTTTATCGACGATATACTTATTTATTCCAAAAATCAGGACGAACATTATCAGCACTTGCATGCACTCTTAACTTTGTTAAGAAAAGAAAAGCTTTATGCCAAATTCTCGAAATGTGAATTTTGGCTACAAGAGGTGTAATTCCTAGGACACATGGTAAATCACGAAGGCATTCATGTAGATCCTGCTAAGATAGAGGCAATTACCAAATGGAAGGTTCCGCAATCTACAATGGAAATTAGAAGTTTTATAGGTTTAGCCGGATATTATAGACGGTTTATTAAGGATTTTTCCAAGATAGCTGTACCATTAACTAAGCTAACCTGTAAAGCAGTTAAGTTTGAATGGGGACCTAAACAAGAAGAAGCCTTTAGGATCTTGAAGCAGAAATTAACAAATGCTCCAATCCTAGCCTTACCAGAAGGAACAAAAGATTTTGAAGTTTACTGTGATGCTTCAAAGCTAGGATTAGGATGTGTGCTTATTCAACGCAAGAAGGTAATTGCGTATGCATCAAGGCAATTGAAAAAGGACGAGGAGAACTATACGACTCATGATTTAGAATTAGTAGCCGTAATTTTTGCCCTTAAGATCTGGAGACATTATCTATACGGAAGTAAATTTACTGTCTACACGGATCACAAAAGTTTAAGGTACATATTTGGGCAAAAAGAATTGAACATGAGGCAAAGGAGATGGATGGAAATCCTAAGTGACTACGACTGTGATATTCAGTATCACGAAGGAAAGGCAAATGTAGTTGCAGATGCCTTAAGTCGTAAGTATCTTGAAAAAAAAAAGCGAGTTCGTGCTCTCAGATTAAATCTACAGTTAGATTTAATGGAACAACTAAAGAATGTCTAGGAAATAGCAATCAAGGATGATGCTGAAGGAATGAAAGGACGAATAAAAGAATTAGAGCAAGGAAATGATGGAATTTGGAGATTCCATAAGAAAAGGATTTGGGTACCTAAGCAAGGAGATTTAAGGCATAAGATCCTAGAAGAAGCTCATAAATTTAGGTATACTATGCATCCAGGAAACAATAAAATGTACCAAGATTTAAGAAATAACTTTTGGTGGATAGGAATGAAAAAGGACATAGCTCGATATGTTTCTAAATGTCTTACTTGTTCCCAAGTTAAGGCAGAACACCAGAAACCTTTAGGTCTACTACAACAACTAGAGATGCCTGTATGGAAATGAGAACTCATAACAATGGTTTTTGTTACTAAGTTACCCAAAACCAGAAAAGGTAATGATGCGATTTGGGTAATTGTGGATCGATTAACCAAATCAGCTCATTTTCTACCAATGAAAGAAACCTTTAGCATGGAAAGGTTGGCAAAGTTGTATGTAGATGAAGTAGTATCCTTACATGGAGTTCCACTCTCCATTGTTTCAGATAGGGATAGTCGTTTCACTTCCCATTTCTGGACAAGTTTCCAAGAAGCAATGGGAACTCGATTAAATTTAAGCACTGCATATCATCCTCAAACAGACGGACAAAGTGAACGAATAATCCAAACTCTTGAAGACATGCTTAGGTCATGTGTGATAGATTTTGGTGGAAATTGGGACGATCACTTACCTTTGATCGAATTCTCCTATAATAATAGTTATCATGCAAGCATTGAAGCTGCCCCATTTGAAGCATTATACGGACGAAAATGCAGAACTCCAGTTTGTTGGGCAGAAATAGGAGAAAGTCAATTATCAGGTCCAGAAATAGTGCAAGAAACCACCGACAAGATTATTCAAATCAAGGAAAGACTAAATACTGCTCGAGATCGTCAAAAGAGTTATGCCGATAATCGACGCAAGCCACTGGAATTTCAAGTCGGAGATAAAGTACTTTTGAAAGTTTCTCCTTGGAAATGAGTAGTTCGGTTCGGTAAGAAAGGAAAACTGAGTCCACGATATGTAGGACCATTTTCAGTGATCCAACGTATAGGACCAATGGCTTATCGTTTACAACTACCAGAAGAGTTAGCTGGAGTACATGATGTATTTCATGTATCCAACCTCAAGAAATGCCTATCAGACGAATCTTTGGTAGTACCTCTCCAAGATATAGAGGTAAACGAAAAGTAAAAATTTGTTGAGAAACCTCTTCAAATAGAAGACAGAAAGGTGAAGTTTCTCAAACACAAACGGTTAATACTTGTCAAGGTCAAGTGGGATTCAAAGAGAGGACCTGAATACACTTGGGAACTGGAATCAGAGATGAAGCGAAAGTATCCTCACTTATTCCAATAAATCTCGAGGACGAGATTTTAAATAAGGTGGGTAAAATGTAAGGACTCTCAAAATTGTCCTAAAAATAACCGTAATTATAAACCCGGACCCCTGAAACCCTAAAACCATATTAAAAATCAAGAAAAACAAAATTCTGCGTCTCAGGCGGGCCGCGTAAAAGACAAGCTATGTCTTACGCGGGCCGCGTCAAACATGTGTTGACCGGATAAGTGTTCCGGATCCACGTGGTGTCCAGCTGGCTAACCTACCGATGACCAATCAAGCCTATTCGTAGACTAGGCGGCCTCGCGGGCTGCGTAAAGTTTATGTTGTGGTTTACGCGGGCCGCGTGAACCCTAAAAATCAGCTATAAATAGCTTGTTGCATGCACTGTTCTCTGGTGTCGAAACAAACTTTCAAAAATGAAAGTATATCACTCTGAAGTTGAAATTTCATATATAATTAGCGAGGCGCTGCTCCGATACCGGGTATTAACTCGATCGCTGCTACGATTCAATGTCCGATCGATTAAACTATCCAATGGATGTTTAAGTGCTGCCCACATTGCACTGTTCTCTGGTGTCGAAACAAACTTTCAAAAACGAAAGTATATCACTCTGAAGTTGAAATTTCATATATAATTAGCGAGGCGCTGCTCCGATACCGGGTATTAACTCGATCGCTGCTACGATTCAATGTCCGATCGATTAAACTATCCAATGGATGTTTAAGTGCTGCCCACAATAGGGTTTATGCTTTGTCATTCGTCGTTAATTCGATGGATGTTTAAGTATCACACTTTGTCATTCATTGTGAGGGATTAATCTCGTGAGTTATTGTAAATGTTGTATTAGTTACTGACCTAGTTCGTGTACATGTTATTAAATTTAGGTTAAAAGGCTAATCAGTAGGGTAAGCTCTGCTCATATAAATCTGCAATGTGAGTCATTCTCTTTTTATCAAATTTAATTTCAGAAGCATGTTTATTTTCAAAGTTATAATTACAGGGATTAAGTCTTTGTAGTCACCAAATTACAGCCGGTATGTGGGGTTTTGTATATATTACTTGATAACCGTCACCATTGGACAACGAGTTAGCCAAGGGGTGATATGACCATAGTCACATACACCATTGGACTCAGAGGTTACCGATGGATGATCGAGTGATAAATACTGTGGGTAGTTGGTTGATATATGGAAACATTGTAATCGCTCTTAATACTGTAAATTATAACAAACATGTCGTTTTAGTAAAAAGAATGATTCACCAGTATTTCCCGCTGAAAAAACCTTTTTCAAACATGTTTCAGGTGATCTGTTGTGATCCAGGAAAAGTGCCGCGAAGCACTACAAAGCTTAAGGTAGTGGCTCAGTATAAGATAAAGAAACATGTTTTGAAAAATAAAGATTTCTAAGTGAAATCTTATGATTGTAAATTATCGGGGTTTTATCCCGAGTTGTGAAATAAAATAATCTGGAAATTTACAGTTTTAAAAAGATCCTGAAGAAACCTTCCGCCGTTAAATAAATACCACGGGATTTTCTGTCCCGCGGCTCCTGAAACGGGTCAAACCGGGTCAGGGGCCGTGACACTTTGACACGCGCCTGCCATGTGGCGGGCTGGGGTGCCGCCTAGTGGTACTGGGTCGCGCCCCGCGAACCACCCAGCTAACTGGGTCGCGGCCCGCGAGGGACCTATATATTTTGTTTTATTTGATTAGGATTAAACGGGTCCAACTAGAGGTCTCCTGGTATAATTTTGGGCATAACTCCTGAGCTAATATAATGCACTTGTGTTAAGTATAGTAACCCAATTCAACTTTATCCCTACGTCATGAGACAGAACCCCAACGGACTTAGTCAGGCAGAGCCTTGACATGTGTTACGGGGTCCTAGATCAATCGGACAGGGTATCAATGATCAGGGGTTAAAACACTTAAAACGGGGCAGGGCTTTATTATTATTATAGGTTAAAAATAAAAATAAAATAGAATTTAAAGAGGGAGAGGAGGGCCGAGAGAGGCTGTGCACTTCTGATTGTTGGAATGCACTTTAGATATATACTACATTAGTGACTTAGGGAGCAAGTTTGCATTTATGGCATGTACTTATAACTTTCCACGTACACACAGTACATATTCTAAATTGTAATGTTTATTATTGTATTATTGTATTTAATATATATATATATATATATATATTATAATTATTTTAACTGCTTACTCATTTGGCGCGTATAACTTCTAAAATATGACGTTTTATCAAACGATGAATATGTCATTAGAAAGAGAATATTTTTATCTACATTTGGACCTAAGTTTCATTAAAAACGGAGTAAGTTCAAATATAATGTATTTTTATAATTTAATTACTAAATGGTTCATATGTTCGTCTAAAATACCTCATATTTCCATCGGTCAACTTACCCATGATGTATCCTTTAAATAACGTAAGTTTTTATATACTTTATTTTCATAAATAAATATTTTGTGAATGTTACACACAACAGCTTTTCTTATGCCACATCGGGATTATTTACCATTATCCGCATTTCAAAACTTCAACAATTGTCTTTTAAAACCTCTGTTGAGCAGGATCTATTGAATATGATATGTTGTTCTTTAAGATTTATTGACCCATAGCAGACCTTTGCTTCTTCAAACTTTCTTCAGACTATGTCTTCATCAGCAGAGGATCACTTAACAGATGTTCTCTTTGGGCAGACTTTACCTCAGACATTTAGAGGAGCAGATGATGTGTATTTATAATTGAGAGGAAATTCTTCAAAAAACTGTTGACTTACCAAATAATAAAAAAAAAATTTCAAATCTGTGGCATAAAAAATAATGAAAAAAATCTCTTCATTTAAAGACCAGCAATACTCTACATAGTAAACACATGCTTCTACAACTCCAGCAGACAAAGATGTTGCGAACCTCTGTTAGGCAACAACAGATGTTGCCAACAGTACTCTTCATTTAAAGACCAACAATACTCTACATAGTAAACACATGCTTCTACAACTTCAGCAGACACGAATGTTGAGAACTTCTGTTAGGCAACAACAGTTGTTGGCAACAGTAGCAAGTCAAACAACCGTTAGATTAGCAGAGGATCACTACTAAACAGATGTTCTCTTTGGGCAGACTTTACCTTTGACATAGATTTAAAGTAACAGATGTTGAGTATTTGCAATTGAGATGAGGAAATTTTTCAAAAAACTGTTGACTTACCAAATCATAAAAAAATAATAAATTTCAAACCTCTGGCATAAAAAACAATAAAAAAATCTCTTCATTTAAAGACCAACAGTACTCTACATCCTAAACACATACTTCTACCACTTCAGCGCACACGGATGTTGAGAAGCTCTGTTAGGAAACAACAGATGTTGGCAACAATAGCAAGTCAAACAGCCGTTAGATCAGCAGATGATGATTTCGAGCAGATGTTCTCTTTTGGCAAACTTTAACTTTGACAGATCTATACAGTAACATAAATTGATTCTTTGTAATTCTTCAAAAAATTGTTCAAGCACAATTCAACATCAACATAATCTAAATCAAACTCAGAGACAATTTCACATCTACATCAATATCGATATGCAATACTCAGATGATATTAAAAATTACATAATAATACTTATGCACCTTAAAATTAGTAAAAATAAAATGCTCCACAAACATTAATAGGATTAAAACTTAATTATGAGATTAAAAGATCAACAATTACATCGAGTACTGAACAACGAAACTTTAAAATCTAACAACAACACCAAGAAATTTAAGAATATAAGATGCAAAAATTAAGTGCTTTTAGCTTCAACTCCATCGAGTACTGAACCTCTCAATGTATATCTTTGACAATCGCCATGAACTCCACGGAAGTTGAAGGCATCACCATCAGGTTTCTGGAAACTTGGTCTCTCGTGAACAGACCAAGATGCAGTCCATCAAAACACCTCTTCAGCTATTGAAGAGTAGCCCTATCCTCATATACTTAATCCTCAACTTGCTTGATAAAGAGCTGCTTTAAATCATCGGAGCCTGCAGAAGTGTATGCATCTTATAAATACATTCTATACATCAAAATTCCAAACTTTATGCATCTTTTAATACAAAAAAAGGCAGGAAAGAACAAACTGAATCTACTTATATATCTTATTAAATAAAATCTTATCTTACAGCAGAAGCAGATCTTTTCTTGTGTTAAGTAGAAACCACTGTAGATTTTACATCATCATCATCATCTGCCCAAGTCATTCATAATCATCATTTAGTCGTAACTGTCGCAACCCCCACCCCCTATCTGTCTCGGGAACTGGCGGTCGCGAGACCAGTTGTGATGGTATCATTTTTTTTCATTATTATTATTTTCTCAGCGGAAATTTCATCAGGACCGTAGTTAGGAAATGTTTATCAGAGTAAAACCACCATATTTTATATTAATAAACATATGGGTAAAACCCAAGTTTCTTATTACAACATGTTTATAGGGATATACCCTATTTTATTGAATTTAAAACATCGTCTTTTAGGTAACTTTTATAGCCACATTTTTCCAAGCCGTCAGTGCTCTCCAGCTGGCTTTCTTCTAATTGGCTTTTACATTTTGTTACCTGAAACGCGTTTTAAAAACATTTGTCAGTGGAAAATACTGGTGAGTGAATCCCAGTTTAATCAAGAAGCATTTTATCCTTTAACAGTATTGAGAACAATCACATTGTTTATTTCTACACAATTACTCATTCAGTATTGTCAATCCTGACTGGTGGGTCATATTACACATTGGCTAACTCGTTGTCCAATGGTAACGTGTTCCACATTTTGTATACAAAACCCCAACATACCGGCAGTAATTGAAGAAATACAAAGACTCAATCACTGCTTAATCACATTGTAAAACATTTAAGGTTTTGTAAAACAATTTACAAAAAGGAGATCACTCACATTGATGTCTTAGGTTTTCTGTAAGGGTTTCCTGGTGATAATCTATAATTTACACAAATGTACATATGTTAGTAAAATAACCCATTATTTACATTAGTAATACCCTCCCCGAGACGACATTCCAACGACTACGTCGGGCAGAACCTTGACAGCCGTTACGGAACCCTGGATCAATCGGGCAACGTATCTAATACGTAACCGGGGTTATAATACTTACATTGGGGCAGAACCTCGTTAATTAGGGGGTATTATACTTGAAAATTATGCCTACTCTTTCAGAAATTCGTTGAGAGAGAAAAGAAATGAGCGAATTGTTTGAACTGCCGAAGGTTGCTACTTATAGGGCTGATTTTTGGCTCCGTCGCGCCCCGCGTAGCATTTCCTAAGGGCCTTCGCGGCCCGCGATGCTCCCTAGGGTAGGCCCTAGGGTTGTTGACCCGACCCATAGACTTGACACAGCTAGGACACGTGGCGGCACCGGGTGTTGCCCTAATCTCTTGCTGTCGCGGCCCGCGTAGGCAGTAGCCAAAGGCTACGCGCCCCGCGAGGACCCCATTTTTCTTGTTTTTATTTATTTTTAATGCTAGATCGTATTTTGGGCTCGGTTTTCACGTACGGGGTATATTTAGAGACATATAGGGGTATTTTAAAATATATTAGGGCGTCGAAAAATATTCAGGGGGGTTGTTATAATAACCCAGATTAATTTAACTGTACATTTAATAATCTTTCTTTGTGTTTAATTTAATACCATCAGTATCCATATTAACATATTCTAAAACCATTATGGCTCCACAAATACTTCTACCACTGGTCGCTCGAAGTAAACAGAGCTGGAATATATCAACAGTTTAAAATCCACAAACCTAAAATAACCCACAGATGATTGTATGAATTTCAAACAATTGTGATTAGACTGAAATATAAAGCGAGAATTAGAGTAGATCAGTTCAAAATTCAAAATTTCAAAATTACAAAAAAAAAAAAACATATTTTCAACGATGTTGGAACAATGATGCTGGAAACAACTGTAGAACAATCATCTTCATCATCTGCTCAAATCATTCACAATCATAATTTAGTCATAACTCAGATAAAAAACAATTACGAAAAATCAAAAACCAAAACAAAAATAATTATATATATGACATTACCATCATCAAGGCAAACCACATATCCCCAAAATTTGTTCTAAAAGTGGGTCAGAGAGAGCCTCCGTTTTCTCTTATCCTTTATGAACAAATGTCGAGTATTGAGAAGAAGAGATTTGAGGGAGAGATACATTGGAAGTGTGGTTTGAAAATACAAAAGCAGAGAACACGAGAGTGTAAATATGAAGAGTGAAATGAGAAAAAAAAACTTTTATATAAGAAGATGATTGACAGAAGTGAGTGAGTGACATACATTAATTGCAAATTACATATCCTCAGGCATTTTAAATTTAAAATTACCGACAATTTCAAAACATTTGCTAAGTTATACGTTTGCCAAAGGAAAGACTTTCAACCTCTGCTGGCAACAAAGAATAGATATGGGCAGAGGTTTTGGGATGATGCAGACTTTTAGATATTTAAAATGATTTTATATATATTAGGTTTTATGATACAGTAATGACATAAGAGAAGCATTGTTGGACAGCCTTTCTGACTGCTACATCAGCTTTTCTTATGTCATTAGGATTTCTAAGTATAATTTGTCTAATGAGATACCTCAAACTAACTTTTCTTTATCTTTTTCTTTTTTAATTAACTTTTTCTTTTTTAATTAAAAAACCCTTATACAAAACTATTAACTCTTAAGATAACAACAAATCCAACAACTCTCTCACAAGTCACAACTCTCATCACATATCCATCCAATCACTTTCAACATTTAACTCCTAACTCCTTACCTTTATAAAACCCACCCTACCCAAACTCTTCAAATCTTATTATTGGCCGGCAAAACATTCCACAAATAAAAAAAAAAAAAACAATACACGCATTTGAGTCGGTCACCCCCACCGTCCACCGGAATATTCCTTCACAAATCCCTCCGGCCACCTCCATTTCCCTATTTTATCACCACCTCACCGTACCACCACTCAATCCTCCACATCTCCGATCAATCACTCGTCTTATAAGCTATAAGTTATAACCACCGCCATCGCCACCGCCACCGCCACATATACGGTTATGTTTTTCTTCTAATTTATATCGTGTGTGTATATATCCATATATCTATATCTATATATATGTATGCATCCTTTTTGTTGTGTTGCCGCCGATCATAACCACTCGATGCCGGCCACTCCGTCGTCTTCTGCCGCCGTGAGATCGGAATTTCTCAATCACATACATCCAAACCCTAACCCTAACCCTAACCCTAACGTGAATAATAATAATAATAGTAATAGTAATAATAATAATCATCAGAATCACAATTATCAGAGTCAGAATCAGAAGCAGAGTCAGAATCAGGATCAGAGAGATATGAAGATTATTAATGATATTGTGGGGAATGGGATATCAGGGGTGTTGAATAAGTGGGTTAATTATGGTAAAGGATGGAGACCTAGGTGGTTTGTGTTGCAGGATGGAGTGCTTTCTTATTACAAGATTCATGGGCATCATAAGATTCTTGTTAGTGGAGAGGCTGTCAAAGGGGCTAGAGTTATTGGTGATGAGTCTTTTCGCCGCTTGTCGAAGCGGAGTTCCGGTTTTTATGTTGGTAATTCGCAGCATTTGCATCGGAAGCCGATTGGTGAAGTTCATCTCAAGGTGAATTCGGTCTCTATTTTGAAGTGTTTATTTAGTTTTAGTGATCATCGATTGGAAAATTAACGTTAAAAATGTGTGGACGCTCGGGGGGGGGGGGGGGGGGTGTTTGAAATTACACTAACTATAACTTTAACCTTATTCTACTACTATCGTGAAAATGCTGTAAAAAAATGGGGTTGGTTAATCATATATCATGTGTTGGCATTGATAGCTGAAAGACACGGGGTACATGCATCAATCGGTCTGTCCCGATTGCTGAGTGATATGTGCCTTAAGTCCAAGGCTTGATGCAAAACTACTATCGAGCCGGGGCTCTCACTGGAAGCAGCCTCTCTATTCCTATGGGGTAGAGGTAAGGCTGTCTACATCTTACCCTACCTTAGCTTTGCTACTGGTGGGATTTACGGAGTATGATGATGATGATAATCATCGATTGGAAACACTAATACCGTTCTGTTTTGTAGGTTTCATCTATTCGTGAAAGTGGGTCAGATGACAAAAGATTCTCCATTTTTACCGGGACAAAAAGGCTGCATTTGAGGGCAGACACGAGGGAGGATCGAATTGCGTGGATGGAAGCTTTACAGGCTGTGAAGGGGATGTTTCCTCGAATGTCTAACAGTGAATTAATGGCTCCTATTGCTGGCATTGCCGTATCAACGGAAAAGTTGAAGCAGCGATTCAAGACAGTGAAAATATTATGAGGAGTGAATTTTCAGCAATGCAAGATCAATTAGTGCTTCTCAAGCAGAAGTATTTGCTTCTCACGGACACATTGCGTATGTTAGAGGTACAACAAAAAATAGTAAAATCTAATAAAGGCCAGAAAATTATCAAAGCTAAACTGTTAAAAGGCCACATCTAAAGAACTTTACTAAATTATGTACATGTAGTCAACACGATGAAATTTGTGATGGTGAAAGAGTTTATATGTATATACACTCACACAGATGTGTGTGTGTACACACACATACATATGTGAATACAGATTATAGGGACACACATTATGTAAACATATGTACTTGACTACTTGTATACATAAGTGCAGTCATGTACACATGCATATCTCTCGTTGTCCGTACATAAATACACTCAAATACATGTATATATACACACATCTCTCTCTTTCTCTCTCTCTATATATGTGTACATGTGTATGTGTACAAAACTGGTTCGGTTCAGTGCTCAATTTAGTCACGTTCGAATACGCTTGGGTGTTTGGTTTGGCTCACCAAAATTTCGGAACCAAGTAATCCGAACCAATTAACCCAACGAACTCGACCCCCAAACCGATATACATGTCGAAAAATGGGTCATCCCGAAACAAGATTCTGAATCAACACAAATAAAGTGACACAATCTGAACCCACATGAATTAAACAGGGTCAAAAACGGGTTGACACGTAAGTGACACAGAATTAGTTGTATCTTTCTTAATAATGATATTATTAGTCCTTGTATCTTTCTTAGATCATAATATTGTATCCAAAATTAATATCTTACTATAACCGTATGGCGCATGGCGTTAAGACTAAGATTACCAATTCTACTATTTAATCATTTTCAACTTTTGGTAATCTATTTTTTGTTGCTTATAGACGGAAAAGGTTGACCTTGAGAACACAGTAGTAGATGAGAGTCAAAGGCAGTTAAAGGAAGTCGGGGCAACTTCGAGGCCAAGGCAAGATAAATATAGCGGTATGCTTTGTTCCTCTCTTTTAGATTTTATCAGTGTTATCTATGCTTTGTATTTTAATTTGTAACCCGAGATGGACTGATCACTGTACATGGTGAAAATCACATTGGATATATGTAGAGGTTAAGATGACATGGAAAACTATTTACTTTTTGAATTATTGAATTATATGAACAATATTTTTATATTTTACGTTCTGTCAAAAGCAAGTCCAAGTGAATCAGAGGATGATAACGAAAGGGGAGATGCTGCAGAAGAAGAGTCAGATGATGAAGATAACGCCTTCTTCGACACCCGGGACTTTTTATCATCAGGTTCTTTTAAAAGCAGTGGGTCCGACATGATGTCGCCATCTTTTACATCCGACGACGAAGACCAAATTAACGAACCGGAAATCGATGCTTCTATTAGATCAGTCGGTACTAATTTTCCTTGTGTTAAAAGACGGAAGAAGTTGCCAGATCCTGTAGAAAAGGAGAAGGGAGTAAGTCTTTGGTCAATGATCAAAGATAATATCGGAAAAGATCTTACCAAAGTGTGTCTTCCTGTCTACTTCAATGAACCTATATCTTCTCTGCAAAAATGTTTTGAAGATTTGGAGTACTCTTATCTTCTTGATCGGGCATATGAATGGGGCAAAAGGGTGAGTTTGTTTAATGAATATGAAGCTATGAAAGTTGACCGCATTTGACCACTACAGACTTCTTACATTTGGTTATCAAATCTGTTTTAGGGTAACAGCCTTATGCGGATTTTGAATGTGGCTGCATTTGCAGTATCTGGATATGCTTCCACTGAAGGAAGAAACTGCAAACCATTTAATCCGTTGCTAGGGGAAACTTATGAGGCGGACTATCCAGATAAAGGCCTGCGGTTTTTCTCCGAAAAGGTATACATCTTCCAAATGATTGTAACGTGTCTGACACACACGGTCATCATCTTTTACATCTGACTTGTTATATTCTTGAAACAGGTCAGTCATCACCCAATGATTGTAGCATGTCACTGTGAGGGCAACGGTTGGACATTTTGGGGAGATAGCAACTTGAAAAGCAAGTTTTGGGGTCGTTCAATTCAGCTCGACCCCGTTGGGGTTTTAACATTAAAGTTCGACGATGGAGAAATTTTTCAGTGGAGTAAGGTATTGGTAAATGTTTATTAAACTTTAAGCCTTTTGTAAGATTTATCTCTCTCATTCATGTAGCATCTTGTTTCAGGTTACAACATCCATATATAATCTTATTTTGGGTAAACTTTACTGTGACCACTATGGCACCATGCGTATCCAAGGGAACCAAAATTATTCCTGTAAGCTCAAGTTTAAGGAGCAGTCGATCATAGAGCGGAACCCACATCAGGTTTATTATGCCGTTTATTTCACGTTTTACTCTTCTAGATTGTGATGACATGTGCTCATTACACTAATACACTCATGTAGTGTCATAAGTTATTAGTAGGGCTATAAACGAACCGAACATTCAGCGAACAGTTCGTGAACTGTTCAGCGGGAAGTTCGTTTATGTTCGTTCGTTTAATAAATGAACAAACATGAACAAGAAATTTTGTTCGATAAGTTAAACAAACGCACATGAACAGAGGCTGCGTTCGTTCGTTAAAGTTTGTGAACGTTCAGTAATGTGTTCATTTATGTTCACTCATTTATGATCGTTCATTTAAAGGCTTTTTTGATGTTATGTTTTTATTTTAT
The DNA here is from genome assembly GCA_030545235.1 of Helianthus tuberosus. NCBI lineage: Eukaryota > Viridiplantae > Streptophyta > Magnoliopsida > Asterales > Asteraceae > Helianthus > Helianthus tuberosus. Next base: position 18,122,470 of record CM060415.1, on the reverse strand, counting down.
TTACTTTAATTTTTAATAATTTGAAACTATAGTTATACAATACGCCTTCGTCAACATCCCTTATTTGACCATTTCAATTTCAGTTTGTGTTAAAGCTTGACAAACTTCTTAATTTTTGTGTTAATATGTTAAATATTGATTTAGTTTTGGTGGATTTTTCGTAATGTTTCAGATAAAAAATGCAGATTGCATTTTTAAATGAATATATAACGTTTGTTTGTGTTCATTTATGTTTATGAACATTTGTTTGTGTTCGTTTGCGTTCGTCTATGTTTGGTATGTGTTCATGAACAGTTCATTTCCTTAATGAACGAATACGAACAAGAAATCTCGTTCGGTAAGCGTTTGTGAACCGTTCATGCACATGTTCATTCCTTAATGAACAAACACGAACAAGGCCTTGTTCGTGTGTGTTCGGTTCGTTGACAGCCCTAGTTATTAGCTCTTCTGTTTCGTTGTTAATTTAATCTTGATGCAGGTTCAAGGCGTTGTTCAAGATAGGAGTGGAAAAACGGCAGCAACTTTAATTGGCAAATGGGACGAAAGCATGCATTATGTGAACGGAGACTGTTCTGGAAAAGGAAAAGGTGACCCATTTTCAGATGTGCGTTTGCTATGGAGAAGAAGCAAACCTCCAAAGGTTCCCACTAGATATAACCTAACCCGCTTTGCTATTACGTTAAATGAGCTTCTCCCTGGACTAAAGGTAAAACCTAAATCACTTTGAAAATTGGCGTTTCGTGTATTTAAGATTGTTTTAATAATTTGTTACTGTATGCTTGTTTCAGGAGAAGCTTCCACCAACCGATTCAAGGCTGAGACCAGATCAGAGGTGCTTAGAAAATGGCGAGTATGAAATGGCAAATGCAGAGAAGCTAAGACTCGAGCAACGTCAGCGGCAGGTACAACTTCATACGTAGCTGCTAGCCTGCTACAAACATTTACAAACCTAAAAGTTTGCGAATGATAGAAACGACAAACCGCTAACTGTGGTTTAGGAAAACGACAAATCAAACCGACCGGGTTGGTTTGGTTGGCTGGTTTTGACGTTTGAACCGATGTTTATACTTTTTTCTTTCTAATCGTTAGTTTGTATTAAAGGTTTTTGAAACAACAAAATGGTTCATGAATATAATACATATATACATAATTGCATATTCTGAAAGTGTGAAAAAAAAAATAAGAGTAAAATGCCATTTTCGTCCCTGAGGTTTGGCTAGTTTTGCGACTTTCGTCCAAAGGTTTGTTTTTTCGCATCTGGATTCAAAAGATTTGAAATCTTGCCATTTTCATCCAGCTCATTAACTCCATCCATTTTTCTTCGTTAAGTCAGAGGTATTTCCGTCTTTTTTGCTAACGTAAAGGGCAATTCGGTCGTTTTCACTTTACGTAAAAAGACCAAATACCCCTGGAAGGCTGGAAAAGATCGAATTGCCATTTAAGTTAACAAAAAAGACAGAAATACCCCTGACGGATGGAGTTAACGAGCCGGTTGAAAAGGGCAAGATTTTAAGCCTGTTGGATCCAGATGCGGAAAAACAAACCTTTGGACGAAAGTCGCAAAACTGGCCAAACCTCAGGGACGAAAATGGCATTTTACTCAAAAAATAATTAAAAAAAAGCTAAATGAGCGGTCGTCTTCTGGACCTGTAAAGTGTAAACCGCCTGAACCGTGGACCAAACCGCATAAATCTTAAACCAGGTGGCATGCTTTGGTTTTGGGCGATTCGGTCGGTCTAAATGATTTATGAACACTCCTTTTGAACCGTATACAATCTTACTTGACCATGATGTATATCTTAATGCTCTGATGTAATTCAGGCTAGGAAAATGCAAGAGAGGGGGTGGAAACCGCGGTGGTTTGCAAAGGATAAAGCAACCGATACTTTTGTTTATACCGGCGGTTATTGGGAGGCCCGAGAAGAAGCTAAGTGGGGTTCATGTCCCGATATTTTTGGACAGTTTTCTTCAGATCAGACGTTAGACTGAATTAAGCTTATTCAATAAATATTCTCTCCGTTTCTTTGCTCATACTTTTCGCTACACAAGATTACAACGTCGCTGATGACAGGACCCGTGAATAGGCATTTAGAAGTAAGTATGTTTTTGCCTTTTTGGTGTTATATTTTTTATACTCCCATTCCCCTGCCTTGTACTTATTTGTTCCCTATAGTTTCATTCATAAGGTCCTTGATTTTTGGTCCTCTTTTCATACACATTATGTTGGATATCGACATGTCATAATATCCCTAAGGTCGGATTCGTCACTCATTGAACTAATTTTACACAAGTCGAAAATGCGACTATTTGATTCTTTTTAATACAAGTCGAAAATGCGACTATTTAGTAATTTTTGCCTCGTGCTTTTAGTGTTCTTACTATCATGGTCAATTCACAAAGTGTGGTTTAAGATGTGAATCCAAACATAACCTATACATTTATTTGTGTCAAAGGCATCAGCCCTAACACACACTCTTAAACCGCGTTGTGTTTGTGTCTTGTTTCTGGTATCTAAGTTGAAACTTTTTATTGCCCCTTAAACTTAAATGGGTGATCGGGCCAGCTTATTTATCAAATCAATCGCGTTCAAGTTGGCTCATATGTAAATCGAGTCGTGTTTGGGTTGACCCATTTTTCGCAAATGAGTTATAATAGGCAACCCAGATCCTAATCATCTTTTTTGCCGTATTTCTGGTCATGTTATGAATGAATATTTCCACTAGTTAATCTAGATAACTAGACAACGGTTGATCTTTTTGGAGATAAGGAATTATGTCATATGTTAGATATAAATGACACACTCATACCCTACAAAAAGGAAGAACGGTATGAATTCGTACTTGTTACAATGTTTTTCTTCGAGGCTCACCATCTGACACGAGATCCTAGCGTGTCAACACATTCAATACCCCGTACTTGCAAATACTCTCATTTAGAGTCTTTCTTTTCATGACTTAAAAAAAATACTTGCGCAACAGTCAGGCACGTGATACCATCCGTGACAAGGCTAATGGTGTTTTCTGTTGCAAGATTACCTAATCCATCTAGAACCCAAATAGCTACACACTCAACACTATAGTGGCCCACTCTTTTAACATTTTACATCATTCGGGGGACTAAGCCCTAAAACCCACTTAGAACCGCTAAACAAGTTCTTTATATGGAAAACACTCGTCATGCTCTAATTGATAACAACAAAGGCCAAGGCCGACTGAATGCTTTGGTTCTAAAAGAGGATTATGAAATCGAGTCCCTTTTCAGAAAAATAAATTATATTGCTTTTAAATAGTGTTTTTTGTGCATTATGATGTTGTGTTGCATGTATTAATTTGTCAGTTTGCCTTGTACAATATAATAAAAGTTGCTACCCAGAAACTTTAAAAGTGGAATGAGTATTAAGATGTGTAATATCAGGTTCAATTTTTATAGGGATAAAATCATAGTTTCTCTGGATTAGTGAAATTTATATGATTATTATACTGATAAAAACTTATGTGTCTTGTGTCACCAACAATGTACTAGAAATTACACAAGTGATTCAACATTTGAACATTTTTACAAATGCTCGTACCCCGGTTCAGCGAATACCCGGACCAGGTTTTACAAATACCCGATACCGGGTTCCAAATGGGCATTACAGTTGCTGCTTTGCATCTTTGTTCCGGCCGTTGGGTGTTGTTTTTGGGCAGATTTTCGCCCCCGACTCTCCTACAATTGGTATAAGTACTAGTCTAATGTTTGGGTTAAGTCACACCACTTGAAATATGCTGAAAATCATCAAAAAAACGCTCTTAATATGGCTTCCGTTTGTTATTTGTGTCGTGTTTTAAATCTATGTTTTATGAAATAAAAAGTTTCGATTTCTATGTTTTATGCAAAAAAAAAAAAAATGAATATAAAACTCAATCTATACTTAAACCCGAACCCTACCTGAACCTAGACATAGGGTATTCTAATACCCGGGTATAGAAAACATGAACCCGAACCCTACCTGAACCCGCCGGGTACACAGGGTATGGAATTCCTAGCCAATACCTGGACCTGAACCCGACCCGGGTATTGGCAATACCGAAAATTCAAAACCCAGTCATACCCATACTTGGGTATGTACTCGAACCCGGTTTCTACTAGTCGCTAACCAAGTAAAGAGAAATTGATTCAAATTTAACGAAAAAGTTAGGTTTCTGGATATTTGGAAACCCAAAGCCCTAGCTTATTTATTAGACTGCCTGTAGTGGGGCGCGAACAGAGGCTTTTTTTGGGCTATAGCGCCCCGCACACCGCGACGGGCGGCGCTATGGGGGTGAAAATGGGGGGCGGCGCTATCCTCTTCGCGGCGTGATGTGAGAAAGATTTAAGGGTTTGACCAATCAAAAGGCTTTAAGGGTTTTTATAATTAATTAATAAAATTGAAAATTAATAATTAGGTAATGATGGGTAGGGGCTTTATGACTACGGGCTTGAGTGATATAACGCCCCATAAAGCCCCCGTGTGACGTGGCACGACACGTGTCGTATAACGCCCCACAAGGGACTTTATGACTACGGATGGCCTTAGTGTTAATGTGATTTCATGTCAAGGCATCTATGAAACTCAACATAAATATAAAACTACACACAACCATGGTTCAACATCTATAAGATGTGTTTTGAATTTACTTTCACTAATATTTTATTTACATAACAAAATCAACTATAAAAAATATAATTGGCAAGCAAAGAAAAAACAAAAAGAAAATGAAGTAGTGGAAGGAAAAGCACATAATATTAGTAATATTTGCACAGATGCGGATAGTACCAATAAAGCAAATATTGGCACTCCATTCCCTTTCCACGTGCTACACTACACCTACTTTCTCAACCTTTTTAAATCCGGTTTAAATAATACTTGAACCGTCGATAATTTTACCGTGTATTGACAGTTTCATGACCTTTTAAATCGAAGGTCATAGGTTCAAGTATCATTTAAAGCAAAAATGTTATGGGTTAAGTCAATGGTTTTATTTTTATCATAGGGGTTTACCTGGATATTCAGACTTTTGTTGGTCATTCAAAAAAAAGTATACTTGAACCAATTGATTTATCACCACGTATTATTAAATATATTGGAATAATATTATCTTTTTAATGAAAAAGGAAGGATTCTTTTAAGGACAATAATTAGACTAATTTATCATATTCGATGCCGTTTGTTTACTAATAAATAAATAAATAATGATAAATATTGAGCTTTTGAAATAAAAATACATAATGGGATGAGAATTCAACTACAATAGTGGAATTTACTTGAGATATTCGTTCGTACCCCTACAAGACATCTGTCACTGAGTCACTCGTCAAATCTATACTTTATTAGATAAAACATGAAGTGGGTGAATTTCATTAATTTTACATTTAATTGGTCGGATAAACTAATGGGACGTGTTTGATTTGCTTTAGATATTAACGCTAACAAATATATAATTAAAAGAAATAACTACTGAAATCCCTTATGCGATTCAGCAGGAATTCAGTTTCAATCGATATCGATTTTGTTCGTTGCAGCAAGGACACTTTAATAACAAACCGAAAGAAAAAACCAAAGAGATAAAGTTGTTAAACTTCGTAGTATAAATTTTTTTGGTTATTTTAGAAAATGTAAGCTTTAATTAATATTCTTTTCACAAAAAATAAATAAATAACATAATATGTGAAGACACATGTCCGAGGCCGGACATGATCCCTGGGACGAACCAGACTCCACACGAACCGGACATGATCCCTCCGAAGACGAACCTCCATTCAAGTGCGTCAAGACGGATGATGTCATCTCAGTTGACTACTATAAATACCCCATCAAGTACAAAGCCAAGTACGATTTTCTGAACCTTCGTCCTTACTTTCTCTCTCTACTTTCTCTCTCTACCAATACTTATCCTCACGCCGGAGGGTGGTCGCAGAGGGGCCCTCCCATCTCTGCGGCGAGCCTAACGGTTTTCTGTTTTGCAGGACTGTTTTTCCAGCTCTCTCACAAGATCCAAACCCTCGTTTACAGGCTCCGGCCTAAACACGATTCCTTGGTTCTTCAATTGGCGCCATCCGATCTCAAAGCTCTTAGTCCTTCACTCCGGTGAATTTCTTGAGCAAAGAACTGACAAATGGCGGCCTCAGGTTCTGTGAATCTGGGATCTACAACTGTTAGTACGCAAGTTACAGCACCGACAAGTACTGTTTCCATAACCTCAGCTGCTTTGAGCTCAGGTCCAGGAACAACCTTGCCTTTTGTTCTAATTCCTACTTCACAAACATCCGAGTTTGACGCTGAGTTTCTCTCCAAAAACGCAAGCCTTCTGCGACGATTGAAGGCGCAACAAGCTAGAGATGAACAAATCCTCGGTTTACGAACCAGGTTATTTCAAGAAGAAACTCCGATACGGACCACGGGTCCTACGATGTTTACCTCTCCAACCTTTTCCACAGTTGTCACCTCCGAAACTTACACAGGGTATGTCCAGGGATCGTCCGGACCCTCGCCAGCAATGGCCATACGAAATGAAGCTCAGATGGATGTAGTTAATGATCCGGAACTCACTAAACCACATCACCCAATCTCCATGACCGCCAAATCAAAGTTTAGCGCCCGCATCACACATGCCAAGCTTCCTCCGAAGCTCAAAATGCCAACTACAGTAAAAAAATATGATGGCACAACTGATCCAGATGATCATATGTTCGATTTCGACGGAGCCGCACGGGTAGAACAGTGGCCGATGCCAGCTTGGTGTTTTATGTTCGCGCAAACACTCACCGGAGCTGCTCGAGTGTGGTTTGATGCGCTGAATGAGGGTGAGATAAACGATTTTGAAGAGTTCCGAAGATTATTTCTCCAAAATTTCAGCCAGCAAAGGCATTACTCCAAAGAAATCACCGAAGTTCACAACATTCGGAGAAGAGACGGAGAATCTTTGGATAGCTTCATTGACCGGTTTAACCGGGAGAGTATGCAGATTAGTGGAGTAGTTGATCAGCTGAGGATCTCCGGATTCTGTCACGGAGTTCGGAACAATCAGTTGGTCGAAAAATTACATGAAAATCTCCCAAAGACAATGGAGGTACTCATGGAGCGAGCCAGAGCTTTTGCTCGAGGCAAAAACGCATGCAATCCAGCTCCGGAGTCAGATCACAAGATGTCTTCCTGGAAGAAAAATGGTGGGTCCGTCTTCGATAAAGCTCCGTCCAGTAATAGAGGGCGACCACACCCATACAACAGGAACGACAGACCTCCACGTGGAAGAAGCTCCGGATCAAGATTTTACAACTTGTCAGACCTTTCCAAAACTCCCAGTGAAATTCTTAGTGCGGAAGGGGCAAACTTCCCCGCTCCACCGAAGCTCCGAAACCCGGGTGATAAGAACTCCAAGAAATACTGTGACTATCATCATGCTCGAGGCCACAACACTGATGATTGCTGGTCCCTGAAGCAAGAAATAGAAAAAGCAGTACGATCCGGAAAGCTGTCGCACCTGGTGAAAGAAGTGAAGGAAGGAAAGTCTTCAGGAAATTCGGTGGATAATCCGAACAATCAACCAGTAATTGGCATGATCAGGAAAGCAGGTAACCAAGGCATCAAGCGGTCCAGTCACCATATGGCCGCTTGGATGCAGCAACCCATTGCTTTCCCTCCCATTAATCCTGAAGAAATCAAGGACGGACCAATCATAGTGTCTGCGATCATAGCAGGTCACAAGGTCCGGAGGATTTATGTCGACAGTGGAAGTGCCACCGAAATCATGTATAAGCAGTGTTTTCAACAGCTAGCCCCGCAGACCAAAGCAAAATTGGTCCGAGTATCAATGCCGTTGGTAAGTTTTTCCGGAGAAGTAGTACAGCCTATGGGGCAAATAACCTTACCAACAACGCTGGGAGAAGGGAATTTCAAGCGAACCGTAAATCTGACGTATCTAGTGGTAGAAGCAAGGTCCGTGCATAATGTTATATTAGGAAGGCCCGGAATGTGCGCCTTCGGTATCATCAGCTCTACCATTCACGGATCACTAAAATTCCCCACTGAAGCAGGGGTGGCAACTTTGCACTCTGAATCTACAATTTGTGTAGCAGAAGTACGACAAAGCAAGGGTACTGACAAATCTCCGAACCTCCTCACAGAAGAGTGGGCTATTCATCCGCACTTTCCAGAGCAAAAAATTTCAGTCGGAGCTCAGCTACCTGAACGCACCAAAAAGAAGTTGTGGAATCTTTTATCTAATTCTCTCGATGTATTTGCCTGGCAAACCTCCGATATGGTGGGAGTTCCTCGATGTTTGGCTGAACATAAGCTGAAAGTATCACATTCGGCAAAGCCAGTGGCTCAAAGAAAAAGAAACATGGCTCCAGCTCGAAACAAGGCAATCGCTGAGGATGTAAGAAAATTGTTAAGTGCCGGAATCGTCCGTGAGGTACGTTACCAGACCTGGGTTTCTAACCCAGTAATGGTAACCAAAAAAGATAAAACCTGGAGAATGTGCGTAGATTTTTCCGATCTAAACAACGCATGTCCGAAGGATTGTTACCCCCTACCAGAGATCGATCTAAAGATTGATTCCCTCTCCAGCTTCCGCCTTAAATGCTTCTTGGATGCATATAAGGGTTATCATCAGATACAGATGGCTACAGAAGACGAGGATAAGACAGCGTTCGTAACCAATGAAGGGCTTTATTGTTATACCAAAATGCCGTTTGGGTTGAAAAACGCTGGAGCCACGTATCAGAGGCTGATGGATAAGGCGTTCAAGGGTCAGATTGGAAGAAATTTGGAAATCTACGTGGACGACCTGGTCATCAAAAGCCAGGCTGAAGATAACATGATCGATGATATCCTCGAAACCTTCACCAGGCTTCGGAGTATCAATCTTAAACTCAATCCCAAAAAATGCTCCTTCGGCCTTGAAGAAGGGAAATTTCTCGGTGTATGGATAACTCAGTCCGGAATCAAGGCACATCCAGACAAAATCAGAGCGGTAGTCTCCATGCAACCCCCTAAAACCGTCAAAGAAATTCAATCGCTAAATGGGAAGCTCGTTGCTCTCCATCGTTTTGTCTCAAAGGCTGCAGATCATTCCATTCCTTTCATGAATGTCTTAAAAAAGCGAACCGGAAAAGGACAAATAGAATGGACACCGGAAGCTGACGCGGCGTTTCAAGAATTGAAAGTCTGTCTTGGGTCATTACCAACCCTGACCGCTCCGGTCACCGGAGAAACTGTCACGGTGTACCTCTCCGCGTCTCATTTTGCCATAAGTGCAGTGCTTGTAGTGCATCGGAATCAAGCACAGATCCCGGTCTACTATGTAAGCCGTATCCTGAAAGATTATGAAACTCGGTACCCGATGATCGAAAAATTGGCACTTGCCTTGGTACACGCCTCAAGACGCCTCCGAAGATACTTCCAAGCCTTCAATATAGAAGTACAGACTGATCTCCAGATCCAACAAATTCTTAGAAAGCCGGAGGTCTCCGGACGTCTGACGAAATGGGCAATTGAGCTTAGCGCTTTCGACATTACCTATCGTACCAGAGGACCGGTGAAAGGTCAGGCGGTGGCAGATTTCCTTACGGAGGTTCCAACCGGAGAAAGCACCAAAGAAAAATCCGCCCTACCAAGGGTATGGAATTTATATACGGATGGAGCTTCCAGTAAAGAGGGATCCGGGGCAGGGCTAATTCTTATTGATCCGGAAGGGATAGAGTACACTTATGCTTTGCGGTTCGAATTTAAAACTTCAAACAATGAAGCAGAGTACGAGGCTCTCCTTGCAGGTCTCCAAACCGCGGCCAAAGCCGGTGCAACCTCCGTACTGGCACATGTTGATTCTTTATTGGTAGCCAATCAAGTCAGCGGAGAGTATGAAGCACGAGAGGGTAACATGGTTCGGTATCTCCAACAAGTTAACAGTTTAATCTCCTCTTTCGATTCCTGCAAGATAGTGCACATACCGCGGAGTAAGAACAAAAAGGCCGATGCCTTGAGTAAACTTGCATCCGTAGCATTCTGTCATCTGTCCAAAGAAGTCTTAGTTGAAACCTTGCAAGCCCCGGCCATCCAACAGACGAAGTCGGTCATGTCTGTCTCTGTGATAGAAAAATCCTGGATGACTCCGATTGTGGATTACTTAAAAGAAGGGACGCTCCCGGAAGACAAAGCTCAGGCCCGGAAGCTAAAGGTAAAAGCGTTGCAGTATCAGATCCATGATGGGCAACTTTACCGAAAGACCTTTTTAGGTCCGCTCCTTAAATGTTTAACTCCGGAGGAAGCCAGCTATGTCATAAGAGAAATCCACTGGGGAATATGCGGCATTCACGCTGGACCAAGGATGGTCATAGCTAAAGTAATGAACGCGGGATATTTTTGGCCGGGTATGCATCAAAGCGCAGTAAACGAGCTTCAGTCATGTGAAGATTGCCAGCGGCACGCTCCCATTAGCCACCGAGCTAAAAACAATCTCGTTCCGGTAACATCGGCATGGCCTTTCCAGAAATGGGGGATTGACATTGTTGGTCCTTTCCCTGTCTCCACCGGAGGGGTAAGATTCCTGTTGGTAGCTATTGATTATTTCACGAAATGGGTCGAGGCAAAACCCCTCCGGACCATCACAGGGGAGCAAGTGCTGAGGTTTGTCTGGGAAAACATAGTGTGCAGATATGGGATGCCGATGTGCATAGTCAGTGACAACGGAAAGCAGTTTGCTGAAAAACCGTTCAAGACATGGTGTGAAAGGATGTGTATCGAACAGAATTTTGCTTCGGTAGCCCACCCCCAAGCCAATGGGCAAGTTGAAAGAGCCAACCGCAGCATCGTGGAAGGCATTAAAAAACGCTTGGGAAAAGAGGGTGTTTCATGGGCCGATGAACTGCCGCATGTCTTATGGGCTCACCGAACGATGCCAAAGACAAGCAACAGAGAAACACCCTTCAGCCTGACGTACGGCACCGAAGCAGTTATTCCCGCCGAGGTAGGGATACCCACTCCACGCATGCAGCTGAATCAAGAAGAAAACGACCAGGAACTCCTTCTGAACTTGGATCTAGCCGAAGAGAGGAGAGAGCTCGCGGCAATCCGAGAAGCCAAATATAAACAAGAGTTGGAAAAACATTACAACTCAAAGGTGAAAGAGGTCCGGTTCAAGGTTGGGGATTACGTCATGCGGAACAACGAAGCAAGTTTAGCGGAAGGCTCCGGAAAAATGGCCCCCAAGTGGGAAGGTCCTTACCTGATTAACACCGCAGGAAGGGATGGTGCGTACACACTCAAGAAAATAGATGGAACCATCATACCACGCACCTGGAACGGAGTCCACTTAAAGAAATGTTTTCTTTAAAAAAGTTTCTTATTTTAATAAGATTGTAATACGGAGCTACGGCCACCGTCACTCTTTTTATTTCCATGTAATGCGGATGGATATGCCCGCACCAAATGAATTATAAGTTCCAAGAAACCGTGGAGGGTTTTACCCACGGATTGCACGAAATGTTTTTACTATGTCAATCGGAGAAGTATAAAACTCCGGAAAAGAAAATAGAATAAAATTTTCTATCTTTAACAAACGTTGCAACAAGTGTAATTCTCGGCCGAACTAGGGATACTAACCCTAAAAGGTAAGGACGAACTGGCCTCGTTCGTGCTTTTCCTTCACTTAAAAAAAAAAATTATCCTAACAAAATCAAGACAAATCGGATCCGTACTTCAAAAATGAACGTTCTAGAAACATAAAAATGTAATACACAAAGCATGGACGCATGTAAAAAAGTGTTTACATCCAAAATTCACCGGACTCGTGTAAACCGGAGATTACAAAACTATACACAGGATAATTGTTCAAACATTGGTAAAAGCATCATTACATTCATCCTAAATAAGGTGCATGCCCCAAATTGCCGGACATGTCCACCTTCCAAGAAATCTAAATCAATTACAAACTTCACAGGTGCATGCCCCAAAGAACCAGGCATGTCCACCTTGCTACTATGGAGAAGCGTCATTTGCAAAGCGAAGAGCTTTCTTAATCTCAGATAGAGGCGCGTCAACAAGCTTCGGAAGGTCTTCTATCACCGGAAATTTAAGAGTATCAAAGCAAGTAACGGCTGCCTTCAGCTCCTCCCTAGCATTACGGTTCAAAACTGGAACGTCTTTATAAGCAGTCTTCTTCTGAGCATGTACATAACCAGCATGCACTCCGGAGTTGATGCCCACCGCACTCATTGCATTATTAACTCCAGCCACGGCGGCAGTCATCTCTGGACCCTTGTGAATATTCTTAGCCAAAAGCTGAGCTCCCTCAGAGAGCATCCAAACCTTCGTCTCCTGCAGATCCTCCACTTTGGCTTTCAAAGAAACATTCTCCGCCCCCATTTCTTCCTCGCGCCCTTTCATCTCCTCTATACGCTCCTTCAAATCAGCCTCGCCTGATTTAAGCGCGTCCCGTTCTGGAAAAAGTGTTAGAAAAACAGGAACTAAGAAACAAGTTAAAACCAGAAAAAAGACGTACCAGCCAACATGTTCTCATAAGCAAGACGCGCCTTATTAAGAGAATCCTCCATGTTTGCCAATACCACCTTATGCTCTTCATCCTTCTGTTTCATTGATTCAGAAAACGCCTTAAGCTCCGAAGAGATCTTATCCCTGTCTTCCGCGGCAGCAGCAGCAGTCGCCTGGGACGACTGATTCTGGGCAGTCAAGGACTTAACCTTCTCCTGCTGAGTTTGCAGATCTTGGGTCAGTTGAGTAATTTTCTTCTCCGCATCTGAAGTTTTCACAACCCTTCGTTTCAAAGAACGGTTTTCTTTTTCCAAATCCTCCCTACCTGACTCCGCCTCCACCCACCTACGGTACAACTCCGTCACAAAGATGTTTGACTGGGCCTGGTTGGTCAGAACCGCAGCTCCCAGATCTGGATTCTTCATCTTCCGGCTCCTTGCATGGTCTATCGGAGTATTTATATTAAAAAGCATAGTCCTAGCCACCAAGGTATCCATCACCGAATCTTTGTTTCGGATATCCCAATCAGGAATGAACTTTTCCTCAGCAGTCGCTGGATCGATATCCATGTCATCCGAAAACAAATCTGCATATCGAAAAAAGGACATCAACTCAGGTCCGAACCAGGATGGGGGAAGCGAAGACACTTGATCTTCCTCATCATCCAAAAAACAGTCCGGACCCAAAGATGAGCCCAAATGCATACCTGAAAAAGTAACCACTTTCGGCTCACCATGACCTTTTTCCTTATCCGTAACCACCGGATTCTCAACCTCCATGCTTTCCACTTCACTATCAGGAACAAAACCTGAATACGCAGGAGTTGGTTTAAAACGAGCCAAAGCGGCTTCTTCCCTAGAAAATTTACCTCCGGTAAGATGTTCGTCCAGTTCTTCCAGCACATTACCTTCGGAATGAGAACTTTTCTTTGCTTTCTTCGACGTTGGAAATGGAAGAGGATCGGTAGCACGAATCTGAACCGATTCATTCTTCTTCCTCTTATGGGAGCGAGCCTTTAAAACCACTCCTGATAAATCCACACCTGACACAACATCCTTGTTTTTTAAAGAAGAAGGTCGATACTGCAAGGCCTCGTCCAGAGTATGTAACTCCGGATCGCTATCCACATCATCAAGAAAAGATTTCCTACCAGTTCTAGATCCGGACGAGCCCTCAGCGCCCTTCAGAGATAATGGAATGGAAGAAGTAGCCTCAACAGCAACCTGTTCAGGTACGTCCTGAGGAATAGAAGAAGTTGCTTCTGCAATAGAAGGTTCAGCCATGTCTTGAGCTACCTCCGGACGAATCGGCTGGGCCGAAGACGCCACTTGCTTCATAAAAGGAACATCTTCTTCACCTTGCTCTTCGAAGTCAAAATCGAATACATCCGTGGTTGGAACCTTCAGGGCATCAAGGAGCGACATTACGACACCTGCAAACAAAAAGGCAAGAGTCAGCAAAACAACAAAATAATGCCGAAGGGGATGTGAAGGACCGGAACTTACGATCACTCTTCCGGCGAATAATCGGCCAATCCCTATCCCCTTGGGCCCAGGAAAAACTGACTCGGCCTAACCAAAGGTAATGCTCGGGAAGGGGACGAATAGGGGATTTATGCTCAACAAGGGCACGGACTAGACTCTCGTTAAAAACAAAATCTTCATCAAGATCGAAGGACATCGACTGATCTTTGAAACGCCACCTCATATCTTCCGGTAAGCAGCGATCGTCCAACCAGAAAAAATTGTCCTTCCAATTTTTAAGGCTAGACCGCTCGCCGGAGGATGGGGAAGGAACATTCTTTCGATGAGCGAATGTATACCAATCTCCGGCCGTAATAAATTCATAAAAATATCGAAAGACATTCAGATCCGGCCTCTGGTCTAGGGCTCGGCAAGAAAGTTCAAAATGATTGATACGGCTAAGGCCGAACGGGTTAACTTGGCTAATATGAACCCTAAAAAATTGTAAAACCCTAATCAAAAAGCGAGAGAAAGGAACCCTATAATTCGCAAAATTACAGACGCGAGTATAAAGGGAAAACTTCCCTTGACGTAATGGGTATATGGCTTCCCTTTTGGAAGGAAGGACCGGGTGAAGATCTAAGGGAATCCTATAATCACTAATGAACTTATCCAACTGACGTTGGGTAAGCACGCTCACGCTCTCCGATAGATTGTCCTTTCCAGGAGCCATACCTTTAAAAAATGAAAAGGAAAGGGACGCACCTTTCTTTGAAGAAGAAGAGGAGAACAGAGAGGATAACAGCAGAGAAGAAGATGAAAAAAGAGAGGAAGAGGGTAAAAATGAGGTGGTAAAAACCCAATTTATAGAGAAAGTAAGTCGGTGGTGGGGCTGTCGTGTCAACCGTCACCTCCCACGATTTCCAATGCGGGATTCGTTAACGTCACCAGCAGGTGACTAACGGTCAAAACAATAATGGTCACCCGCACCATTCAAAATATGCCACTTCATCAATTCAAGACCACTCCAATGGCGACACGTCATCCGAATAGGACAAAAAGCTTGAAATAATAGTTTGCCAAGTCTTTACAAAGACTTACCAAACTGGGGGACTTGAAGACACATGTCCGAGGCCGGACATGATCCCTGGGACGAACCAGACTCCACACGAACCGGACATGATCCCTCCGAAGACGAACCTCCATTCAAGTGCGTCAAGACGGATGATGTCATCTCAGTTGACTACTATAAATACCCCATCAAGTACAAAGCCAAGTACGATTTTCTGAACCTTCGTCCTTACTTTCTCTCTCTACTTTCTCTCTCTACCAATACTTATCCTCACGCCGGAGGGTGGTCGCAGAGGGGCCCTCCCATCTCTGCGGCGAGCCTAACGGTTTTCTGTTTTGCAGGACTGTTTTTCCAGCTCTCTCACAAGATCCAAACCCTCGTTTACAGGCTCCGGCCTAAACACGATTCCTTGGTTCTTCAATATGAAAGTGAAAACCGTTGATGAAATCTATGCTTAAGCTGATGTTTAAGATTTAACAGTACTAGCATATTATTCATGTTGGCGTCCCATTTCAAACTATTTATAATTCAAGTTGTATAATCGTAAGTTTTAACTTATATTAGCTTCTTAATGCATGTAAATTTATTTCAAAATTGTTCTATTTTTCTCTAATTTTCAAAGAAAAAAAATTGACATTTACTTGATTGTGGATGGTTTTAAGCAAATTTTATACGATATTTATCATCTTACTTACGTAAGATATTTCATTTATTCACACATGTGTAATACACGGGTCTATAACATAATGTGACATATACATATATTTTAGACAAGGGTATATGTATATATACTTCAATATAGCAAAATTTAAAAGTATCATATAGGGTTTTTCTTTTTCTTTTTCTTTTTTGTGTGTGTTAAAAAATAAAACTTAAAAGTATCATATTCTCATCTCACTTAAAACTTGTTATTCGTTATTCACTATTACTTTCAATAGCTTTCTTTGTAAAATCAAAATCACATCACTCGAATCAATTTGTTAAAAAAACATATGCAATTGATTGAGATAGTCGAATCTCTTCACAAAATGTTATCCATTGATCCAAAACTATATACAGAAATACAAAAGCGCGTACAAATACCGGTTCAACGCCACGTTAACTTGCCCAAAAAAAAAATCTATGGCGATCGACTAGCTTATTATAGACACGACACTCTCGTGTTCTTTCTTCTTGTTTTCCCGGTTATAAATAATCGTCACTTGACGATCAACAACCCTTTTTCATGATCACTAGTATCAGAATCATATTCCACGACCATCTCCAACCCACCATTAGACGAATTCGTTAGTTTTTCCGCCCTCAAAGCCTCACCTTCCCAATCTGTTTTTACAAGAACCGAATACAAAACCGAAACCACACACGCTAACTGAGCCGACAAAAGACCAATCCACAAACCACTAAACCCAACATTCAAAAAGAAAGCTAAGCCCACGGCTACCGGAGTGCCAACAAAGTAGAAAGAACCGAGGTTGATACGTGCACCAACTGCAGGTCTAGCAGTCCCACGTAGGATCCCACAACCGGTGGTTTGTGGGCAGTTGCCTAGCTCACATAGACCCATGATCGGCATGACCGATGACACGAGTGATTGGAGCATGTGGTCATGGGTGAATAGTGCACTCCATTTGTCCCTAAAAATTATGGTCCAAATGACATGAATGAAACCAACTACAAAAGCACAACCCAAGGCCACAAGTGCAGCTAGTTTTGCCTTGTATGGTCTCCCTGCTCCGAGCTCATTTCCGACCTTAAAGTTTATCATGTAGAAACAAATATAAGGAATATACAAAAAAATATAGAACAAATTTTAAGTAGAAACTGTCATAATCATATAAATAGATACATAACTAGTCAATTTTTTAGAGTTAATTACTGTTTTCGTCTCTGTGGTTTGTCAAAAATCACTATTTCAGTCCATTAGTTTAAAAATTACGATTTCAATCCCTATGGTTTCATTTTCGTAACCATTTCGATCCCTGTGGTTTCACTTTCGTAACCATTTCAATACATTATTCTGTTAAATACAGGGACTGAAATGGTCACAAAGTTGACTGAAATGGTTACGAAAGTGAAACCACATGACTGAAATCGCAATTTTTAAACTAGTGGACTGAAATAGTGATTTTTGACAAACCACAAGGACAAAAACAATAATTAACTCCAGTTTTGAATGGTCTTATTTCTGATTATTTTTTAGGCAAATTGGAAATAAATAATCTCAACTTACTGTTATTGGCCAATAATAATCCCAACTCATTTAATCACCAATAATAATCCGAACTATTCACTTTTGTTTGTAAAATACTCCCACGTTAAAAAAACACTAACTAGGTTAAAATATTGCTGATGTGGCTTAACATGTGTGGACTGACGTGGCTGGTTAACATCTTACATGTGTATAAAATGATTATCAGCCTCATTTGCACACACAATCGACTGAATTTGCCCAATTTGTAGAATTAGGGTTTTGAAGGAGAGTGCGATTGTGTGTGCAAATGAGGCTGATAATCATTTTATACACATGTAGGATGTTAACCAGCCACGTCAGTCCACACATGTTAAGCCACATCAGCAATATTTTAACCTAGTTAGTGTTTTTTTAACGTGGGAGTATTTTACAAACAAAAGTGAATAGTTCGGATTATTAATGGTGATTAAATGAGTTAGTATTATTATTGGCCAATAACAGTAAGTTGAGATTATTTATTTCCAATTTGCCTATTTTTTATGCACCACGTACAACTACTTATGCGATTCTTACATTTCTCTCTCTCTCTTTTTTTTTTTTTTATTTAACACCCCACCTATATAAATTAAATATATAAGTTTTAATAAATATTTAACACTATAAAAGGACAAAAGAAGAACAAACCTTGAAAAGGCAAAATCAAAAGTTTATCAATATATATGTTACACCTGACTTACATAAAAACAAAATACTTTTTTGTTCTTTATGAGTAGAATAGCTCCAAATAGGAACGCAATATCCATTGTAATCATTAGGAATCGTTTTTTGATATTCGTATATTTATTTTTCTAAAAAGAAAGGATATTTCCTTCTATAAAAATCCTTGTCACCTTTGTTAATAAATTTTTTTAAGATTAAAAAAGATTCACTACCTAGTGCTATTATGTTTAAGATTAAAAAGTATAAATGGACACTTTTAAATAGATTTATTATTTTCTTTATAAATAAACAAATTCTAAAAATAGATTAAGAAAAGTGGATAGACATATACCCATAACCTAATCTAACCCAACCCGACCCGACCTGATCAATATCAAGATGTGTTAGAAAAGACGTGTACGTGACCTAACCCAACCCGACCTGATCTATTTCGAGAAGAAAATATATCCATTTTAACATCTTTAGTATTATCTATATATTTTAGTTTCAAATAATTTATATATTTTACACTAATGTATCTATTTTCACTATTTTGTATTGGATAAATATATAAAAACACATTAAAAATAAATAATACGTGAATTAAAATTTACATAATCATAAAAAATGTCTTTTAGGATATCATAAGAGCAATTTGTTGGAAAGAGTGAAAGTTAAAAAGGTAAAAGGTAAAAGATAAAAAAATATATATATATAAAATTAAGTTATATATCATATATTAAAAAGTTAAAAACTAAAGAGGTTGTTTACCTTGGTTTGTTATACATATTTTACATAACAATTTCACATCTCCGTTGGGCTACTTTTTCCTAAAAGCTAAAGAAGTTTTTAAATGGGCTACTGACGAGATTCATCACATTGGGATACACCGTTTTCGAACCGGGAAAAATCCTCACCTAGGGCTGAAGCCCGTAAACATTTTCTCGAACGCATGACAGTGCGGTGAGCTAAAACCTGCTTAGTTCAAATATCGAACTAGCGATCGTCGCCTCTTTTATCCACGGATACCATATCAATGGCAGATTATACTAAATAGTGGTATTAGATACTTAATAGCTAAAAAAGTGTCAAATAAGCTGGTGGTAGAGTGGTAAAAAAGAGACCTAGTGTTCCAAGTAACCGATGTTCGATTCATGCTTACCATTTAGTTTCGACCGCGCCTGGTGATGATGGGAGACTAAAAGGGTGTTTGGGATTACGTTTTGAAGTGATTATTTGATTTTTGCGTTTGTAAAACATAAATAATCTAAAAAAGTGTTTGGAAGAAAAAATGATTATCTGCCTCCAAAACGCAGTTTTGGAGAAGCATGTAACTACATGTTTTTTCAAAACGCAGTCTTGAAAACGCAAAATCTTTTTTGAAAACGCAACACCAAACACCCCCTAAGCAAGTAGACGGCGATCGCTAGTTCAATTCTTGAATCGAGCGGATTTTACGTCACCGCACTGTTATGCCTTCGGGCTAAGTATTCACGAGCTTCGGTCCCAGGTGGCCAGGTGTGAGTTTTTTCCGATTCAAAAGGAAGTGTATCTCGATGTAATGAATTTCGTAAATAAAACTTGTCATATGCTTAATAATTAACAGTAATAATGATGATGGAACACAAAGATTCTCATGCCAGAAACTTACTCGAGCAGAAACACACCCAGCCAACGCCATGGGAACCGTGTACATCATACTCGTCGTCTGTATCAATATCCCAGTTCCCGCCACTGCCAGCCGTGGATCTGCCAGATATCCAGCAAGAACGGTCACGATCTCATACCACCACCACTCCAAACATATTCCCATACAACTCGTCACAGACAATCTCACCAACTCCCTCATCCCAATCCCCTCCGTCCATCTCCACGTCCACCTCCACTTCCCATACACCCACACGTACCCTATCATTAACCCCATCATGTTCAAATTCGTTAGCACCGTTCCCATTGCCACCCCGCCCACACCCAATCCTTTCTCCACTACTAACACGTAGTTTATCGGCACGTGGAACGCAACCGCTATTAAGTTGCACCTGCGTCCAGTAATTTAGAATTATTGGTGTAAAGTCAAGTATATCAGAGTAACACTTAGGGTGACATATTCTTAACACGAAAGGTTTTTTTTTTTTGGATCGGGTTCAAGTTTACTTGTTTTAAAGACATGTCGGGTTTGGTTTGACCCGTTAACCTGTTTAAGTATTTAAAAAATGTATATATATTTTTATAACTTTTATTCTCTTTTTTTCATTTTAATGAAGATACGCGTGTAATTTTCAATCTATTTTTATGATTTTCAATATTAAAAAAAAACTATTTATTTATATTACTCATTTTACAACTTCATTTAAAAAAATGAGTTAAATGGTTCGTGTTCAGAGTTAAGATTGACTGAAATTTATGTGTGTATAGGTTAGAGTTGAGAACTTTAACACGAATAATAATGGGGTAGGGTTTATGGTGACAATTCTTAACACGACCCAAAATCCAATCTGAAACCGACCTTCGAAAAGAAAAGGTTTTGGGTTAGTTAACACGATATGTTTTTTAAAAAACAAGTTGAGTTTGGGTTGACTCACATAAAAAAGGTTGAGTCGTTAACTCGTTAAGTGTTTTTACAAAAAAAAAAAAAAAAAAAAAAAATCTTATAATTGTTTTCTCCATTTTTCATTTTTCTGAATATACACTTCACACTTGCAAGTTCCGATCTATTTTTAAGATTAACATTAAAAAAAACTATTCATATTACAAGTTTACAACTCAAAAATGAAAAACCCGTTTATAGCTCGTCAACATGTATGACTCATTTAACAAAATAGGTTAAATGGGTTGTGTTCGGATTGACCCGAATTTATAAATCTGCATGTTAAGGTTGAGTAGAGTTCAAGTTAGAGGTGTACAAAAAAAAACCGGTTTTAAGACCGATACCAGAAAAAGAAAAAAGAAAAAAAAACCAAAACTGGTCTTTTTTTTAACCGATTTTATAAAATCCGGTTTCAACCTGAACCGAACCGGCGATTTGTATATTGGTTAGTATTCTTGAACTTTGAAACCGGTTTTTTTGGCCCAAATTGGTTTTTAACTGAATCGAATCGTTTAGTACCAGTTTGGGCTCCCACCATGTAAAACCGGTTAAAAAACCGAACCGGTTCTTTTTATAAACCGGTTTTTTTCCCACAAAAAAAAGGTGCGTTTAAAAACCGATTTGTACACCTCTAGTTCAGGTTGCACATTTCAACCGGCCAACCTGACATTTTGCGGTTACAAAACGAAAAGTCGTACCACATCAACGGTTTTGTGACTCCTTGTGACCGTAGATAAACCCGTAACGGCTGTAACAAACAGTTTGTTAACAAATCCGGTAGAGAATAATAACAGTACGTCGCGGCTGCTGACGTAATCGCCGCATCCTGTCCCATGAACAACAGAATCGGTTCTAGATTTAACCATAAGAACCCAATAGGTATGATCGCCACCAGCAGTATGAAGACCATACGAACTAAAGATGTAGACAATAACTCCCACTTGTTGCTCCCGTTGCTACCGTACGCCTGGCTACACACCGGCTCCAGCCCCGAGGCCAACCCGACGAGGACTGAGTAGCCGGTGATGTTAGTGAAACCTAAGGATAATGAACCGCCGGCTAGCTCTAGGCTCCCGAGCCGACCTAGAAACAGCACGGAAATAACGGCTCGGAGGAATACGAGACAATTTGCTGCGGTTATTGGAACCACCATACGTAGAAGATCATTTAGTTCTTCTAGTACCTGTACGGATTATGTGATTGCATCGTTTAAGATTAATAAAAATTTAAACGATGTAATCACATAACTCGTACAGGTGATAGATTTAGCTCAAATATCACCTGTACGAATTATGTGACTACATCGTTTAAAATTTGATTGGATAAAGTGACGATTGATTACAAATCAATAATCAAATTTTAAACGATCTAATCACATAATTTGTAAAGTACATAGATGAACTAAATGACCACCTTTAGTGGTCATTTAGTTCATCTACCACATGTACGAATTATGTGATTACATCGTTTAAAATTTGATTATTGATTTGTAATCAATCGTCACTTTATCCAATCAAATTTTAAACGATGTAATCACATGATTCGTACAGGTGATATGTGAACTAAATCTATCGCCTGTACGAATTATGTGATTCCATCGTTTAAAATTTGATTGAATAAAGTGACGATGGTTGAATATAGATGAAGAAGAAGAACCTGTGAAGTGGTGAACCCTTGGAAGTTGTTATTGGAGTTCTTCATGACTGAAAGTTATCGGAAATGATTCAGGTGATCGGTTTAGGAATCTGAAAAAAAAAAAAAAAAAAGTTGAAGAAGAAGAAGAAGAGGTACATGAAGATTTTGTAACGGAAATTGATATGATTTTGTGAAATTATGGTTAAAGATATGTGTATAAAAATAAGATGAAACATGCTAAAAAAAGAAAAGGTGAACCGTTAAGTGGCAAGTGAAGAGAGTGGTTGCGTAGAGAAGGCGAGCTCATGTTTTGGTGGAGAACTAAAATATATATAGGGAAAATTACCAAATTGGCCAAGAATAAACTTTGACCACCAAATTAGCCATTTGATGCCTCCTTGGAGCAGGGCATCACGGATTCAAATGTGCGGGATGCCTCTTTCAATGTGGAAGTGACACGTGTCTCAATGATTAGGTAGACTCCTCCAATGCCCCTCAACAGACTCATCCAATGCCTCAGCAGACTCTTCCAATGCCCCTCAACAGACTCTTCCAATGCCTCAGGTAGACTCTTCCAATGGCCCTCAACAGACTCTTCCAATGATTAGGTAGAGACTCCTCCAATCCACCCACTTCATCTTCACCACCGCCACCACCACCGCCACCGCCACCGCCACCACCACCACCGCCACCACCACCACCACTTCATCTTCAAGATCCTTCATGAGCTCCAACAGAGAAAATGCCTCTTTTAAAGGAAGACATGATGATCGATCTGTGTTCACCAAGTCAACAGGGGATAGAAAGAAATGAATCTGAAGGAAGGAAGATTAGTAGTATATTTTATGGTGGTGGCGGCGGCGGCGGCGGCGGTGGTGGTGGCGGTGGCGGTGGTGGTGGCGGTGGTGAAGATGAAGTGGGTGGATTGGAGGAGTCTACCTAATCATTGGAAGAGTCTGTTGAGGGGCATTGGAAGAGTCTGCTGAGGCATTGGATGAGTCTGTTGAGGTGCATTGGAGGAGTCTACCTAATCATTGAGACACGTGTCACTTCCACATTTAAAGAGGCATGAGGGGTCTTGAAAGAGGCATCCCACACATTTGAATCCGTGATGCCCTGCTCCAAGGAGGCATCAAATGGCTAATTTGGTGGTCAAAGTTTATTCTTGGCTAATTTGGTAAATTTCCCATATATATATAGGGACCTTTAATATAAAACTAGTTTTATGCCTCGCTTGGTGTTGTGAGGCTTTGGATCAAATATTTCTCAATCAATTAAAATAAAACATTATCATAGTTTTGCTAGAAAAAAAAAAACTAAAATGATGGCAAGACTATTGTTTGTCAGGACCAATGAGCGAGCATTAGCGAATAAAAATTAAATCGAGTCAACCAATTAAAACAAAACACTACCATATGTGCTAAAAAAACGATGGCAAGAATTTAATTTTGAACTGGGTGGAAAATCGTAATTTGTCAAAAGCTACAACGATGCCAAGACTGTAATTTTGAACTGGGGGCAAAATCGTAATTTTGACTCGGGTAAGATCGTAATTTGTCAAAAGCTACAACTGTGGCAGATTTGTAATTTTGAACTACCGGCAAAACCGTAATTTTGACTGGGGTTGAAATTGTAACTTGTCAAAACCTACAACGATGGTAGATCTGTAATTTTGAACCGGGGGTAAAATCGTAATTTTAAACTGTAGGCAAAATCGTAATTTTAAACTGGAGGCAAAATTATAATTCGTAGATGGGGTAAAATCATAATTTGTTCAGGTCATACTCTTTAAATATATATGTAACTAGTTTTTCTACGCGTTGCGGCGACGCCGTGTACACAATGTGAGAAATTATAGACTACAATTAGCCTAGCCCATTTTCAAACAAAATTCACGTTGAAGCGTAGAGTAATTCGAATTCATACCGTTGACTGAAAGTTATGATCTTTGACCCGACTTATTTAAAAAAAACATTACGTCAAAACGTAGACCAACTAAGAGCGGACATAATTTAAACATGTGTGGTGGCGTCGTACACGGTGTGATAAAGTATAGACTATAATCGACCTTACTCGTTTGCGTACTAAATTTACATCAAAACATGTAGTAACTCAAAGTTGTACTGCCGAATAAAAATGTATTGTATTTGACCCAATTTGTTTCCAAACAAAATTTACGTTAAAATATAATCCAAATCAAAATGTACATAAAAAATAAAACATTTTATAACTGACCCGATTCGTTTCCAAAAAATTACGTTAAAACGTAGACGTTATGTTATTAAAATACGTATTTTGGTGTAAAAGAAATTAAAAGAACCATTCAAAATATTTAATTTTGGTGAAAAGAAAAAGTTAAAGAAACATTAGTTAAATAATATGATAAAATTAGTATGTTAAATAATAATAAACAGTGAGAACTATATGTTAAATAATAGGATAAAATTAGTACGTTAAATAACAATAAGGGGAGGGGGGTGGTTACTAGTGATAGGATTCTATCACTCCCACTATCCAATCAAATCATGCCATGTCAGCACCCAATATTCTATCACTAGTGATAGAAATGTAGTGGGGGTGGTATCACTAGTGATGAGATTCCAATGTACAAGTATTAATGCACAATGTACAAGATACTCATTCATCACCCAATACTTCAACGCGTTATATATATAACTCGTTATACTTCATCACTCGTTATGGAATTGTGCGGGCGGTGTTCCACGAGTGATAGAAATTTATCACGGTAAATAACGTGTCCACCCCGTGTGGCCTAACTACATGAAAAGAAAAGAGTACATATGTCAACAAAGGAAACTATACCAACTAAATGACCAGACATACAACCTAGCGAAGCATAAAATATCATCTATGCCATATGTAGAACCTCAATTGCGCATAATTGTTCCAAATTATAGTATTATAGGATAGAATGTAATGTAAATTGGGAGACATATGAGATTCCATAAACATTTACATATAGTGTTCAATTTGGTTTATGTTAAACGGCCTTATATTACATCTGCCATTCAATACATAGAAAATATAAATAGTCTACAAACATATATTAGGTTAGAGGATGTGGTATAAAGCCCCTAGGGGCTTTATCACGCCACCTCATCACCACCTCACAACCACGTCACACAGGGGGCTTTAAAGTCCCTTCCTTTAACTTGCATGGTGTGGTATAAAGCCTCCTTTTACACTATAGCGTCCCCCTTTAAAGATCATCGAAATGCCAAATTTGCTCGTTAACGTGCTGGTGGAAGGACAATAGCGCTCCCCCCTTTACTCGTGCCGGTGGGGTCGATGGCGCCCCAAGACGCTATGGTGACTGAGGTGACGGGACTTATTGTTGTTATGTTCAAACGTAATATTAAAAAAATTATGTGACTGGATAACCACTGTTTTTTTCTCTACATCAGCCTAGCCAGCACTGTGTAATATGTATACATAGTTTATATTAAATGTGCATCATTATATACGCATAAAGCTTGTAACTTGTAAGTATAATATTTGTTTGATATTTATACAAATACAAAAAAGATGATTTCATGCCTCTAATAAAGATTGTAACGTGCAAGTATAATATTCGTTTGGTGTTTACGCTTTACAAATATAAAAGAGATGATTACATGCGCCTAAGACCATGTGTAGTGGTGAACTAACATAATGCCCCCACTATGGAGCATTATCAGACACGTGGCATCCTAGTCAGCGTTGGGGCACATTATAGCAAAAGTGGCGTAGTGGGGCATTATGCCAATAACCCCCATTCAATCATTTCACAATTTTTTTTTAACTTAAATACTTCATTAAATTAAAAAAAAAAATACAATACTAGAAATAAAAAAAAAAATATCCGATTAAATTAAAAAAAAACAAAAAAAAAAACACTAGTTTTCGTCTTCGCTTTCTTCACCCTCGCCAACTTCGTCTTCCTCGTCCTCCGTTTCTTCCTCTCCCTCAGGTGGTACATACCGAACCGACCATGCGTGGTGTACCAAATCAACCATTAACTGGGAATGGTACGGTTCGTAACGCAACTCTCGCGCATTACTCATTCTTTCTTCCATTGTCGCCTGTGGATGCTCCTCTTCAACGACTTCTGGCACATAATTCTGGCATATCGCCTTTCCTTCGTCTTCCAAAATCATGTTGTGCATGATTATACAAGCGTACATAGCATCTCTCATCTTTTGCTTGCTCCATGCACGACAAGGATTTCTCAAATATTGCCAGCGTTGTTTAAGAACCCCAAAGCATCTCTCAATGTCTTTTCGTGAAGACTCTTGAACCTTTTTAAAGTATGCTCTTTTTTCATCAATATGATCACTATACGTCTTCACGAAAATCGAATACCTAGGATAAATTCCGTCGCTCAAATAATATCCATGAGGGTAGTAGTTTCCATTTGCGTAAAACGACGCCTTTGGAGCTTTGCCAGAAATCCACTCCTCTAACAACGGGGATTGTTCAAAAACATTGATATCATTGCATGACCCGACCACGCCAAAGTAAGCCGACCAAACCCAAAGGTCCTGTGAAGCAACCGCCTGAAGAATAATAGTGGGTCCTTTTTGGTCACCACGTGTGTGTTGGCCTCGCCATGCAGTCGGGCAGTTATCCCAACGCCAATGCATGCAATCTATGCTCCCGATCATACTAGGCAAACCATGCTCAGCATTATGTACCTCGTAGATCTTTTGAAGGTCGTCCCATGTGGGCGTTCTAAGATAACGCGCACCGTACACATCAATTATACCTTTATAAAAAAATATAGACAAACATAAGCTTAAAAAAAATAATTGTAAACATACTCGTCGTTTAAAAAAAAAAAGTAAAGTATAAGAATTGTACCGCGACAAAAATGCTCCAAGCTGTCTCGTGTTGTTTTCTCCGCCATTTTTAGATACTCGTCGTTGATGTCGGTAGTGTTACCATAAGCAAGGATTCGTAACGCCGACGTACACTTTTGGATACCGGTAAATCCAAGTGCCCCTCTCGCATCCGGTTTTTGTTTAAAATAATCGTAGTTGGCTTCCAAGTCGTCGACTATGCGTAGAAACAACCGCTTACTCATTCGGAAACGACGCCTAAAAAATTCGTTCGAAAATGTCGGCGCCTCATCAAAATGTCGGCGCCTCATCAAAATAATCTTTCATCAAACGATCGGGTGCCGCGCGTCGGTCTCGTTCAATATAACCTCTTTTATTTTTTTCTGCTTGGGGCTGACGAGAATGCTTGACATATCTCACCGCTAGTTGACAAGCACTCGTAACCGCCTCTTGCTCAAGCTCCTCATCGGTCGAACCATCGCCATCCGCAAAATACTCGTTGTAGTAAAAATTTACCATGGATGAAGAACTAGGAGAATCCATCAAGTTTTTTATAAAATGGTTGTATTTTTTTTAGAGAGTTTTTGAGAGTTTTGGTTGAAAATGAATGAGTTTTGGTTGTGTTTATATATATATATGGGAAAAAGGTTTAAAAAAAATTAAATAAATAAATCAGCTAGCCGTTAACTAGCCGTTGTGGTTGGTGATTGGTTGGTCAACAATGGTACAAGCGTTTTAATTAAAACGCCGGCAACATTTTTTCTCGAAAATAACGCCCCATAACGCCTACCGTAATGGTAGGCGGGGCGTTTTAGAGCGTTATTTTTGAATTTAAAAAAAAAACGCCCCACTACGGGCGTTCTAACAATCAATCAATACACTTCATTCTACAAATTTGAATCTCCATATCATCATCATTTATTCATTGACTTCAACATTTATTTTCCATAAACATTTTTTTTAATACTAGTCTCAACATCTAAAATAAACACAACTAGTATTTGTGACCTCGCGTTGCGGCGGAGGAGTAAAACACTAAAAAAGAATAAAGGTTTCAGTGAACTCGTATTATGAAAAGGTCGTTGATAACATACGTGACTTTATTCGAAACTTTATATAAGAAACAAACTATCGCAGACAATTACGTTGTGTCTAATAATATTTGAAACCTTATAAAAAAGAAAAAAAAACTATAGAAAATTCATGTCAGTATATCGATAAAAATAAACATTTCGAAATGAGAAACAATAAACAGATAAAATTAGTTTGTTAAATGAAGTTTGTAAATCTATAATTTCTCCTACGATTTTCACTCAAACCATTACCTTTTCAATCTCATTTCTCAATGGCTAATTTCTCCTACGATGACTTTGGTATTTTTATTACCGCCCGACGATTCTTAAGACGATATTTTGTCAACCGATAGTAGCTTAATTTTTTTCAAAGAGATGATTGAGGAAGACGAAGCGTAAGACACAACAATGTCGTTGGGCATTCCTAAAAAAACCGTCAAACGTGATCATGTACAACGTAATGAAAATCTTATGAATGATTATTTTGTTAATGAACCAAAATATGATCATGAAACATTTCAGTGCCGGTTTCGTATGTCGAAACAATTGTTCTTAAAAATTGTTGGTGATGTGGAAGCACAATATTCTTTGTTTCAAGAGGGATATTCTTTGTTTCAAGAGGGATATGGCGGGAGGTTGAAAAGAGTTTTATGGCAATACAAAAAGTTACATGCGCCGTTAAACAACTCGCGAGCAGTAATACTCTCGACGAGAACGACGAGTATTTACAAATGTTCGAAAGGACTTCGCGGGAATGCCTACATTTTTTTGTAACGCCGTGAATCAATTGTACGGTGATGAGTTCTTGCTTAGGCCAACAAGCAACGGTGTAATGAATTTGTACAAAAATCACGAAGATAAACACCACATTCCAGGGATGTTAGGTAGCATCAATTGTACACATCTTGTTTTGAGGACGTGTCCTAATGACATCAATGTGCTCCAACAATCTCCAATATATCTCGCTGAATGGAATGAACCGCACCTAAGTGTCCATTTCAAGTAAATGGACATACATACAAACGTGGATATTATCTAACCGACGAGATCTACCCTACTTCGTCAATGTTTGTAAAAACATTTCCATATCCCGCCGATCATAATGAAACGATGTTCAAGAAATTGCAAGAATGGGTAAGAAAAGACGTGGAGCGTGCTTTTGGTGCGCTAAAAGGAAAATGGGGCATACTTAGGAGACCCATGCGTGTTATGACTGAGGACAAGATTATTAGCTTGACGTATACGTGCATCATAGTGCACAATATGATCTTAAAGGATGACGCACATGCGTTCTCACCGGTCCACATCTGAGATCCAGTCGTTTAACCCGTTTCGACGATACTGTTATTGTGAGTTGTTTGATCGAGATACGCATTTTCGACATAGAAATGATCTTGTGGTCCATCTTGCATCTTAAGATCTACAATACCTCGAGCAGGAAGTCGAGAAGTAGTTTGTTTCATATTTTTATTGTTTTTCTATTTTTATTTTAATTGTTTGTTTTTTTTAATTTTATTAGTTTGTTTAATTTAAATTGTTATTTAATGAAATTTCAACTTTAGATAGCGTTTGTGGCTTAAGGGTACTTGGAATGGATTTTGACATGGTGCAATTTTATTGGTTGGGCAAGGGTACTATCCTTTGGTGCCCTTTCCTACCTAAGACCACACGAAGTTGGCGTGGGATTTTGGTGCGGTGCCCTCTCCAGGCCGTGCACACCGGATCGCGAACGGCATGGAGGGCTGCGTGGGGTTGAAGGCGGAGGAAATTCCACCGGCGTGGAGGAGTTTTACATGGCGATGTGGCAGCATTTCATTGAGTATGGGTTATAGCCGTTGCCCCCCAACGATAATTTTTTTTTAATTTACTTAGAAAAACATTCTCCTATAGAATCAAACCAATTCTACCATTTACCTTACAAAAACTCTCATTACATCTCATTTTCTCTGAACTTTCTTCATGTATTCTCTTCAAAAATTAAGAAAAAATGGCTAAGATTCTATGGACCGAAGAAAAGGACATCGCGTTGTGTGAATCTTGGGTCGAAACACTTACCCACCATACGCCTTGTAATCGCTCGGATCTGTTTTGCGGACGTATTTTCCAACAAATTTGTATTTATAGGGGTGACACCACCCGAACCATAGATGCACTTTCTTCGCGGTTAAGGACTATCTGTTTGGATAGTGAAAGATTTGAGACGGTGCACAACGCTGTGCAAAATGACGGCGGTGACCTTTCGGAAGACGACGTCATCTAAGTCGCCCTCATCAACTAATGCACGTGTACAATCGTGACTTCAAACATGTTTTAATGTGGCAGATAATTAGATTTTTTGTTTAGTTATGATTTTTTGTTTAATTATGTTTAGGTTAAACGATTAATTTTAAGTATGTAATGTTTTTTAGTTTATTTCGTGTGTGCATTTTTAGCTTCGTTTTTTTAACTTATGTAATGTTTTTATTTTTTAAATTATGTATTATTTTTTATTACTGTTATTTCTTTAATTAGTATTAATGTTCTTGTTTAATTAAATTTAATAGATTTTATGTAATTTTTAGATGTGAAATAATGATAAAAAGTGCGTGTCACGTATCGAATAACGCCACTTTTTGACGTCCATCACGTCATTTTTCTGACATGTGCTGACGTGGCTGTCACATGTCGCATAACACTCCTTTTCAAGCCCTCAAACTCCGTATAACCTAAAAGAAATCGAGAGACAAAAAATATGACACGAAATAGAATTATAAAAGTGGACTAATAAAATGACAGGGAATTAAATGGTGTTTTAGTGAGAAAAAAAATATGTAAATTAATATAAGAAAATACAATTAAGAAAGTAGAGGTCGGTTATCATACAATATGCCTAATCGTACATTATGTACCCTATAACCACAACCGTCAGATCATCTCATTTAAACCCCCTGCTTAACTATTAAATTAATCAAATTAAAATATATATATGAAACCGCCAAGGTTAAAATCATCCATTACAAAATCAAAAACCCCTGATAATCAGCAAACAAAAACTCACAATCGATCTATTCTTATTCAAAATCGTATTCGAAAATCCAACAAGTAATCGAAAATCGATCTATTCTTATTCACCAACTCCTTCTGCGATTTCATTATCTGCTGATTTTGGAAGTTCAGGCAAACAACAAATCGATAGAATGTCTATCGAAGAAGATGATGTAGGATGAGAATTATAAAAATATGCGAAATACATATAAGACGTGCGAACAAACATTGCAGACAAAAAGAAAGGTTGTGTTTTTGTAAAGTGTGTGAAATCACATATTATAACATGCGATTTTAAAGAAAAAGCAATAATGTTTAAGATGTCTTATAGTGTGCGAATTCATGACTTATACACATGCGATTTCAAAAAAAGTTAAAAATGTTTGATCATCTCTTATAGTTTGCGAATTCATGATTTATACACATGCGATTTCAACAAAAAAATTAATAATGTTTAAGATTTCTTAAAGTTTGCGAATTCATTTTCGAATAATATGAGATTTTGAAAAAAATGCTGCTAATACTTTTATGTAAATTTGTCCTAAAATGCAAAAATAAATAAATAAATAAATAAATTATGAATTAATAACTAAAATATATAAAAATTAACTATTTTATATAAAAAATGAATTTATTACCGATGTGACTATAATTTGACATGTAATGATCAATTTTACCATAAATACTACTGAACTTGCCACCCTACCTACATAATAAATTAACTATTTTAATATAAAAAACCCATATATAACTACCTTCCATATTAAGACATAGAACACGAAAACACACACAACAAACCAACAAAAATGGCATCTGAAGATTCAGAAAAAATAAAAAACATTGCAATAAAAGAGCTATTGTCAACTCACATGTTGATAGAAATAAGCACCGATGTCACCTCTTCTCATCTGATTCTTGATGTGCAGTGGAAGATTCTTGAAGAAATCAAGAAAAACCAAGAAATGTGGGAGAGACTACTTGAAGAACCACCATCAAGCTTCAAAGACGCAGCTTTGAATCACATAAAGGAACAGTCTTGAGCTGATGACTTAGCCTTCTCTTTCCTGAAAGATGCTCTAAACACTGTGAAGGAGAAGATGGAGTTCAGCTCGGCTGAACGTGACAAAATCTTTGCTTCAAGTAACTAAATTTATGTTTAATAGTTTTATGGTTTTAGCTGTGTAAGACAATAACAACTACTTTATTTATTTTGGGTAGATGTTTTGAATACATATTATGCTTGGTTATAATATAAATCGCATGAATGACTTAGACATCTTTGTCACAAAAAAACAAACAAGATAACTCAAAATCGCATGTATTGAAATGAAAACAAAGTGAAAATCGCATGTAACCTACATATATACTGATGCATATGAAATCGCATGTTCACAAACTAAATCACATGACTATATAAAATAAACTCATATGTATGAAATCGCCTGTTTGCCTTGTAAACTCGCATGTACATTAAAAAAAATTAATCTTCCTCATCTGAAACCTCCTCCCACTAATCTTCTTCTTCAGTGCCATCTTCACTACTTCCACTATAATCTTCAAACTAATCTTCCTCTTCATCGTCTTCGACCTCGTTGGCTTTGTGTCTGGGATCTTTTTCAATCTGGACTCCCTTCATCTTCTTTTGTTGTTTGCCTTTCAGTATCTCGTAAGTCCGAATATCATGACCTTTTTCGTTGCACACACTACATGTCCTTGACCTTTTTCCTTTGCGGCTGATCATTTGTTCCTTCTTCGATATAATCCTTTTATGCGAGCCACGACCTTTGTTTCTTATACCAGCCGGCACACGGACAGTAGGAGGTGCATTAGTTACTGGTTGTTGGTAACCAATCAACTTTGAAAACCGGTCAAACTTTGGATCAAGCTGCTTGGTTATACGACCCTGATCAACTCTCTCTTTAAGCTGTTTCATTTGATCCCTCACTAAAACAAGTTGATCAAGGTCGGAAATCAAATTGCTAACCAAATACTCCCCTGTGTAGATGATTTCACGAGCAATCTGTTTAGCCTTCTGTTGCTCATCCTTATCACCCACATTTACATCGAACGTCGCGTTTAATTCATTCGGGACCACGTCCTTTGTCCATCTCTTCATAACATATTTGTTTGGTATTTCTTTAACACCAAACATCTTGAAAACAAAATAGATGTGTTTACATAGCAACCCATACTGCTCAAAACGCAAACAGCTACACTGTGCAGTTACATCATTTTCAAGATTCTTGAACCACACCTAAGAAAACCAAAAAAATATATATATATATATTAAATTTTAAAATCGCATGTGTAAATTAACAATTTCGCATGTATAAAAAATCAATTAATTGTACTAATTTAAAATCGCATGGTCACATCAAAATAGCATATTGCAAATCAAGTTCTGAATGAAATTCGCATGTAGGTTTTGAAAATCGCATGTTTTAAATATATATGCAATAATACCTGTAATAACCCATCTCCATGAGCTTTAAAGTCTTTCAACGATATCCTGATCTGTGGACCCTCGATTTTGGTGTCCATCGGAAGACAATCGGTAATGGTTCCATATATCTCTACTTGCTAATCAAAGAATATAGACCTGGTGTATATCTTACCAGCATCTTTTTCCAAAGTAGTTTGGCTCCAATCATTAGGCTCAGTATATCTTGAAATATGATCATTCTTTCTGTGATTGGACCTTTGGACATCCATTGCACCGTCAAAATGATTCATAAACTCTACAAGAGTGAGTTGTGAATTTGCCAACTGGCAAAAAAAAAAAAATGATTCTCGCTCTCTGATCTCGAAGTTGTTCGCATAAGACCAGACATAGGCTCATGCCGGTAAAAAGCCGGAATCCACATGTATCTCATCGAAAACATATCATCAATCCATTTGTTTTCAGTGAGACCGAATTCAATCATCACCAACTTCCATTGTCTCTCGAATTCTTCAGGATCAATGGAATCAATCCATACAATATCGCACATCCTCCTTTTAAACTCATCATTATTGCACAACTCGTATCCAACCTATACCGATAAATGCTTTTTATATCAGCCTATAACAAAATCTATATTATAAAAAAAACCGCTAACGAAAGAAAATATAGCATGCTATACCTTATCTGCCACTTTTTTCATTATGTGCCATATGCACAATCTGTGTCTGCTGGTAGAAAAAACCTCCTCAATAGCCTGTTTCATAGCAGGGTCTTGGTTCGTCACTACAACCTTTGGTTGCCGACCAAATGACTTTACGAATGAATTCAAAAGCCATTTATAGGATTCAATGCTCTCCGATGCCAACAACCCAGCTCCAAGGGTTACATTTCGACAGTGGTTGTCAATCCCAGTGAACGGAACAAACAACATCTTGTACCTGAACAAACACATGCAAAAAACACATTGTAACATGCGAAATAGACAAAATATCACATGCGAAAACAAATAGTATAACATGCAATATATTCAACACCTATTCTTCAATGTGTATTAACATGCGATATTTGATGTGCGTAAGTGTGTATAGTTTTTAATGTATATTTTAAGCCCTTTTTAACACTTTTAGCCAAGTTTTAAATTTATAAAACACGATATTTACTAACACTAAACACACATATGGGCAAGTGCACCCATCGTGAGCGTAGTATAGTGTTGGTAAGATACCGAGGTCGTCCAATGACATAAGAGCTTTTAGTACCGGTTTATACTCAACGTCTAATCAAATCAAAAATTTAGAAAAAAGTTTTAAACTAGAAAATAAAAACTAAAAATGCTGAAAAATAAAAATAAAAACAGATAGACAAGATGAATCACTTGGATCCGACTCGCATTTAGTGTAACCTTTGATTATTTTCGTACTTTTTCACTTTTTAAGAGATTATCTTAGTTATAGTAGTAGGCCCCTCTTTTGAAGGGGACGTTACCCTCAACCCAGTAGTTTGAGTCAGCAAGGATACAATCCTAAAGGGTTGGATTATTGAAAGATAATTAATTAAGTTATTAATGTATATTGTGGTAGGCCCCTCTTTTGAAGGTGACGTTACCCTCGGCTAAGTAGTTTGAGTCAGCAATGATACAATCCTAAGTAGCCGGGTTAAAGTATTAATAATAGTTTACATATGAGGGGATCAAGGAGTTCGGACCCCCGCCATCCAATACCAGTGGGTATTGAAGGAGGTCCTACTAAAGTTGACCCAGGTCCTTGCAGGATCTATACACAGGTCCTTGCAGGATCTATACACTGAACAAGGCAAGACTCTTACCAAACCGTTCCCTAAACTCCCGACTAGGTAGCCAACATATCTCTATATAGACCGTGGAGATATGAATAGTGAAAATCTTTTATTTTATATAGACAGTAAAATAATGCCAAGACACCACGGACAAACGATAAGGAAGATTCACCTTCAACATAAGAAACTAGTTATTAAAGTCATTAATACATAACCAAATAAAAAGTGCAAAAAGATTAAAAATAAAAAGTATTACACTAAACACTTGTCTTCACCAAGTGATGTAAGAGACTTAGGCAAACATGGCCTTTGATTGTCAAGAACTCTTACGATCAATCTTGGATCCCGAGACTACTCACACACTCTATGATGGATGATGGATGATGGTGGTAGATGTGGGTTGTGATGGTGGTCGTGGGTGGGTGAAGTGTGAGAGAGGTGGTTTGCCAAGGGATGATTTGCAAGTGAGCCAAGAACCCCTATTTATAGCCTGCACAAAAGCCCGGACACGGCCCCGTGTCCATTGGGCACGGCCCGTGTCCACCCATCTTCTCTTTCTTCATTAAATGTAGTTTGTCTGCATTAGTTGACCACGCCCCCGTGTCCGCTGGGCCGTGAGCAGAAGCATATCTGTACTATCAAGATTTGCCTAGATTCTATGAATCTTTGCGTTGATAAAGGCCCCATGTCTGCTGGGCACGCCCCCGTGGTGGGTGATAGAAGCTTCTACAACTTTGTCTTTTCTGCAGACACTTGGGCACGCCCCCGTGCTCACTGAGCACGGGGCGTGTTCAGCCTTCTGTTCTCTTGTTTTTGCTTGGGGAGATGTTGTCGAGGGTGTGACAACTGTGTTCTGTAATCGATGTACAATGTAAAACAATGTTAATTATCTATAAAACAATGTGCTTTGGTGTTATTATATGTGTTTTGGTGTTATTATGTGTGTATTTATGTTTGGTGATTTTACGATTTGATTCGATTCCGATTTCAAGCTTTAAATCGCTTTCTGGAAGGTTATACGCAAACTGGTGCGTAAACGCAGTCAGTTTAACGCAACAAACACTCCGGAATAGTGACATAGGCTTAACATACCTTAAATAACCTTCACATAACTTAGAAATAAGTTTTGGATTGTTTGGTGTGTTGAAAACAAGTTTGTTCGATCGCAGGGATCTATTTGTGTCAAACTGCGAAACTATACCGATTTGTATGGTAACGAACATTCCGGAACTTGATAATAAGTTAAACATACTGTAACATCTCCATTTTTATCATATAAGAGCTATAGGTTGTTTAAATTTATTAACCACTAGTAACTAGTTTTATTTTTCGACCCATATAGTTTTAAAAACTATTTTATATAGATTTGGTTGGAGTGTTATACTAATTAATTGGCTTATATATGCGTGACATTTCTATTTTCTATATTAAAATAAAGTATATAAAACTTATATTATTAAACGGGTAGATTACGGTTAAGTTGACTGTAAGAAATATAAAGTACCTAGACGGGCCTAGGAACCGTCTAATAATTCAATTATAAAAATACAGTGTATTTGGACTTACTCCGTTTTTAATGAAACTTGGTTCAAAATGTAGATACAAATATTATCGTTCTAATGACATATTTATTGTTTTCTAAAACGTCATATTTTAGAAGTTATAAGCGCAAAAAATGAAGCAGCTGAATTAATTATAATATATATAATAATAAAATAATAAAATTAAAACTCACAAAACAAATGTATAGGTGGCAGCCGATGAGAATGAACTCAATTTGAAATTGGACGTGGCTCTTTTTAGTGAAAAGGGAATATTATATGAATTGTAGTCACCAAGTTCGAATTGCATTATAAAAAGGAAGTTGTAAAACACTTCCAATCTGCTTATGTCTCACACACTCATCCTCCCTCTCTTCATTCTTTTCAAGTGTGTCAATATTTTCACCCATAATAAATAAAGCTTTGCCCCGTTTTAAGTGTTTTAACTCCCGATCACCGCTACCCTTTCCGATTGATCTGGAGCCCCATAACGCGCATGTCAAGGCTCTGCCCGACTAAGTTCGTTGGGGTTCGGTCTCGTGACATAGGGATAAGGTTGAATTAGGGGTACTATACTTAACACGAGTGCATTATATATTTTTAAAATAGCTCAGAAGTTATACCCAAGATTCTACCAGGAGGCTTTCTAGTTGAACCCTAAAGTTACAAAGTGAGTCCATTCTCTTTTCTCATAGTTTTATCACCTTTTTGTGATACAATTATATTTAAAAATGCTTTCCAAAATCCTAAATGTTTACCAGTTATACTTACACTGATTAAAATTTTATATTCTATAATAACTGTCGGTATGGGAGGTTTTATACATTACTTGACCCTCGTTACTATTGGCCAAAAAGTTAACCAATAGTAGCATGACCACAATCACAGGGCGAATTGGGCCCCAGTAGCCATAGCCTATAACTAATATTATTTTAACATTAAATCATTAATAAATTTAATGTATGATTGAAATAAATCTAAATGGTGTGTATATAAAATAGAGTTTTATTAATCATTATTAAAATATATATTAAAGAAAATATATTTAATAAACATAAATTACTATTAACATTATAAAATAATGTTTAGTCCATAAATGTATACCATAATAAAATAGTCAAATATAATATATTC
Source organism: Helianthus tuberosus (assembly GCA_030545235.1). Taxonomy (NCBI): domain Eukaryota; kingdom Viridiplantae; phylum Streptophyta; class Magnoliopsida; order Asterales; family Asteraceae; genus Helianthus; species Helianthus tuberosus. The sequence goes on along the minus strand of CM060415.1, from coordinate 18,084,465 downwards.
TACTATACTAAGATTATATTTTTAGTCTTAGTCACGTTAATGTATTAAATAATAATATTACAATTATTTAATTAATATATTATATTTGATAAAGTTATAGCTATTAATTTGACAGAAAATGATATATTTCATTTTCTGGACTAATTGGTTTTGTGCCATAGAAAATATATTTGACGAAGTAATGTCACAAGACACTACTAAGTTCAGAGTCACTAGTTGAGAGAATGATCAACAGTGATATGACCATAAATATGACCAGAGTCACTAGTTGAGAGAATGATCAACAGTGACATGACCAAAGGCACTAGTTGAAAGAACGATCAACAGTGTTATGACCAGAATCACTAGTTGAAAGAATAATCAATAGTGATATGACCACAATTACTAGTTGAGAGAATGATCAACAGTAATATGACCCGAGTCATTAGTTGAAAGAATGATCAACAGTGATTTGACCACCGTCACAGGAATCGCCTGGTGACCGATATAATAGTACGATATACTATATATCTATTACTTGATAAATTCACTATTGGACGAAAGTGAGCCAATGAGTGATATGACCACTGTCACATCGGAACTGCCACCATGTGACAAATATTGATTGAGTTGGGTATATATAAATAAATATAAAAACCTTGATGTTGTAAAGTATAACAATATATTTTATAAAAATGGAATGAACTCGCCAGTATTTATTACTGATAAAATATTTTCAAAACGTGTTTCAGGTAATTTGCTGTAAAGATAATAGAAGCCCGCTATGGAGCACTGAAGGATTAAATAAAGTGGCTATAAACACTTGAATAAAAGAAGAAAATTATGTTTTATTTATTTGGGTTTATTCCTATAAAAAACAATTGAATTAAATATGGTTTTAAGCCTATTTGTTTAATATTAAAAGTATGGTGTTTTACAAACTCTGAAATTATTTCCTAACCACGATCCTGATGAAAAAAAATTTCCGCTGCGTAATTAATAAACACCGATACCATCTGGCTGGCTCGCAGCACCCACTCCCAGGGAGGGGTCGGGGGCTGTGACAGAAGGTGGTATCAGAGCCACTTGTTTAAGCTATTTAGGTGTTCTTTTAATACCTAATCTGAAACAATAAAGGTAGGAAATTAATACAAAGTAACATATGTGTTATTTTTGTAGATTTAAATATATGAATATATATATATGTAGATATGCACATATGATTTCTGGAAGTATTGTTTTGTTTTAATTATTCTGTGATATTAATAATTGAAAATGTTTGCCATTCAGATGTCGAATGAAGTATCACATAATCCAGAAGTTCATGCTAATAATGAAAATCCTTTGGATAAAAATGCTATTGAAAATATAATAGCCCAAGGAATAGCTAATGCTATACCTTTAATAATTAAAGCAGTTAAAAACCCCGTAGAACCCACCAAAGTTGTGAGTAGCAAGCATACTCGTGACGACAGTTTTAGCCATAGTATCAATGGAGGCAATGATGATATTATCAAAGCCACATTTCTAAAGAAAATGAAGGCGATGTCTCTCGGATGTACCTACAAAGAATTTCTAGCTTGTAAACCAACTGAGTTCGCAGGCAGTGAAGGAGCCACGACTGCTCTGCGATGGTTGGAAAAGACGGAAGCTGTTCTTAAAATCAGCAAATGTGCCAGAGAAAATAATGTGTTGTATGCTTCCAACCTCTTTAAGGAAGAAGCCTTAGAATGGTGGAATACAATTCTTCAGGAAAAAGGAAGTGACATGGCTTATGCCATGAACTGGGAAAAATTCAAGGAAATGACAGAAAGAAAATTTTGTCCCCCTTATGAAAAGGAACGAATGGCTAACGAGTTCCTAAATCATAAAATGATAGATGTGAATTGTCGTGAATATACGACAACGTTCTTCGAATATGCAAGAATGGTACCAACTCTGGCTTCGCCAGAACCCGTACTAATTTCTCGTTATATTTGGGGATTAGTTAGCGAAATCCGAGACATGGTCAAGGCCGCCAGACCACAGACTATTGAAGAAAAAGTTGAACTAGCTAACATCCTGACGGATGGACTAATCCGCACAAGATAAGAAAACAAGAAGAAAGAGTTAGCCCAGAAAATTTCCCAAGAATTCAAGAAGAAAGGAACCGAACCGTCATTGGAGCAAGCTACCAGCAGAAGCTGTAACAAAAAGTGTTCAGGAAGATGCCGTTTTAGGAGAACACCCTACTGTGACTTCTGCAAGATGACCGGGCATATAGATGAAGAGCGTAGAAGAAAGACTAATATTTGTTACAATTGCGGAGAGATGGGATACATCAAACCATATTGCCCGAAACTGACTAAAGCACCTGACAACCAGGCAAAAACAACAGACGGAGCTAAGAAGAACGCGCGAGCATTCGTAATTACTACGCAAGAAGCAGAAATGATTCCAGACGTAATCGCTGATATGTAATATCCAAGTTAAGTTATTATTTGATCCTAGTACAAATAAAAGTTTATAAATAAATGCATTATGTCAAGTACTTCATCTATTCAAAACCAGAACAGACTTGTTTGGTCTTCACTTTCATTGAATCATTTAAATTGGTTACGACACCTTGTGGTGGCATTTTCGTTAACTTGAAACTTGAACTAATCTCATTTGCCCACCTAATGTACGGATTTATTTTCTATTGGCTCATTCGGTCTTAATACAATTATGTGTTAAGATAAGAGTACACAAGTTCGTATTATATTCCGGTGTATCTCTAAAGTTTCTTTCATCATAGTTCGAAAATTCTACGATATTCATTTGGTCTTTCATCATCAGTTGAAAATCCTATAATATTTATTTGACATTTTCTTCATTAAAACTTTCAGTTGATTACAAAAACGGTGAATTTGTTCGGGCACCGTAATTATTGAGCTATTTCAATCATTTCGACACCTTGTGGCGTCGATATAAACTTGTAGCTTGGGCTAATCATAATCATACGAATCATTCAAAACACGTATGTCTTTCGTTTGACTCATCATTGAAAATAGCCTTAATGAAATTATGTATTAAGACAATGATACACTAAACTCTGTTGTATTTCGGTGTATCCTTGCAATTCAATAAATGTCAACATATTGATTTTTCTCATGTTATGGTTCGATAATTGACCAATCATTTTCGTGCTTCTGTTTCATTTTAAGCTTGTTGATTCTAAATCCTCCTCAGCTGAAAATCAAAGTAAGTTTCTTTTGACAATGAATTTTATTGATTCTAAAAGTCATTCCCAACTTGTAAACATTCAATTTAGACATCTATTGTTCATATATCTCTTTTGGCTTGAACCAAGTTACCTTGGAAATTATATATCGTTCGTTAGACATTGATTTCTAGAAATAATTCAGTTGAACCATTGAGCCCCGTTTATTGTAAAACACATATTCATTTAAACATGTCTTGATTCTGTGTCATTTACCTTAATAATGTTTTTATTGACTAAGACGTGGCATAACTCTAAAAGAGACATCGTAGCCCAAATCTCGAGGACGAGATTTAAAACAAGGTGGGGAGGATGTAACATCTCCATTTTTATCATATAAGAGTTATAGGTTGTTTAAATTTATTAACCACTAGTAACTAGTTTTATTTTTCGACCCATATAGTTTTAAAAACTATTTTATATAGATTTGGTTGGAATGTTATACTAATTAATTGGCTTATATATGCGTGACATTTCTATTCTCTATATTAAAATAAAGTATATAAAACTTTTATTATTAAACGGGTAGATTACGGTTAAGTTGACTGTAAGAAATATAAAGTACCTAGACAGGCCTAGGAACCGTCTAATAATTCAATTATAAAAATACAGTGTATTTGGACTTACTCCGTTTTTAATGAAACTTTGTTCAAAATGTAGATACAAATATTCTCGTTCTAATGACATATTTATTGTTTTCTAAAACGTCATATTTTAGAAGTTATAAGCGCCAAAAAATGAAGCAACTGAATTAATTATAATATATATAATAATAAAATAATAAAATTAAAACTCACAAAACAAATGTATAGGTGGCAGCCGATGAGAATGAACTCAATTTGAAATTGGACGTGACTCTTTTTAGTGAAAAGGGAATATTATATGAATTGTAGTCACCAAGTTCGAATTGCATTATAAAAAGGAAGTTGTAAAACACTTCCAATCTGCTTATGTCTCACACACTCATCCTCCCTCTCTTCATTCTTTTCAAGTGTGTCAATATTTTCACCCATAATAAATAAAGCTTTGCCCCGTTTTAAGTGTTTTAACTCCCGATCACCGCTACCCTTTCCGATTGATCTGGAGCCCCATAACGCGCATGTCAAGGCTCTGCCCGACTAAGTTCGTTGGGGTTCGGTCTCGTGACATAGGGATAAGGTTGAATTAGGGGTACTATACTTAACACGAGTGCATTATATATTTTTAAAATAGCTCAGAAGTTATACCCAAGATTCTACCAGGAGGCTTTCTAGTTGAACCCTAAAGTTACAAAGTGAGTCCATTCTCTTTTCTCACAGTTTTATCACCTTTTTGTGATACAATTATATTTAAAAATGCTTTCCAAAATCCTAAATGTTTACCAGTTATACTTACACTGATTAAATTTTTATATTCTATAATAACTGTCGGTATGAGAGGTTTTATACATTACTTGACCCTCGTTACTATTGGCCAAAAAGTTAACCAATAGTAGCATGACCACAATCACAGGGCGAATTGGGCCCCAGTAGCCATAGCCTATAACTAATATTATTTTAACATTAAATCATTAATAAATTTAATGTATGATTGAAATAAATCTAAATGGTGTGTATATAAAATACAGTTTTATTAATCATTATTAAAATATATATTAAAGAAAATATATTTAATAAACATAAATTACTATTAACATTATAAAATAATGTTTAGTCCATAAATGTATACCATAATAAAATAGTCAAATATAATATATTCTACTATACTAAGATTATATTTTTAGTCTTAGTCACGTTAATGTATTAAATAATAATATTACAATTATTTAATTAATATATTATATTTGATAAAGTTATAGCTATTAATTTGATAGAAAATGATATATTTCATTTTCTGGACTAATTGGTTTTGTGCCATAGAAAATATATTTGACGAAGTAATGTCACAAGACACTACTAAGTTCAGAGTCACTAGTTGAGAGAATGATCAACAGTGATATGACCATAAATATGACCAGAGTCACTAGTTGAGAGAATGATCAACAATGACATGACCAGAGTCACTAGTTGAGAGAACGATCAACAGTGTTATGACCAGAATCACTAGTTGAAAGAATGATCAACAGTGATATGACCACAATTACTAGTTGAGAGAATGATCAACAGTAATATGACCCGAGTCATTAGTTGAAAGAATGATCAACAGTGATTTGACCACCGTCACAGGAATCGCCTGGTGACCGATATAATAGTACGATATACTATATATCTATTACTTGATAAATTCACTATTGGACAAAAGTGAGTCAATGAGTGATATGACCACTGTCACATCGGTACTGCCACCATGTGACAAATACTGATTGAGTTGGGTAAATATAAATAAATATAAAAACCTTGATGCTGTAAAGTATAACAATATATTTTATAAAAATGGAATGAACTCGCCAGTATTTATTACTGACAAAATATTTTCAAAACGTGTTTCAGGTAATTTGCTGTAAAGATAATAGAAGCCCGCTATGAAGCACTGAAGGCTTAAATAAAGTGGCTATAAACACTTGAATAAAAGAAGAAAATTATGTTTTATTTATTTGGGTTTATTCCTATAAAAAAACTATTGAATTAAATATGGTTTTAAGCCTATTTGTTTAATATTAAAAGTATGGTGTTTTACAAACTCTGAAATTATTTCCTAACTACGATCCTGATGAATTTTTTTTTCCGCTGCGTAATTAATAAACACCGATACCATCTGGCTGGCTCGCAGCACCCGCTCCCAGGGAGGGGTCGGGGGCTGTGACACATACCCTAAATATCCTTTACATAGCTTAGAAATAGGCTTTGAGGGGTTCGGTATGCTAAAACAAACTTTATTGATCAATAGGGAATAAAAGCGTCAAAAAGTGCACAAGTTTGCATTTTCGTGCATGTCTTACGTTCTGAATATATCTGGACACCCAAAAATTTATTTAATCATTAAAATATTTTATTTTAGTGATTGGCATGATAAAATTCCATTCGTCGCTTAATTTGGATCGTTTATGCGTTTTTTACGACTTCCGTCGTAATTACCCGAATAACGCAATTGTACGACCAAAACGAACCGACATCCGAGATGTTTTCAACCATATCTTATGTTCCCTATGCTTTAACATCATTATGGAGCTTGAAAATGGGCTTGACAGGTGTTAGAAGTGCCAAAACGCGACGAAACAAGGTACATGGACTAAACTGTCAATTTCTGAAAGTTGCTGGTCTGCAAGGTCCTTACGGACCGTATGGGGATGGGCTTACGGTCCGTAAGCCATCACCAGCACAGCAGTTTGCAGAAACATTGAACCTGGTCTCTTAAACTGGTTTTGATGGTTTTTAACCACTGATTTTTCACTATATGGGCTGGTTTTGAGTACCCCTTGTATTGCAATACCATGTGCCCACATGGAGGGCCAAGATCGAAGCACGTTTTGCGAGGAACGATCCTAACGGTTGTGGGTTTCCTTTATAAACCCAACTCAACCTCATTCATTTCTCACATTCTGATTCAAATGCTCTAAGTTAAGGTTGAAACACTTCATACCTGAGCAAATTGAATCTAGATTTCCTAGCTTGGACCCTTTGTAAGTATTCTTTCGTGCTTTTTATGCGTTTTTAGCACGAAAGTCGAACAGTGTTTGACTTTCTTCTTTGACCAGGTTATGGTCAACACATAGTTCGTTTGAACTTTGCAACGTGAGCGTAATCACGATGGTTATAGCCCCGTGTGACTATACCTGCTGATTACCATGTTGACTAGGCGTAGTGACGAGTCGTAGTTTCGGGCAAAATGCGTATTCATGCTTATTTTGCAACCAAACTACTCTTGGGTATCAAAACATGTTTTCTAACTTAACTAAATGTGACAACTGGCACCAAACCGGTAATTTCTGTACACTTTAATTATTATTTAATGACTGGAATTATGTGCTTAAATGTCAGCATTGTCTGAACACATACTAATCAAGTGAATTCATGCACGTTTTATACTACAAAATATTGCTTTATGCATAAACGAGAGCGTTGCGTCAGAAATACTAGTAAACTCACCGGTAAGACACTTTGTGTCAACAAAACTGTAGAAAGCAGTCAGACATTAGAATTGAGGCCTAGGTGTAGGTCCAACAACAAGAATACATTAAAACCCAAGGATACATACAAGGGTTTACATATATACTCCCCGGAAGCAAAAATAAGCACTAAAAAGCACCCGAAACGCACTTTAAGTGCAGAATTTTACACAAATCAGCAATAAATCAGCTTTTAACACATGAATATCATGCAGAAATTACGTTTTGTTATCCAGAATATTTCCCTAAGTGTCGGGAATTGAAGGTGTCACAAAAGAATACTTAAAAGACACTAAAAGGTGTAATTGAAGGTGTCACAAAACTCAAAGATATTCCTGTGGTGAAGGAATTCCCTGATATTTTTCCCGAAGATCTGCCAGGACTACCTCCGCAACGACAAGTCGAATTCCGTATAGACTTGGTTCCAGGAGCCGCTCCTGTAGCCAAGGCACCCTATCGGCTTGCACCATCTGAAATGCAAGAATTTTCTACACAACTCCAGTAGTTGTTGGATAAAGGATTCATAAGGCCAAGCTTCTCGCCTTGGGGAGCTCCAGTATTGTTCGTGAAGAAAAAGGATGGAACTCTGCGGATGTGTATCGATTACAGAGAACTGAACAAGCTCACAATCAAGAATCGGTACCCGCTACTGAGGATTGATGACTTATTTGATCAATTGCAAGGATCAAGCTACTATTCCAAGATCGATCTTCGATCTGGATACCATCAATTAAGGATACAAGACGAAAGCATACCAAAGACTGCATTCAGAACACGATATGGGCATTACGAATTTCTTGTAATGCCATTCGGACTGACGAACGCACCAGCAGTCTTTATGGATCTGATGAACCGCGTATGCAAACCATATCTCGATAAATTCGTGATTGTATTTATCGATGATATCATGATTTACTCGCGAACGAAAGAAGAACATGAGCAACATCTCAAAACTATTCTGGAACTACTGAAGAAAGAGAAGCTTTATGCAAAGTTCTCGAAATGCGAATTCTGGATTCGCGAAGTACAATTTCTTGGTCACGTTGTGAATGAGAAGGGCATTCATGTAGACCCATCCAAGATTGAAGCAATAAAGAATTGGGAAGCTCCCAAGACCCCAACTGAAGTTCGACAATTTTTGGGCTTAGCGGGCTATTACCGACGTTTCATCGAGAATTTCTCAAAAATAGCTCAACTGCTAACGACCCTTACACAGAAAGACAAGAAATACGACTGGGGTTACAAGCAGGAAGAAGCCTTCCAGATACATAAAAGTAAGCTATGCGATGCGCCAATACTATCATTACCCGAAGGCACTGAAGACTTCGTGGTATACTGCGACGCCTCACGACAAGGTTTGGGTTGCGTACTCATGCAACGCCAGAAGGTCATCGCTTACGCTTCAAGACAATTGAAGGTGCATGAAAGAAACTATACCACTCACGAACTGGAGCTAGGCGCAGTGGTATTCGCCTTGAAGATCTGGCGACACTATTTATATGGTACTTGATGTACAATCTTCACAGATCACAAAAGCCTACAACACATATTTGATCAGAAAGAACTAAACATGCGACAACGACGATGGGTCGAGCTGCTAAACGATTATGACTGTGAGATTAAGTACCATCCTGGAAAAGCAAACGTTGTAGCAGACGCGCTAAGTCGAAAGGAAAGGGTTAAGACCCTAAGGGTTCGGGGCGTTAGAAATGACTATTCGAACGAACCTCACTGCACGTATTAATGATGCACAACAAGAAGCTCTTAAAGGAGAAAACCGTAAAGCTAAATACCTCCGGGGTATGTTGAAATATATGGTTCCAAATGAAGAGGGAGCCTTATACTTTAAGAAGCGTATTTGGGTTCCGCTCTATGGCGGTATTCGAGAAGTCATCCTTGATGAAGCACATAAATCGAAATACTCGATCCATCCAGGATCGGAAAAAATGTACCAAGACTTAAAAGAATACTATTGGTGGCCGAGACTCAAAAGCGACATTGCTGTCTATGTTGGAAAATGCCTAACCTGTGCTAAGGTTAAGGCTGAATATCAGAAACCGTCCGGCCTGCTACAACAACCAGAGATACCCATGTGGAAGTGGGAGAAAATCTCGATGGACTTCATAACGAAATTACCCAGGACCCCGAGAGGGCACGATATGATATGGGTGATTGTCGATCGGTTAACGAAGTCTGCGCACTTCCTACCGATCCGAGAAAAAGACAGCACTGGAAAGCTTGCTGAGATATACTTAAAAGAAATTGTGGCACGTCATGGAGTGCCTATCTCAATCATTTCAGACAGAGATGGACGCTTTGTCTCAAGAATCTGGAAATCCTTTCAGGAAGCCTTTGGATCGCAGTTAGATCTAAGCACGACATTCCATCCTCAAACAGACGGCCAGAGCGAACGAACCATACAAACATTAGAAGACATGCTTCGCGCATGTGTCATGGATCTAGGCGGCAGCTGGGATACTCACCTACCTTTAGTTGAGTTTTCCTACAATAACAGTTATCATACAAGCATAAAGGTCGCACCGTTCGAAGCTCTGTATGGCCGCAAGTGCCGATCGCCCTTATGTTGGGCAGACGCTGGAGATAAACGTATGGTTAGTCCTGAACTTGTACAAGAGACAACCGATAGAATTATGCAGATCCGAGAGCGCATTAAGGCGGCTCGAGATCGACAAAAGAGCTACGCTGATCGAAGACGAAAACCATTCGAATTCGAGGTGGGAGACAAAGTGTTGTTAAAAGTCTCACCTTGGAAGGGCGTAGTAAGATTTAGAAAACGTGGGAAGCTGAATCCCCGATACATCAGACCATTCAAGATTTTGGAAAGAATTGGTACCGTAGCATACAAGTTGGAATTACCGGAAGAGCTTAATGGAGTACATGATACGTTCCATGTATCCAACCTCAAGAAGAGTCCAACACAAGAAGACGTGATCATCCCTGCGGATGAAGTGCATATTGACGACAACCTTCAATTTACTGAACAACCCGTTGAGGTTACCGACTGGAAAGTCAACAAGACCAAAAGGAGCAGTGTCAAACTTGTTAAAGTACGTTGGAACTCTAAGCACGGACCCGAGTACACATGGGAACGTGAAGACCAGTTCAAAGAAAAGTATCCCCACCTGTTCAAGAAGACTCCTGCCAGAGCTAGTTCGGCCTGAATTTCGGGACGAAATTCTTTTAACAGGGGGAGACTGTGACAACTGGCACCAAACCGGTAATTTCCGTACACTTTAATTATTATTTAATGACTAGAATTATGTGCTTAAATGTCAGCATTGTCTGAACACATACTAAACAAGTGAATTCATGCACGTTTTATACTACAAAATATTGCTTTATGCATAAACGAGAGCGTTGCGTCAGAAATACTAGTAAACTCACCGGTAAGACACTTTGTGTCAACAAAACTGTAGAAAGTAGTCAGACATTAGAATTGAGGCCTAGGTGTAGGTCCAACAACAAGAATACATTAAAACCCAAGGATACATACAAGGGTTTACATAGATACTCTCCGGAAGCAAAAATAAGCACTAAAAAGCACCCGAAACGCACTTTAAGTGAAGAATTTTACACAAATCAGCAATAAATCAGCTTTTAACACATGAATATCATGCAGAAATTACGTTTTGTTATCCAGAATATTTCCCTAAGTGTCGGGAATTGAAGGTGTCACAAAAGAATACTTAAAAGACACTAAAAGGTGTAATTTAGCACTTTAACGAATCGGTTTCTAACCGAACAACCGGACTTTACCCGGAACATCAAAATATTATTAAAAGCATTGTTTTAACATTACCAAACTAGTTATGGTCCCTAAATGTCATATTATATTCTAAAACACCTAAACACAAGTCTTACACTTTAACTTCCCACTAAATCACCTACTTACCCAACAATTTGCACTTAACCCCCCCCCCCCCCTTCATAATTTGCGGCCCAAGTGCCCCCCCCCCCATCTCCCAAGATCTCACAAGATTACTTGTGATATTTCTTGGATTACTCTAAGATTATGGAAGGATTTGTCTTGTACTTTCAAGACATATTGCACAAAGGGTAAATGTTATACATGGGTTATAAGTAAAGAACAAGACTTACACACACTTCATCACTCAACACCCTCTCCCTCTCTTGCTCCCAATCGGCCGTGAGCCACCACCACCCTCACCATCATCATTCGATCATCTCCAACCAATATAAGAGTATACAAAGGTGTCAAGGTGCATACAACTAAGCTCGGTGTGCTCGGAAGTGGAAGGACCTCCCTTATCTTCTTTTATCCACTCAATTTCTTCACTTGAACTTCTGTTGGGATTGAACCCTACCAGAGGAACAGATAATGAAAGTCAAAACCAGATCACAACAGTGGATTCACAATAAGCAGTAGTTTACATTAGACTTTCCCCTTAAAAGTGATGATAACATCTGATGGTCTTTATCCACTGTCCGTATACAACTGCTGCTACCCTTTCCACTGCTGACAAAGCCCTGAAGAGGTAAACACTGCTGGCTCTATCTACTGATGACAAAGCACTGCCCACTCAAGGACTGATCAACCTTGTGGAAAGCACTGATGAAAGGAGAAAGCAGTAGTTTAGTATGTTATCTGTTTTATGTATAGTCAGTGGTTAGGTTTAGCAGTGTTTGTATAAGAACAGTAGATACAGGTTGTTAGGCTGTTAGACGTCGCTTTCATGGTGACATCAGCTGAGATGCCTCAGTGGTTTGGATTGTCTATAAATGGAGCAGTACCCTGTACTGTTACATTTGATCATTTTGAGTGAGTTCTTCTCCTCAAATTCAATCCTTTCATCTTGTGCAACCAACCACTGAAGTATCAGGCTGAGGGGGAGTTTATTTGTAAGCATGCGTTGTAATCTTTTGATTTACTTTGTAATCTTTCGACTGATGCAATTCATGTGTTTATCAAATCCATTTCTCTTTATGATTGTGTTTACAAAGTTTGTTGTTTATTTCAGCTGCACTTTACATGTTTTCATCGTCTTTAATTGTTCAAATTATACAAACAAACACTCTCATAAGAGCCTCCGATCCTAACAATTGGTATAAGAGCCTGGACAGTCAAATTCGATCTAACAATCAATTTGACATAACAGTTCGGCTCAAAATTCATTGATACTAAGGTTGGTTGTATTTAGTTGAAAAACAGAGTAACGAGTGATAACGCTTAAAGTTGCTATTCAAATACTCTGTAAAACAACCAAGATGTCATAAAACACACAAATCTCACACAACAAGTGATATCATGCACAAGACACTCATGGTTTTTAGATCTGAAAACATATCTGTTAAACTATGGGATTACTTCTTATTTTCAAAATTGATTTCAACTGTTGTTATGAAACTTGTGATGTCACTATATTAGATGCTAAAGTATGAACCTCAGTTTAACAAACACCTATGTTCATAAAACATTAGTGTTTTTGCTAACGTAAAAAGAGGGAAATTAAAACTTTAGTCATAAGAAATTATGTGTTGAAAACAGGTTGAGATTCTCAAAAGGAACAAATCAACTCTGTTAAAATACATTAAGAAAACAGGATAGTCCATATCATATGTAATGTGAGATTGGTCAAAAATTTATACAAATATGGTCAATCCTCTTAAAGCATTACTGCAAAATGATTTTGGATTGAGTATTCCTTCAATAAAGACCTCCCAGTAAGTATTTCATTACTTATGAATGGGAAGGGTAAAAAGGGAAGAAGAAAATTCACGAAAACTCAGAAGTGTGTTTATCTCAAAACTTTTTGAAGTCAGAAGGAAAGAGTGTAAACATAAAACACTTAAGAGTCAAAGATTGGGGTCACGATGGTTATTAAGCAACTATGTGCAAATGTGCAATCATTGTTTCAGGAAAGTTCATGTAACAATAGTATTCCCAGTGAATGTATTTACAAGAGGACTAGACAAATTTTCAAGATCTTCACATGATAACAAAGTCTATAACAAGGTTTTGAAAAACTTATGTGAACATGTGTCCTCATTTCTGCTGTCAATCAATCAACAAGAAAATGGTACCAAACAGTGGACACAGTGTATTTACAATTTCATACCACTGTTGTCAAACCACTGACCATTTTCATAAACTTGAGTATGAAATGATTATGTGCTTTATTAAAATTTTACCAGGTTCTTTTGGTGTTGTTTTCAGAAAATCCTTTAATTATTTTTCCGAAAAAGGATTTTCTCAAAGAAAGCAGGATATATTATTCTTTATTTTTCTTTAGGAATGATATATTTTGAACTTTTTACTGGTTTTTGATAGTAAAAGTTTCAATCTCCTGTGAGGATATATGACCTTATTTTTTTTTGGTGATATTATCCTTAAAATAGATCAAAAGAAAATGGTACATTTGTCAAGGTCATGTCAAACTCAAGTTTGTTTATACACTATGCAAAAGATTGATTATTAACAGATCTTAAAATACTTGGGTACTCATGTTTTAATTCAAATATTATAACAAAGATGAGTAGCCTTAGTAAAAAGTGTACATCATCTGGGGTTCTAAACCACTGTCAGGGAGTTGTAAAAGCTTCAAAATGTGCAAATGACATGTGGTAAAACCTTGAATGAAAATTCATGTAATAGTTGCTGATATATTGAGCTTTCATTTCATTACCATTATCTTACCCCAAACCACTGTTGTGTTCAAACATCTGTTCCTTAAACACTGTCCACTGCTGAAAGTCAATCCCTGTTCTCCCACTTCCTTGATAAACACTGTTGTTCAAAGCAGTGTCTTATCCACTGATATGCTATCCACTGATAGTGAAAATCATCCACTGCCACATTATTACCGTTGTAACTACTGATGTTTATTTCATCAGTGGCTCTCCAAAACAACTGTCCTCCGTTATTCTTCCATTTCATCAGAGGTTGACACGTGGTCAGTTTTTAACCTTCAGATCTTTGTAACCGCTGCCACATCAGCATCCATTTTTCTTTTCCCTAAATAAAACCCTGATCAAAACCCCAAACAGGGTTTTACACTGTCGAATTGAATTCCAAAATTCTCTTCTCAAAGCAGTTTCCAACCTTTCTTCTCAAATCACTCTCCGATCTCTCTTCATCAAAAATGACGAAATCAAAATCGAAATCAAAACCAAAATCATCGCCATCCTCTGCCTCCAAAGAGGTCGTTCAAACGGCCGAAGAACCCATTGAAATCCTGTACAAATCTCCTCATAACTATTTGGGTCTACTCACAAAACCCACAAACAACCACACCTTTGACTCCATCATCGACACATTATCTGAATCAAAGTACAAAACTTTGTTGATAGCAGACGCTCCCATTTATTTGCAAACCCAGAGAGAGTTCTGGAAAAATACTACGCTTGAAAAACAAGACGGTAAAGTAGTAGCCATCAACTCCTCAATACAGGGTAAGGCGATTCAAATTACACCGCAATCAATCTCCGAAGTCTTTAAACTCGATGATCAGAAAGGTAAAACTTCCTTTGATAAAGCCGAGTTGAAAACTGATTTCGTAAAAAGGGGATATGCAGAACAATCAAAGGTAGATACCTTACAAAAAGGTTACTTCCCTTCTGCACCAAGGTTTTTATTTCACACACTTCTGATGTGTGTTTCAAATAAAACAACAGCTTTTAACGAAATACCATTAAAGATTCAATGTCTGGGTTATGCTATTTTAAAGAATGAAAATTACAACTATTCCCAGGAGATCTTTAATGACTTGGTAAAAAATGTTGATAGCAAATCATTTTTACCTTTTCCAAGATTTTTAAGCTACTATTTCAAACAAAAGTTTGTAAAAGAAAATGAAAATTTGCTCAAACGGGGTGTCTATTTCCAAATAAAAGGATTAACAACTGAAACATTTTCTAGAATGATGGCACCAATAAAAACAAAAGCAGAGGTGCCTGAGCAGAATTTAGCAGTTACAAGTGCTCCTCAGACATCTGCTGCTGAGCCCACTGCTCCAGGTGATCATAGCAGCACAACCACTGCTTTGAAACCCACACCTGACATCACCAAAAAGACCAAAAAGAAGTCTTACAAAAAGCCCACCAAACCCAAGAAAAAGGCAACTCTGGAAGATGAGATCCCAGAGCAACTGCCAGTGACAACACAAATGTCACCAAAAACCACTGCTGCTACTTCCTCATAGCAGTTGGTAAAAAGATCTCCACCCTTACCTCAAACTCCTCCTCAGCCAGAGCTCAGTGTTTGTTCGTGCAGAGAAGACGGTTTTGCAAAGAGCTAATAGAACAGTACAGAGCACTGTTCTATTTATAGGCACTAGCAAACCACTGAGCATCTAAGCTGACGTCACCATGAAAGTGACATCTAACCTCCTAACAAACTCTAACCTCTGATCAATACAAACACTGCTATGCTAACTACTGCTATTACATTTCATTACATAGAAGACATCTAAATAACTGTTGCATCCTTCCACTGCTGTGAACCCAGCAGTACTTGTCCGGATCAGCAGTGCTTGACTCAAAGGCAGTAGATTGAACAGCAGAGCTTAAGTCTTTCATCAGGTCTTTACTTGATCAGCAGTTTGTAGGTCAGCAGTTAGTACGATCCGTAGATAGGAGGTCAGCAGATGTTGAAACTACTTTCAAGGGGAGAGACTTGTATGTAACATCTGCTTATTCTGGATCCACTGCTCTGATCCAGTTTTGGCTTTAATTATCTGTTCCTCTGGTAGGGTTCAATCCCAACAATCTCCCCCTGGAACAGATAATGCCAAAACTCTTCATTATTGTGGAACTTTATTGCCTCATCAACAGTTCCCTTATTTGCCCTTTAAGTTGTAGTTCAAAGGTTAAGGCATCTGTGTCATCATCATCCCTGCTAAGTGGAAGATCAAGGAGATCCTGCAAATCTTCAAGACTTAGGCCAAGTGCTTGTTCCCTTGATATTTTCTTCACTTCTCCACCAGACCTGATCATAGTCAGTACATGGGTCTGTTTGTCAGTTTCCCACTTTAGTACTTTTGAGCCTGGTGGGTTTCTTGGGAGATTCTTTTTTGATGAGGAGTTTGGTGAAGCTGGCCTATTGATGACTGGCTGAGCAGCACTTGCAGTTTGATCCAAACCAAGAGTTTCTATAATCATTTTCTTTATGCCTTCTTTTACAAGGGCATCTCCTTTTATCAGCTCTTGGATGGTTTCACCAACCAACTGTTTGTGTGGCCTTCTTTTGTAGATGGCTGCACCAGCTGGAGCAGTGGCTCTCCTGATTTGCAATTTAGATGGTCTTTTTGAAACCTCTGCTTCAGGATAGTCAGGTTTCTGTGGAACAGTGGGATCTTTCTTTCTTAGTTCCTCCAACCTTTTGTAGGTGGCCCTGACTACATCTTCTTTCCATCTTGCCACTTGATGTTTAGACCCATAATCAGCAGCAACTAGTTCCTCTTTCATTCTTTTCAACTCAAGTGATTTTTCAGGCACATTCTTTTTGTACTTTGACCAATCAGGAGGAGTGTGTCTGACCTTTTTGTTTATCATTTCTTGAATCCTGGCTGCTTCTTGTTCAAGCTCAGGAATGGTCCACTCCTTGTACTTGTGCTTTTCTCCCTTGTACTTCTTTGTTGCCATGATGCTTTCAATGTAGTCTTTTCTCAAAGCTTCATCTGCTCTTTCTCAAATTTGTTGACATACATTTTTTGCAAACTGTTCCAGGGATCTGACTTGTGTGAGCAAGTATTGATAGTTCTGTTGTATCTCCCTATCAGATTTCCCTTGTGTGTTTCTTTTTGAGATATCCTCTGCTTGCTTGCTTAGCCTTGATTTCCAAGTATTCTTCAATATTGTTAGGCCTGGGATATCCTTTAACTGATGACAATCTCCTTTTAGCAGGGTCATCCTCATAATAAAAGGACTTGATTTCATCTCTGACTGCTATGAGCTCAAGAGGAAATTGAACACCTGCAGGAGCTAAGGGCTGTTGAACTTGTGCTGATGAGAGAGGAACAGGTTTGGGTATTGTGACAAGTGATAGAGATTTTGAAGATGTTGGTGGTGGAGATGTGTCATCATCTTTTAGGATTAGCCTTCTCCTTTTTGTTTGAGGAGGGACTGATGATGTTTTGGGTGGATCAGTGGTGGTGATTTGAGTGGCAGTGCATCCTCACAAAAGGATCAGGTTGTAAACACATGGACTTCACAATATGAAGCTCTGGACCCAATCGGATCCATCTTCCTCAGTCCTGATCCCAAGGACATGTCTCTTTCAACACCCATACCCTCACTAATCATAATGCCACAATCAATAATACCCTTGTTGCATGCAGTTGCTATAGCTCAGACACAAACTAGTTCCTCTCTATCACCTGTCACTGAGAGTATACTCCCACAAGTGACTGGGTCTGATGCTATTACTCCTGCTATCCCAGCAACAACTGAGGAGGTTACACCCCCTGAGTTACAAGTAACTCTCGGTGGTAGTTCAAGTGGAGCAGCAACTACAACTGATGGATCAACAGATCTTCAGTTGGACAGTTGTTTCATTAATAAAACTCCCTTGAAGGCAATTTCTTCTATAGCACCATCGGTAACCACTAGTGAGTTAGTTCTAACCACTGGTACCATCAAAGGTTTATCAAGTGCTGAAGAAAGAAGTCCCCAGTACCGAGAACAAGGGGCATCAATGAGTGATTTTTGGGACTCAGTTCCTAAGTCACACATTGATACAACCACTGCTGGTGGGGATTCAGATGATCCCATTAATTTGGGTGATGATTCAAAATATCAGGAATTGACGGGCAGAGTTGAAAAACTTGAAACATCAGTTGCTAAAATAAAGGATATGGTGCAACAGCTGTTAAAAGCTCAAAAAGCACAATCCACTGCTGTTCCACCTCAAGCACCTGCTCCACCACAAGCACTTGCTGTAAATGAGCTCTGGAATCTTTTTCAACCCTTGCTAGAAAAACAAAAACAAACGGCTGATCAGCAGCATGAAATGCATGTAAAAATGCTGACAAACATGGTGGAGTCAAGATTTAAAGATACTCAAGCAGACATCAAGGCTATAAAGGCCAGCATACAAAGGACTGCCCATGGTGAAAAAGTTCCTTCCACTATCCTCTTCATGGATAACCCCCTTCCAGATAATGCCAAAAAGGGGGAGAAAATCCAGCAGTTGAAGATGAAGGGAATTGAGGATGGTGTTTACATTGAACCGGGAAAAGAAAAACAGACATCTAAACCTCAAACCACAAAATCTCATATTTCACCACACACCACCAAAACCATCCAAACAGCTGATACAACAGTAGTTTCAAAAACTGCTAGCCAAACAGCTGCCACCTCATCACACATCATCACAACCACTGCTCTACCACCATCATCATCTACAATCATATCACCACCATCTCCTCCTGCCATAAAGCAGAAGACAGCAGATGTTACAACATCTGTTGTAATGACAACAGTGGTTGAAACACCAGTTGTTTCAACAGCTGTTTGTCAACCATCTACCACTGCTCTCATCATTCCTACATCACAACCAAAATCCTCTTCATCCGTAAAGCTTCACAAAAGAAAAAGAGAAACAACTCAAGCCACTGATGAAAAATATGATCCTGTTGCCGCAAAATATCCACTGGAACTAGATGCTGTGAAAAATGAGATGAGACAATTTTACACCGAAGAAGATTTCCCTCTCTCATTGGCTTCCAAAAAGAAGATTTCCCTCTCTCATTGGCTTCATAGTCCCAGAAGACATGGATGAATATCTCAAAATGAAAGCAAGGCAAGCAAGGATTAGAGCTAAGCTTGAATGCAAAGATGAAGGTGATGAAGCCATTGCAAAAAGAATGGTACTCTTGCTCACAAAAGTCAAGCTGATGGAAGACTATGCACAAGATCTGATCAAAGAAAAGACAGATCAATGAAAAGCAATGAGAAAAGAATATCTTGCATATATAATGAAAGAAAAATTCTATCAAGCTGAAGAAAACCAATTTGAAGAGTGGCCACTGGTGGCTTTGAAGCATGAAGCAAACAGGATTGAAAGGATTAAAAATGATCCAAGTAAGAAGAAGACAGCTCCAAATTGGAATAAGTACAAAAAGCTAATTGCTGATCTTACTTCTGAGTACATAAAGAAAAAACAGGAGTTGATAGATGCTAGGGTGGATACTGCTGAAGCCATAGCAAAATGGACAAAGCAGTATACCGATGAAGCTTATGAAAGGCTGAAGAAAAGAAGGACAACAGTTCCAGACATTTCAAAAAGGCCAGACTACAAAAAGCTAGAGCAGCGGATTGATTATCTTAAAACACTGATCACCTCCGCAGATAACCCTACGCTTGTGGAAAACCAAGAAAAAGGAAAACTGCAGACCAGTGAAGAAGAAAAAGAAAAGGAAGTTGAGTACTTCACAGATGTCATCAAGAAAATGGATCTAAAAGAAGATAGCTCAGTAAAACTTGAAAACCTTTTTAAAAGGGTATTAACCAAACCTGCATCACCAAACACTTCAACAGACATGACAGACATTGAGAGGCAAGAGCTGATTGAAAGAGAAACTGCAGAAGATATAGCTGCAGCAAATGATGTCATCGAAACGGCCTTCAAACAAATGTCTGAAAGTTTACACCTTTTCTCAAGACCAATTCCTCTAAACTCATCAGAAAATAAATCTCTCCCAAGAAACCCATTCGGTTTAAAAGTACTAAAGTGGATGTCTGATCAAAAGACCCACGTATTGACTCTAGTCAGATCCAATGGAGAAGTGAAGTATATATCAAGGAAAGAAGCACTAGGTCTTGGTGTTGAAGATTTGCAGGATCTCCTTGAACTCTCACTGTGTAGGGATGAGGATGACATAAGTTCCAAAGTATTTGAAAAAGAATTTAAAAGACAAGCCAAGGAACTTCTGATGAGGAATAAAGATCCACAATAATGAAGGGTTTTGGCATTATCTGTTCCAAGGGGAGATTGTTGGGATTGAACCCTACCAAAGGAACAGATAATGAAAGCCAAAACCGGATCACAACAGTGGATTCACAATAAGCAACAGTTTACATTAGACTTTCCCCTTAAAAGTGATGATAACATCTGATGGTCTTTATCCACTGTCCGTATACAACTGCTGCTACCCTTTCCACTGCTGACAAAGCCCTGAAGAGGTAAACACTGCTGGCTCTATCTACTGATGACAAAGCACTGCCCACTCAAGGACTGATCAACCTTGTGGAAAGCACTGATGAAAGGAGAAAGCAGTAGTTTAGTATGTTATCTGTTTTATGTATAGTCAGTGGTTAGGTTTAGCAGTGTTTGTATAAGAACAGTAGATACAGGTTGTTAGGCTGTTAGACGTCGCTTTCATGGTGACGTCAGTTGAGATGCCTCAGTGGTTTGGATTGTCTATAAATGGAGCAGTACCCTGTACTGTTACATTTGATCATTTTGAGTGAGTTCTTCTCCTCAAATTCAATCCTTTCATCTTGTGCAACCAACCACTGAAGTATCAGGCTGAGGGGGAGTTTATTTGTAAGCATGCGTTGTAATCTTTTGATTTACTTTGTAATCTTTCGACTGATGCAATTCATGTGTTTATCAAATCCATTTCTCTTTATGATTGTGTTTACAAAGTTTTTTGTTTATTTCAGCTGCACTTTACATGTTTTCATCATCTTTGATTGTTCAAATTATACAAACAAACACTCTCATAAGAGCCTCCGATCCTAACAACTTCCCTAGCCTTGAGCTAGTGGTAAGAACTTAGATCCTTTCATTTTTCATCTTATTTAGGTGGTTAAAGAATGATACATGATGTAAATCTTGAATAACACTAAGAATCACAAGAAAAGAACTTGAACATAAGCTTTAAATATGAAGAGATCATGTTGTTTAGTGTTGATATACTTGTTGATGGATGATTATTTGTAGAAATGATGATGTAGTCTTGCTAGATCATGATTAAAAACATAATCTAGCAAGATGAGGGGATGAATATGTTAAAGGTTATGAATCATCCTCACAAAAAGTCATGAACTTGAATAAATATGATGTTTCTTGTAAAATGATGAACAAAGAAGGTTTAAAGTCTTGTAAATCTAAATATTTCAAGTGTGATTTACCAAGAAACCAAGTTAAAAATACAAGTCTCACTAAACCTTGGTTCTTACATAAATAAACATTATTTTTAGTGGTTAACAAAGTAAAGAAACATATGTGTAACAAGAAAAATACATGAAGAAGTATTTTTAGAAAACATGAACATAAGTTGTAAAGAATCATATTCTTTAAAAATGAAGTTTTTTAAAGAAGCAACCACACTTTAAAGAGTAACAAGACTTACTAAATACACTAGTAAGTTACTACACATTTTTATAAATTTTCAAGTTCATGAAATAGAGAAATTTATGTATATTGTTGATGATTGTTGTTGAAATTGATGGATGATGATTTAAAAGAAAATAAACACATGTTTTGAAAACATGGGAAACCTCCATTTTTAGGGGAAACTCTGTCAAAATTTCTATAAATTCTGACACTTAGAAAAATATAAGTTTTGAGAAACTTATCCCCTAAAAATGTATCTAAAAACATTTACCAAGGTTTCCCAAACTTTTGTGTTAAGAAATGAGGATTTCTTCAAGAATAAAAATGGATATTAAGTATGTATATTTTTGAGAAAAATATATATATTTATTGATCGCCAAATTTTGTGCTAAGTGTATGTAGTATGTATTATACTTGATAGTGTATTAGGACTTGAAAATACACTAAATACTCATGAGAAGTAAAAACATAAAAATACACATACAAAATACAAGATACATAATTCAGGTGCAAAATACAAGAAACTTATATTTATTTTTGAGAAAATAATATAAGTAAGGCACTTAGTTAAAAATATAAAGTATTTTTAACACAAGAAAACATATACAAAAGATAGTGACCGTACTTGTGCGATACAAGTCTAGTGGCTAACGTTAAGAAAACGCGTATAGGTCACGACGTTAAATAAGCAAATCCGGTGAAGTTTACGACGCAGGAACGCAAAGTTGTGAGTTCATGCTCCCCCTTTTCTCTTAACGATTTTCAGTTTTATAACTTCGGGGGTGAAATACATGTTACCAAGATTACAATGTTTATAAATGGTATGATACAAAAACAAGAAGCACTCTTGGTGAGAACGAGTACCAAGTATGATGCGTTTTAAGAATTGATACGAGAAATCGTGTCACAAATAGGGTACTATAAGCACCATTAATCAACAATATACCTAGACCGCAGAACAAAAGGTTAGATCTAACGGGTTTCGGGCAGCCACACTCTTGGTGAGAACGAGTACCAAGTAGTGCTTTTGTGTCTCAGAAAAACTTGATAAATGCCTATGGTTTGGTGACTTCCTATGTCGTGTCACATGTTAATGGCCTTGCAACCCATTAACAACCCTAATACATACAATAACACCTTATTTATACAAGATTCATGTCATAAGAGTTCCTGACTTTCTACATGAGTACGTGGTGTACACAAGAATACTTGATTTATACATGAATATTTGATTTACACAAGAATACTTGATTTATACATGAATATTTGATTTACACAAGAATACTTGATTTATACATGAGTACGTGGTGTACACAAGAATACTTGATTTATGCATGAGTACGTGGTGTACACAAGAATACTTGATTTATACATGAATACTGAAATTATACAAGGATACTTGATTTATACAAGATACAAACTATGTTTTCATACAAAGTATACAAACGTGAAACTCGAAAACTGCATGAATTCACACCAACATTATGTTGACGTTTTTCCAAAACTCACATGTATTTCAGGTAACTAAAAGTGGATGTGCGCGCGGTCTTACTCATGCTCCTGGATGTCATTTATGTTATATATGAATAATGTTGTAAACTTTTCAGACAACGTTTTGTGAAGTGATGTAAACACTTAAACTATTTTTTCCGTTATGCTATGTTGATGGTGTTTGAAGTTATTTTTATGAGCATGTAGTATGTTTACCAATCGTATGCAATGAAAACCTTTCATGATCACGCCTCGTGCTTCCGCCTTAGAAAGGGGTGTGACACTAAACATGTTTAGCTCGTCACTTTCAGTCTTGTGCTTGTGTAGAGTCGTAAGTCAAGCGGTCTAAACAACCGCTTAGACTTTCGAACTAGACCCGTTTTGGTCGATCATTAGGATCCGACCAAGCATGTTTAGTGACCATAGTTGTATAGGGAATAACCTTCCGAGGTTAAACCTTATGGTCACTTAGGTTTAATTAGTTGTATGATAGGTAGTTTATATGCCTTAGGTAAATGACCAAAATGCTCTTTTCATGCATAATTGGTAATTAAGCATATGTAACTTAACTTTTTTCACTTACACTAATTATGTAACATGTTTAGGCATATAATACTTTTCATAGGACTAGTTAGACGTCTCGAACGCGCGTTTGC
Source organism: Helianthus tuberosus (assembly GCA_030545235.1). Taxonomy (NCBI): domain Eukaryota; kingdom Viridiplantae; phylum Streptophyta; class Magnoliopsida; order Asterales; family Asteraceae; genus Helianthus; species Helianthus tuberosus. The sequence continues at coordinate 18,060,694 of CM060415.1, read as the reverse complement.
GCGAATGACGCATTAAAGTGGCGTAAGTCACCTTAATGGGTCGTAACGGGTCGAAAGCACTTAGGATTAGGTTCCGATTTAGGATGTAGCCTTTGTTGAACCATATCACATGAGTCCCAATACTCATTTGGTTTGCAAGACTTCATTCTATCCGATCTTCCGATTTAGGTGTCGATTTATTTGACTAGTGATTCGATTACTAGGTGCTGCTTGATTTCTCTGGTTTACTTGAGTTTGTTGAAGTTATTTTGATTGAGGATACTTTGCACTTCATGTGAGTACATAGTTCCCCTATTTTACTGTTTTAAATTATTTTGGGGTGATTCATATGTGTTAAATGTTTTCGAGGTTTTAACGATGGTTTCAAAAACAATTGATATGGTTTATACAAAATTAATAACGATTTCGATAAAGTGGACAAACTTGTTGGTTGTAGTTACATAACGAATGACATTCATTAGCATTGATCAAGCCGGCCAGTATTAGGTGATGGTACCATAGGATCTGACAAATTCCGTTATTAGACTGCACCCATGGTTATGTGTGGGGGTTGTGGGTAACGACTGAATCTTTGATTGTTAACTTACCCTTTGGTGGTTTGTTAATGCGAGAAGCGAGATAGTCGAGTCACGAAGGTTTGGATGTTATTAGCGAGACGACCAAAAGTAGTTTTCACAATTAAAATGAGGATGATTTAAACGAGTTAAACGATTTCGAAACGACTTAAACGAGTTAAACGAGTTGGATAAACGATTGGTTTTTGGTTAGTGTTTAGATAACGGGACGGGTGTAATGTGATGAAAACATGGTAGATACGCCGCTGGTACTTCTTATATATAAGTGTTTTCCTCATATTACATACCGTGGCGTTATTTAGTTCACTTGGGTAAACGAGGTTATCACGATGTCACATAACGATGTTTTCGAGAAGATATAAACCATACGAGTTTTATTAACGAGTTATTACAAGATGTTTTTACAATTTGGTTTACTAAAACAAATGTTTTTAGGTTAAGAATCATGGCTACGAGGTTTTATAAATTATAACTCGCTTGATTTGAGTTGGTTAATTATGTTGCAATATTATACACTTTTCAAAACAAGGTTTTTAATAAGGTATTGCAACATGTAAACTATCCATGAATCCGACACTCTTATAAAACCTATGTGCTCGCCATCATTTCTTTGTTGACTTTGTTTTTACATATGTTTCAGGTGTTGTTGCTTGATGTTGATTGTTAGGATGCATGTGTCACATAGGATCTGGACGAGGCCTTAGTGACATAAATAACAATGATAGTCGATATATGACATGTTTGTTTTGTTTCAAGACAATGTAAATTACTTAACGAATCAATAAAACGAAACTTTTTGTATCCATGGTTGTGAAACAATAATTCTGTTACAACACTCCCCGACGTTTCTGCCACGATTTGTTGTTTTACGTGGTCGGGGTGTGACAGAAGAGTTGGTATCAGAGCCAATGGTTATAGGGAATTAGGTTATTAGTAATGCTTTGACCTAGACTATAACTTTCTAGGACCCTAACGCAAGAAGATTTGCGTTTAGATTTTTTAAAACAAAACCGTCGCCTATCCTTAGGTGATAACCACAACGTGAACACAAATTTCGAATCCGCTTTGAAAACCAATCATTTCTTTGTAAATGATTTGTTACTAGGTTTTGAACCCTCTAAGTTTTCAAAATCTCGTCAAAGTTTGGGTCTTATAATGTGAACACGTGCAAACTGGAAGAGTGAATGCCTGTACCCTGAGTTTTCTGTCTAAGGCTAGAGTGTTCATACAAATCCACATAATCAGACCAGTCACTCTTACCTGGGAACTCTTGGGGTGAGTGTTCACTTATAGGCGAGCATGTCTTCGCAATACATTATTTTGACTCATTTACTTTGATTAGTCACTGCGTGTCATTTGTTTGTTCGAGGCAACGAACGAATGATCGCCTCCCTTGTGTTTTGTCGATGTTTTTCAATGCCTCTTTTGTTTTTCCAATTGTCAACCTCACTCGTTTCTTATGTTTCATTGTTCTTTTAGACAATGCCTCCTGGACGTGATGCACAACCTATGACTAATGAGGAAGTCGCAGCCCTTGTCGCTCAACAAATGGTTGCAGTGCTTCCGGGTGTAGTGACCCAGATCCATCAATTATATAACAACAACAATAATAACAACAATAATGCTCAGTGTAATTTCAAGAATTTCAATTCTGCGAAACCGTTGAAGTTTTCTGGGTCTCAAGGAGCAATTGCGCTTCTGCAATGGTTCGAGAGTATCGAGAGCACATTCAGACATGTGCAGTGTCCGAATGAGCGTAAGGTTGAGTTTGCATCAAGTGTGTTCGAGAAGCGTGCTATTACGTGGTGGAACAGAGTGATGCGTGATAGGGGTGCCGAAGTGGCATTGGTACAAACATGGGAAGAGCTTCGAGCTCTCATGATGAAAGAGTTTTGTCCCCGTCACGATATTCGAGCGTTGGAACGAGAGTTTGACGATCTAAAGCAAGATGGGGGAGAACACCATGCGTATACGGATCGTTATGAAGAGCTGAGTTTGTTGTGTCCCACTATGGTTACCCCGTTGGAGAAAGCGATAGAGAGGTATATCGATGGTTTACCCGATTCCGTACAGGATATAGTGACTGGCAGTAATCCTACTACTGTTCGTCAAGCGATCGAGTTGTCTGCTACTCTGACTGAGTCTCAAGTCAGGAAGGGTAAACTTACCCGCAAGGGTGACAAGAGGAAGTCGACCGATTCTGTTAAAGACAAGGAAAAGGGTAAGGGTAAGAAAGGTGAGTCGTCAAGGAAATCAAGGAAGCGCAAGGCTTCCCAAAACTTTGCTATCACTGCTCAGAACCCACCGGCTCAACCTCCTGCGAAAAAAGTGTATGCTGGTACCGCACCTCACTGTGCTCGCTGCAACGGTCATCATGTTGCACAACAAGCTTGCAAGCAATGCACAATGTGTGGTAAACTTGGGCATCTGGCCAATATCTGTCGTTTGGGCCAGAATCAAGCTGGTCAGAATCAGGTTGCTCAGGTTCCAGCACAAGTTCAAGGGAATGCTGCTAGATTCCCACCTGGATCATGTTTTAATTATGGAGAGTTTGGTCATTTCCGCAACAACTGCCCGAGGTTAGTGAATCCGAATGCCGCTGCAAACGCGAATCCTGCTCGTGGACGAGCGTACAACCTAAATGCAAACGAGGCGAGAGCTGACAACGAGGTTGTCAATGGTACATTTCTTGTTAACAATCGACCTGCATCTGTTCTTTTTTATTATGGTGCCGATAGAAGTTTTGTTTCGTTATCTTTTGAGCCTTTACTTGCGATACTTAGAACTAAACTAAGGAAACCCTTATCTGTCAAAGTTGCTACCGGTAAACCTCTTGTACTCGATTCTGTTATTCGTGATTGTAAGTTGAACCTTGACAACCATCTTTTTCCTATTGACCTCGTGCCGATGCAACTTGGGAGCTTCGATATTATTGTTGGAATGGATTGTTTAGCTAAACTTCATACTGAGGTGGTTTGTTTCGATAAGATTGTTCGTATTCCTTTGTCTTCTGGTGAGGTTTTAGAAGTTCGTGGCGAGAAGCCATCTGGTGGATTGAAACTCATGCGTGTATGAAAGCCCAAAGTTATTTGCTAAAAGGATGTGTTTCTTTTCTGGCACATGTCACCGAGGAGAAAGGCAAGAGTAAGCGTATTCAAGATATTCCGATCGTCCGAGATTATCCAGAGGTATTTCCTGATGAACTGCCGGGTTTGCCTCTGGTTTATTCAAGTCGAGTTTCATATTGATCTTGTACCCAATGCCAACCCGATTGCGAAAGCACCTTATCGTCTTGCACCGTCCGAGATGCAAGAGTTATCAAAACAGCTTCAAGAGTTATCTGATAAAGGATTCATCCGACCGAGTTTTTCACCTTGGGGAGCTCATGTGCTCTTTGTGAAGAAGAAAGATGGGTTATTTCGAATGAGTATCGATTATCGTGAGCTGAATAAGCTTACCATCAAGAATTGATATCCCCTACCACGAATTGATGATCTCTTTGACCAGCTGCAAGGTGCATCATGCTTTTCCAAGATCGATCTGCGTTCTGGGTATCATCAGTTTCGTGTTCTCGAAGAAGATATTCCCAAAACTGCTTTCCGCACAAGATATGGGCATTACGAGTTCACTGTCATGCCTTTTGGTTTCACGAATGCCCCAGCTATCTTCATGGACTTAATGAATAGGGTCTGTAAACCTTATTTAGACAAGTTCATCATTGTGTTCATCGATGATATTCTCATTTATTCGAAGTCTCGAGCCGAGCACGAGCAACACCTTCGTTTGACATTAGAACTCCTGATGAAGGAACAGCTTTTTGCTAAATTCTCCAAGTGTGAATTATGGCTTAAGGAAGTTCAGTTCCTAGGTCATATTGTCAATGAGCAGGGTATTCATGTGGACCCATCCAAGATTGTTGCATTCAGGGATTGGAATACACCAACGACACCCACAGAAGTTCGTTCTTTTCTTGGCCTCGGTGGATATTATCGACGTTTCATTTCGAATTTCTCGAAGATTACGGTTCCACTCACTGCTTTGACTCAGAAGAATAAGCCTTTTGAGTGGGGACCCAAACAAGAAGAAGCATTCCAAATGTTGAAACGGAAGCTATGTGATGCTCCTGTTTTATCTCTGCCCGAGGGAAATGATGATTTCGTTATCTATTGTGACGCGTTGAATCTAGGACTTGGTTGCGTTCTTATGCAACGAGGTAAAGTGATAGCTTATGCGTCAAGACAATTGAAAGTTCACGAGAAGAACTACACCACTCATGATCTTGAGTTAGGTGTTGTGGTTTTCGCTCTTAAAATCTGGAGACACTATCTTTATGGAACGAAGTGTGTGGTTTTCATAGACCACAAAAGTCTCTAGCACATTCTTAATCAGAAGGAGCTGAACTGTAGGATCGAGATTCGACCTAAACGAGTCGATCAGAAGAGTTTTTGATCAAAACTAGAGGCGGAATCAGACGTTTTGATGGTGAATCAGCTTGATTTACACTAAGAAGTAGTTTAAATGTCTTCTATATTGATTTGACAAGATTACAGACCGTTTGACACCTCGGCAGAGCTTCGCTACCAGAATTGGAAAAGTTACAAATGAATCCTACACTCTCCTATTTATAGGCATGGCCAGTCCTCATGAACTTGCCACTCCTCATGAAACATTTCGTAGGGACTGGCCAGTCCTCACGAACTGCCACTCCTCACGAACTACCAGTCCTCATGAAATTGACATCTCGTGCTTTCTGGCCAATATGTCATGGTCTATCTATTCTATTACATGACTCGATACAAGACGAAGTCAACAGACATATGCACCAATAAACTCCCCCTTGGATGATGAGGAGTCTTCAGTACATCGAGTCTTCACTCTTGATCAGTCTTCTCGCTCTCTCCAAAGTATCTGACACTGTAAGCATCCTCAATCTTCTCTCTTCTTCTATCTCTTTCTCTATTCAGCATTAGCAGCTTTACTCCCCCTTGAATGTTGATCCAAAATCTGTATCTGGCTCTTATGCGGAAAGTCCACAGGAATCGTAACTTAGCTTTTTTCACAACTTTTACCTGCACATACTCTACCCAACACATAAGTTTCACAATTTTTAAAATTTAACAAATTTATAAACCATTTGCCAATATCATTCACAATTTATGACATTGATAAGCTCTGAGAAATCACTTGTAAACACAAAATTGACAATTCATTAATTTGAAACCATTTAAACATTTCAAAATCATTTCGCATCTCAAACAAACTCTCCCAACCTTGTAGTCCATCATGCTTAGCACTTGGATTTTGAAAATCAGTTTTCCAACATCAGTTGTCGAAAAATAAAAAGAAATAAAATATTTTTGATTTTTCAAAATTTTTTGCTAAAACATACTAACAATCTTTTTGGTTTTTGTCTTTAAAGAAACGCAGTAAAGAAATATTCACAAACAATATTTTTGTGAGTTTGTGTAAGAGGATCATATCAGTTTTTGACAAATCACAAGCACCGTTGAGCTTTAAACACTTTAAGTTCTAAACGCCCTTGTAGGCTAAATTGAACAAACAACCCTTAAAGGTTGTTTGGAAACGAGTTTCATGATTAGATAAATACTTAGAATAAGTGTAGAAGTTGAAAGATGTAATACGATTAGTCAAATGGCTCTATTTGAGTCTTGCCGTAAAATAATAATCCGAGGGGTAAAACTCGGAACATATAGATATCCACATTAGATCCAACACACTTATAGTTGTAGTGGAAGATTACTTGATAAGAAATGAAGGAATAAGATGCTAGAAATGAATGAAAGCGATTTCAAGCTTTAAAGTGCTTAAATACCCTTAACGGGTCAAAATAAGCATACGAGCGAAAACGGGTTTAAATTGTGTAATAAACCTATGATTAGAACCTAATATGGTAGGTAACATTAATTTGAAGAAGTGTATGTGATATAAGGATCAAACAAATATGTTTGTTTGATAAAATGCATAAACGGGTTAAAATTCGGTAAAAAGGTAACGAGTCGAAGGCTTAGAAGTCTCAAAATTTGTTATGTTGGATGTTGGATTTTTAACTCCATATGATGGAGAATTAAATTACGGACGCGTAGGAAAAAGAATCGCGTAAAACGGATCAATAACGAAGAAGTTATGGCCGTTTCCATAAAAACTAGTATTGCTGAAAAATGCAGGACCCAGCTCCAGAGCTGCTGGAAAACGGTCTCCCTCGCGTGGCGCGAGGGAGCAACTGCGTACCTTCGTGTGGCGCGAAAAAGCACTGTTTTAGCGAAAAAAAATTATTTTAATCAGTTTCGCTTCCCAGACTCGTTTTAAGTTACGTATGACTAATCCAACTCATGTTTTATGAGTTTCAGGTATAATTTTAGCACCGGGGGACGATCAAGCACAACGAAGAACCGAACACGATCAAGAAATAAGCTTCCGCACTATGTATCGTTGTTATGTAAAATAACGAACTCACACATAATATGTTGTATAGTTTTTAATTCTGTAAAAAGTTTAATGAACCTGTATTTTCAATGTATTTGAAATCATAACTACCCGTTTATTTTCGTAATCTATACGAAAACCGTTAAATAATAATAAGGGTGTTACACTGGTCCACTTAAATTTTCACACAAAGTTCAACTGTTTCGAGATACGGAATTAGTGTTTTAATGACTTAAACTTATTTGCGTGTCCCACCTCAGATTATACTCCTGTATCCATATCCCAATATTCAGTCTTACATGTGAGTATACCTAGATGATATCTGTAAGGGGTGAATTGCGAAACCTTGAGAGCTCAATTTTTTTTTGCAGAGTTGAAGGTTCGACTTTTGGTGTGTCCCCCTTGGGGATCTTCTTTACAACAGCACTTGATTTTATCTTTTCGATATTTTATCAATTTTTGTGCTGAGGGGGTGCTTTTATTTCAAGCAAGCGAAAAGTATTATACGGGGACTAGGCCATTGCTTCCGCAAAATCAGAAGTCCCGGGATAATACCACAGATATCACTAAGCATAAAAACCTAGTATCTCATAAAGAGGGGTCTTTCAAACAAGATTTTGGGATATATCCGAGAGATGTTCCCCACGAGATAAGTAAGTATGATATTTAGGTTTATATCTCGAAAACAATCTACTAAGCGTGTAAAAACCTACTGGCACATCATCAGTGAGACCGTTTATCACATTTTAACGTTCCATTTCTTTAGCGTACTGTGACTGTCTACTGATGTACTATCATTTCCTCTTTTTCACAACAAAACTCATTTTGATTTTTCGATGTTTTTGGATTTTTCAAATTTTCAAAATTTCTAAAATTTTCTACTCCCCCTAAAATAAAAAATATGTTTCAATTTTCGATTTTACGGGAAAATTTGAAAGAAACAGTAATAAACTGTACAAAGTAAAATGACAAACTGATGTGAATTGCCTCAATTCGCCATCCACTTGGCATAAACAATCAGAACTCCCCCTGACAACAAACTATTTTCCCATTATGATTTCAAAACACTTAAGTTTGTTTTAATCAAAATGGTTTTTCCAGAAAATTAGTTTTGTTTGTCATTTCACAAACATGGGGTTCATCACATTGTCCTTTTTCAATCACTTGTAAGAAAGATGCCGAATCATGCTCCACGATTACCAACTTGGGAGCTCCGGCAAGTCAGGATTTTCAAGCAAAGAATACAGACACCCAAGCCTGACCAGGTTTGGGTGTAACCGTTTCAATTTCACTTGGACTTTGAACATTCCTTTTTTATTCATAGAATTCTTTTACCCCTTTTGGCCTTCCATCAACCATCTTACCAAAGATATGTTTCACTTTGCCATTAAACGCTTTTTCGACATCAAATTCTTTCTTTTCAGAATAGAATTGATTCGAAATCTCTACTTTTCCAACTTTTTGTTTTAAATTTTCAGTCCGCAATGGTGGAAAGTTTGCGTCATCCATTGGCGGAACTGAATTTCTCTTTTTAGTTCAACTGGTGGCTCCTCTGACTTTGACGAGTCAGATTCATCGCCAGAAAGTGGCTCCTTTGCTTCCTAAGAAACAAATTCATCGCCAGATTTTACATCTGATTTCTTAACAACCCACGTTTGGTTGTTAAGATTCACATTTCGTTTGTAAAATCTTTTAGAACTCTCACCAACTTCAAATTTTGAATTTTTAAACACTTTAAATTGTTCTGTTGGTGATTCATTATCAATCACTTTTTCTTTAAGTTTAGGAGACACTTCCTGTTGTGAGTTGGTTGCCTTTGAACAGTTCCAGGCAATGTGACCAACTTTGTAGCATCGGTAACATGTTCTTGTCTCCTTCTTCTGAGCAAACCCATTCTTCATTCCCTCTTGCTTTTTAGCAAGGAATTCTCTGTTTGTTTGCTTTCCGAATGAGCTCTTTTTCTCTTCTTCAGAGCTTGACCCTGAAACAAATACAGTTTTTGGTTTATCATTTTTATGATTTTCTGCATCAAAACCCAAACCCTTCTTTTTGAAATTACCGTTATGGTTTGGTTTCTTTCGAAAATCCGAACAAAAACTGTAACCTTTTTTCTTGTTTAAACGTTGTTGAACTCTTAAAGTGTACTTTTTAGGTTTTTCAGAAAGATTTACATCTTTTATTTCAGAAATGTTAATTTCTGTTAGTTTGAAAACTTTTTTAATCTTTTCAGTTTGTACACTTCTTATTGGAAATTCTTCATCAGAATATAATTTGTCAGAATCTTTCAAAGTATATGCTACTTTGAATGTTTCATCATTCAAATTATTTTTTGACATAAGAAAATCTTTATTGTACACTTTTTGACCGTTTAGAAATCAGAGTTATCACTTTCTTCATCCAACACTTGGTCAACAACAGTTTTAATCACTTGTGACTCGTTGTCAGTATCAGATGGAGAGAATGTAACATCAATATTTTCCGGTAACTCATTCTCTACAGTTCACAACTTGAGATTCAAAGCTGCTTCCACCCCATCTGGATATTTTTGTGTATAATGATTCCACATTGGGGGTGGAACATTGTTGAAAGCAGGTTTAGCATTAGGTAGTTGAGGAACAATTTGATCAATCACATAAGATGAAGCAATATAACTGATCAATTTCTTATCAACTCTTTCTTTTTCAAAAAAATTCAAGTTCCTTTTTCAAAGATGCGATTGTGTCCAGATGAATGTTAATCTCCATCTGCTTTTCCATGACAGTTTCTTTGAACAACTTAGTAGCTTTATCATTTTCTATACTTTCCTTTTGAATCATTTTGATTGAACGTGATAAAGTGTCATAAGCTTCTTTCACATCATTAAGATCAAATTTTACGTTGTCAGTATATTTCTTCAATTCTTGAAACTATTTGTCTTTTTCAAGACAATCCATGCAGGGTTTTAAACATTTTTCGCATGGTGTTTCAGGAATTGGATCAATCTTTTCAAAAACCTTTTCTTCTTTATCAGTTTTAATTTCTGGTTTACCAAACCTGTCAGACTCAGACTCTGATTTTTCTCCTGATTTGATATCCAGATTTTCTGATTTGAACTCGGACTCCATTTCAACTGACTCCTTTTCGACTGACTCTGTTTCGACAGACTCCATTTTGACAGACTTCGTTTCGACAGACTCCGTTTTGACAGACTCCGTTTCGACATATTCCGTTTTGACAGACTCCGTTTCGACAGTCACTGACTCTTGAGTTTTGTCTACCTCTTTCAGCTTAACCATCAGCGCCTTGTCAGCTATCTCCTTCAGAGTTTCTTCATTCATCTCTTTAGAAACATCTATGATTTCTTCAACCGGAGTTTTTTCGACGTCATATTGTCGACAAAAACCTGTAGTTGGCTCGCTGAAGAATCCTGCAAAAGAATCAAACATGTTAGGAGGCATTATGGATTTAAAAGAATTAGCAATAATCTCCTGTTCTGGTTGATAATAATAAATTTCTGCTGCTGCCTCTTCAAGATCTGCAAAACTTTCTTCACTCTGTTCATGCTTCCCTTCCTGAGCAACATTCTCACATTTTATCTCTTTCTTTTCTTTTGCTGCTCGTCTCTCCTTTAGCTTCTCCAATTTATCTGCAAAATAAAATTTGAAACTTTCAGGAGATAATTCTCTTTGATAATTTTCAAGTTTTCGAATTTCTTCAATATCATCATCACTCTCTTCATCTGATGAGTGATCAAAGATAGGTGCTTTTTCTGCAGCTTTCTTTGTTGAAACTAATACTTCTTCGTTCTTTTTGGGACTGTATTGCTGAGATTCGTAATAACAATACGCCAATTCCTCTTCAGAATCCATGTTTCGATAACAAGAGTTCACAAAAACATAATTTCAAACGAGCTGGGTTTTCAAACGATCTGAAATATTTCCAACGACCTGATTATCCTTCAAACGATCTGAATTAACACTGTGAGATCTGAATCAACCCCGTACAACCTCGTATGACCTGGTTCTCAAATACAAGCGATCTGAAAAATTTCCAAATAACCTGGACCACCTCGTGCAACTTGGATGTATTTCAAATTGTCTGACTTGGAGACACTTTCAATAATGAATTCACATGCAATGAATATGTCACATGGGCCAGATAGAATCACGTGGGCTGTGGATCATTTTGCAATGTAAGAGATTTGTGACCGACAAGAGTAATTCACTTCATTGGGCCGGTAATCATATGCAATTACTCAATGAATTCTATTGGACCTCAATATCCATTTAATCAATAACAACAATCAATATTGGACCGATGATATTCACTTTACAAAACTGGCAATCACCTTTTGAAATCTATTGAGCCGAACACTTTGATTATTTATGAATAATGGCCGACAAAAACTCTATTGACTATAAAGTTTTATTGAAACTCTCATCCAAATCACATGCTTACTGTTATTATCAAAGACAATTTGCCGACAACTTTTGACATTACAATTCTATTGGGCCGCTTAAGATTTTATTATGATGAAACACATGTGCTGAACATTCAAATCACTCTGATTGGACCTCCAATTTGAATCACATGGGCCGACAAATAATTAGACTAAACAAAATCTTATTGGACCGTTCAATTGGTGAATCTGAACATGTTCATGGGCCTAGATATGTGATCATTACGATTAATATTCACATAGAATCTGATGACATTACACCATTTCTGATTGGACCTTTCACACGACCTGACCACACTATTCAAACGAACTGGGGTTTTGACTAACCAACTCGTGCGAAGTGAATGCTATTGATGCGACCTGGGTGCAATTCGCAAGAATTTAACTATGTTGCAAACGAACTGATTGAATTTCAAGCGATCTGAAGAGCTTATACCCACTTCGTGCGAATTGACGACAAATTACACACGATCTGGTGATCTATTAACCAATCCGTGCGAATTGGACTATACAACTCGTACGATCTGGCAAAATTTCATACGCATTGGACTGTTTCATGCGATTTCGGCATCATTTTGACAAAATTGATCAGGTTTTAGGTTGAATTAAGGTCTGATTCTTTCAAGGATTGATTAAAACTGTATTTCGCTTGTTATATCTCAAATTCAGTTCATTTTAACTGTTAAATCTCGTTTAATTTTGAAAAAAAAATGTGAAGAAAATGAGTAGAAGTGAGATTTTCGGATGAAATCAAGCTAAATCGGTAAGAACCCTTCCTCCTGAGCTCTGATACCACTTGTAGGATCGAGATTCGACCTAAACGAGTCGATTAGAAGAGTTTTTTTATCAAAACAAGAGGCGGAATCAGACGTTTTAATGGTGAATCAGCTTGATTTGCACTAAGAAGTAGTTTAAATGTCTTCTGTATTGATTTGACAAGATTACATACCCTTTGACACCTCGGCAGAGCTTCACTACCGGAATTGGAAAAGTTACAAATGAATCCTACACTCTCCTATTTATAGGCATGGCCAGTCCTCATGAACTTGCCACTCCTCATGAAACATTTCATAGGGACTGGCCAGTCCTCACGAACTATCACTCCTCACGAACTGCCAGTCCTCATGAAATTGACATCTCGTGCTTTCTGGCCAATATGTCCTGTTCTATCTATTCTATTACATGACTCGATACAAGACGAAGTCAACAGACATATGCACCAACATGAACATGAGGCAACGACGTTGGGTTGAACTCTTAAACGACTATGATTGCGAAATTCACTACCATCCTGGTAAGGCGAATGTTGTAGCCGATGCGCTTAGTCGAAAGGAACGAGTCAAGCTTCATTATGTTCAAAATCTATCTGATATTCAATCTCGTGTCCTTCAAGCTCAACGATCTTGTATGATCAAAGGCTTATTGAAATATGAGCTACTGCTTTAACTTGAGCTTAAACTCGAAGGGAAAGACGATTGTTTGCTTTATTTCAAGGATCGTTTGTGGGTTCTAAAACAAGACGATCTTCGCACTTTAGTGATGAACGAATCCCACAAGTCTCGATATTCTATCCATCCTGGTGCTGATAAAATGTACAAGGATCTTCGTACTCGGTATTGGTGGCCTGGTATGAAGAAGGATGTTGCCTTGTATGTATCGAAATGCCTAACTTGTCTCAAAGTCAAGGCTGAACATCAACGACCGTCTGGTTTGCTTGTACAACATGAGATACCGGTATGGAAGTGGGAGAACATTGCGATGGATCTCATCACTAAGTTACCGCGTACATCTAGAGGTCATGATGCTATTTGGGTTATTATCGATCGATTAACGAAATCAGCTCATTTTATTCCAATTCGCGAGGATCTATCTGCTGATAAACTTGCTAAGATTTATGTTGATGAAATTGTATCACGACATGGTGTTCCTTTGGATATCATTTCTGATCGTGATGCTCGATTTTCATCTCATTTCTGGAAGACCATGCAATCTGCTTTGGGAACCCAACTAAATCTAAGCACTGCTTATCATCCCCAAACAGATGGACAATCTGAGAGTACAATTCAAACTTTGGAGGATATGCTTAGAGCATGCGTGATAGACTTTGGTGGTAATTGGGATTCTCATCTTCCATTGATCGAATTCTCTTACAACAATAGTTATCATGCTAGTATTAATTTGGCACCGTTCGAAGCTCTTTACGGTCGAAAATGTCGTTCACCTGTCTGTTGGAATGAGATTGGTGAAGCTCAGCTTACTGGACCTGAGCTCATTCTGGAAACAACAGACAAAATCAAGAAAATTCGCGATAATCTTGTGACAGCTAGAAGCCGTCAAAAGAGTTATGCGGATATGCGACGCAAGCCCTTAGAATTTCAAGTCGGAGACCGTGTCCTACTCAAGGTGTCACCTTGGAAGGGAGTGGTGAGATTTGGAAAGAAAGGAAAACTTGCACCTCGATACGTTGGACCATTTAAGATTGTTAAAAGAATTGGAAAGGTTACCTATCGACTAGAGCTACCTCCAGAGCTTGGAAATATTCACCTGACTTTTCACGTGTCCAATTAGCGAAAGTGTTTAGCTTATGCTGATTTTTATATTCCACTCGACGAGATTCAAGTCGATGAAACAATGCATTTTGTCGAGAAACCTGTGGAGATAATGGACCGTGCAGTCAAACAGTTGAAGAACAAACGGATTCGATTGGTCAAAGTTCGCTGGGAATCCAAACGTGGCCCAGAGTTTTCTTGGGAACGTGAGGACCAAATGAAGGTGAAATATCCGCATTTGTTTTCACGAGTTTCCTCTAGTTAAAATTTCGGGACGAAATTTCCTAAAGTAGGGGAGACTGTGACAACTGTGTTCTCTAATCGATGTACAATGTAAAACAATGTTAATTATCAATAAAACAATGTGCTTTGCTGTTATTATATGTGTTTTGGTGTTATTATGTGTGTATTTATGTTTGGTGATTTTACGATTTGATTCAATTCCCATTTCAAGCTTTAAATCGCTTTCTGGAAGGTTATACGCAAACTGGTGCGTAAACGCAGTCATTTTAATGCGACAAACACTCCGGAATAGTGACATAGGCTTAACATACCTTAAATAACCTTCACTTAACTTAGAAATAAGTTTTGGATGGTTTGGTGTGTTGAAAACAAGTTTGTTCGATCGCAGGGACTATTTGTATCAAACTGCGAAACTATACCGATTTGTATGGTAACGAACATTTCGGAACTTGATCATAAGTTAAACATACCCTAAATATCCTTTACATTTCTTAGAAATAGGCTTTTAGGGGTTCGGTATACTAAAACAAACTTTATTGATCAATAGGGACTAAAAGCGTCAAAAAGTGCACAAGTTTGCATTTTCGCGCACATCTTACGTTCTGAATATATCCGGACACCCAAAAATTTATGTAATCATTAAAATATTTTATTTTAGTGATTGGCATGATAAAATTCCATTCGTCGCTTAATTTGGATCGTTTATGCGTTTATTACGACTTCCGTCGTAATTACCCGAATAACGCAACTGTACGACCAAAACGAACCGACATCCGAGATGTTTTCAAGCATATCTCATCTTCCCTATGCTTTAACATCATTGTGGAGCTTGAAAATGGGCTTGACGGGTGTTAGAAGTTCCAAAACGCGACGAAACAAGGTGCAGGGACTAAACTGTCAATTTCTGAAAGTTGATGGTCTGCAAGGTCCTTACGGACCGTATGGGGATGGGCTTACGGTCCGTAAGCCATCACCAGCACAGCAGTTTGCAGAAACATTGAACCAGGTCTCTTGAACTGGTTTTGATGGTTTTTAACCACTGATTTTGCACTCTATGGGCTGGTTTTGAGTACCCCTTGTATTGCAATACCTTGTGCCCACATGGAGGGCCAAGATCGAAGCACGTTTTGTGAGGAACGATCCTAACGGTTGTGGGTTTCCTATATAAACCCAACTCAACCTCATTCATTTCTCACAATCTGATTCAAATGCTCTAAGTTGAGGTTGAAACACTTCATACCTGAGCAAATTGAATCTAGATTTCCTAGCTTGGACCCTTTGTAAGTATTCTTTCGTGCTTTTTATGCGTTTTTAGCATGAATGTCAAACAATGTTTAACTTCCTGCTTTGACCAGGTTATGGTCAACACAAAGTTCGTTTGAACTTTGCAACGTGAGCGTAATCACGATGGTTATAGCCCCATGTGAGTATACCTACTGATTACCACGTTGACTAGGCGTAGCGACAAGTCATAGTTTCGGCCAAAAGTATTCATGCATATTTCGCAACCAAACTACTCTTGGGTATCAAAACACTTTGTTTTGATATCAAAACCTGTTTTCTAACTTAACTAAACATGTTTTAACATGTTTAGCTCGTCACTTTCAGTCTTGTGCTTGTGTAGAGTCGTAAGTCAAGCGGTCTAAACAACCGCTTAGACTTTCAAACTAGACCCGTTTGGTCGTTCATTAGATCCGACCAAGCATGTTTACTGACCATAGTTGTACAGGGAATAAACTTTCGAGGTTATACCTTATGGTCACTTAGGTTTAATTAGTTGTATGATAGGTAGTTTATATGCCTTAGGTAAATGACCAAAATGCCCTTTTCATGCATAATTGGTAGTTAAGCATATGTAACTTAACTTTTGTTACTTACACTAATTATGTAACATGTTTAGCCATATAATACTTGTCATAGGACTAGTTAGACGTCTCGAACGCACGTTTGCGCGAACGACGCATTAAAGTGGCGTAAGTCACCTTAATGGGTCGTACGGGTCGAAAGCACTTAGGATTAGGTTCCGATTTAGGATGTAGCCTTTGTTGAACCATATCACATGAGTCCCAATACTCATTTGGTTTGCAAGACTTCATTCTATCCGATTTAGGTGTCGATTTATTTGACTAGTGATTCGATTACTAGGTGCTGCTTGATTTCTCTGGTTTACTTGAGTTTGTTGAAGTTCTTTTGATTGAGGATACTTTGCGCTTCATGTGAGTACATAGTTCCCCTATTTTACTGTTTTCAATTATTTTGGGGTGATTCATATGTGTTAAATGTTTTCGAGGTTTTAACGATGGTTTCAAAAACAATTGATATGGTTTATACAAAATTAATAACGATTTCGATAAAGTGGACAAACTTGTTGGTTGTAGTTACATAACGAATGACATTCATTAGCATTGATCAAGCCGACCAGTAATAGGTTATGGTACCATAGGATCTGACAAATCCCGTTATCAGACTGCACCCATGGTTATGTGTGGGGGTTGTGGCTAACGACTGAATCTGTGATTGTTAACTTACCCTTTGGTGGTTTGTTAATGCGAGAAGCAAGATCGTCGAGTCACGAAGGTTTGGATGTTATTAGCGAGACGACCAAAAGTAATTTTCACAATTAAAACGAGGATGATTTAAACGAGTTAAACGATTTCGAAACGAGTTAAACGAGTTGGATAAACGATTGGTTTTTTCTTAGTGTTTAGATAACGGGATGGGTGTAATGTGATGAAAACATGGTAGATACGCCACTGGTACTTCTTATATATATGTGTTTTCCTCATATTACATACCGTGGCGTTATTTAGTTCACTTGGGTAAACAAGGTTATCACGATGTCACATAACGATGTTTTCGAGAAGATATAAACCATACGAGTTTTATTAACGAGTTATTACGAGATGTTTTTACAATTTGATTTACTAAAACAAATGTTTTTAGGTTAAGAATCATGGCTACGAGGTTTTATAAATTATAACTCGCTTGATTTGAGTTGGTTAATTATGTTGCAATATTATACACTTTTCAAAACAAGGTTTTTAATAAGGTATTACAACATGTAAACTAGCCATGAATCCGACACTCTTATAAAACCTATGTGCTCGCCATCATTTCTTTGCTGACTTTGTTTTTACATATGTTTCAGGTGTTGTTGCTTGATGTTGATTGCTAGGATGCATGTGTCACATAGGATCTGGACGAGGCCTTAGTGACATAAATAACAATGATAGTCGATATATGACATGTTTGTTTTGTTTCAAAACAATGTAAATTACTTAACGAATCAATAAAACGAAACTTTTTATATCCATGGTTGTGAAACAATAATTCTGTTACAACACTCCCTGACGTTTCCGCCACGATTTGTTGTTTTACGTGGTAGGGGTGTGACAGAGGGGCCGGGCATGCCACGTTTATTCCTTTTCTTGTATTATTGTTAGATATGACTGCATTTTTGCTTCTTTTGTTCATTTAAGCTCTTTTAACCCTAAAAATACAAAAGGAAGACAAAAGCACACTTTTTCCAACATCAGTACTAAAAAAGGGTTAGTTTTATGCCTCATTTGATGTAATTTATATGTTGCATTTTGCACACATCAAATACCCCCACACTTGAATCTTTGCTTGTCCTCAAGCAAAACTCTTTATTTTGTGGCTTACACACCCAAACGGAATGGGTAAAAGAGAATGTTTTGGGCTTGTCATAGAGTGTCGGGATTCCAAGATTCTTTATTAGGTTTTACTTTTATTTTATTTACAATCCTATTCGTCATGATTTATTTAAAACATTACATAAGAGAAATTATTTATTTGTGCATAACATGCCTCTTTAAAATTCCATTTATATACAAGTTCACATACCTCACGGAGGATCACTCAACACTCGGCCGAAGATGTATTTTTGTGAAACACTCGAGAGCGGCATGGAACTTACTCCTACCATAAGCTTGCCAAGCAATCAATCTTCCTCCTTTTTAACTATACACCATTGTAAATATCAAGAGGACTTTAGGAAAGGGTTAGGCTTGGGTTAAAGGTAGGTGGTTGGGTTAGTGGTTAGTAGAAAAGGGTGAAAGGCGTAAAAAGCGTCGGTTTTCGTAAAACATTTTGTTTTTGTGACTTTTTATTCTAATGAAGCATTTATTCAAACAAGCCTTCTTTTGATAAGCTTTGTTTGTTTATTGCTAACTTCGTTTTTCTTTTCTTCTTTATAGAATTTTTTTTTATAAGGAAGTCACAAGAAAACCGAGCTTTGTTACTAAAATAAAGGGTTTAAAATGAAAAAGGGTTTTGGTGGGTAAAAAGGGTGTTTGATTTGGGTTAAGAAATGAAAAGGTTTAGGTTCAAAGGGGTTAACTAGGGGGATTTTGGGTAGGTGGTAAAAGAAAATAACGGTGTTGAAATAAAAAGGGTTAGTCCTAATACCTCCATCATTTACTTACTTGGGTTTAAGTTGGTAAGGACCGGGAATGTATTGTCGTGGCAAGTTCTAGAGTCGTAAGAACCAAGCGGCTATTCACACGAGAAACGAAAAATGAGCATTTAGTTTAAAGATGTGTATTTATATGCTCAATAAAGGCTCAAAACTCACTTTTTGTGGGAATGGGTTTTTATGTGATCAAGTATATATAATCAAATTTTAACTAGATTTGTCATGCCTTTTCATAATTTTCTTATGTTTGTTCTTTTTATCACGACGCTATCGGTTGTAAATTTGTAAAAGTATAACCTTTTTATAACTTGTTATTCCCAAATTAAACCAATACAAATAAAAAACGAATAATCAGCTAATTACTGTTTTTTGTCAGACAACCTATTAATCACCATGTCAACATCATATTCTCCTATATTAATTCGATTCCTAAATTTTTTGCAATCATCAACCATGGCTCCAACGTTTTCGAAACCACCGTAACGTTTCCTCATCATATGGAAAGCTTTGACAGGACCAAGGTTTAAAGTGCCTAGTTCCCATATCATCTCCTCCTGCACATCTGACAATTGTCTGTACGCTGCCAGCATATGAATATCATGTGGACATACAAACTTATGATTATGACCATCAACAAATCTCTTTACTGTATATAATCTATCATCAACCGTGCAAATCATAAGTTGAGCTTTGCATCCAGCTCTAATGGTGTAACAATCCTCAATAAACCGGCACCCTCGAATATTTCCGATACCCTAATATATTTTAAAATATCCCAATATGTCCCAAAATACACCCCATACGCGAAAACGAGCCTCAAATACATTAAATAGTATTAAAAATAATTAAAAATTGAAATTTTGGGCTGAGGCGGGCCGCGTAAGCCCCACCCCAAGCCTGACGCGGGCCGCGTCAACTTAAGGCCTGGCACGGCCCTGGGCCGCCACGTGGCCCAACATCTGGTGAGGCTACCTGATGACCCAGCTAAGCTACGCATTGACCGGAGGTCAACGCGGGCCGCGTAGGCCCTGTCTGTGTTTTACACGGGCCGCGAGAGAACCAGATTCAGCAACTATAAATAGATGGCCTCGGATCTTCAGTCTGTTCGTCCCATTTTCATTTCTCAATCTCAAATTCTGAATTATAGGCTTTATAAGCGTGTATTCTACCCCCTAATTAGCGAAGTTCTGCTCCGTTGTAAGTATTATAACCCCTGGATACGTATTAGATACGCTGCCCGATTGATCTAGGGTTCCGTAACGGCTGTCGTGGTTCTGCCCGACGTAGTCGTTGGAATGCCGTCTCGGGGAGGGTATTACTAATGTTAAAATGGGTTATTATACTAACGCGTGTGCATTTGTGTAAATTTTAGATTATCACCAGGAAATCCTTACGAAAAATCTAAGACAGCAATGTGAGTTGATCCACTTTTTGTAAACCTTTTGTTAACTGTTTTTACAAAACCTTAAATACTTTTCCATGCGAATAACAGTTATTGAGTATTTGTAAGAATACAATTATGATGAGTATGTTGGGGTTTTGTATACAAAATTTGTTACCACCTGGTCAAGGAGTAACATTTCCACAAGTCGGGTTCGACAGTACCATGGATGTTAATTGTTATGTCTTGGAAACAAATGTAATTGCGGGATCGCCCTCAATACTGTACCCTGTGAAATGATTATTATTTAAACTTGATTAAACTGGGATTCACTCACCAGTATTTCCCACTGACAAATGTTTTTAAAACGCATTTCAGGTAACAAACTGTGAAAGCCAAATAGAAGCCAGCTGTACAGCACTGAAGGCTTGGAAAAGTGGCAATAAAGTTACCTAAAAATAAAATAGATGTTTTTATTAAATAAATAGGATTTATTCCTATGAAAACGTGTGTACTATGAACTTGGGTTTTAACCCATTTGTTTAATACTATGAAAATGTGGTATTTTACTCTGATCAGATATTTCCTAACTACGGTCCTGATGAAAAATTCCGCTGCCAAATTAGACAATACGAGATACCACCGAAACTGGCTCGCGGCCGCCCATTCCCGGGGATGAGGGATCAGGGGTTGCGACAGGAGTTGGTATCAGAGCTAAGCCACTGATTCAGCCCCAGAGGTTTTCTACTGACATCAAAATGTAAAGTGTTAGGATATAAATTACGAAAATACGTGCATAATTGTATTTTATTGCTATGTGTTATTTGACTATTTGTTAGTTTATAGTATGAGCGACCAAGGACCATCTGACGCGTACCGTCAATTGTCTGGTTCGCTTAGAAGCGAAGGTACCTCCTCTTCTCAGCCTGCCCTCTCAGGGTACTCTGCTGATACGGAAGAAGGAATCTTTGTGTTTAAGGCTCAGTCCGAGGAGCCATTTCCTCATAAAAAGAGGGGATGGTTCAGTCGAGGGGCACACGAGCATAGAAAACGTATGAAAAAGTTACAAGATCAAAGGGTACTAGCAGCAGCCAAGAGAGAGACAGATGCCTATGCCCAGGACATGATAAATAGGGGTATAGCCAATATTCACATCCTAGCAACCACTACAGCTGACCCTAATTTGGAGCAAATAATAGCACCCCAACCACAGCCACCAATCCCTGACCAACCGATGGAGATAGAAAACCCTGAAAACCAAGTATAGATGCATGAGTTCAACCCGGAGGAAATACCTAGGGTACCAGCACCAAACCCCCTAGACCCAAATTACGATCCATGGTGGGATGAAGTTAGGGACTATGTGCAACGCTACCCGATACATGAAGACACACTCATGCAAAACTTAGGAGCCTACCCAGGTATGGACCCTTTAGATCCCTATTACCACGATGAATATGTTAGGGAGAACTTAGAAGATCCTTACCGATTTCAGGCACCTACACCCCCATATCAGGAACCCGCACCCCAGATTCCGAACCCAATCCTAGAACCTGCACCCCCAATGAGTGCAGAAAACGTACAAGAACTTAGGTCTTTTGGGGAGGAAATTTTAGAGAGCAGTGAGAGAATGAGACAAGTGGGAGAGCGGCTCGTCTCGAAGTACGACGAGCGCAATATGGATTTTTGGATGAATCCATATCCGTGAATGTGAGAATGGAGACGGTAATAGTAATAATAATAATAATAAAATAATAAAATATGTGTGTACGAATGCCTACTATTATTTATTTCAGTTGGTATTGTAATTTTATTTCAGTACTGGTGTGTAATAGATATATAGTAGATGAATAGAGTAAAAATCGCAATGATCGACGCTTTTGGAAAAAATGCGTGTCATGTGATTGACTATATTAAATATTATTTTGTGATATTAATATGGGGTAAATGTTTAAAATTCAGATGGCCGACGAAGAAAATCAAGGAAATCTGAATAATGATAACCAGAGTAACATTAACAAGGTTAATGAAAATCCGAGCATCAATAACAATGGAAACCAAATGGATAATAGTGCAGTTCAACATATAGTGGCACAAGGAATTATAGATGCAATGTCATTTATTATTCAAACAGTTCAAGAAGCGAATAATAAAAGTAAACATAGCAGTAAGCGACCAACTGAACCAGAAAACAGCGTAAACAATGGACCCGTACTTCAAGCGCCCATTCCCAAAAGAAGAAGAACCATGCCTTAAGGTTGTTCTTATAAGGAATTCTGGTCTTGCAAACCAATATAATTCTCAGGCAATGAAGGGCCCATTGCAGCTCTACGCTGGTTAGAAAAGACTGAGGCTGTTTTAAAAATAAGCAAATGTGCTGAAGAAGATAAGATAATGTTTGCTTCTAACTTGTTTAAGAACTCAGCCTTAGAATGGTGGAACACTATCCTCCAGTCAAGAGGAAGCGATAAGGTATACAACATGGAATGGGAAGAATTTAAAAATACGGTAGAAAGGAAATTCTGCCCTCCTAATGAAAAGGAACAGATAGCTAATAAGTTCCTAAACTTAAGAATGACCGGAGTAGATAGTAAGGGTTATACTACTACATTCTTTAAATATGCTAGAATAGTACCAACCCTTGCATCACCTGAACCGGTATTAATCTCCCGTTATATCTGGGGATTAATTGGAGAGATTAGACATGTAGTCAAGGCAGCTAGACCACAAACTATAGAAGAAGCTGTAGAACTAGCCAATACCTTGACAGATGAGTTAATCCGTACTAGAGAAGAAGACCAGAGGAGAAACCTAACCCAAAGGCTTACTCAAGAATTCCGTTCTGGGAATTACAACCGTAGGAATATGGGTTCTACCTCTGCACCATTCTGCAAGGTCTGCAAGAAAAAGCATTCTGGAAAATGCTCCACTCTTTGCAATTTCTGCAAGATGCCAGGACACAAGGAAGAAGATTGCAGGAGAAAATCCAGTAATGGACTATGCTACAACTGTGGAGAAAAAGGTCACATCAAGCTGAATTGTCCAAAATTGGCTCCAGCTGTGAACAACAAGAACACTAAAAATGCTAGAGCATTCATTCTGACTGCAGATGAAGCCAAGATGATTCCGGATGTCATAGCTGGTACGTTTTTAGTTAATGATGTTTTTGCTAAAGTATTATTTGACTCTGGTGCAAACCAAAGTTTCATTAATACTTCGTTTTGCAAACTTTTAAATCAGTCATTAACTAAACTACCACAAGAATGTCTAGTAGAGACAGCTAATGGAGAAACAGTTAGGATTTCTGAATTCTTGTAGGGAGCAAGAGTAGAAATTTTAAATCAGAAGTTTAGGGCAAACCTTTACCCAATGAATCTGGCTGGATTTGATGTCGTTTTAGGAATGGATTGGTTAATAACCAATAAAGCTAGTATTTTATGTGATCAAAAGTCAATTCAAGTAAATTCACCAAAAGGTGAAAAGATCACAATAAAAGGAGATAAACCCTCTAGGTCCACTAAATTCATCTTTGTGATGAAAACCGCAAGCTATATAAGAAAAGGTTCTATAGTGTATTTGATTTCTATAATCACTAACACTAAAGGAAAAGAACTAAAAGACATTCCAGTAGTGTCTCAGTTTTCAGATATATTTCCGGAAGAATTACCAGGACTACCACCGGACAGAGAAGTTGAATTTCGAATTCATCTACTACCAGGAACAACACCGATTGCCAAAGCACCTTACCGTTTAGCACCCGCCGAGATGCAAGAACTAAAGAAACAGTTAGATGAGTTATTGGAAAAAGGATTTATACAGCCAAGTTCGTCGCCATGGGGAGAGGAGCGCCGATACTGTTCGTTAAAAAGAAGGACGGATCAATGCGTATGTGCATTGACTACCGTGAATTTAACAAAGTCACGATTAAGAATCGGTACCCATTACCGAGAATCGATGATCTGTTCGATCAACTGCAAGGAGCTCGATTTTTCTCTAAAATCGATTTAAGGTCAGGATATCATCAATTAAAGGTACAGGAAGAGGACATTCCTAAAACCGCATTCAGAACAAGGTATGGCCATTATGAATTACTATCATGCCATTTGGTTTAACCAATGCCCCAGCTGCATTTATGGACATGATGAACCGAATATGTAAGCCATATTTGGATAAATTCATAATTGTTTTTATAGATGATATTCTTATTTACTCTAGAAGTAAAGAGGAACATGCAAAGCATTTGCACGCACTTCTAAGTTTATTAAGAAAGGAAAAGTTTTATGCTAAGTTTTCAAAGTGTGAATTTTGGTTAGAGCAGGTACAGTTTCTTGGACACTTAGTAAATCATGAAGGAATTCATGTAGATCCAACTAAGATCGAAGCGATTACCAAATGGAAAACCCCTGAGTCACCAACTGAGGTTAGAAGTTTCTTAGGATTGGCCGGTTATTATAGAAGATTTATTCGAGATTTCTCTAGAATAGCCATTCCTTTAACTAAGTTAACCTGTAAATCCATTAAGTTTGAATGGGGACCAAAACAGGAAGAAGCTTTTAAAATTCTTAAGCAAAGATTAACCCATACACTCATACTAGCGTTACCAGAAGGAACTGAAGATTTTGTAATCTATTGTGACGCTTCTAAATTAGGTTATGGATGTGTATTAATGCAACGCCAGAATGTTATAGCTTATGCATCTAGGCAACTTAAGAATCATGAAGAGAATTATTCAACCCATGATTTGGAATTAGGAGCTATATTTTTTGCCCTTAAGATTTGGAGACATTACCTTTATGGTAGTAAGTTTACCATATTCACTGATCATAAGAGTTTAAGGTACGTTTTTGGGCAAAAGGAGTTGAATATGAGACAAAGACGCTGGATGGAGATGCTTAGCGACTATGATTGTGATATCCAGTATCATGAAGGAAAAGCAAATGTAGTGGCAGATGCTTTAAGTCGAAAGTATCATGAAAAGCCAAAAAGGGTACGTTCTCTTAAGTTAAATCTGCAAGTAGATTTAAATGATCAGATAAGAGAAGCACAAGAATCAGTAATCAAGGAAGATACTGAAAAACTAAAAGGTATGGTTAAGGAATTAGAAGAAGGAACATATGGAATTTGGAGATTCCATAAAATAAGAATGTGGATACCTAAATTAGGAAACCTACGTCATCGTATATTAGAAGAAGCCCGTAAGTCTAAGTATACGATGCATCCAGGAAGTGATAAAATGTACCAGGATTTAAGGAAAAATTTCTGGTGGATAGGAATGAAAAAGGACATAGCAGCCTATGTTTTTAAATGTTTAACTTGTTCACAAGTTAAAGCTGAACGCCAGAAACCCTCAGGGCTATTGCAACAGCTAGAAATGCCAGTGTGGAAATGGGAATTAATAACAATGGATTTTGTTACTAAATTACCCAAAACAAAGAAAGGTCATAATACAATCTGGGTGATTGTAGACAGGCTAACCAAGTCAGCTCATTTCCTACCAATGAAGGAAACTTTCAGTATGGAACAGCTAGCCAAATTATATGTAAATGAAATTGTTTCTTTACATGGAATACCTTTATCAATTGTTTCTGATAGGGATAGCCGGTTTACCTCTCATTTTTGGTCAAGTTTCCAAAAGGCAATGGGAACCAAGTTAAATCTGAGCACAGCTTATCATCCTCAAACAGACGGACAAAGCGAAAGGACAATCCAGACAATGGAGGACATGCTTAGAGCCTGTGTAATTGATTTCGGAGGTAATTGGGATGATCACTTACCTTTAATAGAATTTTCTTATAATAATAGTTATCACACTAGTATCAATGCTGCACCATTCGAAGCACTCTATGGACGAAAGTCTCGAACCCCAGTCTGTTGGGCAGAAATTGGGGAAAAGCAACTATCTGGACCTGAGATAGTGCAAGAGACAACTGACAAGATTATTCAAGTCAAGGAATGACTGAAAGCAGCACGTGATCGACAGAAGAGCTATGCTGATAACCGACGCAAACCATTGGAATTTCAAGTAGGAGATAAGGTATTGTTAAAAGTTTCTCCTTGGAAAGGAGTGGTAAGATTCATCAAACGGGGAAAGCTAAGTCCCAGGTATGTTGGACCTTTTGAGATTATTAAAAGAATAGGACCTGTAGCCTATCAGCTACAACTGCCAGACGAAATGGCAGGAATACATGATGTATTTCATGTATCAAATCTCAAGAAATGCTTAGCAGATGAATCGTTAATAGTATCTCTTAAAGATATAGAGGTAAATGAACAACTCAAGTTTGTAGAAAGGCCTCTACAGATTGAAGACAGGAAGGTCAAGAACCTCAAGCATAAGAGATTAGTTCTGGTCAAAGTGAAGTGGGACTCCAAAATAGGACCTGAGTATACATGGGAGCTTGAATCTGAAATGCAAAAGAAATATCCACACTTGTTCCAGTAGATCTCGAGGACGAGCTCTAAAACAAGGTGGGGAGGATGTAACAATCC
Source organism: Helianthus tuberosus (assembly GCA_030545235.1). Taxonomy (NCBI): domain Eukaryota; kingdom Viridiplantae; phylum Streptophyta; class Magnoliopsida; order Asterales; family Asteraceae; genus Helianthus; species Helianthus tuberosus. The sequence goes on along the minus strand of CM060415.1, from coordinate 18,034,140 downwards.
TCAATAAACCGACACCCTCGAATATTTCCGATACCCTAATATATTTTAAAATATCCCAATATGTCCCAAAATACACCCCATACACGAAAACGGGCCTCAAATACATTAAATAGTATTAAAAATAATTAAAAATTGAAATTTTGGGCTGAGGCGGGCCGCGTAAGCCCCACCCCAAGCCTGACGCGGGCCGCGTCAACTTAAGGCCTGGCACGGCCCTGGGCCGCCACGTGGCCCAACATCTGGCGAGGCTACCTGATGACCCAGCTAAGCTACGCATTGACCGGAGGTCAACGCGAGCCGCGTAGGCCCTGTCTGTGTTTTACGCGGGCCGCGAGAGAACCAGATTCAGCAACTATAAATAGATGGCCTCGGATCTTCAGTCTGTTTGTCCCATTTTCATTTCTCAATCTCAATTTCTGAATTATAGGCTTTATAAGCGGGTATTATACCCCCATAATTAGCGAAGTTCTGCTCCGTTGTAAGTATTATAACCCTTGAATACGTATTAGATACGCTGCCCGATTGATCTAGGGTTCCGTAACGGCTGTCGTGGTTCTGCCCGACGTAGTCGTTGGAATGCCGTCTCGGGGAGGGTATTACTAATGTTAAAATGGGTTACTATACTAACGCGTGTGCATTTGTGTAAATTTTAGATTATCACCAGGAAATCCTTACGGAAAATCTAAGACAACAATGTGAGTTGATCCACTTTTTGTAAACCTTTTGTTAACTGTTTTTACAAAACCTTAAATACTTTTCCATGCGAATAACAGTTATTGAGTATTTGTAAGAATACAATTATGATGAGTATGTTGGGGTTTTGTATACAAAATTTGTTACCACCTGGTCAAGGAGTAACATTTCCGCAAGTCGGGTTCGACAGTACCATGGATGTTAATTGTTATGTCTTAGAAACAAATGTAATTGCGGGATCGCCCTCAATACTGTACACTGTGAAATGATTATTATTTAAACTTGATTAAACTGGGATTCACTCACCAGTATTTCCCACTGACAAATGTTTTTAAAACGCGTTTCAGGTAACAAACTGTGAAAGCCAAATAGAAGCCAGCTGGACAGCACCGAAGGCTTGGAAAAGTGGCAATAAAGTTACCTAAAAATAAAATAGATGTTTTTATTAAATAAATAGGATTTATTCCTATGAAAACGTGTGTACTATGAACTTGGGTTTTAACCCATTTGTTTAATACTATGAAAATGTGGTATTTTACTCTGATCAAATATTTCCTAACTACGGTCCTGAAGAAAAATTCCGCTGCCAAATTCGACAATACGAGATACCACCGAAACTGGCTCGCGGCCGCCTGTTCCCGGGGATGAGGGATCGGGGGGTTGCGACAAATGGTCCCCCTGTTCCTTGATTTGAATGGCTTTTTTTACTTCGAATAACGATCGTCAATACACAATGGCTTATGTCCCTCTTTAGAACAAACAAAATACTTAGTTTTGATTATACCACAACTGTGTACTTCACCACCTTTCCGAGTAGAAAAACCAGCTAACTTAGCATATGATTGGTAAAACTCATATGCTTGTTCAATAGAGATAAATTGCATTCCCACCACAGGTGTAGCTGATGCTTGAACCTCCGGAGTGTAAACCCTTTCATCTACATAAATCAAAATCAAAAAAAGTAAAACACATGCGAATTATCGGACTCGTTACATGCGATATATTAATAACTGCATAATTTCATCATAAGAACACACAACACATGCGAATTGTATGAACCATAACATGCGAAAATGATGATTTTGATAAATATGTTTTACACATGCGATTTATTATATCATAACATGCGAAAACCAGTATTTAAATAACATCACATGCGAATTGCAAAGACTCATAACATGCGAACTTATACATGTTATTTTTCATATCAAAATATACTCAACATTCAAACTTCAAAAACAGATACAACAATGCAAAATCATTGCTACGATTAAACAAAACAAGTCTACGAACAATTTAAATATCTGAACTAACATAATTACCATTAGAACACTCATTTACACCACTTGTACTTGCATTTCGATTTGGATTTGCAGGTTCCGGATTTAAAACATCCTCAATCGAAACTCTCTGATAAGCAGATAATTGAGCATGATCACCGGTCGGTCGAGCTTCTTCAAAATCAACATATGTGTTTCGTCTGGTGCTGCTCTGTGGATCCATCGAAAAAAAACAATTGAATCAAACCCTAACGCAGAAGAACGAAAACTGCAATTTAAGAATTATGAAAAATTTGAAACTGATTCGAATAATAATTACCGGGATATTAGTGTAACGAACTTCTCGCTGATTGAATGAAGAGACGAATTTGCCCTCAATGATTGAATTAATTGTCTGATTTAACCTTATCAGATAAAAACGAATCATGACACGTGTACGGCCAATCCAATCGCGTATGTAATGTACGATTAGAGGATTTGTATCCTACACTTTACCTAAGAAAGTATATCTAAGTATTGTATAAAATATTTAACTCTTATACAACTAAGATGAAATATTAAAATACAGAAAGACAATAAATGAAACATTACGTGCTTACCATTACAATAAGTTAAATGTTGGAACCACTCTTCAACGGATTTATGGGTTTTGAGTTGACTACTTGAACGAATGAGACATTTATTTGTGTCAAAGAAATCAATTATAACTTGTTATACGTATAACCCGAATACGACTCATTTACATATATATCTAAATTAGTAAAAAATGCATGTTGAAAGAGAAAAATAAAAGACTAAAGGTTTTGAGGAAGTCCTTTATCACAAACTTTAGACTCAAATATAGTGGGAAAGCCCGCTTGTTGCGGCGGGTATCCCGACTGATATCATATTCATTTATGATATGTATTATAAATGTTGACTTTTAAGCATGAAGTTTGTTAGCTAAAAAATCCAACATGTCACTCTTATCTTACAAAACGAAACATGTGAGTTATGATAAATTAACTTGAAATGTGTAACAATGGTTGGATGAAAGAACAAATATAGCATATCACCTAGGACTGAATAAAATTAACTGGAAATCAATATCATAAATGAAACCTAAAGTTAAGGTGTAATCGTTGTTGGCATGCAGTTTGCATGGTTTGTTTCACCTGGTTTATCTTTTAAAGTATTGTGGTAGTATCATTAATATATCAATTCATGAATTGCATAATTGACATAAAAACCAAGAATAAAATAGTTGGTAAACGAGATAATGGAAGTGGAAATCATTACCAAACTATACCTCATTCTCTTTTTTTCATTTAGTTATTTGTTTGTTTTTTACTACTTTAGTAGTAGGCTTGTTTATTTATTTAATTTTTTAATATGGACTTCCTAGATTGTTTGTATAAAAAGTGATCATTTGATTTCTGGCCAAATGGGCCAAAAATGTACTAAAATGCTTAAAGGTAAGAAGAAAAGGTCGTCTGAAAGTCATTGACAAATTATTTTAAATTGGGTGACCATAGTAACCACGTCGAACGAGATAGTATGATCAATTTAAATAAGGTTTGAATGTCTCCTTGGTTTCAGTGGTACCTGCGTATTATGAATGTTAATGCATGCAATATAAATTATTTGTGTACCTATTTGTTTTGAAGTGTAGTGAGCGTTTTTTATGTATCTGACTTCTTTGAAATGGAACTAAGTTATCGGCTACAGAAAACAAAATCTGTCTAACCCATTGATGATTCTAAAAGGTCTGTGTAATATCTTTTATGTGATCGCAAAAAGGATGGGCATTCAGAAGACGAGATAGACAAAGGCTTGAGGTGGCGGTTGCGTTTGGTTGTCGTGTTGTCTTTTCCGGCTTAAATGAGATGAGAGCACTTCTGATTGGTCTTGGACCACTGCAATTGAACTACTAAATGGAAGACGGTGGCCGCTGAAACCCGAAAATGGGAACCATAGTGCTAGTGGTTGTGTTAAACTGGCGAGCAAAGATGAAGGTTGTGGTTGGATCTGATGTGATAGCTCAGATAACTTCACACAATTGCGGCGATGCTCCAATTCGAAGATGTCGTGATTAGACGTCGTTGAGTTAACAAGATGGTGATGCTATCCAGTCATGGAGGTTACTTTTGCCAGAAGATGCAACGTTTGCATGTTTGGTTCGTTGATGATCTTAGAACCATTTGAAACTGAATTGATTCACATGACGGTGTGTTTCTTTTTATATATATATATATATATATATATATAAACTTTCATCAAAGTGGTTATAACGATTTATTTGATTCTCAATGATAGCCATTTAAGCAAGATCGGTTACGACACTTGATAAAATAAAACGGATTATTTAAGTTACACTGCATTCAACAAAAAGAGTTAATTCTAATTATATGTTTATTTATTGATTTATTTGAGTTTTCAACTCCACGAGGAGTTTGGTTTGATCACTTGTTATATAAATATATGTTTGAAACATTATTAATTTTATACATTTATCTGATAATCATAAAATATTGATGAGTAGTATGGATGAAAAATTTTATACATTTATCTTAATTATAGGTTACAAATGTGCCGAAATCACTAAAATGCCCCTAAAGTGTCTTAAATTTTTGGGAAATGTGCAAGTTTACCCCCTCTAAAATAGTCTGGCTCTCTTGTACATGTTGCTTCAAAATGTGTACACAATGTAAAATTACCAAAAGGGTAAAAATCCTAGTTCTCTTAATAAGGTAGTATAGATTATTTATATTTATACATAGTATTAAATCATGAAAATCCCAAAGGTTGCATGTCTAACCTTTAATTTAATCAATTAATTCCTTTAATTATTATAAAAATTTTATTTAATTCCTTATTTTTATTCAATTAATGGAAGACATAAGTGGCATGGATTCCATGGATGAAATGTCTAGATTGCCCTCAAAGTGTCTTAAAACTTTAGACAATGTCCAAGTTTCCCCTCTCTAAAATAGCTTGCTTCATTTGTACATAGTGCTTCAAGATTTGTACCTATAACAAAATTACGAAAAGAGTAGAAAACTCAGTTCTCTTAATATAGTATTATAGATTATAGATATCTAAATCAGTAAAAAATGCATGTTGAAAGAGAACAAAAAACAGACTAAAGGTTTTGAGGAAGTACTTTATCACAAACTTTAGACTCAAATATAGGGATCGTGGACCTTCCATCATCACCTTTTATGCAACTTTTATTAATAAAACATTAAAATATCCCTAGATCCCTTCTTTAGTTATGAAGCATAAAACACTTTAACATTTTTATATTATTGTTTATTGGGTCAAGTTATTCTATAAAGGCTTCTAATTGTAAGAAGTGTAAGAAGGATTTATAGAGTGACAAGTGTCCAATAACCTAAAACTAAACCCACTACATCACCACCAAAAACCTAAACACCCACCCCCACCCAAAAACCTAACCCCCCCCCCCCCCCCCCCCCCCGCAAAAAAAAAACTATACCTCACCAAAAAAAAACCCAAAAAACCTAACCCCCCACCCCCCAAAAACCTAAAAATAAATATAAAAAAAAAAACTAAACACCAACCCCCACCACCACCAAAAAACCTAAACCCCCACCCCCTCAGCAAAAAAAAAAAAATTTTTTTTTTTTTTGTGGGTGATGTGGGGGGGTGGGGGTGGGGGGTTTTTGGTGGTGGTGGATGTTTAAGGTTTTTTTTTTTTTAGTGGGTTTTTTTGTGTAGTGGATTTTTTTAGGTTATTGGACACTTGTCACTATATAAATCCTTCTTACACTTCTTACAATTAGGATCCTTTGTATTTGATCCTAATCCATTGTTTATTATAGCATGTGAATTTATCAAACTCTCATTAAAACGTAAAACTTAAATCATATAATACACCAAATTTTGTATTTTTGTTAAGTTATACAAATACGGACAAAGTGTAGGTGAAGATGAAAACAGAGACTAGGTTAAGAGAACGCATAAGATGAGATGAATAGTGGATTTTCACGTTACTTGTGTGGAACTTCGAGGGTAGATCAAGGCGATATGCAGTGGAGATACTATTTTGCCCAATATCATAAACGGGCCAAAAATACTTTGGCGACAACTTCAAATGCTTATCGTGCCGATTCCCAAGTACCAACTTTTTTCTTCTGTACGACGCTTAAATAATTTTAGAAGAACCTTTATATGATCCTTACTAATGATTTATTGCCGACATGACCTGATTGCTTCGGTGAAAAATCACTACAGCTCTAATACTAATCATAGTTTTTAACAACTTCAAAAATTGCCTACAACAGTCCCAACTTGTAAGATTTTGGCCACCAATGATCCTTGTCTAACTGGGTTAGTTAAATGTGACGTGGCAGCTGACGTGTTTAAAAACTTAAATGTTGGAGGCCTATGTGGATGCCACGTGTATGAAATTAACAAGTTAGAAGGAGAATCTTTAAGGAAAAACTTACAGGCCAGAGAGGGCAACCATAAAACTCCTTCCCAATTCGATCTCGTTTACGGCTTACTACTCGAAGAATTGCAGGCATATCATGATTACAGTAGACGTTTCCATCCAGATCGACTTTGAAGAACTTAGGGTTTTTGTTTGGGCAGCTTATTGAAGAGGATGATGTCGACATTTCAGGGATTGGGTTTAAATTAGGGTTAAAATGCTTTTTAAATAGGGGTGTGTGTGTTGTACTCTTTGAACACATCAGCATCCACATAGGCCTCCAACATTTAAGTTTTTAAATACGTCATCTGCCACATCACCTGCCACGTCACATTTAACTAACCCAGTTAGACAAGGATCATTGGTGGCCAAAATCTTACAAGTTGGGACTGTTGTAGGCAATTTTTGAAGTTGGAATTATTACCGGCCAATTAGTGAAACTTGGGATTATTAAAATCCAATACCCCAAAGTTAATACATGCAACAATATTAAACTACTTTATAGTTAGGATTGATCTATTTAATTAGATCAATGTATATTGCATTATTTGGTTTCCAAGTTGATCAAAGCCTATATCAATATGGCTTTCTTGTAATCACTTTGTTCATTCAAACTAACAGATACCAAATTCTCTAAAACCCATTGGGCTCTACAAGCCAAGCCTTCGAGCTTGAGCCTGAAAGATGACTCATTTAGTTATCAAGCTCGAGCTTTACATACAAAGCTCGTTTACGCTTGCAAGCCTAAAAAAGCCCAAACAAATTTTATATTATTTTTTAATATATAACACACCTACTAAACTACTATTTAACATTGGCAAGCTGAGCTTTGGCTCGTTTAAGCTATCGAAGCGAACTCGAGCCGAACTTTCAGCTGGTTTAAAATTGCTTTCAAATTACCTTGAGTCCCATCGAGCCGAGCTCGAGCTCTTGGGTTTTAATTTCGACCCAAGCTCGATCTCAAAATAGTATGCTCGAACCAAGCCGGGCCGAGTTCGAGCCTAACCAGGCTCGACTCGGCTCGTTTACACCCCTACCCACCACCCTCAGTTCCTTACCGATCAAAACACACGAAATCAGACCCAAATCGAAACGTAAACCACAAATGAGAACAAACTAAGTACAACGACTAAAACGATACAAATGTTAAAGTACATTGGTATTTTATGAGATTTGACCAAATATTTCTGTCCACCCTACTTCATGATGAATATGGATAGCAAAACTGAGCAGAAAAACTAACAAAAATCAGTATAATTAATAGATAGGGGAAAATCAAAACTAGTACTTAAACAAACTATTTAGACGATTGTATTGTTTACGCGCCATCAATCAAGAAAGATAAAACTTTGCCAGCTCATCTGAGAAAGTCTTTCTGATAATGTCTCTTTTGAGCTTTAGTGCTGCAGTCACCAGTCCTGATTCAGGAGTCCATGCGTCCGGAAGCACCTTGATCTTCGCGGGAATCTCAAACTTCTCCAATCGCCCCGTTTTTGCAGCCTGTAAATGGTGTTTTTTTTTTGTTGGATCAAATGTAACATCTACTGCAACTTTATGTACATATAATGCACATGTGCACGACTATTTTTTTTAAGTTTTTTTATACATTAAAAATAGCGATTTTTAATAAAAAAAATTAGTGTGTTTTTTAGGTTTTTTGGTAGTTTTTTAGTTCTCATTTATATCTAGTTTTCTCATGATCCTCTCCCTAATGCTATAATAGTATATACACTTACCTTCACCAGGGAACCATAAACTTCCTTCACGGTTTCCGACATTTCACACAAACTTGCGAAATCGACAACCTTGATACCTTTCTGCATAGCCCACGATTCTAACGCAGATTGTGAAGCGACCACAATGGCAACACAGTAACTGTGGAATGAATTGGCGTACACCATGATGTTATCGACGTAAGGGCTAACACTCAGAACCGCCTCGACCTGTAAGAATAATGTATTAATTTATAAAGAGAAAATAGGGTAAATTGCATTTTACGTCCTTTAAGTTTGAGTATAATTGCTGGCGTGTTTCTTTAACTACCGAAATTACACCAAATGTCCTTTATGTTACAGTTTCACATCATGCGGTGTCCTTTTATCCTAACCCAGTTAATTTTTTTATGTTAACTCTTAATATGTGCCACTCACATGAGGGTCTAATGGTCACTTTCACTTAAAATATATCTTCCTCTTGAAGTTTCACGGGTAATTTTTATTTTTTTTGTTTTAGTTATTAAGTGAAAATGACCATTATGCTCTCATGTAAGTAGCACGTGATAAGAGTTAACAGAAAAATTTAACTGGGTTGGAAGAAAAGGACACCGCACGATGAGAAACTGTAACATAAAGGACATCCAGTGTAATTTCGTTAGTTAAAGGACAACGCATGCAATTTTGCTCAAACTTTAAGGACAGAAAATACAATTTACTCAAAAAAATAGAAAAAAGAACAAATCTTTAAAAGAATATGTACCTTTCCTAGAGAAACATATTCTCCATGTTGAAGTTTAACGATATCCTTTTTACGGTCGATTATCTCAAGGCAACCGTCTTTATGGAACTGCCCGATATCACCGGTGTAGAACCACCTCAAGCCTCTCTCATCAACCTTTATGCACCAACAAAGTTAAAAGTTAGGATTAATTTCATATATACCCTCACAAACTTTAAAAATGTCATATATGCCCTTACAAAGTAGGTAAATATCATATATACCCAATTTATTAAAAACAATCTAATAAATGATCATTTTACCCATATTTTTTTAACTTCAAGTTTTCATAAATGCTCAACTTTTTAACTTCATATTTTTATATAACACATTTTTAGCTTAAATTTATTTTTACCCTTGTTTTATTTTTATTTTTTTATAGTATACTCCATATATAACATTTAAGCTAAATACATTATGCTAGAAATGAGTAAATATAATTTGAAGTGAAAAGTCATATGTGAGATTTCAAAGTTTTAGAAAAATTAAGGGTAAAATTGTCATTTATTAAATTGTTTTTAATAAATTGGGTATATATGATATTGCAACTACTTTGTAAGGTTATATATGATATTTTGCAAGTTTGTAGGTGTATATATGAAATTGCCCCAAAAGTTGCATAAGAGGTGGCAACATTTTTACACGACTCTCACAGAATATAAAGCATTTAGCATTAAAAGAGGAAGATTACTTTGTATACTTCCTTCGTTTTTTCGTCATTTTTGAAGTATCCAAGAGTAACATTTGGCCCACCGATCACTATTTCTCCACGAGGCATAGGTGAATCGCTGGTTAAGTAACCACCTTCGGGCCAATTTATTAACTGCAGAAAAGTAATACAACCAAAGATTAAATGCAACAAAATTGATTGAGAACATACAAGGTGAAATGCTTTATATACAATAATCTATACTACATGTAGCCAGATAAATTAACGTTTCAATAAATCAAAATTTTAGAAGTAAAATCACACTTGATACAATTGAACAAAATACAAAAAGTAAACATAATTACTTGTAAATATAATGTAAAAGTCTGAAAGCATACAGTACAACCACCAACATATGTCTTAATTTGATAATAACAAATCAACTTTTAAAAAAGGTCAAGAGTAATGTACACCGATGGTCCCTGTGGTTTACTAAAATTTTGGATTTGGTCCCTAGCTTTTCAAAAGTACACGGATGGTCCATGTGGTTTGCATTTTGTAACGCAATTAGTCCCCAACCAACAAAAACAAATCCAAAGGATTCAACAGGTCCAAGTTAGGGACTAAATGCGTCATAAAGTGCCAACCACAAGGACCATCCATGTGACTTTTGGCAAAGTTGGGGACTCAATGCGTTACAAAGTGCAAACTATAGGGACCATCCGTGTACTGTTGGAAAGCTAGAGACCAAATCCAACATTTTGGTAAACCACAGGGACCATCTGTGTACTTTACTCAACTCAAAAGTCAACCAAAAGTGTCCAAAGTACCAAAATTATATGTGTGTGTGTTCAAATGGATACCTTGATATAGGAGCAAGGAAGGGGTGCACCAACACGACCAACGGATGTATCATCATACTCAGAAAAAGTCCCACCAGCACACGTCTCCGTAAGACCATAACCTTGACCTATTGGAGCACTGGTAATCATCCACAAAAAAAACACGGTAATATCATGAAAAACTAAAAAAAACATATATTATAAATGATCAATTAGAAATTGTTAGTACTAACCCAAAACAAATGTTGATAAATCTTTGGGTATCAGCAGACAACGGGGCTCCACCGGACAGAATAAAGCGGATACGACCCCCTAAAATGGCTCGAACCTTTCTAAATACTAAATAATTCCATAGAAGCTTTTCTAAACCCCATGCCCCAAGCCAACTTCCATTAATTGCAGACAACCGACGATTATACGCTAAATTAAACAATGTCTTTGATAGCCCACCTGCTGAATCTACCTGAAAATATTCAGCCAAATTTCATACAAATTTTCTACCTTGGCTGCAAGTACCGAGCTTTTTTTAAAGAGTAAAGTACACGGATGGTCCCTGTGGTTTACAAAATTTTGGATTTGGTCTTCCAAATGTACACAGATGGTCCCTGTGGTTTGCACTTTGTAACGCATTTAGTCCCCAGCCAACAAATCTAAAGTTTTTAGCATGTCCAACTTAGGGACTAGATGCATTACAAAGTGCAAACCACAGGGACCATCCATGTACTTTTGGAAAAAGTTGGGGACTAAATGCATTACAAAGTGCAAACCACAGGGACGATCGGTGTACTTTTGGAAAGCTAGGGACCAAATCCAAATCATCGGTGTACTTTACTCTTTTTTAAAAGAACATAAAAAGGTAGTGATATCAGAGTAATAATAATATATACGCGTGGAACTTCAACCAACCTTTTTCCTCACACCATCTCTGACACGATCAAGAATAGCCGGAACAGCTGCCATTAACGTTGGCCTTAAAACAGACGCATCTCCCTTTGTGCCCCTCTTAATCTTGCTTGATGTATCTGTAAGAGTTAAAGGAGATCCATAACCTATCGAACTTCCTACAGCCGCTATTAAATTCTGTTACATGAAAAATAAAATTTACACAAACATTAGTATATACATTAATTATATTATAATATTTTTTGTAAGAGTTAACTGCCATTTTCAACCCTATGGTTTGTCCAATTATGCCAGTCCATGTCAAATTTCAAATTTGTACCATTTCCGTCCCTGACATTCTTGAAACATGCCAGTTCCGTCGAAAACTTATCTTCTGTTAAATTTGTACCATTTCCGTCCCTGACACTCTTACTGTGGAGGGGAGGAGAGGAAGAGGCAGACCCAAACTGACATGGGATGAGCAGATTAGGCATGATTTACTAGAGTTGCATCTTTCTGAGGACATGGTCCACGATAGGACTTCGTGGAGGCGTAGGATTAGGGTTAAGGACTTCTAGAGGGTATTGTAGAAAGGTCTTAGGTGTTTTTCATGGACGTAGGCTTTTCCTTTTCTTTAAGGGACTTTTCCGATGATTGCCTTCTTGTGTCTATGATGTTGTATGCTATTACACATGATTTACATTATGTGTACGCCCAAAATGATGTTACATGCCATTATACATGATTCACATTATATTGTCCCACTCTTATCACTTTCTTAGTATGGCCGACTTCTTATTTCTGTATTCTTTGACTTGGTATGTTGGTTTGCTGTTCGCTTTCGAGCCGAGGGTCTCTCTGGAAGCAGCCTCTCTATCCCTATGGATAGAGGCAAGGTCTGTCTACATCCCACCCTCCCCAGACCCTACAAATAGCTCTGCTATCTGTGGGATATACTGGGTATGGTTGTTGTTGTTGTTGTTAAAACCTGCCGTTTAATGAAGGGTAAAAACGTCATTTATCCTTTTTTTATTTTCCCTTTTTTTCTTAAACCCTATTAATAGGGTTTAAAAAAAGGATTAAAAGGGGTGGGATTTTAATAGGGTTTAAAATAGGGAAAATAAAAAATGGAAAATGAGGGTTTTACCCTTCATTAAATAGCAGGTTTTAACAGACGTTAATTTTTTGCACGGAACTGGCATGTTTCAAGAATGTCAGGAACAGAAATGGTACAAATTTAAATTTGGCCTGGACTGACATAGTTGGACAAACCACAGGGACGAAAATGGCAGTTAACTCTTTTTAAAAATACATCATATTTTTTACAGAGTTGGTATACCTCGGCTGCAAGTTCAAGAATATGTGCCAGTGGTAAGTAGGCTAAATAAACATCGTTGCCTCCAAGGCCCGGCACAATGGTCATTACAGCGGAAACGGTAGCTAAAACATTGCCATGTGTCATCATAACACCCTGCATAAAGCGAAACAATATATATTTATAAATTATAATGTTATGTAATTAAGTTAATAAACTACTAAAATGACCAACCAAAATACTAGCTATCGTAATCTTCTACTAACCTTAGGCAAGCCGGTACTTCCGCTAGTATACATAACCACCGCCACATCAGCAGGGAGTGGTAGATCTGCTTCAACAGCGTTCTCTCTACCCATTTCTTCTACTTCGGAAAACGGAAAGATTTTCCAACTGCTGCTTCCGTCAGTTAAGAAAGGACTTGAATATACTTCATCGTCCATGCATATTACACGTTGTACTGTGTCTATTTGTCCACTTATATCTATAAGCTTCTTCAGCTCTTTGTTTCCACAAATTACAGTAGTAACCTCTGTCTGGAAAACAACTTAAAACGTAATCACACGATTGTATTATTCAGATTTTATACAACTTGTCCTGATAAAAAATACGTACCTCATTTAATGAGTGGCAAATGGCTTCTTCTCCCAAAGATGCATACATGGTCACAACGGTTACATTGCGCCTGAAACAAGCCTGATTGACAATATAAGATTATTAGTTACAACACTTCACAACTCATGAAATCTTACTAGGCCTGTAAATGAACCGAACGAACACGAACAAAGGTATGTTCGTATTTGTTCATTTAACTTTAACCGAACACGAACATATAATCGGACGCATTTTTTTGTCCATGTTCGTTTATTAAGAAAATGGATGTGTTCGTTTATGTTCATTTGTTTAAAACCTAAACAAACAGTTCACGAACGTAAACGAACATAAACAAACAAACTTAAACAGACATAATTTAACAAACAATAAACAATACAAATGAACATAAGTGAACAAACATAAATGAACACAAACGTCTAAACATAAAGTAATTTTTTATATAAATTAGTGATTAATTACGATAAATTCCATTGGATAACCCATTCTTATTACTAAAAAGCCCAATTACCAATTAGTTATATTTATATAAGTAGTTAGAAAGTTAATCTTTATATAAATATAACTACTTATGTATTTAAATTAAAACGAACATAAACGAACAAACATAAACAAATGTAAATAAACAAACATAAATGAACGAAAATAAACGAACGTTCACGGACATAAATGAACGAACCAAAGTGTGTTCATGTTCGTTCGTTTATTAAATAAACGAACTTGCCGCCGAACAAGTTCACGAACAGTTCATGAACGTTCGGTTTGGTTCGTTTACAGGCCTAAATCTTACTGTTAAGTTAACGGCGGAGTGAATATAAATTACCTGCAATGCAATAAACCATTCTTCCCGTGTATCTGCAAAGATTGCAACACGTTCACCGGATTTATGCCCGATTTGCACGAGACCCGATGCAAAATTACACACAACTTGATACACTTGACCATAGGTCATCCACTCGTAATCACCTAAATGAAGCTTTTCAAATGATCTCCCGTCTTGATTTACTTCGGTCTCTCTAGAAATTATTTTTCGCGTTCCGAGTAGATTCTTGTCACCGTGCTTTTTGCATGCTTGTTCAAAAAGATCTGCAAGAGTTTCGATCCCGGCCCATGCCGTTTCAACCGGAGATGTAAACCGGTAGTTTCGGATTGCGTACCCCGGTTCTCCGCTGACATCAGCGGGCAAACCACGGCGTTTTTCTTTTTTTAAGTTCCGAAGGGCGAGAGTGAGTAGAAGAGGAGCCAAGACACCAACTACATATGCACTCATGTCCAAATTACTCTTGTAATCCTACAAAATCGATAATTTCACCGATCAAGAATAATTTATAATCCAGAGAACATTACAATATTAAGACTGCATGTTGCTCAGCGCTCGCCACAAGTGAAGATGAATCTCATCTCCAGAAGAATCTCATAATATAAACGGTTCAAAGTAAAAGCAAAAGGTACACTTATGGTATGCAGGGTAACCATAAAAACATGCATCACTATTAGGTTATAGTACTCCACTCGCTCCCATAGTTGTTAATAGCGAATAGCGACAAATAGCGATAATATGCTACATAGCGAATAGCGATAAATAGCAGACGCTATTTTATAAATAGCGATAAACTAGAAAAAAATATTTAAAAATTTTATATGCATATTATATCAAAATACCCTGGTATATACGCTATTTTACATGTATATTAACAAAAACCTAAAATCCAGCTATTTTATAGCTATATTTAATCGTTATTTATATTAAAAAACAAAAAATAAATTAAAGGCCGCTATCTATCACTAGAGACCATATGGCGAGCATGGACCTATACGCCACGCTATTCGCTATAAAGGCTGTAGCGATAGCTATTGACAACTATGCTCGCTCCTTATTTTAAGCTCAATGTTGTTATGTCATCGAATAACAAATATGCAAGTAGCAAAGAAGCAAACTTATCATGTAAGAACAAAGCATTTTAATGTCATTTCGTACGATAGAACTTGGAAGAAGGTGGAACAAGAGTCCAAAAGACCCGTACCATAAAGAATCCTGTAGCTATGCTGACGAAAGTATCGGTTGCAATCAAGTTGAATTCTTGTTTAGACTTTGAACAGTATTGAGAAAATTCAAAGGCTCGTTTGAAGACACAAACGGTGGCCGAGGGATTCGATATATTGGCGTTTTTCCAAGGTGGATATTTGTTGCGTTTTGCTCATTTAGATAGTTTCACGTCAAAGGCGCATGAAAGAAAAAAGGAGGAGTTACGGAGAAAGTAAGCAACAAACTTTAGGTTGTATTTATTTATTTATTTATTTTTTCTTTTTGTGATATATTCCTTAAAGAAACATATATGTGGGTGGTTTTGGAGGAAGTAGGCAGAATTTGGTTGAACCTCATCAAGTTCTTGTATTCATTTATATATTGTCAGTTAGCTATTATGGGGTATAGTTGTAGCAGCATATTATAGCATCAATTTTACGTGATAGTGCGATTTATTAGTTCAACTTCATACTATTTACCAATTAGTTTTATTTACTGAGGAGCTTGCAGCAACATGGCCTGAATCATGAAGCAGCCACACGCACACAACACGCGTACGCACACAACACGCGTACGCACATACACACACACACACACACACACATATATATATAGAGAGAGAGAGAGAGAGAAGAGTTTATAAAACTTAACAAATACTAGAAAATTTTGAGAAAACCGCAACAAAAACCTATATGTAGGTCGCGAGATACATATATGTAACTTCGCAAACTACATATTTAAAAAAGAAATTACATCAATAATTTATAACTAAAACACAGAAAAAGAAATATATAAAAAAAAATTGATCAGTAGTAGTTTTCTCGGTTTTCAAGTTTTAGTAGTTTTCTCATGAACCTAACCCTATATATGCGTGTATGTGTGTATATATATCACATTGACCTCAATAAGAAATAGTCAAAACTATGAAAGTTCAAGATGATAAAATATAGAGTAAATTACTTTTTGAGTCCTTGTGTTTTATTAGTTTTAACTATTTGAGTCCAAAATCAAAATGTTTAACGCCCTGAGTCCCTAGATGTTTTTTTTATAACCATTTGAGTCCTTTTGAGTTGAATTTTTAACCTTTTGAGTCCAATTTTTTAACAAAATTGGACTCAAAACATTATAAATGAACAAAATTGGACTCAAAATGTTATAAAATGAGCGATTAGGGACTCAGGGCGTTAAACTTTTTGATTTTGGACTCAAAAAGTAATATAGCCTCTTCTTAAAACATACTACTTATAAAATTTCTAGGCAGCCTTGTAGATTATATAAGATCCCACAATGTAGCTTCACATATATAACATATATACACAAAAAAAAGAAGAAAATTGGGAAGAGAAAACACAAAACATCCAAGCCAAGTGATGTATGATCTACAGAATTAAAAGCATAAATAAAACAAACATGTAATAATCTCAGTCAGAATGATAGCAATTATATTGTAGAATTAATATTAATTAATATTAATTAATATATAATATGAATTTGGGGGATAAAAAAGAAGTTGAATGTATATAATCAAATGATAATACAGAGAAATTGCATGGCAAATTTGGGATTTGGAAGCATACATACATACCTGGAGAGTTGCTGTTTAAGACCCAACTCAGAATAAAGGGTTTATGGGGATTTTAAGGTTGTTGGCGGATCAACATGTAAAAGGCGCGTGTGGGCGAGGACGGAGAAACCGAGGAGGAAGTTGTAGTTTCAGACGGTCCTGCCAGTGTTGAGGAGGAGTTTGGATTCTTTATTCTGTTTTTTTTTTTTTTTTTTTTTTTTACCCGTGAATTTCCTTTAATCCGTGTTGTTTATGAGACTTGAACTCAAGACCTCTACTCCTAAATAAAGTTTTTTCTTTGTCAATTGACCATCATCTCATTAGTGTAAATAGTAAGCGTTAAGTAATGTTTTTGACTAGTTTTAACGCTTTTGATTAGTTTTAAGTAGAAAATTGTGTGAATATAACGGGTTATACAATTATATTTATATTACTGTATTATTTGTCGTAGTTTAAGCAGCAACAACGGCCTTACCCTGTATAACCCTAGTTATAGTCAAGCTATTGATAGCGTATGGGGAGGGTAGGATGTAGGCAAGTCTTACCTCTACAACCAAGACATATGATTCTCAAAAATATACATAAGCACACAACCACTAGAAAAGGTAAAAATAATAAAAACAAACACATGAATAAATTAGTATTTCTTACTAAAACTACGACACCAAGAATAGATGAGAAGTTATAAAAAGCTATATAACACCTTATACAAACTGAAAATTAAGCTCCTAAGACAAGAACCTAAAATAAAGCAAAGCCAACCTCCTAAAAGTCCTTAACCCCAATCTTACGTCTCCACGAAGTTCTATCCTCGACCATGTCCTTAGAGGGGTGCAATCTAAATGTTTACATGGTATTTGGAGTTCTGATGAATGTATCTACACCTGGAATATTTAAAAGTAAATTGTGGGGACTACATGAAAACTTTTACGTTACTTTTGTCATAAGGGTAACCAGTTTTAAGTTAAAAATTGCAAGAGCTGCATAATGATTCTCATATAAAGTGGGAGAGAGACGGTAACTAGTTACACGATTACATAACCACATTATCTGTCGTAGTTGAAACAACACATATAGATGTTTACGTGACACTGGTAATTCTCTGCTACATTAAACAATCGCGTATGTATCTAGACGTGGAATAAACTTCTTAAAAGTAAAATATCCGGCTCTGCATAAAAACTTTAACATAAAACGCTTGTTATATAAAGTAATGGGAATGTAACTAATCATACAATTGCATTACCGCATTGTTTGTTATAGTTTAAACCAGGAGCGAACTTGTTTGGGGGGGGATAAAAATTTAGTGTATTTTTATAGGTAAAAATCTTGATCGCACCCGTTAAAAGTTTGGCTAACCCCACGTTCACACCCTTAAAAAATATTTTTTGGATTCGCAACTTGTTTAAACAATATGCATAAGGTGTTTACATGATACTTGGAAGTTTTCTGCTGCATTAAAGGATCTCCAATGTATCTAGATATGGAATAGACTATTTTAATAAACAGTTTGACAATGTTTATTATAATATTTGTAAACTTGAAATAATATAAAAAGATTTACTATAAACTCCAAATACAACCTGAAATATTGAAGTTTGAGTAGACCAATTGGTATTTAAGGAAAACAAGAAGAAAAAAACAAAACAAACTTAGGTGTCTACAAAGTCCAACCACGTGGACACCATCGCCATGGGTCCAATCATATCAACTTTTTTTTTTTTTAAAATCACCTTTAATAATATTGTTGTCTTATTGTTTAATTTTGTAAAGCATATTTTTTTAAAATCACCTTTAATAATATTGTTGTCTTATTGTTTAATTTTGTAAAGCATATATCAGAATTCTTAAAAAAAAAAAAACTCAAAATGGTGTGTTGTTGTAGGTGTTAAAATCAAGTTTCAAACTGGTTTGGGATCCTATCCGATCCGATCCGATCCAAAACCGAAAGTGAAATCGGCCTCAATGTGATATGACCCACCATTTTAAAATTGGTCTGAGAATATATCGTTGAAAGTGATTTCAATCTGATCATGATCTCCCCTCTTATAAACTAGTTTCTTACCAGAACCGGTTTGGGTCGATCTGTTTGACTTTCTTCGACTTGATCTGAACCGGTTTATGCACCTCTATGTAAAGTTGAATGCCATGAATATGATATGGTTAGATGTATAAAACTTAGTGTCAAATGAGAGAAGAAAACACTTTAAAGGATGTGATCAAAGGTCATCAAACGCCTTAAAACTGGCGCAAGATGTACCCAGTGCACGCACCCAACGATCTGTCTCAACCACCAACTTAGCCTACATGTTTTTACATAACTCCAATTATGCATGTTAATATATATTGGTGCTCAAATTATCTCTATTTGATTATGATTTAATGATCCAATCACTTTGAAAATAAAAATGGATTAAAGTTGAATGTTTGAATTTCAATCCTCTTCAATATTATGGCTTTCCCATTAGTTTGACCTTTTAAGTAACTTTGTACCAACTTGTAAACATTGTTCTTGTAAAAGGTACAATGATCAGTAGCTTCTATGATATTTATTAATGTTTGCTTAGGTGCTGTTTGTTTTTACAGTGGTAAAACATCTGCAGTCTGCAGACCACATCTGCAGACATCTGTAGCAGAAGAGGTGGACCAAACCTCTGCAGTCTGCAGGAAGAAGACTATTTGTTTTTTAATATCTGTAGACATCTGTAGCAGAAGAGGTGTTAACTACTCATTTGCATAAGTTTATAACTATAAATTGTAGTTGGATATTAGCTTAATCAAATTGCTTAATTATGAAAACAGAATTTAAACTTGTGATTAACTACGTAGTTTGTTTAAAAATAGTTGTGAAACTATTAATACTAACGAAATTCATGATAGTTACTTCACAGGTCACGCTAAACTTGAGACTATCGATCCATCACGCTTAATGCGTGATTTGAGGTGGTTAGAAATATTGAAAAAAAATGCATACATTAGTTAAAAACAACCAACCAATGGGGTGGTGATCGATCCATTGGCAAAGACAAAGCCTTTAAACACCTGGATTTAGGAGGGGAGGTCTATGATTAACACCTATGGGTATTAGAGTATGCCAGACGGCTTAATTGCAATCACAAATAGTTACCTTTAAAAACTCACCATTATTATCATCACTAATAGTCTTTAAATTGTTATTTTGTGTCAAGCTCTATCGATTAATGTTGTTATTGACCTCATTACCTTAGATATTGGTTGGTGCTTATGGTGTTATGAAATGCATAGGGGATTTGTATTTGTGTATGTTCATGACTAATGAACACACTAGACCACAATAACAACTATGTAACACATCTGATTGATATAAACTTTAACGCGCTACGTGTACCCCTTGATTCAATGTTGGGATTGACAAGTTTGTGACCCATATGTTACACGGTTCATAATTTATCATTTGTGAAGACTTGAGGTTAACAAGTAAGTCGGTATATATTTAGTCTGTGTAACATATTTTAATGATTTAACGTCTAGTACGCTTGCCTTGAAACATGCCTTTAGCAAGCATGTTCATTTGGATTAACTTACTTCATATTGAATTTGAACACGTGATAGGATTGACGCTCCCACTTGAGTTGCCCTTGATTGACAACAACAAGACAAAATTTGGTTGTCACTATAGAATCAACATTGTATTGAACAGTACAGGGTCGTTATCTATAAGTGCATGTTGGTTCGTGTTGGACTAGCCTTTTAGTTACGAGTACAAAACAATAGTATTACGGTAATAATCCAAATCTTTAGATACCAAGTTTACGCATAAAAAGTTACTTTGGACGCCTTTCAACCCCTAACATGTTTATGCATGCAGCTTGTGGCTCGATAAGTTGGCTTGTTTCTTTTAAATAATGATGGTCTTGTATGTTTTTTATACAATACTCGAAAACAGTTTAACAATCTTAGATTATACAAAATTAAATAAACACAGTATGTACAAGAAAAATCAAAGATGAAGTTTATCCGAGCGAACGAACTTGGCTCAAGCTCGACTCAAATATTATACAAGCCAAATCAACTCAAGTTGAGTTACGAGCGAGCCTTTACAAAATGAGTTACAAGTAGGGGTGCAAACGAGCCAACCGGCTCGCAAGCTGCTTGAGATCGGCTCGAGAGAAGGCTATAAATGAGAGCCCGAGCCAAGCTTGAGCCTAAATTAAAGCTCGTTTATTTATCGAATTTGTCATGTGAAGCTCGCCAGGCTCGTCGAGCCTTATTTAAAGTTGTCGAGCAGAGCCGAACTTATTCAAACCTTTTTACGAGCCCAACCCAACCTAAAATAAGCTTGTTTAGTAAACGAGCCCGAACTTCCCTTATCAAGTTCGCAAGCCTAAACGAGACTATTAATTATATTATTTTTACTTAATATATTAGTTGATAGATATTAAACGAGCCGAGCCCGAGCTAAAGAAACTACCAACCAGCCTAGCTTGAGCGTTGAAAACAAAGCTAGAACCGAGCCGAGCTCGATCTCATAAGTTAATCAAGCTCGAGCCTAGTCGAACTCGGACTCGGCTCGTTTGCACTCCTAGTTACAAGCCACAAGCCAGTTGGAAAACCCTACCCACAATACACTTATAAGGTTGTGAGGATATTGTCAATAATCACCAAAAGCATATGAGAATTCCAGAATTACCAATTCAACAAATAAATATTACAGGTATATAGTAACACAAATAAAATCAATGAGCCATATTAGCTTACATTATAATCCAGCAAATGCTGCATTGATATCCCTTGGCTTATCCTGATCATGGAACCATATTCCCGCCTGGTTGAACAACGAAAGCAAATGCATTAACTCGTCATTCGATAGTTTCGCTGGTCTCTTATCATCAAGCCCAGCGGTTCTAAGAATCCGAACAAGTTTTTCCTTAAACAAGTTCGCATCCGTTCCCAAAATGCTGCATTCGTCTTCATCGTCATCACTTTCATTACAACATTCACGCTGCACAATACCTCCATCAACACTTGTTAATTTTGACAGATTCAAAAGCTCCGCAACTTTTTTCTTCTGCCTGAATGTCGCACCCAACGTCTTGTTTTTCTTACCAAAACAGGTTTTAGTGAACGCCCACCACTCGTTTAGATTTACATCCGGGATTTCGGTTTTCAAACGGATTTTAACAACTGAGGAGTCGACTTTTGGTATGGGTACAAAATCTTTTTTGCTTACGTTCATGACATGCTCAACATCAGCTACCAGTTTCACGTTAACAGCCAGTCGATTAAACTCTGAGTCACCGGGATTAGCCAAGAGTCGAGTAGCAAACTCTTTCTGGAGAAGAAGAGTTGCACCTCGAAAACCGTACCCGCCAAAAACCAGCTTAGCGACTAGCGGTGATGATATTCCGTAAGGAATGTTTGCCACCACAAGATCAAAATCAGGAAAATCTGCCTTTAGTGCATCCTTACATATAATCTGCATAAAAAAAAATTAAAAAAAAAAAAAAACAATTCAATTATAAAAATTCAATACTAATGAAGGCTTTAACTTTTATTCTATGCAGTTAATATCGCGATATCTCAGTCCTCTGGAGAGATATCGGTGCAAAATATCAGTTCCAATATTATCGGCGATATTGACCGATATTGGACCAGTATTTGACCGATATATCACCGATATTCCCGATATTAGTACCTTTCTTCTTAGTTCTACCATTCGTCTTTCTTCTTATTGCTGCTATTAGTGTTTTAAGTCTTAATTGTTAGTGTTAAATGTTGTGTTTTGCAAGTTGCAAAAGGTTAATTTGTTAATGGTTGGAAAGAAGACTGAATTGTTAGTGTTAAATTGCTATAAATATAAGTACAGCATGATATTAAAATTACCAATATCCCATCACAATAACCGATATCTCAAATATCGGTCCTAGACCGGTATCCGATTTTTTAGCGCATTAACTGCATAGCTTTTATTGAGGGGTAAATATCATTATAAACCAACATACTTTTCCATTGTTCATGAAAAAGTCACTATATATATTTTTGCTATATAAAAGTCCCTCCACGTGTAAAAAAACACGAAAAAGTCCGCGCCCCCCCAACCCAGCTTCTTTAAAGTCCATACACTTGTTTAGAATGTATGTACTTGTGAAAAAAAAATGACGCATTACCACTTAAATTTGACGAAATGACGGTCAATTTTTTGCAAAAGAAACTTATATAAATCATATTTTGAGAAACTTAAGGGGTAATGAGTCATTATTTTAAAAACTTTTCACAAGTAGATGCATTTTAGACCAGTATAGAGACTTTTTCAAGTTTAACTTTTATATAACAAAAATAAATTGAGTGATTTTTCTATGAAAATTTGAGAAAGTGTTTTTGGATTTTCTTGAATAGACTATGGTAGCATCTATAGTTCTATACATACATGTTACTACTGCAAAGACAGTTAACACATATTCTGTGAGGCATTTCATCAAACACTTTATAAGCAACTCATTCTTACAAAAACATACCGTCAACTTTTCACGAAGCCCACTTTCAGAAACACGAGTGTGAAGAATCTCCACCATACGATTATCAACTTCCACTGCAACAACTTTTTTAGCAGCTTCAAGAAGCCTCATTGTAAGGTTTCCAGTACCCGGACCGATTTCGAGTACTGTATCGGTTGGGCCAACTCCAGAGTTCCTGATAATGGAATCAAGGACTCTTTGGTTAGTCAAAAGATGTTGCCCCCAGCTTTTGTATAGCTGCAAATGATCTTGTTGAGTGTCCTTTCTCTTTCTAACATTGTTCTCATCTTCATCGTTGTATCGGTTTTTGAAAGGGGGGCGACTGTAGTTCGCATGAAGTTGCTGAAATTGGATAGAGAGTTGGTGAAGAATGTAACCTGAACGATGATTGACAGATGATTTCGCACATTGAAGCATACTGAACGAACAAGAACAAGACCTTTTTAGTGTTCGTTTGTTAAGAAATATATGTGTTCACGAACTGTTCATGAACACTTACCGAACGAGATTTTATATTCGTGTTCGTTTGTTAAGGAAATGAACTTGTTCGTGTTCGTTTGTGTTTGTTTGTTAATTTTAGGCAGTACATGTTAATGAACACAAATGGAAACAAACGAACACAAATAAGCGTTCATAGACAGAAGAGTAAATTACGATTTTGGCCCCTGTGGACTGTGGTTATATCAATTTTACCCTTTTTGCCCAAAAATGAATTTTTTAACATCTGAGCCCCCAACGTCTTTTTTTCTAACCCTTTTGGCCCCTAACACTAACCCCATCCATTAAATGTTAGGGGCCAAAAGGGTTAGAAAAAAAGACGTTGGAGGCTCAGATGTTAAAAAATTCTTTTTTGGACTAAAAGGGTAAAAGTGATATAACCACAGGGGCCAAAATCGTAATTACTCTAGACAGAATATATAATACAGACACTTATTAAATATTTTATTTGTCAGAATTTTGAAGTATTTAAATAAAATATAAAAACTAAAAACGCTAATGAACTATCAAACACGTTACCGAACGATCAAGAACATAAATGAACGAACGTAGCCACTCTTCATGTTCGTTCATTTTAACTAAACCAACGAAATTTCTAGTTCGTGTTTGTTTGTTTAATAAACACGAACGAACACAAACAAACTTCCCTGTTCGCCCGAACTCAAACTAAACTACATGTTGCTATCAAAACTCAAAAGTTTAAAGACCAATTCAAATCACATTTTATAAAACGAGAATATTGTTAATTCAAATCAGGAAACAATACTAGTTTAAACACACGGTAAACTCTATATTAGTGATTCACAACAATAGCCTATAAATTAGGTCAAAATCGATAGAAATTGGATAAGAGTAGTCAAGTGAAACAAGGTTTTACCTGGATTCGAACCAAAGCGTCTCAAAATCATCCCAGCTGAGGCATGGTGTCGCCTGGAGAATTTGGGGGTCTGATGGGGATTAGGTTTAATAGAGTTTGGGTATTTTAATATTATTTAACTCTTCTTTTGTTTTTATAAACTAAAAATTTCTCAGCGCGTTGCACAGGAAGCCAGTCGATATTAGTTTAGTTCGTTACGGTGTTGATTCAGTACTGATACTCGGTATACTGCCCAAATGGAAAAACTCTAAAAGTACAATACCAATAATCGATATAATTAAGGAACGCATTGTAATTGAAAGTTTAAAAAAAAAGAAACAAAAAAGGGGGCTCATTTTAGCATAGATAGGCCTGCTCGTTTTAGCAAAGGAATATGGTGCATTTATCACCACCACAATATTTACTATTTAACTCCCACATCTTAATACTTCCCTTTGTAGCAGCACACAATCAATATATATTCGGACTAAACACAACCCATTTATAGCTGAACCTGCATCGAGCGAATACAACCTCTTCCCCTCACTTAAATCCCACATCAAAAAACTCCCGTCCCCCCCCCCCCCCCACACACACACACACGCACACAACGAACCATCTGGTGACACCGCCACCATGTTCACATACCCCCCCCCCCCCCCCCCATAATAAACATACTACGCTAAATTTAGGTAATTGAATCAGACATTTTTATTTAGAACACTACCAAAAAGGTCGAATACACGTACCAAACAACCCTTAAAAATATTCCTTTATCAATCCATTTTTCTTTCCCAATTTTCAAAACATGTCATGCATCAAGCCCTAATAAAACCAATATTGCAAATAAGAAACAACCCGGTAACAACCACAATAAGCCTATGCAAAGAGGTAATCAATCAACTTAGTATACTATATTTAACCTAAAACAACTTCATATATCTTATCTCGAACACGTTATATAAGGTTTCAACAAAACAAGACAAATAGATTATCAAACTTCAACAAATGTTTTTCCCGTTATCAATTTCTATAACAATCTACCAGCAACAACTTAATCATTTTAGCATAATATTAATATCACCAAACTTAATCATTATCAAAACTCCATTTTTTTCCATACCCATGGTGGTATATGATCTCTTAAAGCCCACAACCCACGTTTATTAGCTTGGGCTTCATCTTGCAGTTTATCTCAAACCAATAACATATTTTCAGAATACGAAAAAAAAAAAAATTTGTTAGCACAATCACGTAACTTAAAAGAGGTGCCTCCTTGAACCTCTTACTTTTGTCAAGATAAATATGTTGA
Source organism: Helianthus tuberosus (assembly GCA_030545235.1). Lineage (NCBI taxonomy): Eukaryota > Viridiplantae > Streptophyta > Magnoliopsida > Asterales > Asteraceae > Helianthus > Helianthus tuberosus. The sequence continues at coordinate 18,008,189 of CM060415.1, read as the reverse complement.
CATAGAACACCATTCTTTAACAATGTTCTTCGCATAATCAAGTTTCATATATTAGTCGCATTACATTTGTCAGTACACGTATGAACACAACAAACGGAGTTACCAGAACAGAAATTTCATCGTTGTATATGTCCCCAATACAACGAAAGTGTGGATCAATATAGTAGACAGGTATTGTCAACTTTTTGTTGACGATCAGCTTTCTTAGTTCATCCCTAGCATTAGAGTCATACTTCTGTCTAAGTTCGAGTGCATCTACTCCACTGTTTCCATAGACGGGTCTTCCATAACAGTGTGACATTGGAACAAAAACACACTCTCAGTTTTAGAGGGTTATGATGCTGCTGATTTTGTAGGCATGATTGAGCTTTTATTATTTCATTCGGACGCAAAATGGTTGGTGTTGGGATGAAAACCCTAGTGACACTTTTCTTTGTGCAGTCAATTTTGTCCATGGCCAAATTGGCATCACATTGTAAAGTCTATTTTGATTCGAGGGGCATTCGTATTCACTATGTAGATTGTAGTTTGTAGCCCTTGAAAAGTGAACCGACTTATCACGTTTTCTAATTTGTACGACTGCCAAGTCAATACAGAGATGTGTTTCTCTTTGAAGCTAATGGGGTCTTGATGGCTTGATAATTTGAACAATCTTGTTTTAGTTGTGGAAGAATCGACGAATCCTGCCTGAAAAAAAATATATTGAACACCATTATTTACACCACCCTTTGGTACATTGGAATGCAAGGAACGATAGGGTCTTTGACAAATTCAAAAGGTCCTCCTCAGATTACTACTTCTAAGGTGGTGTTTGTTTTTTCAGAGGTAAAACGTCTGCAGTCTGTGGACCACATCTGCAGACATCTGTAGCTGAAGAGGTGGACCAAACCTCTGCAGTCTGCAAGAAAACGACTGTTTGTTTTATAACTTCTGCAAGCTATTAACAATAACATAATCAAAATTCAGAATTTAAACACCTATAATCAAGTTATTAACATAATCAAGATTCAGAATTCAACACCTATAATCAACTTATTAACATAATCAAAACCCATATAATCAAATCACAAGTGAGTAAAACCTAGATGCTAATTCAACAAAAAATGAACTTTAGCATCTGAATGAATAAACAAAAATTACCACCATTGTCACAGAGAACCCAAAACATGAAATCAAAAAACAAAAGTTGAAGTTTAGCATCTGAATTACACTCAACATGTTGAATCTCAATAAGTTAACAATAAAATTAAAGAAAGGGTTGTCATTAAAAAACACATCATGATGAACCAACCTCTCAAGAATGGTGTATTGAGGAAGAATACCGCTACGGTAGAGCATGGTTGTCATTGACCCCGCTGGATCTACTACAAGCACCGCCACTAGCCTGAATAACGATTGTGTCAACTGTCTGGTGCAAGATATCTATGGAGAGGAGAGGTGGTGGCGGCGGCGGCCTATAGGAGGAGACGAACGGCGGCGCGACGGGGATGTGGGAGGAGAGGTGGTGGCGGCGGCGGTTTGGGGGAGGAGTGGTAGCAGCGTGTCGCAACCCCCGCCCCCTATCTGTCCCGGGAACGGGCGGCCGCGAGACCAGTTTTGGTGGTATCATTTTGTTTATCAATTTGGCAACGGAATTTACATCAGGACCGTAGTTAGGAAATGTTTATCAGAGTAAATACCACACTTTTATAATATTAAACATATTGGGATAAAACCCAAGTTTTTCATTACAAACATTTTCATAGGGAAAATCCCTACTTTATTTGAATAAAACATCTTCTTTTATTTATTTAGGTAACTTTTATAGCCACTTTTTCCAAGCCTTCAGTGCTGTCCAGCTGGCTTCTAGTTGGCTTTCACATTTTGTTACCTGAAACGCGTTTAAAAACATTTTGTCAGTGAGAAATACTGGTGAGTGAATCCCAGTTAAATCAAGAAGATTTTTATCCATTAACAGTATTGAGAGCTATCACATTGTTTATTTCTACACAATTACTCATTCAGTATTGTCAATCCTGACTGGTGGGTCATATTACACATTGGCTAACTCGTTGTCCAATGGTAACGTGTTCCATATTTTGTATACAAAACCCCAACATACCGGCAGTAATTGAAGAACTACAAAGACTCAATCACTGCTTAATCACATTGTAAAACATTTAAGGTTTTGTAAAAATAATTTACAAAAAGGAGATTACTCACATTGCTGTCTTAGACTTCTTTTAAGGGTTTCCTGGTAATTATCTATAATTTACACAATGCACACATGTTAGTATAATAACCCTTTATATTTACATTAGTTATACCCTCCCCGAGACGGCATTCCAACGACTACGTCTGGCAGAACCACGACAGCCGTTACGGAACCCTGGATCAATCGGGCAGCGTATCTAATACGTCACCGGGGTTATGATACTTACATCGGGGCAGAACTTTGTTAATTAGGGGGATATTATACCCGAGATAATGCCTACTATAATAAATTTGAGAGAGAAAGTCGAGAAATGAACGAATTGACTGAAGGCCCGATGCCCTTCTTATATAGGGCCTGATTTGGGTTTTGTCGAGGCCCGCGTAAGGTGAGACCTCGGGCTACGCGGCCCGCGTAGTAGGGGTCTACGGCTTAGCTTTGATTGGTCATCACCACTAGCTGCGACACGATAACGACACGTGGCAGCCTGGGGTGTCGCCTGAGATTGGAGCTGTCGCGCACCGCGTAAGATCCTTAAGGGATCTACGCGGCCCGCGAGCGACATAAAAATTTTGTTTTTATTTTATTTTTAATGATATTTCATATTTTGGGCTCGGTTTTCACATACGGGGTATATTTAGAGACATATAAGGGTATTTTAAAATATATTAGGGTGTATGAAAAATTCAGGAGGGTTGTTATATCCTTCCCACCTTGTTTTAGAGCTCGTCCTCGAGATCTACTGGAATAGGTGCGGATATTTCCTTTGCATTTCCGATTCAAGTTCCCATGTGTATTTTGGTCCTCTTTTGGAGTCCCATTTCACTTTGACCGGAACTAATCTCTTGTGCTTAAGGTTCTTAACTTTCCTGTCTTCAATCTGTAGAGGCTTCTCTACAAACTTTAACTGTTTATTTACCTCTATATCCTTAAGAGGTACTACAAGTGATTCATCAGCTAAACACTTCTTGAGATTGGATACATGAAATACATCATGTATTCCTGCCATTTCCTCTGGCAATTGTAGCTAATAGGCTACCGGTCCTATTCTTCTAATAATCTCAAAAGGTCCAACATACCTCGGCCTTAGCTTTTCTATTTTGATGAATCTTACCACTCCTTTCCAAGGAGCGACTTTCAATAACACTTTATCTCCTACTTGAAATTCCAATGGCTTTCGCCTGTTATCAGCATAACTCTTTTGTCGATCACGTGTTGCTTTCAGTTGTTCCTTGACTTGAATAATCTTGTCTGTTGTTTCTTGTACTATCTCGGGTCCAGATAGTTGCTTTTCTCCAATTTCTGCCCAACAGACTGGCGTTCGGCACTTTCGTCCATAAAGTGATTCGAATGGTGCAGCATTGATACTTGTGTGATAACTGTTATTATAAGAAAATTCTATCAATGGTAAATGATCGTCCCAATTACCTTCGAAATCAATTACACAAACTCTAAGCATATCTTCCATTGTCTGAATTGTCCTTTCGCTTTGTCCGTCCGTTTGTGGATGATAAGCGGTGCTTAGGTTCAACGTGGTTCCCATTGCTTTTTGGAAGCTTGTCCAAAAATGAGAGGTAAAACGACTATCTCTGTCAGAAACAATTGATAGAGGAATTCCATGTAATGAAACTATTTCATTTACATATAATGTAGCTAACTGTTCCATGCTGAAAGTTTCTTTCATTGGTAGGAAATGAGCTGACTTGGTTAGCATGTCTACAATCACCCATATTGTATCATTACCTTTTCTTGTTTTAGGTAATTTGGTAACAAAATCCATTGATATCAATTCCCATTTCCAGACTGGCATTTCTAACTGTTGCAACAAACCTGAAGGTTTCTGATGTTCAGCTTTGACTTGTGAACAGGTTAAACACCTTGCAACATATGCTGCTATATCCTTTTTCATTCCTATCCACCAGAAATTCTTCCTTAAGTCTTGATACATCTTATCATTTCCAGGATGCATTGTATACTTAGACTTATGGGCTTCTTCTAATCTACGGTGACGTAGGTTTCCTAATTTAGGTATCCACATTCTTTTCTTATGGAATCTCCAAATTCCATCTGTTCCTTGTTCTAATTCCTTAATCATTCCTTTTAACTTTTCAGTATCATCTTTGATTACTGATTCTTGTGCCTTTCTAATCTGATCATTTAAATCTACTTGTAGATTTAACTCAAGAAAACGTACTTTTTTTGGTCTTTCATGATACTTTCGACTTAAAGCATCGGCTACTACATTTGCTTTTCCGGCATGATATTGGATATTACAATCATAATCACTAAGTATCTCCATCCAGTATCTTTGTCTCATATTCAACTCCTTTTGCCTAAAAACATACCTTAAACTCTTATGGTCGGTGAATATGGTAAACTTACTACCGTATAGGTAATGTCTCCAAATTTCAAGGGCAAAAGTTATAGCTCCTAACTCTAGATCATGGGTTGAATAATTCTCTTCATGATTCTTCAGTTGTCTAGAAGCGTAAGCTATAACCTTTTGACGTTGCATTAACACACATCCATAACCTAATTTGGAAGCATCACAATAGATTACAAAATTTTCACTTCCTTCTGGTAACGCTGGTATGGGTGCATGGGTTAATCTTTGCTTAAGAATTCTAAATGCTTCTTCTTGTTTTGGTCCCCATTCAAACTTAACTGATTTACAGGTTAACTTAGTTAAGGGAATGGCTATTCTAGAAAAATCTCGAATAAATCTTCTATAATAACCGGCCAATCCTAAGAAACTTCTAACCTCGGTTGGTGACTCAGGGGTTTTCCACTTGGTTATTGCCTCGATCTTGATGGGATCTACATGAATTCCTTCATGATTGACTAAATGTCCAAGAAATTGTACCTGTTCTAACCAAAACTCACACTTCGAAAACTTAGCATAAAGCTTTTCTTTTCTTAGTAAACTTAGAATTGCGTGCAGATGTGCTGCATGATCTTCCTTGCTTTTGGAATAAATAAGAATATCATCTATAAAGACAATTATGAGTTTATCCAAATATGGCTTACATATTCGGTTCATCATGTCCATGAATGCAGCTGGGGCATTGGTTAAACCAAATGGCATGACAATAAATTCATAATGGCCATACCTTCTTCTAAAGGCGGTCTTAGGAATGTCATCTTCATGTACCTTTAATTGATGATATCCTGACCTTAAATTGATTTTTGAGAAAAATCGTGCTCATTGCAATTGATCAAACAGATCATCTATTCTTGGTAATGGATACCGATTCTTAATCGTGACTTTATTCAATTCACGGTAGTCAATGCACATACGCATTGATCCGTCCTTCTTTTTAACGAATAATATCGGTGCTCCCCATGGCGATGAGCTTGGCTGTATGAATCATTTCTCCAACAATTCATCTAATTGTTTCTTCAGCTCTTGCATTTATGCGGGTGCCAAACGGTAAGGTGCTTTGGCAATTGGTGCGGTTCCTGGTATTAAGTGTATTCTGAATTCAACTTCCCTATCTGGAGGTTGTCCTGGTAGCTCTTCTGGAAATACATCTGAAAACTGGGATACTACTGGAATATCCTTTAATTGTTTTCCTTTAGTGTTAGTGATTATAGAAATCAAATACACTAATGATTATTTCCTTATATAACTTGTTGTTTTCATCACAGAGATGAACTTTGTAGATTTAAAGGTTTTATTTCCTTTAATTGTGATCTTTTCACCCCTTGGTGAATTTACTTGAATTGACTTTTGATCACATAAAATACTGACTTTATTGCCTATTAACCAATCCATTCCTAATACAACATCAAATCCTGCCAGATTCATTGGGTAAAGATTTGCAATAAATTTCTGATTTAAAATTTCTATTCTTGCTCCCTGCAGTATTTCAGAAATTTTAATGGTTTCCCCATTTGCTGTCTCTACTAGACATTATTGTGGGAGTTTAGTTAATGATTGATTTAGAAGTTTGCAAAATGAAGTATTAATAAAACTCTGGTTCGCACCAGAGTCAAATAATACTTTAGCAAAAACATCATTAACTAAAAACGTACCAGTGATCACATCTGGGATCATCTTTGCTTCTTCTGCAGTCAGAACAAATGATCTAGCATTTTTAGTATTCTTGGTGTTCGTGGCTGGAGCTAGCGTTGGACAGTTAGGTTTGATATGACCTTGTTCTCCGCATCTGTAGTATATCCTGTTGTTAGGCTTTTTCCTGCAATCTTCCTCCTTGTGTCCAGATATTTTACAAAAGTTACAGTATATGGAGCATCTTCCTGAATGCTTCCTTTTGCAATACTTACAATGCAGAGGTAGAACCTACATTTCTCCCATGGTTAGAATTTCCATAACGGAATTCTTGGGTAAGCTTCTGGGTTAGGTTCCTCCTTTGATCGTCTTTCGTGTACGGACTAATTCATCTGTCAAGATGTTTGCTAGTTCTACAGCTTCTTCTATGGTTTAAGGTCTAGCTGCCTTGACTACATGTCTAATCTCTCCAATTAATCCCCAGATGTAACGGGAGATTAAAACTAGTTCAGGTGAAGTAAGGGTTGGTACTATTCGGGCATATTCAAAGAATAATGTAGTATAACCCTTACTATCTATCCCAATCATCCTAAGATTCAGGAATTTGTTTGCTATCTGTTCTTTTTCATTAGGAGGACATAATTTCCTTTCTATCATGTTTTTAAACTCCTCCCATTCCATATTGTAAGTTCTATCACTTCCCCTAGACTGGAGGATAGTGTTCCACCATTCCAGTGCTGAATTCTTGAACAGATTGGAAGCAAACATTATCTTATCCTCTTCCGCGCATTTACTTATCCTTAAGACTGCCTCAGTCTTTTCTATCCAGCGTAGAGATGAAACGGCCCCTTCATTGCCCGAGAATTCCATTGGTTTACAAGATCATAATTCTTTATAAGAACAAATCCTGCCAGGTTCAGAAGGTCGTTTGCTATCATGCTTACTTTTATTTTACGCCTCCTTAACCGTTTTGATAATATATGGCATCGCATCTATTATCCCTTGTGCCACTATATGTTGCATGGCACTGTTATCCACTTGGTTTCCATTATTGTTGTTGTTCGGGTTTTCATTATCCGGGTTAATGTTACTCTGGTTATCGTTATTCTGGTTTTCTTGGTTTACTTCGTCGTCCATCTGAATTTTAAACATTTGCCAATTATTAATATCACAAAATAATCAATAATTTAGGCAACAATCACACATATTGGTCAAAAGCGTCGAGTATTGCGACTTACTCTTTTCTATTATAGTATGCATCAAATACACACTAAGACTGGAATTAAAATTACAACATTACTATGCATCGCTAACCACGAAGTGGTCTATACTACAACATATATTATTATTACATACATATATATATATTTTCATACAAACTTATTATATATTATTATATTATTATTATTATTACCAACTCCACCATCACATTCACTGATCTGGATTCATCTAGTAATCCATATTGCGCTCGTCGTACTTCCAGACGAGTCGCTCTCCTACCTGCCTCATCCTCTCACTACTTTCTAAAATCTCTTATCCGAATGTTCGGAGCTCATGCACATTTTCTGCACTCATTGGGGGTGCAGGTGCTGGTACTGGGTCTGGGTACTGGGGCATGGGATTCTCCCGAGGGTACGGATTCTCTAAGATCTCCCTAATGTATTCATCGTTATCGTAGTAGTAGGGATCTAGAGGGTCCAGACCTGGATAGGCTGCTAAGTTTGGCATGGGTTCGTCGTTTAGGTGGTAGCGTGGCACATAATCCCTATGATCGTCGAACCATGGATCATAATCTGGATCTAAGGGATCAGGGGCTGGTATCCTAGGTATCTCTTCAGGGTTGAAATCATGCATTTGGACTTGGTTTTGGGGGTTGTCTTCTATCTCCATCGGCTGAGTGGGGAACAAAGGTAAGGGTTGTGGGGCTACTAGTTGTTCCAGGTTTGGGTCGGCAGTTGTTGTTGCTAGGATATGAAAATTGGCTAAGCTCCTATTAAGCATATCCTGTGTATGGGCATCTGACTCTCGCTTAGCGGCTACTAGGACTCTCTACTGTTGCAACTTTCGCATTCTTTTCCTACGCTCGAATGCTCCCTTACTGAACCATCATCTCTTTTTCTGAGGGAATGGCTCTTCAGACTGAGCCTTAAAGACAAACATCCCTTCTTCCTGGTCAGCTGAATACCCAGAGAGGGCAGGCTGGGAAGAGGTACCTTCACTCCTAGGTGAATCGGACAACTGACGATAAACGTATGAGGGTCCTTGATCACTCATACTATAAACTAACAAATAGTCAAATAACACACAACAATAAAATACAATTATGCACGTATTTCCATAATTAATTTCCTAACAATTTGAATAATATTTTGATGTCAGCAGAACACTTATGTGGCTGAATCAGTGGTTTAGCTCTGATACCACCTTCTGTCGCAACCCCCGCCCCCTATATGTCTCGGGAACGGGCGGCCGCGAGACCAGTTTTGGTGGTATCATTTTATTTATCAATTTGGCAGCGGAATTTACATCAGGACCGTAGTTAGGAAATGTTTATCAGAGTAAATACCACACTTTTATAATACTAAACATATTGGGATAAAACCCAAGTTTTTCATTACAAACATTTTCATAGGGAAAATCCCTACTTTATTTGAATAAAAAATCTTATTTTATTTAGGTAACTTTTATAGCAGCTTTTTCCAAGCCTTCAGTGCTGTCCAGCTGGCTTCTAGTTGACTTTCACATTTTGTTACTTGAAACGCGTTTAAAAACATTTTGTCAGTGGGAAATACTAGTGAGTGAATCCCAGTTTAATCAAAAAGATTTTTATCCATTAACAGTATTGAGAGCTATCACATTGTTTATTTCTACACAATTACCCATTCAGTATTGTCAATCCTGACTGGTGGGTCATATTACACATTGGCTAACTCGTTGTCCAATGGTAACGTGTTCCACATTTTGTATACAAAACCCCAACATACCGGCAGTAATTGAAGAACTACAAAGACTCAATCACTGCTTAATCACATTGTAAAACGTTTAAGGTTTTGTAAAAACAATTTACAAAAAGGAGATTACTCACATTGCTGTCTTAGACTTCTTTTAAGGGTTTCCAGTTAATTATCTATAATTTAAACAATGCACACGAGTTATATAATAACCCTTTATATTTACATTAGTTATACCCTCCCCGAGACGGCATTCCAACGACTACGTCGGGCAGAACCACGACAGCCGTTACGGAACCCTTGATCAATCGGGCAGCGTATCTAATACGTAACCGGGGTTATGATACTTACATCGGGGCAGAACTTTGTTAATTAGGGGGATATTATACCCGAGTATAATGCCTACTATAAGAAATTTGAGAGAGAAAGTCGAGAAATGAACGAATTGACTGAAGGCCCGATGCCCTTCTTATATAGGGCCTGATTTGGGTTTTGTCGCGGCCCGCGTAAGGTGAGACCTCGGGCTACGCGGCCCGCGTAAGGTGAGACCTCGGGCTACGCGACCCGCGTAGTAGGGGTCTACGGCTTAGCTCTGATTGGTCATCACCACTAGCTGCGACACGATGACGACACGTGGTAGCCTGGGGTGTCGCCTGAGATTGGAGCTGTCGCGCCCCGCGTAAGATCCTTAAGGGATCTACGCGGCCCGCGAGCGACATAAAAATTTTGTTTTTATTTTATTTTTAATGATATTTCATATTTTGGGCTCGGTTTTCACATACGGGGTATATTTAGAGACATATAAGGGTATTCTAAAATATATTAGGGTGTCAGAAAAATTCAGGAGGGTTGTTATACAACGGCAGCACGACGGGGCTGTGGGAGGAGAGGTGGTGGCGACGGTGATGTGGGAGGAGAGGTGGTGGCGGTGGCAGGGAAGAAGAAGGGAGGTGGTGGAGGGGTTAGCGTTCTGTGTGTTTTGTGAAGAGGTTAGAAGAGTTGAGAAGATCGTAGTCCATGTCTGCACCAAAAAGTGGTCAGGCAGAGCTTTTTGAATGATTTGTCTTCTAAAAAACAAACACGCTGCAGACTCCAACGTTTGCGCGTGGTCTGCGTGGGAATTGGGGAAGACAAAAGAGGTTGTGAAGTACTTTTCTTAAAAAACAAACACCACCTAAGACATGGTCATGGGCCTTGGCTGTAGAAAACACAGGTCCAAATACAAGGAAACTTGCAGGGCAAAATGAGTGGCATCCCTGAGTTTTTAATCTGTGTACTGTCCGAGTTATCATTTGTTGTTTGTCTCATGTTTTGTATCTCTATGTTGGAGCCTCTTAGCTTCTTGCTATGATTTCTAGTTATTAATATAGTTTATGTCTTGTTTTCCTGAAAAATAAACAATCAATAAATTCTACACCATAACACCATTAAAATCCAAGCATGGAATGGTAGGCAGAGGAGAGCACATAACTCAAAAGATTTAATGTTTCTATCATTAAAACTAGCATATTGGTGGTTTCGGTAAGCTAAAGACATTAGTTTTATATATAATCATATTGTTTCGAAAAATGCCAATTTCACCAATTATGTCTTGAACAATAATGTTGAATCAACATACACTAGACACTATCAAAAATCCCTTAAGATTAAATTCAAAAAGTTACAAACTGAAATCAAAATCAAGTCTAAAAAATGTATAGAAAATGATGATTTAGACCAAATGTCACTAACTCTCTGGCCGGTGGTCCTCTCCGCCCACCTCCAGGGCCGGCTCTGAATTCATAAATTAAACAATAAAGGTTAAAAAGGTTATTCACTATACTATTTTTTTAAACAGCTAACGAATCATCCAAATAGACTATTAGGGTATGTTTGGAATGGGGTAATGGAATAGACGGTGGAATGGAATGGACGAGGTAATAGAATGGATGAGGTAATGGAATTGATCATTACCATTTCATGTATTATTTGGTTACCATGTGAGAATGGAATGAATCATTACCTTTTGTTGTTTGGTTGGCAAGAAAAGACCAAGGAATAAAATCGGATAGTGGTGGTTAGTGGTGGGCAATGATGGTGGGTGGTGATATGTGGCAGTTGTATCGGCGACATGGGTGGCGGCGGCGGTAGGTAGTGATGGCGACGGGTGGTGATAGCTGCGGTGGTGGTGGGTGACGACGAGGAGGGTGGCGGCAGTGGCGGTGGCGATGGTGGCGGTGGAGATGGTGGTAGGGCGGTGGTCGTAGGTGGTAGCAGTGTTGACGATGGGTGGTGGCAGCAGTGGTGGAGGTGGGTGGCGGCGGTGATCAGAGGTGGGCAGCGGCGATGGTGGGTGGTGGTAGACGTGGGTGGTCGCGGTGATCGAAATTGGCAGCGATGGTGGTGGCGGCAGTGATCAGAGGTGGCAGTGGCGACGATGGGTGGCGGAGGTGGATAGCGGCGGGTGGCGGGTCGGGCGGTGGTGGCGGCGATGGTTGCAGTGGCAGTGTTGGCAGTGGTGTTGTCGTCGGTGGGCGGCGGTGGTGGTCGGAGTTGGCGACAGTGTCATTGGTAGCGGTAACGACGATGGGTGGCGGTGGAGGTGGGTGACGACGGCAGGCGGCGGTGGTGGATGGCGGTTGTGGTGGATGGTGGCAATAGTTGTGGGTTGTGGTGTTGTTAATAAAGAAAGAAGAGGGAATGGAATGGAAAAAAAACAGGGGGGCGGATGTAATGATTTTGAGTGAATGCAATGCATTTTGGAATGGACGATTCCATTACATCGACCTACCAAACACTCTTTTTTTTATTCCCTGACAATTGTCCATTCCATTCCACATCTCATTCCTACATACCAAACGCTACCTTAATGAAATTACATAAACTAATAAAAACGACAGAAGTCAATGAGGTAGTGGTGGAGTGGGTGGGGAAATATTTGGTGTTCCTTGTGATCCAGGTTCGACTCCCACCCTCCCCATTATTTTATGCGACATCCAGGTGAAAGGTGAATACGGGTGGCGCCGGTTCGTCTTGGATGAGAGGCGAGGTTTTACCGATTATTCCAGTGTCATGCCTTCGGGCGGGTGAAGGTCGGGTTTCCGCACATCTGGGATAGCCAAGGGGCTGGCGGCGGTCCCACGCATCTGGGAGAGCCAAGGGGCTGGCGGCGGTCGAGTAGTCGACTTTGGCCACAACACCCGGTGTCTAGGGATGGCAAAAAAGCCCATGCCCGACGGGTATACTCGAAACCCGAAACATACGGGCCGGGTATACCTGAAGCCCAATGGGTATGGGCCGGGTACGGGCTTAAAAGGTATGGGTACGAGTATCGGATTTAGTGATAACCGCCCGATACCCGGCCCATTTACCCGAATAATACCCGAAAGTATCATATTATGGATTTCCATATATATAAATTTAGTGCATGTACTTATTACCTTCTCTATAGTCATATGTGGATATGTATTTGACAAGTGTTTAGTGAACATATAACTTATTTTTGAGCATGTATATTGGATATGAAAGCTATCACCCTTTATTATGTGGATGTTTTATGCAATTAGGTGGTCCTGATACAATTAGCTAATTAAGTAATCGTTTTATTTTATTTTAGTATACGTGGTCTGAATATGATATGTAAGTTATTAATCATATTTTCATTTGTTATAGTCATTAAAATAGTAAATTATATAAACATCAAAGTAAAAATTGCACATTTGTCACAATAGGTATTTTTAAGAAATTAACGGGTATACCCGATACCCGCGGGTATGCCCAATACCCGATGGGTAATTACCCGAAAAATATCCGACGGGTAACGGGCCGGGTATGGGACAAAGAATTACAACCGGGTACGGGCCTGAGATTATCAATACCCGGCCCAAGCCCGACCGATTGCCATTCCTACCGGTGTCACGATGGTTGACACATTGTTTCTTGTCGTTCAAAAAAACTAAAATAAAAACGACAGAAATCGAACCTGAATCACTCAAAACACCAAATCTCTCGCTTACCACGTTCCGGAAACGTGTTTGGGATTCCTTTTTAACTTCTCCTTCTCAAAAAGTCTTTCTCAACATCAATAAGTAAAAAATCATGACTTCTCAAAATCTCCTTTTTAAAGACATAATCAGCTCTAAAAGTCCTTTTTTATGGTGTTTGGGATTCCTTGTGACTTTAAGGTAGCGTTTGGTACGAAGGAATAGAAGGCGGAATGGAATGGATCATTCTATTGGAATGAAAAGAAACATGTTTGGTTGTCAAGTGGTAATGGAATGGAGCATTCCACAAGGAATGTAAACCTTCCAAATATAATAATTTTCATTCCTTGGTATGGTGGTGTATTTTTTTCATTCCTTCATGGAATGGAATGGAAAGATATATTATTATTATTATTATTATTATTATTATTACTATTATTTACCATTATTATTATTATTATTTTTATTGGTTTTAATAACTCACTCACGGGCAACACCATTACTGCCATAGCTACCGCTGTGACTACTGTCGCCGCCGTCACCCACTTCCGCCGCCGCCACCACCACCACCACCCACCTCTACACAGCTGTTTCCCGCCACCACCCACCTCAACCTCAGTCGTAACCCACCTCCGCCGCTACCAACCGTCACCCACCATCCACACCTCCGCCCCCGCCGTCACTCGCCACCACCCACCACCGCCGCCACCTACTGCCACCACCTCCGACCATCACTACCATTACCACCTATCACCACCGACTACCGTCACTCATCACCGATTTTATTCCTTTGTCTATTCTTTCCTACCAAACAACACAAAGTAATGATTCATTTCATTCTCACATGGTAACCAAACAAGACATGGAATGGTAATGATCCATTCCATTACCTCGTACATTCCATTCACCCGTCTATTCCATTACGCCATACCAAACAGACCCTAAAATAACTTCTAAAATGATGTTTGGAATTCCTTTCCTTCTCAAAAGTCGTTCTTACTTCTTAGCTTCAAAAGTGACTTTTAAAAGGAATCCCATTTACCCCAAAACATCATTCCTTGTTGAAAAACCAACTTCCCTCTCAAAACACACACTTTTTCCCGCTCTCGTGCTCCCAACGGCGACAATGGCGGATTCCGACGGTAAAGCTGCAAAAGACCTAATTCGCGACGTCGGCAAACAACTCTCTGCGAAGAAGGAATGTCCTCACAAAGACCTCCTCGTTAAGCTACTCCGTGTAAGTTATCGTTTCCGATGGTTTCCGTTATCTATTTCCGTTCAATACACACGGCGTCAACGTATCTCAACCGTCTGAAATCATTCATCTGCAACTATTTCGTTCAGATCCAGTCTATTCGTTTAGTTTTAGTTTCAATTTCAATTTTAAGTGTATATCGTACGGATTCGAGTGTTTTTTTGCAGGTATACATCTACTACAATCCTAATATGCTTTTTCACTATGAAATGTAGGTGTATTTAACGTTGATAGTGTACTGTACTACTGTGTTTGTGCTTATTTTACTCAAGGTTTTGTTAGGGTTTTTATTTGGCTAGGGTTTATGTTTTTAAGTGGTTGGATCATGAATTTCAAAATGTAATCATGTATATGCTATAGTGTGTATATATAGAAACACACACACACTATCTCAATATATATTTTGGGAGAAATCGCTAGACTCAATCTAAATCATACATTTGTTATGAATGTGTCTAGAATTCTAACAAAATTGACTTATAAATGGGTTGGAAATGACATTTCTAGAGGTATGTATGTATTGGTACATTGTTGAAGTGTTATTTTGTGTATATTGTAGTAGTAGTTTTTAAGATGTCCTCTTTGTTTTAGTTTTTGTAGCTTCTAATCCCTGAAAGTCGGGTTACTAATGCTGCATTCGGCATGGAAAGCAAGATGAGTACTCTTAAGTTGTTTACGCTGTTTTCAAAAGCGGTATAAGGATAAAATGTTACGCCTGTGTTAGGATGTTAGCTTGTGGTTATTTTATAAGAATGATATTTTGGTAGCTTTGAGAAGCATGTTCTTAAATAAGAATCATGTTTTAACTTTAGGACAACCTTTAACACAACTGGGAATTGAAGAGAAGTAATACTTATTATGTTGGGTTCTATAGCTTTTTTACAGATTTTAAGACCACATGACCAATGATGATTGATGAATAATAAAAATTGCCTAATACACTTGTTTATATTTATTGCTGCCAACAGAGTAAATGTGAGGGTTCTGTTAAGAATATTTCATATGTTTAATGATTTTGTGAACACAAATAAATTTGGCTTGCTTTAGTTAACGTTCTTTGTGTAGATACTCTTGTTTGGTGACGGTATTTGCAAATAGTTACATCATGAGTAGCAACTAGCAAACGGAGAGAAACCATGATGCTCCTTGCCTCTAATATGTTGTAAATAATGGCTCATTACGGTGCTGAGAATCTTTGGTGGCTGACATGATGATGGTCTTATTGACTAAGATGTTTCATCATATATTATATATGTTTTACTCGTGACGAGGAGTAGCCATACTTTTGTAAATCAATACTTATATTTATGCACTTTTAAGAAGAAAACTTTACTTTAACCTAAAACCCTCAACTATATATACATTCACACAATTTTCCACCCTACTTTTTACTTTTATAAATTAAACGGGTCAACCTGTAAACCTGATAGGTTTGACCCGAACCTGACCTGTTTAGCTAAACGGGTTCGCGGGTTCGACCTGAAACTGTTTAGGGTAAACCCAAACCCAAAAAATTCGTGTTCGGTGCGTGTCGTGTTTTCGGGTCGTGTCAGAAATTCACACCCCTACTATTTGTGTACACAAATAAGACGACAGAGAGATAGAAAATATAAAGTTTATTTTATTACTATTTATAAATAATAGGGGTATTTTAGTCTTTTCATAAAAATAACAAATTTGGTTAACGATGTTACAAAATTGAACTCAAGTAGTTACATATTGAAAATTTAGGTACCCAAGGTAATTATAATTTTTTATTTTAGATTCAACTTATTAAAACTATTTTTTTTAAACAGCTAACGAATCGTCTAAATGGACTATTAATGAAATTACACAAACTAATAAAAACAACAAAAGTAAATGAGGTAGTGTTGAAGTGGTTGGTGAAAGACTTGGTATTCCTTGTGACCCAGGTTCGACTCCCACTCTCCCCATTATTTTATGCGGCATCCAGATGAAAGGTGAATACGGGTGGTGCCGGTTCGTCTTGGATGGGAGGCGATGTTTTACCGATTATTCCACTGTCGTGCACATTCGGGCGGGTGAAGGTCAGGCTTCCGCGCATCTGGGAGAGCCAAGGGGCTGGCGGCAGTTGAGTAGTCGACCTTAGCCACAACGCCAGGTCACCGTGGTTGACACATTGTTCTTTGCCGTTCAAAAAAACTAAAATAAAAACGACAGAAATCAAACCTGAATCACTAAAAAACACCAAATACTAGATTTTAGCCGGTGCCGCGCGTTGCGGTGGCAACGTCACGCCTGTAACTTCGTTACATGGGATACGATGATGACATTAACGTGTGATGCTCACACGTGATGTGACACGTTTTTTACTTTGTTATACATGTTGCGTTAGTAACTAGTTCTTGCTCCAGCATGAAAGTTCCATTTCAGGGAAGGACGACGTACTATGATACTGATCTTTTTCTTTTTCACTTTTCTACAACCTCTACTCGTACGCTGGAATTTTCTCATCATGGTTCTTTTATTATAACTTGGTTAGAAATAAATAAAAAGATACGTAATAACTGCTCAATTTACTTCAAATATATTTGTTAAGATTTATGACAAAAATGTAAGAATTGCTCTAGTTTCGTAATGGTTGTAAAGTATTTTGATTAATGTTGTTTTGTTTTTCTAAATAAAAGATTATGAGAATATTAATGATTATTATTAGGTTTCATATAAATTACTGTATTATCACAATACATAAAGTTGTCATATATTGAAGGTTAAAAAAGAAAAATAGTTAAAGGTTGAGGGTTAGTATGTATATTTATTAAAAGGTGAAGGTTTAAAAATATATAGTTAATCTGGGTTACACATTTTGGAAACAAAACATTGACATCATTCCTTGTTGAAAAACCTAAATTTCCCTCTCAAAACACACACTTTTTCCCGCTCTCGTGCTCCCAACGGCGACAATGGCGGATTCCGACGGTAAAGCTGCAAAAGACCTAATTCGCGACGTCGGCAAACAACTCTCTGCGAAGAAGGAATGTCCTCACAAAGACCTCCTCGTTAAGCTACTCCGTGTAAGTTATCGTTTCCGATGTTTTCCGTTATCTATTTCCGTTCAATACACACGCCGTCAACGTATCTCAACCGTCTGAAATCATTCATCTGCAACTATTTCCTTCAGATCCAGTCTATTCGTTTAGTTTTAGTTTCAATTTCAATTTTAAGTGTATATCGTACGGATTCGAGTGTTTTTTTTGCAGGTATACATGTACTAAAATCCTAATATGCTTTTTCACTATGAAATGTAGGTGTATTTAACGTTGATAGTGTACTGTACTACTCTGTTTGTGCTTATTTTAGTCAAGGTTTTGTTAGGGTTTTTATTTGGCTAGGGTTTATGTTTTTAAGTGGTTGGATCATGAATTTCAAAGTGTAATCATGTATATGCTATAGTGTGTATATATAGAAACACACACACACACACACTATCTCAATATATATTTTGGGAGAAATCGCTAGACTCAATTCTAAATCATACATTTGTTATGAATGTGTCTAGAATTCTAACGTTACCATTTGACTAGAGACAGAATATAACAAAATTGACTTACAAATGGGTTGGAAATGACATTTCTAGAGGTATGCATTGGTACATTGTTGAAGTGTTATTGTGTGTATATTGTAGTAGTAGTTTTTAAGATGTCCTCTTTGTTTTAGTTTTTGTAGCTTCTAATCCCTGAAAGTCGGGTTACTAATGTTGCATTCGGCATGGAAAGCAAGATGAGTACTCTTAAGTTGTTTACGCGTGTTTTCAAAAGCGGTATAAGGATAAAATGTTACGCCTGTGTTAGGATGTTAGCTGTTTTCAAAAGCTGTTAAGGATAAAATGTTATGCCTGTGTTAGGATGTTAGCTTGTGGTTATTTTATAAGAATGATATTTTGGTAGCTTTGAGAAGCATGTTCTTAAATAAGAATCATGTTTTAACTTTAGGACAACCTTTAACACAACTGGGAATTGAAGAGAAGTAATACTTATTATGTTAGGTTCTATAGCTTTTTACAGATTTTAAGACCAAATGACCAATGACGAATAAAAAAAATTGCCTAATACACTTGTTTATAGTAATTGCTTCTAACAGAGTAAATGTGAGGGTTCTGTTAAGAATATTTCATATGTTTAATGATTTTGTGAACACAAATAAATTTGGCTTGCTTTAGTTAACGTTCTTTGTGTAGATACTCTTGTTTGGTGACGGTATTTGCAAATAGTTACATCATGAGTAGCAACTAGCAAACGGAGAGAAACCATGATGCTCCTTGCCTCTAATATGTTGTAAATAATGGCTCATTACGGTGCTGAGAATCTTTGGTGGCTGACTTAGTCTTATTAACTAAGATGGTTCATTATATATTATATATGTTTTACACGTGATGAGGAGTAGCCATACTTTTGTAAATCAATACTTATATTATGCACTTTTTGGTTTTTGCCAGCAAGCAGCAAGTGCACTACCAAAGTTAAAAACACAATCAGATTTGCTAAAGCCTAATATAAAGCCCTTGAGCGATTCTATATTGAAGCATGGCTTGCTGAAGCAAAAGGACAAAGATGTGCGACTTTTGGTTTCCATATGCGTATGTGAAATACTTAGGATCCTTGCCCCAAATCCTGGCTTTAGTGATGCAGATCTCAGGGTAAATGGTTCGATTGAAATACATTTTCAGTGTTTTACCAACAAATCTGATGTTTGATCACGTTTTTTTTCAGAGCATATATCAACTATTATTGGGTATGTTCGGGGAGCTCGTTGACACCAAAAGTCCATATTACTCAAGGAGGGTAGAGCTATTGGAGACTGTTGCAAAATACAATTTCTGTGTGTTAATGTTAGATATAGGATGTGAAGATTTAGTTCTGAAGATGTTCAATATATTTTTTGGTGTGATAAGGTATGAATGGTGTTATCATATATGAGTTGAAGTCCTTTTTTTAATTTATATATCACATGTTTTGTTTATGTTGTTGATGTGGTGTATGGGTTGCTTTGCAGGAAAGAGCATTCTTCAAATGTATTTGGTGCAATGTCATCGATAATGTCAGCTATTCTAAAGGAGAAAGTTTCTCAAGCACTTATGGAAGTAATTTTGCGTAATCTTTTGAAGGACAAAAAGGTAATTTGCTAGCATATTAGTTACACTTGCTTTATTCACCCTATTGTCTTATTTTCTTGTAAAAGTTCTGTTGTTATAATTAATGTCAATAGTTTTTTCTTGACTTATGTCATCTGTATAGCTTGTGTTAGTAACACACACACACACACACATTCTTCCTTTTATTATAATTGTATGACTATATTAAATCCACTACTGTACTGTTTTTCAGGACGCATCTCCAGCTTCTTTTCAGCTAGCTGTTTCTGTTATTGATGATTGCAGTCAGACTCTTGAACCGTTTGTTTGTCGTTTTCTCAACCGTTGTATTTTGGATCGAGACAATGTTAATAGTGAGCTCAAAGAATCGTATCATGATATCATATACGAAATCATTCAGTGTGCTCCACAAATGCTTGTTGCTGTAGTAGAAAACTTATCTCAGGAACTACTGGTCCGTCTTTCTCTTTTATCTTTGCAAATATAAAATTCGAGATTATTATGTCTGATTTTATCAACTTATTTGACATTTTATTCTTTTGTAATTTACAGACTGAACAAGTTGATGTTCGGATAACGGCTATCAAGTTTGTTGGAAAACTTTTTTCAATTCCCGGATGTCACATTGCGCAAGAGTACCACCATCTATTCGCAGAGTTTATAAATAGATTCGCTGATAAGTCTAGTGCAGTTAGACTTAATGCTGTATTATGTGCTAAATCTTTTTACTTATTTAATCCACCTGGTGACAATTCCACTACAGTTCTGTGTAAGTTATCAGCTTTCACTCTTTCAGCATTCTATTTTGATAATTTTTGTAAATTTTTATTTTTATGCTTTCTTGTACGAGCAGCTGCCCTTGAAGGTCGCCTTTTAGACTTTGACGATAAAGTGAGAACACAAGCCGTTGCAGTGGTGTGTGATCTTGCAAAGTCGAATCTCAGACCTGTACCACCTGAAATGATAACTCAAGCTGCTAAAAGATTACGCGATAAAAAGGTTTCATTTATAACAAACGTAATTTTAGACTTTTAGTTACTGTTTAAATTTTCTGACAACTCATTATTGTTTGTTTCTCTCTACAAAGGCATCTGTTAGAAAGAAAGCGATGCAAATGCTACTAGACGTCTATCATGATTATTGTGTTAAATGTTCTGAAGGCGTCATCAAATTAAGTGTTGACTTTGAACAAATACCTTGTGGTATTCTGTTACTTTGCTATGACAAGGATGCGGAGTTTGGGTACGTTTATTGCTACATAATGTTTGTCAGAAATTTTATTATGAGTAAAATGCCATTTTCGTCCCTGAGGTTTGGCAAGCTTTGCGACTTTCGTTCAAAGGTATGTTTTTCCGCATCTGGATCCAAAAGGTTGAAATTGTGCCATTTCATCCGGCTCGTTAACTCCATCTATTTTTTTTTTCCGTTAAGCCAGGGGTATTTTCATACATAAAGTGAAAAAGACCGTTGCTCTTTAAGTGAATACTTGTACATTATGCTCAATGCTTGTACCTAAAGTGAAAAAAACCGAATTGCTTTTTAAGTCAACAAAAAAAGACGGAAATACCCCCGACTTAATGAAGAAAATTGGATGAAGTTAACGAGCCAGATGAAATTGGCAAGATTTCAAACAAACCTTTGGACGAAAGTCGCAAAACTGGCCAAACGTCACTCTCAGGGGCAAAAATGGCATTTCACTCGTTAATTATTTACTGACAGTAACTGTTTGTGAAACGTCTCCCTCAGCGTTCAGAACATAGAACACGTGCTTGAAGAGGATTTGTTTCCCGTTTCACTTTCAGTTGAGGAGAGGATTAGGCACTGGATATTTTTGTTTTCACATTCGGTTTCCGCTTACAAGGATGACATGTTTACCACTGCTCATGAGAAGGCACTGACTGCTGTTTTGTGTCAGAAAAAAAGGTTACTAAAATCATATGTTGCTCTTATCTAACTTGCAGAGACAACTTTTTTACACTTGTAGTTTTGTTTCAGGTTGCAACTTGAGATGCAGAGTTACCTAGATCTCCGGACAAAAGAAAAGGTTTAAACTTTAAACTGTAGACTATTGTATGCTCCCATATTAAACAGTATATCATCATATATATAAAAAGTCAAGTTTTCTAATAGCTTCTTTTCTATTAATGTGATCATACTATCTAGTGTATGTAGTGTCTAATAACATCTCTCGTTCAGCAGAATGTCTCTGAAAGAGGCGAAGAAAAAATCAAAAAGTTGTTTGCAAAAATGTCAACATGCTTCCCTGTAAAAGTCAAAGCAGAAGAGTGCTTTAGTAAGTTACATTTGGTGAAAGATGTTGGTCTTTTTAACACCTTCAAAGAGATTTTGAATGAACCGGAGTTTGGAAGTTCACAGATCATCAGAGTGAGTTTTTATTTTTTGATTAATACATGTGCTATATGTATTTGTTTTGCTCTTAAACGAGAGTTTATTGTTTAATAAAGTGTAATCAAATATTAAATTTCTCCTTTTGAAGGATAATTTTGTCAAGAAGATCAAGGACCTGCACACAGATTTTGAATTTCTACAATTACTCGCGACAAAATGTTCATTTAATTTATTCAGTTCTGATCACGTGAGGTGTATACTTGATAATCTCTCTGAAAACAAATTTGGACAGGCCAATTTAAAGAAGGCTTGTGTGGCACTTCTTATGGTATGGCATCGTATGTGTATAAAATGTATCAATTGATATCCAAATTTTTTTATTTGCTTGATATACAAGTAAAAGTGCACTGCTTAATGTTTTAAACTAACTGAACTATATGTTTCTTTTTCTTAAGATTATTGTTAATGCTTTCCCGCTACTTCTGAGAGGTTCTGAAGAGCCATTCTGCACACTGTTGTTAGAAGAGAAATCACCATTCTGTAATGAGCTGCTTCAAATGTTGGTAAAAGCTGGACCTCATATTTCTGTTGACCTCAGGTAGTCCACTATTGACTTTAGTCAATCATAGTGTTATATATGTTTCTTTTTCTGTGACACTATGTTTTCTTGTTATTTGTAGTGTTATCTACCCTTTCTTAGAGAGGATCTGTCTGAACGGAACTCGTGCTCAGGCCAAGCTTGCAATCTCCGCCATCAGTGAATTAATTGTTACTTCTCAGCAGTTCACTTTCTCTTACCTGTGCAAGGTTTAGTCATATTAGTCCTTTTCTTTTTAGAGGTTTTAGAAAATAAATATAACATACATATGTTTAGAGTAAGGTTATTGTACAAATGGGCTTAACATACTAAACATGAGAAGTGAAGGAGGGGATTTTTTTTGAAACATTTTTCCCATCTTGTCAAGCACGCATTTTAGTCCCAGATTTTTTTTCGTGTATTTACACTAGTAGAGTAATTATGTAATCACTCTACACGATTTTTTTTAACAAACATGTTTAAGTAGATGGAAAAAAATAAAAATAAAAAATGTCTCCACTTCTTACATTTAGTATGCTAAGCCCATTTATATTTGATCTTTACCCCATATGTTTATATATATCTTAATTATATTAAATATATAATTTACATTTATACACACACATATATGTATATATATTTGAATATTAATACATATATATAAAATTTATGTTTATTATTATTATTAATATGTATTTATAAATATGAATAATATATGTTTTTTTTTTATTAATTTGTGTGTGTGTATATATATTTAGTATAAATACTTGTGATACATATATACTTATTACTATTATCTTTATCAATTAATGTTAATGCGTATGATTATATTAATACATATATAACTTTTAATATTTGCAAATAATTATACTATATTACTGTATATATTTATTAGTATCATGTGTGTTTGTTTGTGTATATATTTATAACAGTTAGTTGTATATACCTTATTAATGCTTATCCACATGTTTATCTCCTATCATAAACTCATATACTCTACAATATCTTATTTTTCTAGACACTCGTCGATGCTCTTGAAAGTGGGCAGCATACCCCTGCAGTTTTGCAGTCTTTGGGTTGCATGGCTCAGCATTCTGTATCTGTGTTTGAATCCCATGCTGAAGAGATCACGCGTTATATATTTGACAATATCTTTTCCGGTCTAGAATCCGACTCCAGTGCATCTTGCAAAATGAAGGTGTGCAGCATTATTTTATTTATGACTTTTTTTTTTCATGAAATACTGCCATATATGATCTATGTATGAAGGATTACATACTGGTGTTTGATTGTTTTTTCTCTTTCAGATATTTGGGCTTAAAACACTCGTCAAAAGCTTTTTGCCACATCAGCGTACAGGTGTCACTCGTCAAATTGATGAAGTACTTGGCATTATATCACAAATGCTTCTAAGGGCTGAGATTTCTAAAGGCACAATCTCCTGGTATGGCTTTAACGTAAACAATCAAAGTTGAAGTGGTCTACCTTTAATAATATATATATATATAGGACAAAAATCCGTTAGGAACCACCCCTTATTGCGAGAACCGCGAGAACCAATGTGAACACAACCAAAAATGCCTAAAAATAGCTAAAAAACACACAAATTTTTTTTAACATAAAAAATATTAAATTTTTTTTTAAAAGATTTTTAAAGATTTTTTTAGGTTTTTTGGGGGTTTTGTTTTTAGCATTTTAGCTTTTGGGGGGGGGGGGGGTTTAGCTATTTTAGGTTGTGTTCACATTGGTTCTCGCGGTTCTCGCATGAACCTTACCCTATATATATATATATACACACACACACATTTGATTGTAATTGTAACTAGTAGATATCTTCCTATAATTGGAACTAATAAATAATCACATGGGTACAACAGTAAAAAGGACAAAGATCATCTAAGATTAGCTGCAGCTACATCCGTTCTTCAGCTTTCCCAATTATGGGACTCACATATTCCCGCAGATATTTACCGTGAAACAGTCTTGATGGCCAAGGTTTGAATCTTTTCATTTTTTAATTTATCTACATATCAAATATGTAAATAAAAGTTGCATCTTTTCAGGACCATTCTACTCTGGTACGGAAATCGTTCCTCAAGAAAACATTTAAGCTTTTAAAGAATAACTTCCTTCATTGTAAATATCTCTGTGCTTTTGCATTGGCTGCTTCTGATACGTTCGAAGGTTCACCAAAAGATGATGTATGTCAAAGCTGTGATTAAAATCTTGTTTTTCACTTTTTCCATGTTTGATTTTCTAACACCGTTTTCTTTTTAGTCGCTAAATTATATGGCAGAAATTATTAAGATCCGTCACTTAGAAGCTAAAGTGAAGCGTGATGCAACGGATAATCCTGTATGTTCAATGATATTTTTAATCCACATTCTTGCCCATGATACCAAGTTTCCGTCACAAGATCCCGAAAATGAAGAGAATTCTGGTCCCTTTTTCAGGCAAGTTATCAGGGTGACCCGTTAATCCGTTATCTAACACGCCTTTTTCTGACATAATCCATGTTGTTTTGCAGCCCGCTTGTTTTTACAATGGATACACTACTCAGTCCGTCTTTTGTAGATGGTGATATGAATCGAATCCATACAGTTGTTTCTGAATTGCATAATATATTTAATGCTATAAAGATGGCCGAGGATGCACTTGATGTTGCGAAAACCTCTGTAAGTTTTCGTGGTTTTTGACTTTTTTAAACATTATTTGCTAAAGTACTGTGATTAGATTCATGATTCAAGTATTATGTAGAGGCTGCATGTTCTAGCTAACTTTGGATCAAAGTATCTTGTTACTAAAAATAGCGGAAGGCCTGTGTCACACACTCCGACCAATATCTTACTGCCTGCATTACTTTATAAAAAAAGCAATGCCAAACAAAGAGAAGTAAGTTACATATTTATTCCCATATCTTTTGTTGGTGCAAGTATGTATTTATATATATATATATATATAGAGAGAGAGAGAGAGAGAGGCCGGTTAATGTACAAGACCTCCTTATCGTACAAGGCCAATATAACATGCATAATTATGCAAATAATGTGCGTAATTAGGGTTAACCCAACCCATGCGTAATATAACGTGCGTAATTAAGGTATAACCCAACCCGTGCGTAATTATGTATTATAAAGCGCATAATTATGAACGTGCGTAATTATGCAAAGTTATACTATTGTGCTACCGTGTTCAATTGAAGGCCTAGATTAGATCAGATGTGTGGTTGAGATGCTTGCGTACATATTGCACGATAAGGTGGTCTTGCATTTAAACTGGTCTTGCATTTTAAACACTCTCTCTCTCTCTCTCTATATATATATATATATATATATAATTATTAACAATCTTTGTATATGTTAGTGTGCTAGAAGTACTAAGAGTTCGCGCAAAAGTTTAGACGATAATGCATTTGATGATGGTCAATTGCACAAAAGAAGCAAGACTCTGAATGCACGCAAAAAAAACTCGCATGAAACTCAAAAGCAGATCGTATCTGGGGACAAAGAGAAGCAGGACTTTATTTCTCCAGAATCAATTACATGCCTTGGTGAGTTTTATTAAGAACGTTTTAGTAACGTTGTGACATGAATTTTTGTTAAAGTCGGTTATGTGTCAAGGCAATTTAATTTATTTGCTATTTTAAAGTGTAGCAGAAAAGCCTTCATCTCAGGAGGATTCTTCAAGCGGTGACTGGGCTTTGGGATAATTACTGCATATAGGTAACGACACTATCACATATCTGTAACACTGCCAGTTAGGGGTGTAAACGATTTGGCTCGTTTAACTTAACCAAGCTCGAGCTAGGCCTGTTTAACATAAAAGAGCTTGAGCTAGGCTCGTTTTGAGCTATATGTTCAAAGCTCGAGCTTGGATCTTTTATTTTTTTTTATAATTACACACACACACACACACACGTTTACACACCATAAGACACATTATTTAGTTATTTTTACCTTGATTGTATATTTAAATATTTATATATTCATTGTATTAAATAAAAGTTATCATATTTCTATAAATAACATGCTTTGTTTAGGTGCACGAATCTAATCAAATATATAGCTCGAACTTGAGCTTGGGCTTGTTTGTTTTGGAGCTTCAATTTGGGCCCAAACTCATTTAAGCTCGGCTCAATTTGAGCTTTTAGCAAAGCCAATCTCAAGTAGCTCCCTAGTGGCTCGGCTTGTTGACGCCCCCTACTAGTAGTATATGACACTAAAATCTGGTTTAATGTCGTTTATTTTGCTTCATGTTCTATTCCTTGCATCAGTTTGATACGAGTAACTTATGTCGAATGATGTGGTTATATGATATCATGCACATGTTTTGAATGCATGCATTCTATGTTGTTTTTTCAGTCAAACCATGACTTGCATTCTCTGACCCGATAATGATGTAATTCCGGTTTATCTAATGAGATGCAGGAAATACCCTGTCATGGAAATGGCAAGCTAGCTGTGTATTTAGAAAGATGTATCATGTTTTAACATATAGCTTCTAAGGAAAGAGACGTTACGACCTACAAGTTACAACTAATGTTGACCGTATACCCATCTGGCTCGTGTCTGAGTTAAGATTTATGTAATTATGCTGTTTCTGAGTCAATTTTTAAGGATGCTATTTTATGTTAGATCAGATGTAGTTAAACGAGTTGGCTTGAGGTTAATACGAGATTAGTTTTTAACTTGTATTAAAAGTTTTGAGTCGAGCTAGCTTGACTCATATTGTTATAAGTTTAAGCTCCAGTTAATGTTGGCTCACTTTGTTCACTTGTTAAACAATCTAATTATCACTTCTTAATCGTCAAATGATTTATATTATCTTGAACAATTAACTTATTCCAAAACTGTTGGCGTAAACAAACATACAAGGAAAGACCAAAATGGTTAACATGTAATGTGGTGTCATGTATGGGAATGTATACGCGGTAAAGAAATTATGTCGATCGATCCTATCTTATCTAAGGTTGAATTAAAACACAATGTTATATATCAAACTTCTATCATAGCTTAGTAAACTTCACAACTTTAGTTCTTAAACCTGATTTATTTAATTAAGTTATAATACACAACTAAGATTTTATAGGAATGTTGGATTTTAATAATCACAATTATTCGTCATTGGCTGCCAATAATACCAACTTCAAAAATAGCTACTAGCAGTCCTAACTATTGACATATTGACCACCAATGGACCCTGACTAACAGAACTCTAACGTCGTTAGTCTCCGGTTGACGAAAAACCGTTTTTTTGTCAGAAAAAAGTTTTCTAAAGGTCCGATCTAAGGTTACAAAGAGGTTTAGGACAAAAATGTTGAGTTTTCCGGCGACTTCAGAAATTGAGGTTTTTACCAGAAAAAAGTTACTAAAGGTCCGTAATAAGGTTAGAAAGAGGTTTGGGATAAAAATGTTGAGTTTTTCGGCAAAAAAAGAGTTTTCCGGCGAAAAACTTTTTTTGGTGACCGGAGACTAACGGCGTTAGTGTTCTGTTAGTCAGGGTCCATTGGAGTACACCTGTCCCAGAGGAATTGCCTCTGCCACCGAACCACCAACCCTACATTAGTCATATGTAAAAGGTTTATATAAAAGTGGTTGTAAATTTAAAATGTTATATATAAATGAAAGAGTAAAATGCCATTTTAGTCCCTGTGGTTTGGGCCATTTTGCCAGTTTAGTCCAAAGGTTTCATTTTTAACCTGTGGGTCCAAAAAGGTTTCACAGTTGCCATTTTAGTCCACTGGGTTAACTTCATCCATTTTTTCTGTTAACGAGAAGGCCAATTCGGTCATTTTATATGGTTGAATTGCCCTTTTAGTTAACAGAATTACATACAAAATGACCAAATTGGCCTTCTCGTTAACAGAAAAAATGGATGAAGTTAACCAAGTGGACTAAAATGACAACTGTGAAACCTTTTTGGATCCACAGGTTAAAAATGAAACCTTTGGACTAAACTGGCAAAATGGCCCAAACCACAGGGACTAAAATGGCATTTAACTCTAAATGAAAAAAGGAAAAATATATAAGAAAAGAAATAAAAAAAAAATCTTTTAGAGGGAATAGAGAGTCCTGTGGCTAGAAACTGTCCAACTGCTAATATTGAAAACCCAGGCGACAAATATCTGTGTCTCTCTCTCTAGAAATGCCACTCTCTCTCTCAACCTCTCACATTTGGCGACACCATGGCCGCCATTGCTACTGCAGCAGCTCTATCTCTTTCTCCTTCTTCCAAATTCACCACCACTAATAATAATAAGGTACCCTACCTACCCTTTCTTATCATCATCACCTTATTTTACCAGTTATTTTGTAGTTAAATTTGTTTAATGCTTTAACAAAATCAGTTGTTGCACAACTTTGTGTTATGACAGTTATGAGGAAGCAATAAAAGATAAATAACTGAATATCTCAATTAATACAAGTTTTTACTAGTTACAAGCAGTGGCGAAGCTTGAGATTTCCGACCGGGGGATCAAAAACGTATATACCCAAAAATTTCTATAAGATTGGGGGTCGAAAACGTATATACCAAAAAATTTCTATACAAAACTACACACTCTCCACTACTGAGTGAAAAGTTCAGGGGGTCGGCCGCCCCCTCCCGCCCCCACTATGCTACGCCCTTGGTTACAAGTTGACCGGAAGTTAAAATTATACATATACGGTTAAATTATTATGCTAATCAATAGTTGTTTACGCGTTTTAAGCTAAAAGCGTAAAGTATTATTGACTATTGGAGAAATTAGGAAAAAAATCCGTAGTTGTCAATTGCGAGCGTAGCGATCGCTATAGCGTGCTATGTAGCGTATACGTCTAGGCTCGCTATTAGGGTTGTAGCGATAGATAGCGATAATAGCTATAGTTTTTTTTTTTAAATATAAATAGCGACTAAATATAGCTATAAAATAGCTGGATTTTAGGTTTTTGTTAACTATATATGTAAAATAGCATATATACCAGGGTATTTTGATATAATATATATATAATTTTTTAAAATTTTTTCTAGTGTATTGCTATTTATAAAATAGGCGCCCACTATTTATCGCTATTCGCTATGTAGCATATAGGTACCTTATTGAGTTATTGCTATTAGTCACTATTCGCCCTTAACAACTATGGAAAAATCTTTAGTGGTGAAATGGAAGCACTAGAGGAAGGAATTCGGGTGGGTTAAACCGCCACATGATTCGGCTGGTCGAGACCTTTCCGTCTGCTAATCAATAGTTATGCTTGTTTGAAGTTCTTTATCGAGCTGGTTTAGTTAAGAGTCGGTCGACTCATGGATCAGCTCCTCATCAAGTTATGCCCTATGTGTGATTGGTCTCCAGGGCTTTAATTCATTATATGCGGGGGTATTTTGTGAAGTGCGAACCGAATCTTGTTTCGATAGGGGGTATTTTGGATTAGAATGATTGTGATGAGGTTGAGAATTATCAGGATGAGTATGATTATGTGTTTGTGTATGTAGAGGGGGGGGGGGGTGTTCAAACGAGAACCACTAAATAGTTAAGAACTAAGGAACAACTTTTTAGCCTTTGATCATGGAATAGACAAAGGGAGGGAAACGATTGCGATTCATGGAGTGAAGAGACGTATGAGACGGAGATCTCAACCATTCCTTGAAATACGATCCAAGGGCTAAAAAGTGGTTTATCTGGTTCCTATTTATTTAATAGTTCTCATACGAACCACCCTCTATTCCTAATTGCTGAGTGTTATGTGCCTTATGTCCAAGGCTTGATGCAAAACTATTATCGAGTTGGGGGTCTCACTGGAAGCAGCCTCTCTATTCCTACGGGGTAGAGGTAAGGCTGTCTACATCTTACCCTCCTCAGTCCCTATCTTAGCTTTGCTATTGGTGGGATTTACTGAGTAAGATGATGATACGAACCACCCTCTGTAGGTAAGTTATGTATCTCTCTCTATATGTATACACACGCGTGCACATGCAAGGTTAATGTGACAACTGTGAAGCTAATGTTGTTAATCAATAATCATCTCTTGCTTGTGATCGCATGTAATGGATATATGGTGTGTTTTTTTAACTTAGGGGTTCAAAGGAAGATTCATGGTATTCGCTGCGTCAAACGGCGGGGAAGAAAATGGATTCGATGATAAGAAAAACTCATGGAGTAGCAGTCTATTTAATATCGAAGATCCAAAGTTTAAAATAGTCCCACAAAGTAACAGAAAGTTTATAGATGTTAATCAAGCACTTGAAGTGGCTAGATATGATCTTCAATATTTGGATTGGCGAGCGCGTCAAGATGTTCTTACAATCATGCATCTTCATGAAAAGGTTACATTTTTTTTCAATCTTTACACCACTCTTGAGTTGTCATTTATAAGTTATATGATTATATCTCTATTGCAGGTTGTAGATGTTTTAAATCCTCTTGCACGCGAATACAAATCCATCGGGACATTGAAGAAGGATCTAGCAGAGTTACAAGAAGAGCTTGCACAAGCACATAAACAGGTGAACAAACATATAACATATATGCGGATTGACATGAATACATATCTATTCAGTTATATTCATATTGTGGATCCACATAATTTGTAGGTACATATATCTGAAGCAAGGGTTAGTGCAGCTTTAGATAAGTTAGCATATATGGAGACCTTGGTGAATGACAAACTTTTGGAGGACAAAACGTTGGTAACGTCCGACACTGCAAGTCCATCTCCGACAACTTATTCCGCAGCCTTTGAAACTGCTAAAAGCAAAGCTCAAAGAAAAAGTATAAGCGTATCCGGTCCAGTCAAACCGTACCATCCTTGCTTGAAGAACTTCTGGTACCCTGTTGCTTTCTCCCGTGACCTTAAGGATGACACATTGGTAAGCGAATTATGAATTGGTGTTTGTTAGGAATCAAATAGCCAACGTGTTTTTAGACTAAACTGTTGTTATTTTAGTAGTCATTTTTAGGAATATTGGATTTAAATAACTCTAACTTTCACCCGACAACATTCCTAACTTACGAATTGTACAACACCACTCCCAACTTTCAACTTATTTTCCTCTGGCACTCCCAAACTAATTGAACCCTAACCCAGTTAGCTGACGTCAGATGCCATGTCACTAAACAAGTGCCACATCATACGCCACGTCATCAAAATGGTCACTTCAGATGCCACGTCATTGCAAAGGCACGTAACTACACAAGTGCCACACCAACAAAAAACTAACTGGGTTAGGGTTCAATTAGTTTGGGAGTGCCAGAGGAAAATAAGCTGAAAGTTGGGAGTGGTGTAGTACAATTCGTAAGCTGGGAGTGCTATCGGCCAAATGGTGAAAGTTGGGGTTGTTTAAATCCAATAACCGTAATTTTTCATTGTTTTAGATACCTATCGAGTGCTTTGAGGAACCTTGGGTGTTATTTCGTGGGAAAGATGGAAAACCGGGATGTGTAAAGAACACGTGTGCGCATAGAGCGTGCCCTCTTGACTTAGGCTCTGTGAACGAGGGTCGGGTGCAGTGTCCTTACCATGGTAAGAAGAACTAAACATTGGTAAAATATATCATATGTGAATCTTTTAGTATATTAACAAACCGCGAATGATGAAATGAAGTCATAATATATTTTGTTTTTCAGGGTGGGAGTACTCTACAGACGGGAAATGTGAGAAAATGCCGTCTACAAAATTCGTCAACGTGAAGATAAAGTCACTTACATGCATTGAGCATGAGCACATGATATGGATCTGGCCTGGAAACGAGCCTTCTTCACCCGTTATTCCTTCACTAAATCCACCCCCAGGATTCCAGATACACGCTGAGGTACTTTTTTTAATTATACAAGTTAGATACTAGAGATGGCCGTTCGACCCGTTTTATTGTTAATAATGGGCCACTTTGGTTTGTGTTTAATCTCAAATGGGTCAAATATTTTTGGTAAAGTGAGATGTGGATCAAACAGGTTGAAACTTGAAAGTAGCCAAAAGTCTCCTTTAATTGCATATAACCTCTAAATTGTATTACTGAAATATTTATATCAAGGCAAATTGGAATTTAATAATCCCACCTTTAGGTGGTTGGCCAATCGCACTGGACCTCCGTTAACCTCTAAATTGTATTACTGAAATATTTATATCAAGGCAAATTGGAATTTAATAATCCCACCTTTAGGTGGTTGGCCAATCGCACTGGACCTCCGTTAAAAAGACTTAACCGAGGTTAAGTTTTTTCCGAATTTCAAACTTTCAAACTGATGTTTTAGGGCTTTTGATCAGAACGAGGATACGAGTCGATTGACGTAAAACTTACCTCGAAACGGTGCTTCAAACGGCTTGATTTTTGTTGATTAGAAGTTTAAGCACCCGAATCGAAGCACCGTTTTCTTCGTTTGGAGAACTGTTTGAAGGTAAGTTTTACGTCAATCGACTCGTATCCTTGTTCTGATTAAAAGCCCTACTACATCAGTTTGAAATAGGAAAAAAACTTAACCGAGTTAAGTTTTTTTAACGGAGGTCTAGTGAGATTTTTTTTTCAAAGGTGGGACTGCCAGTGGCGATATTTGAAGGTGGGATTATTAAAATCCAATTTCCTTTATATTAATGTTTTAGTAAAAGTGGACAAAAGAGTGTTTGCTGATCGACCAACTCGACCTGACCCGTTGTAACCCGTCCTAAAGAATAACCCATTACAACGTGCGCCTTTTCTGACATATTTACGAATTTGTCCATATTGCCACCTCTATCATAAACTACTAAATCGTGTTAATGGAAGATTAACATTTTCTCCGCCATAATGAAAGTATTAATGAACGTTTATTATGCTTATTGTGAGGGACAGATTGTCATGGAACTACCAGTGGAGCATGGGCTGCTTCTTGACAACCTTCTGGATCTCGCACACGCGCCATTCACTCACACTTCCACATTCGCAAAGGGCTGGAGTGTCCCAAGGTGTTTTTCCCACCTTCACATTTATAATTATGAACGTTATCCAACTAGTATTCTGACCCGCCGCGCGTTGCGTCGGTGTCAAAAATTAAAGTAACTCGAACTTATACCGTCAAATATTTGACCTCATTCGTTTTCGAACAAAATTTACGTTTTTGACGTTGACCAACTGAAAACGCACAAGAAAATAAGCACGAAAATGTGTTATATTTGACCTGACTCATTACCGTCAAAATTTACTTCGAAACATAAACCAACTTGGATTTATAACGAAACGTACTTAAAAATAAGCACGAAAGAAAATAGTATTTTTTTACGTTAAAGATTGGTACCACGCGTTGCAGGGGAGTCGAAACGTAAAGGAACTCGAATTTATACCGCCTAGTGAAAACGTATTATATTTGACACGACTTGTTTCCGAACAAAACATAGACCAACCACGAAAACGCATTATATTTAACCCACGTACATAGAATTAAGCAGGTAAAACTCGCGCCGGGGGGGGGGGGGGGGGGTAAAATGACATTTTACATAGTTTTTAGAAAGCTGAGGAGGTGTAAGTGGCAATGCTATAAGTTGAGGGTTGAAACACAAAAAGAAAAACAAAACATGTGTTGGATGGCATTGTTGTAAATTTGATGAAGAAAATAATATAAAAATAGAGGTTGTGTCTTAGGAACTATTCCTAAGACACCCTTTTTCGTTGTAAATTTGATGAAGAAAAATAATATAAAAATAGAGGTTGCGTCTTAGGAACTATTCATAAGACACCCTTTTTGGTTATATATATAATTTAGTTAATTGACATTTGCTTCGCGTTACAGCTTTGTAAAGTTTTTTACCCCTGAATCTGGGCTTCAAGGATACTGGGATCCATATCCGATCGATATGGAATTTAGACCGCCTTGTATGGTTTTATCAACCATCGGGATTTCAAAACCTGGAAAGCTAAAAGGCCAGAGCACCAAACAGTGTTCAACACATCTTCACCAACTACATGTGTGTTTACCGTCATCAAGAAATAAGACTAGACTGTTGTACCGAATGTCGCTTGATTTTGCTCCTGTTTTGCAACACATTCCTTTTATGCATCACCTATGGAAGCATTTTGCCGAAAAGGTAACATCCGATAACCTTAAAAAGGATAACAGTTTCTTGTTGGTACATATCGGTCATATAACTATATGATCTACTTCATACGTTATCCTCCCTCTGTCCCACATGAAACTTCTCGTTTACCTTTGCATGGTTATAAATTAGTAAGGGTGGCAAGATGGGCAGGTCAGGTAACGGGTCAAAAAAGGGTTCGGGTTGACCCACAAATGCACTTGACTTATTTTTTTGATGATTCCAAGAAAATTGTTGTTACAAAAATAATCTAAAAAGTCGAATAAAAACCAGTTAGGAGGTTGTATGCGTTAAAATAGTTGTGGGCAACTTTCAACCCACTCTACCGATTCGAGCCATTACTTGACCTGTTTGAGATAAAACACAGCCCAAATCGACTGATAAGTATATGGGTCAAAATTGCCATGACGGATCTTGGCCTATTAAATAGGGGGGGGGGGGGGGGGGGGGTCCGAAAGTTTTAAAGGAAAAAAATAGAGGGGGGGGGGGGGTCAATACATATAAAATTTTTCGACTTTTTCGGTAAAATTTACACTACGAAGCGAAAAAACAGGGGGGGGGGGGGGGGGGGACAATAAGCTCCGCCCTTGGCACCATTATTTTAACAATATGCATCCTTTTTTTGTAAATAAAAGAAGATTCATCGATTTCCATTAATTGTTAGTAGAGGAGGATTCAATCAATGAATTTGAAGGAAACGATTTTAACATTACAGGTTCTAAACGAGGATTTACGGCTTGTGCTTGGGCAACAAGATAGGATGATCAACGGGGCGAACGTGTGGAACTGGCCGGTATCATATGATAAGTTAGGAGTAAGATACAGGTTATGGAGAAATGCAGTGGAGAAAGGTGTTAAGCAATTACCCTTCACCAAATGAACATATAAAACCGACTTTTTGGAGTGAATTTAACCCTTTTATGTCGTTTTGGTCAACGGATTCATGGTCCTGCACACATTTTTGCAGATCATCATGAGTCAAGAGACTCTGCAGAAGAGATGATTTTTGTTGACCAAAGGTTGTAAAAATGAAAGCTAAGTATAGATACCCTTTGTAATGCCCCAACCCGAAATTGCGGTGACGTGTTACTATTACAGATATAAGGCTGCTCGGTATGGTTCCGTCTCCACCATCGGCGCCGCCACGTCACCACCGTCCTCCCACGCCGCCCCCCCTCCGTCCCGTCCTCCCCGTCCGAGTTGTGCCGTTTGCGACGGACCAGACATGTGGGCCTCCCCCTCGGCGACGCCGTCCTCCCACGCCGCCCCCCCTCCGTCGCCGGCTTCCCTCCGTCACCATACCGAGTAGCCTAAAAAAACAAAACATAATTCTGTAAAACTATTGATTGATATTGATCTACTTTCTAAATAGTAATCACATCCATATTTATAGTATCTTTAAAATTTGTGTTACAATTATTAGTAACAAGTTTGACATTATTTAAAAAAATCATCATAAAATCTAACATTTTATTCTCTTTAATTTGAGTATAGTCTTGTTATACACTAAAAAAACAACAAAATAAGTCGTTGTGTTGTGCGTATAACATGCATAATTATGTATATGTGTAATTATCATATAAGTTCTGTAATAATATGTTATGTATGTACATAATTCTAGTGTAAGTTGATTATCAGTATACGTTGATTAATTATCATTAGAAGTTGCGTAATTATGAAGTATGAACATTTTTTTTTTCTTCACATTGTATATGCTACCAGTGTAATACATGGGATGTTAACCTAGTTTTATATAAGTGGCAAAACTTCTTTGGAGAAGACCCATGTTCAAATCTGGGCAAGGTGTAATTTAGGTGAAATTTAGCCGTTAAAAAAATTCAGACAATGTTAACACTACGAACATGTCGGCCAATAACTAAAATACACCACATACATACTTACGTATTGTAAATCGATAACTAATAACCTACACACACGGTGATAATACACTATAGAGATAATCTGATTGGTAATTAACATACTATGATAGATAATGACAATTTTAGTAACTCTTAACGTAACATACGAACATGGTTAGACAATGACAATTTCTAGTAACTCTTAACGTAAACATGTAATGCTTAAGCACACCTAATTATTTGGTATACTTAAAACTTATTATTATGAAGTTCTTTTTATCTTTCGACATTCTCATATATTTAACAAGTGAAAATGTTTTTGTAAGTTATTGTACTTGCAAAGGAACATTGTAAAGGAAGTTTTCAAAAACATCGAGCTTAGGGGGCTGTTTGGCAACTTTTGAATGTGTAAGTGCTAAACCAGTAAGATGTCTCAACCATTAAGACCATCCGTAGTGTGGTCTTTTCCGGCGTTATTTCGCAAAAACCCCCTCCAGCGTGATTTGAAACACGCTCAAATGTGCCTCTCTTCAAATTGTTTGGCCAATGAGATTATTCCATGTCAAATACAATTAATTTTAAATTAAAAAAACAAGAAAATAATAATTGGGTAATCATTGATGGGGCATTATTCCACTACGCCCATTTGTAAAAAACGCCCATAATGCCCCTTTGCTTACTGGGATGACACGTGTCGCACAATGCCCATGGGTGGGGGCATTATTCATGTGTAGCACTACACATGGTCTAAGAGCAAGTATAATGCTTAACTGTTCATAGGCAAATGTCTGACCAATTCAGATAAAAAGTTTTAACCATTCAGACTTAGTATAATGCTTAACCATTCAGAGGCAAATGTCTGAATGATTCAGACACCTGCTTGTAAAACAAACAATCTAAATCATTAAATACTGAACCACTAAGTAAGAAATCTGTAATAAGAGTTAAACAAAAAGCTCTTAATGTGAAGTGGTGACCATTCAGACTCAGTATAATGCTTTACCATTCAGAGGCAAATGTCTGAATGATTCAGATACCTGCTCGCGAAACAAAGAGTCTAAACCATTAAATGCTGAATCAGTAAGCAAGAAATCTGAACTATTAAAAGCGTTATTAATAAGAGTTAAACAAAAAGCTCTTAATGTGAAGAGGGTTCCTTCGTGGAAGTGGTAACCATGCTTAAAGTGGAGCTTAAAGGAAAAGGATGTGATTTTCAAATTTATTTTACAAATCACAAAAGTCTATGATTGATAATTTGGGACCACATAATTGAAAAAAAAAAAGCCAAAACTGGAATTTGACTTTTACGTGGACGGTGGAGCATCATGTAATTTACTCTTATTTTTATATTCTTAATAAAGTAAAAAGTTTCAATTTATTTTACAAATTACAAAAGTCTCTTTAAATATATTTTATAATATCCAAATTTATTTAAGAACCTTTTAGATATACATAATTTCATTTACTTCATGTTTTCAACTTCCTTGACATAAAGCAAGCTATTTCTTTTCTCTCTATATAAAAAAAGTTCATTGAAATGTACTATTAGGGTGAAGGAAGTCGTTAAATCACTTAGAGTTTGAGTTATTCTCTAGGTAATAAGATCATGCCATGTTAAGTCCCCATTTCACTCCCCATTTTGCACTCAATCACTGGCAATGGTTCAAACACATGAAGAATGGTAAAGAATTAAAAAAAAATTGTGATTGGTTGAAAGGGGTTAGGACCTACCATTAAACCCCCATCTCTCCTCCTTCCCTCATCTTCCCGCATCGGTGAGTATACACCGAAGAAACCTCTCCCCGCTCCCCGAAAAGAGGCCGGCAACCGATCACCGATCGGTGATGACCATTCCCCGAATGGTTCACCGCATCGATACCGTGCACCCTTATTTATAAACTTGAATGACTAAATTGATTTGACAATGTATACAAGAACTAAAACGTAATATTGGAAAGTCATGTTTTGTGGAAAAAATAATAATAATAACAATCTTTTTTTTTGTTAACTTGCTTAAAGCCAAAGAAATTTATTCTTAGAAAAAACCAATACTAGGCTTTGTTTTTAAGTTAAAAAAACTTTAGACTAACTGAAACGTAAAGTAACTCGAACTTATATACCACCTAGTGAAATGTGTTATATGATAAAATGTAGACTAACTAAAAACATACATAAAATTAACCACCAAAACGTATTAACAAAACATAGGCCAACAAAAAACATACATAAAAATAAGTACAAAAACATATTATATGTAATGCACGTATATAAAAATAAGCACGTAAAACTCAAGAAGAGTCAAATTGACATTTTATGAAGTTTTTATAAAGTTAGAAGGTGTAAGTGACAATAGTGAATGTTGAGGGTAAAAAAGAAAGGAAAACAAAAAAAGCCAAAAGACAAATTAAAGAAAAAACAATAAAAGCACTTGATGTAACAAATGCTACAGTGGAAAAACCATAATTTACGTATCGCAAACAAAGGTTTCCTTCTTTGTTAAGTATATAGTAGTAATAAGACTCGCGCGTGTTGCGGCGCAGATACTTCGCAAATATCGAACAGATTAGTTCAAGCGTTATGTGATGTGTTAATCATAAGAAAACACACGTTTTGACGTATCCAATTGAACTCAATGTATCATATACTTGGATTGCGATTGGATCAAAACGTAACATAAATTGAATTTATATCGTACAATCATAACGTATTATACGCGACCCAACTAACTCGAATTTATATCGTCAAGCCAAAAACTCTCGAGGCGGTCAAAGTGGCATATACAAAGTTCATAAAAAATTAGGTGGTTAACAATTGCATTTCCTAAACTTAAGGGCTAAGAAAGGGTAAAGATAAAATTTGATAAAGTTTTGGGGATTAGAAGGAAACTATAACAAAGTTGGGACTGAAAAGGAAACTACCACAAAGTTGGGGTGTCAAAAACAAACTATGTGTAAAATGGAGTAGTAGTTTAGGGACTAAATTTGTCAGTTTATGAAACTTTGAAGGTACCAAAATCGAGAGGCTAAGACTATGGGGTATGGGGCTTGGGTTGGGGGAAAACGCCCAAGCCACCACCCCGGGTGGGCTTGGGTTTCGGCGTGGCCCCTTGGGGCTTGGGTTTCAAGCCGGGCGTGGGGCGGTCTTGACATCCTAGCTGGCGGCCTCCTATTCGCTGACCCCGCCATGTCACAGTGGGCCATTTGAAAGTTTGAATTTTAAATTCAAACCGTTTGGCCAAGCCAAGCGGTCACCCCAACCCCAACATCCCCTATAAATGTAACCCCCAACCCCACCGGCTACCCCATCCCAATCCGTCGCTATCCATCGCTACCCCACCGGCTACCCACTTCATCCCACGAGCTACCCCAACTCGAAGAACATGGCATCCTGGATCCACGAGGAAGAATTGGCTCTCGTCACAAGCGTCGTTGACGCTATGAAGGGGCGGCAACCGGGTCAAACAAAATATTGGTCGGAAGCATTTGCAACCTACCGACATAACGTCGGAAACGACCGCCACAACCTCAACGCGTGCCAACATAAATGGCGCGAGCTACGGCCCAAGCTCGATCATTTCAAGGCTTACTACGAAGCCGTTCCGAGCGGCGAGTTAAGCCACGAGGACCGGGTGGCGGTGGCGAACATAGAGCTTCGAGGCAAGGAGCGAAAGGCGTTCGACAAGATCGCCCTTTTTGAAATTTACCTAACGCTCTAGGTTTTTTATTTTGTAATTTTTAGGAATTATGTAATTTTTAGGATTATGTAATTTTTAAAATTTTAATGAAATTTTAGGTTTTTTTTTTTATAAATGTTGTGTGAATTTTATAAATTTTTTGTAATTTTTTTTAATAATCTGCCAAGCGGTGCACCCAACCCAAGCCCAACCCACGCCCCGCCATACCCCACGGACACGTCACTAGGTGGTGGAGGGCTTCAATTCCCGGTATCAACTCATGCCCCAACCCAAGCCCCTCCATACCCAACGTTCTAAATTGCAACATCGTAAGATTTCCACCAACTTTAATTTTAAGTTACAGTATAATACAATGAAATATGTAGATTTTTTTTTTTAATATCTTATAGTTACAATTTTAATATTGGCAATATTATTTTTTATATAATAAAGACAAAAGAGGAGAAAAAAAGAAGTTATATTGCAGAGTATCAAGTCAGCAGCACTCATCATCACTAACCATTGGAAGCCATTAAGCGTTGAAATTCAATCACCATCCAAACCCTAACACTCCGGCGATGGTGGACACAAAAGTAGAAACCATATCCAGATTAGCTCAATGGCGGATCGACAACTTCGGACCCTGCACCTGCACCTACAAAAGATCCGACCCGTTTAAAATCGGCATGTGGAACTGGTATTTATTATTATTATTATTATTATTATTATTATTATTATTATTATTATTATTATTATTATTATTATTATTATTATTACTATTATTAACATTTATGATGATAACTAACTGATTTTGAGATTATGATATGATCATTTCAGGCAGTTATCGGTTGAGAAGAATCGGTATTTGTATGTTCGTTTGTTTCCGGAACCTTCTCGGTTATCCAAGGAGCAACCGCCGATTGCTAAGTTTATTATTCGAGTAACTGCTGCTGGAACTAATCGCCGCCCCTATATTTCACCGAGTATGAGCCCTAATTGTTTGTTTTTGTTGCTTTTAGGTTGAGTTTTGTGGAATTTGTTGTATAAGAAGTTTCTAGGGTTTGTTATTGATAAATAGATTAGGATCATGAGAAAACTACTTGAATGTTAGAAAACTAACAAACTAAAAAAAAGCTTAAAAAACACAACAATTTTTAAATAAATAAATTGTGGGGGGGGGGGGGGGGGGGGGGGGGTGTTAGGATCTTTTGCAGTGTTACACATATGTAATATTAAATTTTTTTTTGTATTTTAAAAATGTAGATTTACAGCCAGAAAATGTAAAAAGAAAAATTGGTGTGCTAAAATTTTTTTGGTAGTTTTTTTTAGTTTTCTCATTTAAATGATATCCATGAGTTTTTGTGTTAATATGATGATTTAGTAAAGCTTGTTTACTTGATTCCTGTTGTGTTGTGGTTTAACATAATGTCAGCCACGCTTGGTGTTAAAAAGCGCGCCTAAGGAGCGCTTAAGCACAAGGCGCACACCCTAGGGCTTTTTCGCTCGGCGTCTAGAGTAATTACAAAGAAGCGCTAAAAAGGTGCGCTTGGATATTTCTGGGCTTTTTTGACCTGAGGCGCGCGCCTCTCGTACCCGAGGCGTTTTTATGCATCTAACTGTTGTACCTTGGGTTTTTTGGATTGTACATGCAGTTAAAATCATACAAAAACCTTACTTGTAGCTATATTTTGGGTAGGGAAAGCTAAAAACCTATGGGATATATAAAATATATATATAATTAGCTTGCGCCTCGGGTACGAAATGCCCGCCACTTTTGCGCCTCGCGCCTCGGTTTTAGACCTCATCACTTTTGTGCGCCTCTCGCTTTTTGAAACCAAGCCGCCACGTCACTGCCACGTAGATGATGGGCCTCTCTTGTTGTGGTTTAACTAATAATTAAATAAAAGAAGAAAGAAAAAAAAGAAAATATGTGATTGGTGCATTGGGGGTGTGCCCCACCTCTTTCTCCCTCTCGCGCCCGTGAACATGCTCACCCCCTCGGGGCGGTGTTATGGGGCGTTAAAGTCTGATGTGGCTGGTGGCGTTAAACCACAACGAGCAGCCTTATGGTTGGTGAATGTGAATGTGAAAGTGATGCCACGTAGACATGATCGGTTTCACTTTCACATTCACTTAGGTGTGTTATGGTCAATGAAAGGTGAGTGGTGTGATTTCATTGGCTAGTTTACTTGATTTTAGGAGTACATAAGAAGTTGTTATTAGTAATATCAGTCAGTTTCTGTCTCAACAGAATGATTTAGTAAAACTGGTTTACTTGATTTTGATTCATGTTGCTTAGGGTGAAGAAAATTACATGTTGACGTAAAACTTTGAAGGAATTCAGAACAATTTAGAAAAAGGAGTGTGTTTGTTTGTGCAAAGGGAGAATATTTGTTAACTTAACTGTCTATGTTAACCTGATTATGTGTACATGTTATTG
This sequence comes from Helianthus tuberosus, assembly GCA_030545235.1. Taxonomy (NCBI): domain Eukaryota; kingdom Viridiplantae; phylum Streptophyta; class Magnoliopsida; order Asterales; family Asteraceae; genus Helianthus; species Helianthus tuberosus. Next base: position 17,965,769 of record CM060415.1, on the reverse strand, counting down.
ATAAGGGATCAAACTGGTTTAAAACACTTGTAATTGTAGCTAATTGAGTTCCCTAATAGGCTAATACCGCATTGTTTAATGTTGTAGTACACGAAAGACTTCTTCGAACAAGTGAAGACTTTGTCTGGCCTGTTGATTCTACTTTCCACGGTCGTTTCGTCATCGATGTCGAGTTTCTCGACTTGCAGATCTATTCGGTAAACGTAAGCATCTTGATTTGATGACATTTCATGGTTAAACTGCCACATCTAGGGTTTTTACTTTTTACATTACCAAAGCATCTGGAATTTTACTGCAGGCATTGTTGTCAATAGCGAGCGTAGCAATCGCTATAGTGCGCTACGTAGCGTATAGGTCTAGGCTCGCTATTAGAGTTATAGCGATAATAGCGACAGTTTGTTTTATTTTTTGTTTTTTTTTAATATAATAGCAATTAAATATAGCTATAAAATAGCTGGATTTTAGGTTTTTGTTAAATATACATGTAAAATAGCATATATACCAGGGTTTTTTGATATAATATACATATAAAATTTTTCTAGTGTACCCCTATTTATAAAATAGTCGCCCGCAATTTATCGCTATTCGCTATGTAGCATATAGACACCTTATCGTTATTCGCCATTAACAACCATGACTGCAGGGTGAAGAAGCAAGTTCAATATGGCCAAATGACGGAATGCTAAGATCATCAGCAAACGAAAGCATTCTCCGTTGTCTATCCCGCATGCTTCACGACTCGATCGACGCTGACGTTACCATCAACACATGTGACGGAGCCCTAAAAGCTCACAAAGCAATTCTCTCCGCAAGTTCACCTGTTTTCCACAGCATGTTCCAACACAACCTCCAAGAAAAAGAATCATCCACCATTAACATCAAAGACATGTCACACGAATCATGCACCGCCCTTCTCTCGTACCTATACGGAACCATCGTACAAGAGGACTTCTGGAAGCACCGCCTCACGCTCTTAGGTGCGGCAAACAAGTACGCGATTTCAAACTTGAAAGATTTGTGTGAGGAAAGTTTGTTGGAGGATATAAACACGGGTAATGTTCTCGAGAGGCTGCAAGAAGCATGGCTTTACCAACTTGACAAGTTGAAGAAGGGGTGTTTGACTTATTTGTTTGACTTTGGGAAGATATATGATATTAGAGATGAAGTTAACGACTTTTTTAGGAGTGCGGAGCGGGAGTTAATCCAGGAGATGTTTCAAGAGGTGCTTACCGTCTGGAAACCGGCTTAAGAGTTCTGGTAGTGTGTTGGATTTTGATATGAAATGGATGTATGTATAGGATATAGATGTGTGTTTAGCTTCTGTAACTGAAGCAGTGTGTATAAATTCTGTATGTTTAGCAGAACACTTGGGACTGTTATAATGGTTGTGAACTTAAGTAGATTTGGCTTTATATTTGGTTTTAATTAGAGTTAATTGGGATGATGAATGAACATGAACGATGACTTGTTTGTGTTTGTCCGTTTATTTTTAACCAAACATGAACACTTAATTGAACAGATTTTCTTGTTCGTGTCCATTTGATAAGAAAATGAACGTGTTTGTGTCTGTTATTTGTTAATATATCAAACGAAAAAAAAGAACATAAATGAATAAACAAACAAAAATAAATACAAATGAACATAAACAAACACGTATGAACAAAATAAGGATTAAATGAAAGAGATACAAAATCTGAAAATCTAATTGATTCTAGCTTAAACACGCATAAGCAAACCTAAATAAATGAATATAAACGAACGTTTACGAAACTAAATTAACGAATGGATATACGTTCTTGTTCATTTATTGGTTTAATTAAATGAAAATAATTTGTTAATTTGTGTTCATGTCTTTTCGTTTATTAAACCATTTACTAAACGTTCGATTCATTAACAGGCCTAGACCTAAACCTTTAAGTATGACTAGAAAACTTTACTGTTATAAAGATGGTCTAACTTTAGTAATAAAACTATTTAAGTTTTCACAATCAAGAAACAAATTGTTGCCTCAAACAAGATAGGATATCTCAAGTTTTGTACACTGTTCTGCCCAAATCTAAATCAGAAATTTCTATATAACACAGCAAATGGACTCAAAACTGGAGTTCTTAATACCAAACTCTTATCGCCTGATATTTTCTGCCTAAAAAACTCTTTAAACCAAAAATAGGTCATATGTGAATTATCTTTACACCCACTCAAATCACATACAGTTGTCATAAAGCTGTAGCATCTCTACCACCTCTTCGGCTAACGGCTTCGCAAAGGCGACATGGCAACGTGTCCAGGCTGGCGGCCCGTGTAAGCCCATAGTTACCCAACACACCAAGCATGATACTCCGCATAAGCTACCGGATCATTCGCAAGTGCCTTCACATAATCAGCGAGTTCCTCCATGGACTTAAACTTGGTGCCATCGATAATCGAATGTGGAGGTACAAAATCCATCACATTTGGTGCACCGAAATATATAGGGACCGCCCCTGAATCCAACGCGTAAAACAACTTCTCGGTTACGTAACTCTCGGTGTAGGTGTTTTCGATTGCTAAAACGAACTTGTAGTGTGACATGGCGCAGTGTAGATGGTCCCACCATTGAGGTGATGCGTTAGGGTCTTTTGCACACTTGGGGTATAGAGATAGGGCCATATCCAGACCGCCCATGTTGTTTAAACATTTACCGAATGAATGATGTGGCAGCAAGCTGAGTATGCGCTTTGCAAGCTGGTTTCTTTGAGGTAAGCAGGAGTTTTTTACCAAAGTAATGCTTGTTTCAAAAACCAAATCACAACTAATGCTACATGCAAATATATTTCACAAATAATGCAAAAGCCATTGTGAATGGCGATTTTTTTTGTTTCTTGTAGGCTTTTCAGCCTTATGCAGGGAATGTGCAGAGTTTGCAGGAGACATTTCAGGTGACAAGGTACCATCTCCATTCCAAATGGCGAAATTCTGAACATACAGCCATTTATAATGGCGAAATTCTGACATTTCAGGTGACAAGGTAAAATCTCTACACATACAGCCATTTATAATGGCGAAAAGTAAAATCTCTGCACATATAGCCATTTATAATGGCGAAAAGTTATAATCTCTGCACATATTTTGTGCTTACACCCATTTGACCAATTATTAAAATACCATTCTTCTGGCACCTTAGGTTCAAATCCTTCTAAACACGTATACACCGGGTAAGTTCTGATGTTACAGCTTCCGTAAGTACCACATAAACCATAACTTTTACACTCATCGTCGAAGAGCGTCGTATATTTCTTCCATGATTGATTATTATTATTCCAAACAAACTGTCGAAATTCGCCTTCATAATTCAGAATCATTTTTGTGAAAGACGAATTGTTTAATAAAGTAAACATGATGTACATCTCTTATTTTTTGTAAACAAATTCATATTCAGACCATTCATCCCAGTAAAGCCCAAACCATTCGCAGATCCAACCCTTTGTTTTTTAAACAAAAAAATCGCCATTCACAATGGCTTTTGCATCAGACCATTCAGATATATGTCCAGAGATTATAACTTTTCGCCATTACAAATGGCAATTTGTGCAGAATTATAACTTTTCGCCATTCCAAATGGCTATTTGTGCAGAACTTTAACTTTTCAGATGCCTTTTTCATCAGACCATTCAGATATATGTGCAGAGATTATAACTTTTCGCCATTACAAATGGCAATTTGTGCAGAATTATAACTTTTCTCCATTACAAATGGCTATTTGTGCAGAACTTTAACTTTTCGCCATTAACAATGGCTTTTTGTGCAAGATTTCCAAAAATCGCCATTAACAACGGCGATTTGTACCTGGGCCAATGATTGGGTCTTACACATTCCCTGCATAATTCTGAAAAAGGCTACAAGAAAGAAAAAATCGCCATTCACAATGGCTTTTGCATTATTTGTGAAATTTTTTTGAATGTAGCATTACTTGTGATTATGTTTTTGAAACAAGCATTACTTTGGTAAAAAACTCGGTAAGCAGCGTGATGAAGACCAATACACGAGGGTATCCTGGTAAATGTGAGACCAATAAATGTTACTAGAGTTGGCAAAATCGGCAGGTTGGAACTTGGAAGGTTTGGGTAACGGGTTGGGTCATAACTGGCCATTTACGGTACAGGCCAGAACAGGCCAGATTGGCCCGACCCGAAACACCTTTTGTATGACATTTTTAAATTTTTCGATAATAATTTATCTTTTACCAGTTAGAGTTAAACATAACCCGAACCGATCCAGTTATATTCAAATGGGTCGAGATTGTCTTCTCTATATAATTCTATGCAAAGTAAAAAAAATGTGGTAGGGCAACTTACGTTGTTTTTTAGAGGGAGAAAGATGATAATTACGATTATTATGAAAGAGGCCACCGGCATAAGTTGACTGAACATCATCTTTGGCATGATAACTGATGAAAATGTCTTCGAAACCGGATTTTTTTCTCCCCGCCTCAAGATCCATGTACACTCGAAGCGGATCTCCAGTGCGTCTCTAGAAAGATTTAAAAAGAAAAATAAGTGGCTTTAAGGTCAAACTAACAAATATTGAAAATAAGAATGTAAATAGAAAATAACGACTACACTATAGGCCTATAGCAAGCACACACGATTTCTTACAGAATGTAAATAGAAAATAATGACTACACTATAGAAAGCACACACGATTTCTTACAGTTCTATGCCGCCTTTAACTACATCGATTTCATGACTATAAGTATAAACCATTCGGAACCACCAAACTTTTGAAGTACATATCAACAAACCATACATCCACAAAAATACTAGATTTGCATAGACTAAATAACCACAACTAAGAATGGAGCGTCATTCTCCACCGTTTAACCCAAACGTGTGACCAAGGCTTGATCGAGAAAGTTATGTGTACTACCACCGTCAACCAACACGACGACTTCTTTGTTTTGAATCCTTCCTGGAAGGCGAAGGGTTTGCGGGGTGAGTGCACCTGTGATTGCATGAAAGGAGATCTCGGCTGGGGTTTCATCTAGCGTCGGCGCATGCGAATCGCCCTCATCCTCGGTCACATCTTGAATCATGAAAAACTGAGGCTTACTACACTTGTGACCCGGCACATATTTATCATCACAGTAATAACAATGACCCTTTTCACGGCGTTCGCGGGCTTCATGGTTGGTTATCCGGCGTATGGGTGTGGGAGCCGGGATGGTTGTACTGTTTGTTGGAGGTGGGCCGAGTAACCCGGCAGAAGGGTTGGGCCTATTGTTGGTGGTGGGCCCGAGTGGTTTCGAATATGTAGGAATACGACGTTGAAGGTTCACCTTGTCTTCCACAAGTCTGGCTAAACCAATCGCCTCCGACAATTGACGTGGTGTCTTAATCTTGACCTCAAGGCGAATTTCCTCCTTCAACCCACCGATAAAACAACCTTTAAGAAAAACATCCGGTAATCCATCAGCTCGGTGTGAGAGCCGTTCAAAAGCTTCCTTGTAGGCGGCAACGGAAGTGGTCTGTTTGAGTCGGGTGAGGGCTTCAGAGGGCTCGTCAAAATTGGTTGGACCAAATCGTTGGAGTAAGGCCGTAGTAAACTCCGCCCAAGAGAGGGGTCCCCTAGGTTTCGTGTACCACCGGTGCCACTGTAAGGCAAGGCCGTCAAGATGGAAAGAAGCGAGTTGCACTTGATCGACATCGGCCACCTTCTGGAAATCGAAATACTGTTCCGCCTGATAAATCCAACCCATCGGATCGTCTCCGCTGAAACGGGGAAAATGGAGCTTGAGGTAAGGTTTGTGTTCACCGCCTGGAACGAGGACAGGGCCGCCTCCAAAGCCGGAAGGCCCGGTTTGTCCCTTGTCTTGTTTCGTATCCACCGTAGCCTGGAGGTTTTGTATATCGCCCATAAGCTTTTCGAACATTGCATTGAATTTTGCCAAAGTGTCTTGGGTTTCCTGTTGAAATTGTTCAGTAGTCTTCTTACGAGTATCCATTGGAGATCACCACCGCTCTGATACCAATTGATAAGTATCTGATCGGTGAAGCAAGAGAGTGAGGGTGATAGAAATTTGAGAGGAAGAGTTTGGAACGATTTTCTGATATATCTTATCAAACAAATAAACTCCTCTTATAAAGAGGTACAAACTGACGACCCACTAACAATATCTCCTAAGAAATTGGGAAAAACTCATAAACCAATACTGAACGTGGAGCTCAGGCATTGCCCACAACCTCCTTTATTCTTGACACACTTAAATTAAAAAAACAAATATATAAACCTCCACGTGCATAACCCAGCATGGTGCATGGGCCTTCTACTTCACCGACGTCTGCATGGGCTCTTCCGATTGGGCCTTGTGGGTTGGCGTAGGTCCGTAACATTATTCTCTAGCTAATAAGATCATGTCATGTCAAGTCCCCATTTCACTCCCCATTTTGCACTTAATCACTGACAATGGTTCAAACACATGAAGAGTGGTAAATAATTAAAAAAAAAATTGTGATTGGTTGAAAGGGGTTAGGACCTACCATTAAACCCCCATCTCTCCTCCTTCCCTCATCTTCCCGCATCGGTGAGTATACACCGAAGAAACCTCTCCCCGCTCCCCGAAAAGAGGCCGGCAACCGATCACCGATCGGTGATGACCATTCCCCCGAATGGTTCACCACATCGATACCGTGCACCCTTATTTATAAACTTGAATGACTAAATTGATTTGACAATGTATACAAGAACTAAAACGTAATATTGGAAAGTTATGTTTTGTGAAAAAAATAATAATAATAACAATCTTTTTTTTGTTAACTAAGCCAAAGAAATTTATTCTTAGAAAAAACCAATACTAGGCTTTGTTTTTAAGTTAAAAAAACTTGTCATACATAAAATGTAGACTAACTGAAACGTAAAGTAACTCGAACTTATATACCACCTAGTGAAATGTGTTATATGATAAAATGTAGACTAACTGAAAACATACATAAAAGTAACCACCAAAACGTATTAACAAAACATAGGCCAACAAAAAACATACATAAAAATAAGTACGAAAACATATTATATGTAATGCACGTATATAAAAATAAGCACGTAAAACTCAAGAATAGTCAAATCGACATTTTATGAAGTTTTTATAAAGCTAGAAGGTGTAAGTGACGATAGTGAATGTTGAGGGTAAAAAAGAAAGGAAAACAAAAAAGGCAAAAGACAAGTTAAAGATGGATCGTTTCGGTGGGTTGTCCCAATGATGGATCGTTTCCTACCGAGGCATGGTGCGGTATTGAGGGCAACCCGGTTTTACCCAGCTGTTACCCCAGCGAGTCTCTCGTGTGGGGGCAGTATGGTTTCCGGGCGGAAATCAGCTTGCGCGGCGGGCGGGGCCCGATCGAACATCGCGTCCGTAAGTGCGGGGCTGACGGGGGAATGTCTTTGACATGAACCCGGTGACCACTGGTCCAGTACATAGAAAGTCAACTTCCAAAAAAAAAGACAAGTTAAAGAAAAAACAATAAAAGCACTTGATGTAACAAATGCTACAGTGGAAAAACCATAATTTACGTATCGCAAACAAAGGTTTCCTTCTTTGTTAAGTATATATTAGTAATAAGACTCGCGCGTGTTGCGGCGCAGGTACTTCGCAAATATCGAACAAATTAGTTCAAGCGTTATTTGATGTGTTAATCATAAGAAAACGCACGTTTTGACGTATCCAATTGAACTCAATGTATCCTATACTTGGATTGCGATTGGATCAAAACGTAACATAAATTGAATTTATATCGTACAATCATAACGTATTATACGCGACCCAACTAACTCGAATTTATATCGTCAAGCCAAAAACTCTCGAGGCGGTCAAAGTGGCATATACAAAGTTCATAAAAAATTAGATGGTTAACAATTGCATTTCCTAAACTTAAGGGCTAAGAAAGGGTAAAGATAAAATTTGATAAAGTTTTGGGGATTAGAAGGAAACTATAACAAAGTTGGGACTAAAAATGAAACTACCACAAAGTTGGGGTGTCAAAAGCAAACCATGTGTAAAATTAAGTAGTAGTTTAGAGACTAAATTTGTCATTTTATGAAACTTTGAAGGTAACAAAGTCAAGAGACTAAAATTACAACATCGTAAAAGTATATGGGGGCAAAGCCGGTGGGGTTTCCACAGACTGGTATGGTATGGTATGGTATGGTATGGTATGGTATAGTATAATGAAATATCTAGAATTTTTTAAATAATATTGGCAATATTTTATATTATATAATAAAGACAAAAGAGAAGAGAAAAAAGAAGTTTATATTACAGAGTTGATAGTCAGCAGCACTCATCATCACTAACCATTGGAAGCCATTAAGCGTTGAAATTCAGTCACCATCCAAACCCTAACACTCCGGCGATGGTGGACACAAAAGTAGAAACCATATCCAGATTAGCTCAATGGCGGATCGACAACTTCGGACCCTGCACCTGCACCTACAAAAGATCCGACCCGTTTAAAATCGGCATGTGGAACTGGTATTTATTATTATTATTATTATTATTATTATTATTATTATTATTATTATTACTATTATTAACATTTATGATGATAACTAACTGATTTTGAGATTATGATATGATCATTTCAGGCAGTTATCGGTTGAGAAGAATCGGTATTTGTATGTTCGTTTGTTTCCGGAACCTTCTCGGTTATCCAAGGAGCAACCGCCGATTGCTAAGTTTATTATTCGAGTAACCGCTGCCGGAACGAATCGCCGCCCCTATATTTCACCGAGTATGACCCCTAATTGTTTGTTTTTGTTGCTTTTGGGTTGAGTTTTGTGGAATTTGTTGTATAAGAAGTTTCTAGGGTTTGTTATTGGTGAGGATCATGAGAAAACTACTTGAATGTTCGACAACTAAGAAACTAAATTTTTTTTTTTTTTTGGGGGGGGGGGGGGGGTGTAAAGGATTTTTTTGCAGTGTTACACACATGTAATATTAATTTTTTTTTTTTTGTATTTTAAAAATGTAGATTTACAGCCAGAAAAAAAAAAAAAACTGGTGTGCTTTTTAAGCTTTTTCTGGTAGTTTTTTTAGTTTTCTCATTTAAATGATATCCATGAGTTTTTGTGTCAATATGATAGTAAAGCTAGTTTACTTGATTCCTGTTGTGTTGTGGTTTAACATATCGTCCGGCACGCTTGGTGTTAAAAAGCGCGCCTAAGGAGCGCTTAAGCACAAGGCGCACACCCTAGGGCTTTTATCGCTCGGCGTCTAGAGTAATTACAAGAAGCGCTAAAAAGGTGCGCTTGGATATTTCTGGGCTTTTTTTGACCTGAGGCGCGCGCCTCTCGTACCCGAGGCGTTTTTATGCATCTAAATGTTGTACCTTGGGTTTTTTGGATTGTACATGCCAGCTAAAATCATACAAAAACCTTACTTATAGCTATATTTTGTGTAGGGAAAGCTAAAAACCTATGGGATATATAAAATATATATATAATTAGCTTGCTCCACGGGTACGAAAAACTCGCCACTTTTGCGCCTCGCGCCTCGGTTTTAGACCTCATCGCTTTTGTGCGCCTCTCGCTTTTTGAAACCAAGCCGCCACGTCACTGCCACATAGATGATGGGCTTTAACTGACCAATTCTTTAACTCTCGTGTTGTGGTTTAACTAATAATTAAATAAAAGAAGAAAGAAAAAAAAGAAAATACGTGATTGGTGCATTGGGGGTGGGCCCCACCTCTTTCTCCCTCTCGCGCCCGTGAACATGCTCACCCCCTCGGGGCGGTGTTATGGGGCGTTAAAGTCTGACGTGGCTGGTGGCGTTAAACCACAACGAGCAGCCTTATGGTTGGTGAATGTGAATGTGAAAGTGATGCCACGTAGACATGATCGGTTTCACTTTCACATTCACTTAGGTGTGTTATGGTCAATGAAAGGTGAGTGGTGTGATTTCATTGGTTAGTTTACTTGATTTTAGGAGTACATAAGAAGTTGTTATTAGTAATATCCGTCAGTTTCTGTCTCAACAGAATGATTTAGTAAAACTGGTTTACTTGATTTTGATTCATGTTGCTTAGGGTGAAGTAAATTACATGTTGACCTAAAGCTTTGAAGGAATTCAGAACAATTTAGAAAAAGGAGTGTGTTTGTTTGTGCAAAGGGAGAATATTTGTTAACTTAACTGTCTATGTTAACCTGAATATGTGTACATGTTATTGATAAGGGATCAAACTGGTTTAAAACACTTGTAATTGTAGCTAATTGAGTTCCCTAATAGGCTAATACCGCATTGTTTAATGTTGTAGTACACGAAAGACTTCTTCGAACAAGTGAAGACTTTGTCTGGCCTGTTGATTCCACTTTCCACGGTCGTTTCGTCATTGATGTCGAGTTTCTTGACTTGCAGATTTATTCGGTTAACGTAAGCATCTTGATTTGATGATTTTTCATGGTTAAACTGCCACATCTAGGGTTTTTACCTTTTACATTACCAAAGCATCTGGAATTTTACTGCAGGCATAGTTGTCAATAGCGAGCGTAGCTATTGCTGTAGCGCGCTACGTAGCATATAGGTCTAGGCTCGCTATTAGGGTTGTAGCGATAGATGGCCATAATAGCGACAATTTATTTTATATTTTGTTTTTTTAATATAAATAGCAATTAAATATAGCTATAAAATGGCTGGATTTTAGGTTTTTGTTAAATATGAATGTAAAATAGCATATATATACCAGGGTATTTTAATATAATATACATATAATTTTTTAGTTTTTTTTCTAGTGTATCGCTATTTATAAAATAGTTGTTCGCTATTTATCGCTATTCGCTATGTAGCATATAGGTACCTTATCGCTATTTGTCGCTATTCGCCATTAACAACTATGATCTGCAGGGTGAAGAAGCAAGTTCAATATGGCCAAACGACGGAATGCTGAGATCATCAGCAAACGAAAGCATTCTCCGTTGTCTATCCCGCATGCTTCACGACTCGATCGACGCTGACGTCACCATCAACACATGTGACGGAGCCCTAAAAGCTCACAAAGCAATTCTCTCCGCAAGTTCACCGGTTTTCCACAGCATGTTCCAACACAACCTCCAAGAAAAAGAATCATCCACCATTAACATCAAAGACATGTCACACGAATCATGCACCGCCCTTCTCTCGTACCTATACGGAACCATCGTACAAGAGGACTTCTGGAAGCACCGCCTCACGCTCTTAGGTGCGGCAAACAAGTACGCGATTTCAAACTTGAAAGATTTGTGTGAGGAAAGTTTGTTGGAGGATATAAACACGGGTAATGTTCTCGAGAGGCTGCAAGAAGCATGGCTTTACCAACTTGACAAGTTGAAGAAGGGGTGTTTGACTTATTTGTTTGACTTTGGGAAGATATATGATATTAGAGATGAAGTTAACGACTTTTTTAGGAGTGCGGAACGGGAGTTAATCCAGGAGATGTTTCAAGAGGTGCTTACCGTATGGAAGCCGGCTTAAATGCTCTCGTGGTGTGTTGGATTTTGATATGAAATGTATGTATGTATAGGATATAGATGTGTGTTTAGCTTCTATAACTGAAGCAGTGTGTATAAATTCTGTATGTTTAGCTGAACACTTGGACTGTTATGTGGTTGTGAACTTAAGTAGATTTGGCTTTATACTTGGTTTTAATTAGAGTTGGCAAATTGGGATGATGAACGTACATGAACGATGACTTGTTTGTGTTTGTCCGTTTATTTTTAACCAAACATGAACACTTAATTGAACAGATTTTCTTGTTCGTGTCCATTCTAAGAAAATGAACGTGTTCGTTAAAAAACAAACAACCTTCTCTTTGCAGACTGCAGAGGTTTGGTCCACCTCTTCTTCTACATATGTCTGCAGATGTGGTCCACAGACTGCAAACATTTTACCTCTTAAAAAACAAACAGCACCTAAACGTTCGATTTATTAACATGCCTAGACCTAAACCTTTCTGTATGACTAGAAAACTTTACTGTTATAAAGATAATCTAACTTTAGTAATAAAACTATTTAAGTTTTCACAATCAAGAAACAAATTGTTGCCTCAAACAAGATAGGATATCTCAAGTTTTGTACACTGTTCTGCCCAAATCTAAATCATAAATTTCTATATAACACAGCAAATGGACTCAAAACTGGAATTCTTAATACCAAACTCTTATTGCCTGATATTTTCTGCCTAAAAACTCTTTAAACCAAAAATAGGTCATATATGAATTATCTTTACACCCACTCAAATCACATACAGTTATCATAAAGCTGTAGCATCTCTACCACCTCTTCGGCTAACTGCCTCGCAAAGGCGACATGGCAACGTGTCCAGGCTGGCGGCCCGTGTAAGCCCATAGTTACCCAACACACCACACCGTCTCCAAGCATGATACTCCGCATAAGCTACCGGATCATTCGCAAGTGCCTTCACATAATCAGCGAGTTCCTCCATGGACTTAAACTTGGTGCCGTCGATAATCGAATGTGGAGGTACAAAATCCATCACATTTGGTGCACCGAAATATATAGGGACCGCCCCTGAATCCAACGCGTAAAACAACTTCTCGGTTACGTAACTCTCGGTGTAGGTGTTTTCGATTGCTAGAACGAACTTGTAGTGTGACATGGCACAGTGTAGATGGTCCCACCATTGAGGTGATGCGTTAGGGTCTTTTGCACACTCGGGGTATAGAGATAGGGCCATATCCAGACCGCCCATGTTGTTTAAACATTTACCGAATGAATGATGTGGCAGCAAGCTGAGTATGCGCTTTGCAAGCTGGTTTCTTTGAGGTAAGCAGCGTGATGAAGACCAATACACGAGGGTATCCTGGTAAATGTGAAACCAATAAACGTTTCTGATTATTATTGTTACTAGAGTTGGCAAAATCGGCAGGTTGGAACTTGGAAGGTTTGGGTAACGAGTCGGGTCATAACGGGCCATTTACGGTACAGGCCAGAAAGGGCCAGATTGGCCTGACCCGAAACACCTTTTGTATGACATTTTTAAATTTTTCGATAATAATTTATCTATTACCAGTTAGAGTTAAACATAACCCGAACCGATCCAGTTATATTCAAATGGGTCGAGATTGTCTTCTCTATATAATTCTATACAAAGTAAACAAAATGTGGTAGGGCAACTTACGTTGTTTTTAGAGGGAGAAAGATGATAATTACGATTATTGTGAAAGAGGCCACCGGCATAAGTTGACTGAACATCATCTTTGGCATGATAACTGATGAAAATGTCTTCGAAACCGGATTTTTTTCTTCCCGCCTCAAGATCCATGTACACTCGAAGTGGATCTCCAGTGCGTCTCTAGAAAGATTTAAAAAGAAAAATAAGTGGCTTTGAGCTAAAACTAAGAAATATTGAAAACAAGAATGTAAATAGAAAATAATGACTACAGTATAGCAAGCACACACGATTTCTTACAGTTCTATGCCGCCTTTAACTACATAGATTTCATGATTATAAGTATAAACAATTCAGAACCACCAAACTTTAAACTACATATCAGCAAACCATACATCCACAAAAATACTAGATTTGCATAGACTAAATAACCACAACTAAGAAGGTATCATATGCTTAAAACTAAGGGGCTGTTCGGCAACTGCTGAATGGGTAAGTGCTAAACAAGTAAGAGGTCTGAACCATTAAGAGTCGGTATAAACCATTCAGAGGCAAATGTCTGACCAATTCAAATATGAGGTCTTAACCAATCAGACTCGGTATAATGCTTAACCATTCAGAGGCAAATGTCTGAACCATTCAAACAGTTGCTCGCGAAACAAACAGTCTAAACCATTAAGCGCTGAACCAGTAAGAGGTTTGAACCATTAAGGGCCAGCTGAAACAAACAGCCCTAAGAACAACAGGAACATAAATGATCAAAATAGGAACATTTTCAAGATCAATATCAACAACAAACTATATGCCAATTATATATCTATAAACAACCAAATCCAATTCACAATCACAAAACTAGATCCATAAGGAAAATATCATCTCCCACAATCACAAATTACTTATAAAAACTGTAACTACAGTTACCCGAAAAGGCGGTGTGGTGGTCTCGAAAAACACTGCATCCGGTTTATCAACCATAACAGAAGATTTAGTCCACAAACAACTCAACCCGCATCGACACGAATACAAATTATCCAAATTATCAGGAATCCAAGTCCACCCTTTAACCAACACACCCACATGATCCATCTTCAACTCACCACATTGATCTTCACCCACACCCACCTGCAAAGATGACACCTTTACATCTCTTTTCACCAAACCCACATGTTTTTGCTTAAAATTAGCACAACCCACTTCCAAATCCCACTTCTTGAAAGCACCCAACAGGCTATTGAATGAGTCAGATTGGGGGGGTGTTTGGAGTTGACTTTGGGTTTGACTTTGACTTTTGGGAATTGGGATCTGGGATGTGGTGGCAGATGGGAAATTGAAGAGGATGTAACAGAAGAAGATGAGGAGTGAGAAACCTAACATGGTGGCTATGGTGAATGAATTTAGGGGTTTTAGATTCAATAGCATTATGGGTTTGGGGATTTACAGAAATTGGGTCAGTGGGAAAGGTTAGCTGAGATTGATTGTTATAAGGTTTTGTTGAGTGAAATGGTGATTGTTCATGATCATAAAGGTTTGTTTGCAGAAAGATCAGGAAGAAAAGTGTAAGAAATAGAAGTGGTTGAGCAATTGGATTTTAACTAGGGTTAGGGCTGGGACACTGGCTTAATTTGGAAGTTAAGTTCCATCAATTTGGTATTGTGTAACTGAATATTATATAAGGGAAAAGGCAGGTTGTCGAGGCGTTTTTCTTCAACTTTGATGAGTTACTCGGAATTGACCAAATGCAGTCAATCTCAACCAGAATTGTATCTAATCGGTTAACTTAGGCCTTGTTTGGCTAAAAAAATAAAACATAACTCTTATGCCTATCGTATTAAAAAATAAAGAGTAAACTGCAATTTTACCCCCTGTGGTTTGGGGTGATTGGTACCCTTACCCCTCCCCCCCTAACGAAATAATTGCAATTTTACCCCCCAACGTTTGCTGTTATGTTGCAACCTTACCCCCCGGCCTCAATCAACGGTAGTTTGACCCTTATAGGTAAGGGTATTTTAGTAATCTTACCCTATATTTATTATTATTATTATTTTTATTATTATTATTTATAAAATCAAATTATAAATAATAATTTGGGAACAACAGCAGATCAGTAGGGTGGAAGATACGCATGGAGTGGGAACAACAGCAGATCTAGCTCTCAATTCACCAATCTTCACTCCCCTAAACCCAAATCGCAATTCGACCCATTATTCCCACACTCTCCACGATCAAAACCCAGATCTAGCTCCTTCAATCTTCCTCAAATTCGATCAGAAACCCATGAATTCTCGATCGGTTGCAGTCGCCTTTATCGGGTTCGTGTTCATGGCTTTGTTTGGTATCAATCGAGCTCAAGAATTCGCTCCAGTTCCGGCTCCGGTTCCGGGTAATGATGGTGCTGCGATTGATCAAGGGGTGGCCTATCTTCTTCTGTTGGTGGCACTTGCTATTACTTATCTTGTTCATTAGAGTTGTATTTGGTGTTGGATTTGGTTGATTGTTATATTCTTTTGATTCTTATATAGATTTTAGTTAGTGTGGCAGTGGTGGTGCTCGATAATGGTGGCTGGGGGTGAAACGGTGGAGAGTGGGCTGGAGGTGGTGGGTGGAGGTAATGATGATCTAGTAGGTGCCAATCCTTCTACCAGAACTAAAAGAAAAGGTAAATAATAATATTTTCATTATATGTATATATTTCCAAGTTAGTTTTGTTGCTCTGTTTCTTATTATTATTATTATTGCTCTGTTTCTTACATCAGTTCACATGGTTACAACAACCTCATCACTTGAGCTTAGAAATCCCCTTAATTGATTACAGAGAGATGAGTTTTTCATTATATGTATATATTTCCTAGTTAGTTTTGTTGCTCTGTTTCTTACATCAGTTCACTTGAGCCATTTCTACTTGAAGTGGGCTTTGAATTATCCCCAATTTTATGGGAGCTTAAATTTTAATTTATGTTGAATAGATTGTGTGTTGAATGGTTTAAATGGTCAATGGGTGTGCAAATTTAGTGTAAAGATTGGATCTTTTTTGTGGGTTTGTGGTCAATGCTTCAAAGTAGGTGTTGCATTTGATTATGTATATACATCATATATTCATACATGTGAATATGTGTGTGGTTATTGTTACGGAGAAGTTGCAGGTGGTGATTATGAATGGTTTGGTTGTATGTATGTGTATGATTGGAGGCTGGGGTGTGGAGTTGACGGTGGTGATTGTTGAAGATGAAGGCGGATGGTGGGTTTTTTTAGAGAGAGAGAGAGGGGGAGGAAGAAGATGGCAGTGGTGGTTGTGGTTGTGGTGGTGAATGGTGGTGGCATTGGTGGTTGAGGGTGGTGGCTGGAGGTGGCAGTGGTGGTTGTGGTGGTGAATGGCGGTGGCAGAGGGTAATATTACAGAGTAAACAAAACACAGGGGGTAAAATAAAAGGGTATAATAGTCATTTCACCATCAAGTCAACAGATCAGTCAACAAAATTGAGCTTAGGGGGTAAGGTTGCGACATAACAGCAAACAGTGGGGGGTAAAATTGCAATTATTTCGTTAGGGGGGGTAAGGGTGCCAATGACCCCTAACCTCAGGGGGTAAAATTGCAGTTTACTCAAAAATAAATATTATTTTTCAAAAAACAAATATCAGTTTTGAAATATTTTACTATTTGAACATGTATTTTTTTATTTATATTGATATTCACATATTTTGTTATAAATATTCGAAAACTAATTAAATTTGGGTTATTGGATTTTAATAATCCTAAGTTTTACCAGTTGACCGATAATAATCCCAACTTTAAAAATCCACTCCAATAATCCCAACTTATAAAAGTTTAGCCGTCATTGATCCTTTTCAAACATATAAGAATTTGGTCTCCTCAATAGATTCAATTACACCTAGAGACTCATTAATTGATTTAAGTGCACCTATGTTAGAAAATGATCAATGGCGGCCAAACTTTTACAAGTTGGGATTATTGAAGGGAATTTTTAAAGTTGTGATTATTATCGGCCAACTGGTGAAACTTATGATTATTAAAATCCAATAACCCATTAACTTTTGAAATATTTTACTATTTGAACATCGTCGCTACCGTTATCGGTTATTAGTTTTCAAAGATTTTTGTGTCGGTATTTTCAAAGAGATCAGTATTGTACCACTACAGTCCACGATATTCGATTATAAGTTTAGCCCCTTTTCGGTTTCGATATTTTACAGTACGGTACCGGTTCAGTACACTATCAATACCAATCTGATCCTAACGTGAAGGGAGATTGTGGTTAGACGAGGGTGGAAAATGGGTGTATGGGTGAATACTAGGGTATTAATATGTCACTTTTTGTAAATCTCGCACGCACCTAAAAGGCATGGTTAGACAAGACTTTACAATGAATAAAGGGAAAATAGGATTTTCGGTTTCTAACCTGTCAAATAGACTCTTCCAACTGATAAATAAGTTGGTTGATTTTTTGATACATTTTCATATTTGAGGGTTTTAAATCCTTAGAGTTTTCGTTTTACCTCCATTATTAAAATAATATTTGAATTTGTGATGGTTTTAATAAAGTATATTTGAATTTGTGTTGGTTTTAATAAAGTTTTGAATAAGGATTGAATTTGTGTCGGTTTTAATAAAGTTTTGAATAAGGAAAAGTAGAAGAGATAAAAGTCTATATATTTGACTAACACCATGAAACTAGATGATATAGAATTATATTATATTATACTAGGTTATAACCCCGTGTATTACACGGGTTGAATAAATGAATTTTATATACCAAATAATAAAACATTATCTTTTTAAAAGCCTCATTTATTGCACGGGTTGAAGAAATGTAATTTTATATATTAAATAATAAAATAATTTATATCTATAAGAACCATATGTGTTGTACGGGTTGAATAAATGTAATATTATATATAACAAATAATAAAAAAATTATATCTTTAAAACCATTGTATTACACGGGTTGAATAAATGTAATATTGTTTACCAAATAATAAAAAAAGTTATATTTTTAAAAACCCTCGTGTATTATATGGGTTGAATAAATATGATTTTATATACCAACTAATAAAAAAAATATTTAAAAAAACTAACGGATTTATATTTACAGATGCGTCTCTGAGAATTCACATACCCTGTTTGAGCTTGAAAAAATGTGCCATTCCGTTAAGTTTTGTTATTATTTAAAAAAAATCAAATTAGTATTAGGTTAAATAAACCTAATTCCAAGTGAGCTAAATTCTAAACCATAAATTTTTTTGTAAATGGGCCTATATTGGAAGTGGTATGTGTTTACTATTTAAAAAAAATAAAATATACGTATCGGATTTTTTTTAAATCACATGCCTTTCGAAATCGTGGGCCTTGTGCGGAGATCCTCCCCGCACACCATCAAACCTCCCATGTATATTTAGATTCTGAAACTAAAATACGTGCTTGACAATAGCCTTCACTTCTTTTCTCATGTTTAGTATGTTAAGCTCATTTTTACAATAGCCTTACTCTAATAATAATAATTACTCTAATAATAATAATGTTACGATTATAAGGTTTTTTATTTACAATCTCTTTGTTTAATTAATTGATATCCCAACTATTTTAGAACTTTATATGTGTAACATTTCTTTATCTGTGATAGCCTAATGTCTATAAATTATAGTTCAGTCTTGTAAAAAAAGAATAATAAAATATCAAAAATATGAATTTGCTTAAATCAGAATTAGAACCAAGTTGAATTGTGAAATCTGAGTTTGGAGACTATAAAAATACATGAATTAAATATAATGAATTTTAACTATGAAAATAAGTCTGACTCGTATACACCTTTTTAAATATTATTGATAATAAAAATTTGTATTAGATTAGATTTTAGATTTGATTAAATATTATTAATAATAAAAATTTGTATTAATTTAGATTAAATATTATTATTAGTATTATTAATAATTTTAATCAATTAAATGAGAGAATGACAAGTGTCCCAAAACAGGTTTCTTTTATTATATAGTATAGATTATAGGAATGGGATCAAATACAAACACTTATGTTTGTAAGAACTGTAAGAACCAACACATAATTGACAAGTGTCCTTCAATAAAAAAATTAGTTTAGGGGTAATTTAGACCTTTTCACCATATTTATTTATAACTAATTAAAAATAATTATTAAAACATCCCTAAATCCATGCAAGGTTAATTCAAATCAAAGTGAATTTTTTAACATATCCATGATCTAGTAACTCTCCATGATCGAACCAACCTGTAGGAACCTCCACAAAAAATATAATCAGCACAACACTATATAATTAGCATAACATCCTTAATCGTTCTCCATTATCAGCACATCGTCCTCAATCGTTCTCCATTATCAACATAAACGACATTAGCACAACATCCTCAATCGTTCTCCATTATCAGCACATCAGATGTGCTAATTATATCTACTTTTGGTGTATGTTTGTATTATATTGTAATTAACACATAATCAGCACATTATCAGCACAATTATAAAATAACTTTTGGTAACTTTTTTAAAAGTTACTTTTATAAAAAAAAAAGGTATAGCAATATGGTACTCATATTAAAGATAAAAAATACTTGATTTTATGGTATATTTTTTTAAAAGATAATGAAGTATATAAAAGTTATTTTACTTTAAAAAACCTTGGTGGAATTTGTATTTAATTGAAAATGGTCAAATGACTAGCAATTTTACGAAATTACCCCTAACTTGTTGGTACTAATTTTTAATTATAAGGGTTTTATTTATAATCAACCCCAACCCTTGATTTAAACTATCAATGGTTCAGATCTGTTCTTATGGTTCTTACAGTTAGCATTGTTTGTGTCACGGCCCCCGACCCGGTTTGACCCGTTTCAGGAGCCACGGGACAGAAAATCCCGTGGTATTTATTTAACAGCGGAAGTTTTCTTCAGGATCTTTTTAAAACTGCAATTTCCCCGATTATTTTATTTCACAATTCGAGATAAACCCTGATAATTTACAATCATATGATTTCACTGAGAAATCTTTATTTTACAAAACATGTTCCTTTATTTTATATTGAGCCACTTCCTTAAGCTTGTAGTGCTTTTCGGCACTTTTCCTGGATCACAACAGATCACCTGAAACATGTTTGAAAAAGATTTTGTCAGCGGGAAATACTGGTGAATCATTCTATTTACTAAAATGACACGTTTGTTATAATTTACAGTATTAAGAGAGATTACAATGTTTCCAGATATCAACCAACTACCCACGGTATTTGTCACTCGACTCGTTTCTGTGACTATAGTCATATCACCCATTGGCTACCCCGTTGTCCAATGGTGAAGATTATCAAGTAATGTATACAAAACCCCACATACCGGCTGTAATTTGGTGATTACAAAAACTTAATCACTGTAATTATAACTTTGAAATTAAACATGCTTTTGAAAATAAATTTGGTAAAAAGATAATGACTCACATTGCAGATTTAACACGGACAGAGTCTAGTCTATGGATTAGCCTTGTTACCTAAATTAATAACATGCACACGAACTCGGTTAGTAACTAATACAGCATTTACGATAACTCACGAGATTAAAAACCTTCACAACGAATGACAAAGTGCGATACTTAAACATCCATCGAATTAACGACGAATGACAAAGCATAAACCCTAATGTGGGCAGCACTTAAACATCCATTGGATAGTTTAATCGATCGGACATTGAATCGTAGCAGCGATCGAGTTAATACCCGGTATCGGAGCAGCGCCTCGCTAATATTGAGAGTAATTTCGACTTCAGAGTATTGAAAATTCGTTTTTACGAAAAGATTTCGACACCAGTGGACTGTGCATGCAACAAGCAATTTATAGCTGAAATTAAGGCCTCACGCGGCCCGCGTAAGCCTTCGGCTTACCTTTACGCGGCCCGCGTGGCCGCCCAGTCTACGCCTAGCCTTGATTGGTCATCAGTAGGTTAGCCAGGTGGTTCGATACGTGGCTCGGAGACTTATCCGGTTATATTTCAAGTTGACGCGGCCCGCGTAAACTTCCCTTAAGGTTTACGCGGCCCGCGAGAGGACTAGAATTCTGAATTTCTTGATTTTTAATATGGTTTAGGGTTTCAAGGGTCCGGGTTTATAATTACGGTTATTTTTAGGAAAATTTTGAGAGTCCTTACATTCTACTCACCTTATTTAAAATCTCGTCCTCGAGATTTATTGGAATAAGTGAGGATACTTTCGCTTCATCTCTGATTCCAGTTCCCAAGTGTATTCAGGTCCTCTCTTTGAATCCCACTTGACCTTGACAAGTACTAACCGTTTGTGTTTGAGAAACTTTACTTTTCTGTCTTCTATTTAAAGAGGTTTCTCAACAAATTTTAACTTTTCGTTTACCTTTATATCTTGGAGAGGTACTACCAGGGATTCATCTGACAAACATTTCTTGAGGTTGGATACATGAAATACATCATGTACTCCAGCTAACTCTTCTGGTAGTTGTAAACGATAAGCCACTGGTCCTATACATTGGATCACTGAAAATGGTCCTACATATCTTGGACTTAGCTTTCCTTTCTTACCAAATTGAACTATTCCTTTCCAAGGAGAAACTTTCAGTAATACTTTGTCTCCTACTTGGAATTCCAACGGCTTCCGTTTATTGTCTGCATAACTCTTCTGGCGATCTCGAGCCGTTTTCAGTCTTTCTTTGATTTGGGTAATCTTGTCGGTAGTTTCTTGTACAATTTCTGGTCCTGATAATTGACTTTCTCCTATTTCTGCCCAACAAACGGGAGTTCTGCACTTTCGTCCGTACAATGCTTCAAATGGGGCAGTTTCGATGCTTGAATGATAACTGTTGTTATAGGAGAATTCAATTAAAGGTAAGTGATTGTCCCAATTTCCACCAAAATCTATCACACATGCCCTGAGCATGTCTTCCAGAGTTTGGATTGTCCTTTCACTTTGTCCGTTTGTGTGAGGATGATATGCAGTGCTCAAGTTTAGTTTAGTTCCCATAGCTTCTTGGAAACTTGTCCAGAAATGAGAAGTGAAACGACTATCTCTATCCGATACAATGGAGAGTGGAACTCCATGTAGGGATACGACTTCATCTACATACAACTTTGCCAACCTTTCCATGTTAAAGGTTTCTTTCATGGGTAGGAAATGAGCTGATTTGGTTAATCGATCCACAATTACCCAAATCGCATCATTACCTTTTCTGGTTTTGGGTAACTTAGTAACAAAATCCATTGTTATGAGTTCCCATTTCCATACTGGCATCTCTAGTTGCTGTAGTAGACCTGAAGGTTTCTGGTGTTCTGCCTTAACTTGTGAACAAGTAAGACACTTACAAACATATCTAGCTATATCATTTTTCATGCCTATCCACCAGAAATTATTTCTTAAATCTTGGTACATTTTATTGTTTCCAGGGTGTATGGTATACCTAGAGTTATGGGCTTCTTCTAATATCTTATTTCTTAAATCCCATTGCTTAGGTACCCAAATCCTTTTCTTATGGAATCTCCAAATTCCATCAGCTCCTTGTTCCAATTCCTTTATTCTTCCTTTCATTCCTTCAGTATCATCCTCGATTGCTGTAGCTTGAACATTCTTCAATTGTTCCATTAAATCTAAGTGTAGATTTAATCTGAGAGCACGAACTCACTTTTGCTTTTCATGATACTTACGACTTAAGGCATCTGTAACTACATTTGCCTTTCCTTCGTGATACTGAATATCACAGTCGTAGTCACTTAGGATTTCCATCCATCTTCTTTGCCTCATGTTTAACTCTTTTTGCCCAAATATATATCTTAAACTTTTGTGATCCGTGTAGACAGTAAATTTATTTCCGTACAGATAATGTCTCCAAATTTTAAGGGCAAAAATTACGGCTCCTAATTCTAAATCACGAGTCGTATAGTTTTCCTCGTGCTTTTTCAATTGTCTTGAAGCATACGCAATTACTTTCTTGCGTTGCATTAGCACACATCCTAATCCTAGTTTTGAAGCATCACAGTAAACTTCAAAATCTTCAGTTCCTTCTGGTAAAGCTAGGATTGGAGCATTTGTTAACTTTTGCTTTAGAATTCTAAAAGCTTCTTCTTGCCTAGGTCCCCATTCAAACTTAACTGCTTTACAGGTTAGCTTTGTTAATGGTACAACTATCTTGGAAAAATCCTTAATAAACCGTCTATAATATCCGGCTAAACCTATAAAACTTCTAATTTCCATTGCGGATTGTGGAACCTTCCATTTGGTAATTGCCTCTATCTTAGCAGGATCTACATGAATACCTTCATGATTCACCATGTGCCCTAAGAATTGCACTTCCTGTAACCAAAATTCACACTTCGAGAATTTGGCGTACAACTTTTCTTTTCTTAACAAAGTTAAGAGTGCATGCAAGTGCTGACAATGTTCGTCCTGACTTTTGGAATAAATAAGTATATCGTCGATGAAGACAATTACAAATTTATCCAAATACGGTTTACAGATCCTATTCACCATGTCCATGAATGCAGCAGGTGCATTCGTTAATCCGAAGGGCATGACTGTAAACTCATAATGACCATACCTAGTTCTGAAAGCAGTTTTAGGTATGTCTTCTTCTTGTACTTTCAATTGATGATATCCGGAGCGTAAGTCAATCTTAGAAAAATATCTAGCTCCTTGAAGTTGATCGAAAAGATCATCAATCCTAGGTAATGGGTATCGATTCTTAATTGTAATCTTATTCAATTCTCTATAATCAATACACATTCTCATCGAACCATCCTTTTTCTTTACAAACAATACTGGTGCTCCCCACGGGGATGAACTAGGTTGTATGAAACCTTTACTTAATAATTCATCTAATTGCTTTTTCAATTCTAGCATTTCTGTGGGTGCTAACCGATAAGGTGCCTTGGCTATCGGTATAGTTCCTGGAATTAGATGAATTCTAAATTCTACTTCCCTATCTGGTGGTAATCCCGGGAGTTCTTCTGGAAATACATCTGTGTATTCTGAGACTACAGGAATTTCCTTAACTTCTTTACCCTTAGTGCTAATGACTACCGAAATCATATACACTATTCCTTGCTTTCGTTCATAACTAGCAACTTTCATTACTGATATGAACTTCATGGGCTTACGTGGTTTATCTCCTGTAATCATGATGGTTTCTCCTGTGGTTGCCTGAATCTCTATAGATTTATTTTCACAAAGGATTCGAGCATGGTTGGCTACTAACCAATCCATTCCTAACACAACATCGAATTCAGCTAATCTCATAGGTAACAGGTTTGCAGAGAATTTATGACTTGAAAGTTCTATTTCTACATTTTGCAAAACTTTATCTATTTTAACTGAATTCCCATTCGCCGTTTCAACTGTAAAAATCTGCCTAAGGTTGGTTAAGGGTAAATTAAGAGCTTGGCAGAATGAAGTATTGATAAAACTTTGGTTTGCACCAGAGTCAAATAATACTTTTGCATACACGTTGTGAACTAGGAACGTACCAGCTATCACATCCGGAATTAGCTCGGCCTCCTGAGTTGTCAGCTGGAAGGCTCGAACATTCTTCTTGGTAGCTCCATCAGCTAGCTTGGCTTTGTTGTCTGCTGGTTTAACCACTTTAGGACATTCTGTTTTGAAATGCCCAGCTTCTCCACAGTTATAGCAGATTATGGTTTTCTTTCTGCAGTTTTCTTCACGATGTCCTACAGCTTTGCAAAAGTTGCAGGTTATATTGCATCTTCCATAATGTTTCTTTCTGCAATTCCTGCAGAATGGTGGAGTTGAGGATTGCCCTGTTCCTCTTCTCCTGACACTGCTGTTATTACCCGTACGAAATCCTTGGGTAATTTTCTGAGCCAGTTCCTTTTTCTTGTTTTCATCTCTTGTGCGTACCAATTCGTCAGTTAGGGTGTTAGCTAATTCTACCGCATCGTCAATAGTGCGAGGTCTCGCAGCTTTAACAATATTATGGATTTCGCTAATCAGTCCCCAAATATAGCGAGAAATGAGTACCGGTTCTGGCGAAGCCAGTGTTGGTACCACTCTAGCATATTCAAAGAATGTCGAAGTATACCCACGACAATCTACACCCATCATTCGATGATTTAGGAACTTATTCACCATTTGATCTTTTTCATATTCGGGACAGAACTTTCTTTCTACAAGACTCTAAAATTCTTCCCAGTTCATAGCATATGCCATCATCCTTCCTTTTGCTTGTAACACCGTGTTCCACCATTCTAGCGCCCCTTCTTTAAAAAGATTTGACGCGTACATGACCTGATCGTCCTTGGCACATTTACTTATTGTGATTACTGCCTCGGTTTTCTCTAACCAACGCAGTGCCGCAGTCGCTCCTTCATTGCCTGCAAATTCAGCGGGTTTGCAAGCAAGAAATTCTTTGTAAGTGCAACCAGGCGTTGCAGCTTTCATTTTCTTAGGGAGCGGAGCCTGCCGTGAATCATTATTATGGTTATTACCGCCTCCGTTTACACTATTACTGAAGTTATCTTCAGAAATACGTTTGCTAGGAATGATTTGTTGAGGTTCGATTGGATTTCTAACAGCAGCAACGATTGCTGGAATAGCATTGGCTATTCCTTGAGCAACGATATTTTCGATATCTTGCCTATTTAGAAATTGATCCTCCGGATGTTGCTCAGATTGATTAACCTCATTTACTGGTTCATTATTAGCGTTTTCCATCTGATAATTAATATATATAATTTATTAGTATCAAATAAATAACAATTATACATAAAACAATCATAAAATTTTCAAATACGCACATATAGCCAAAACTATCGATTTCTCGATTCCCATTTTTATATTTTATAGTATGCATCAATACACACCATTATCTTACAAAGTTTTATTTGTAGTTATTTTACATGATTATATTTTTCTATTTATTATACACCCACAGTTTCACAACCCCATTATCCCTTGTCAGTTGATATTTTAATAACGACGTTCCCTCTCGTCGTATTTCCAGGAGATCTGTTCTCCTACTTCACTGATCCTATTCCCCGTATCCACTAACTCCTCGCCAAAGTGGCGGAGTTCAGCTAAATTTTCATTACTCATTGGTGGGTTTGGTATAGGTTCTGGATCGAACTGAGGGAGATAGGAATAAGGACTGTTGAGCAGGTTTTGGAATTGCCAATCATTGGTCCACCACTCGTCCATTCCTAGAGGTTGGGTGTGGATTATAGGTTCTGGAATTGCTGGTTCCAAATTTATTGGAAGTTGATTTTCAGCAGGAAAAGGGTATAGATTATTATTGATAGGCCTGACGACATCACAGCTTGCCAATGCATGATCCAATTCCTCCTGAAATGGTAACTCCTCAATTTGTCTAGAGCTTTCCCCAATTTCTATCTTGGTTTGCCTAGAACCTTCCCCAGACTCCATTTTCATTTGCCTAGAATATTCCTCAAACTGCATTTCCATCTGCCTAGAACCTTCCCCGACTTCAATTCCCTTCCCTTTGTCTAAGGGATTTTCTATTTTAGGAATCTTCCTAGTGGCGGGTTTCCTCCTGCGCACACGTCTCCATCCCACAAATCTTCTCCTTTTCTTAGGCTTGGGTTTCTCTGGAGGTGGAGCGTTGAATTCCATAGGTTCTTCTATATCAGGTATATACCTATTAAAATTTCTGGAAACCTCTATTTTCACCGGATAGAGATTTAAGTTCTGAAGGGCTTCAGACAAGTCATTCATGCTGTTTAGCATATGCAAAATACACAAAATACTAAGTTAAAAATTTTATAACAAAATTTCATAAATAACCTTTAATATTTATTTCATACCGTGTAACTAACAAAGATAACTAAAACACATCAGGGTTTACTGTAGCTTATTTATTTTACTAAATAATATTTCTGGCTTGTAGGAGATAAGGTTACTAAAACTTGAGTCAGAGTATTTAAAGATTTGCATTTACTGCTACAGTAGCTAGCATATAGAGATCTGCCCACTTTTCATTTAACTTGTCTTCCCATGGTGGGTTACTGCCTAGTTCTTGGGTTTTCTGATTAACTCTCTTTTCTTTTGGTTGTGATTTCTTTAATTTCTCCTGACTTTTCCTAATAATCAAACTTCTTTTATTAGGAGAAAGTGGTTCCTCATATTGTGCCTTTCGGACAAATATTCATTCTTCAGGATTTGCATAGGGTTTTGAGGAATTTGTTTGGGATGAACTTCCCTTCTCGTTTGATGACCTATCTAATTTAAGATAGATGTTTGAAAGCTTTTGCTTACCCATACTGTAACTAACAAATAGTCAGTTTAATAAAACACACAATCACATAATGGTAATCAGGAAAAATTAAGTATTTCTAAATACTTAATTAGCTTAATTCAGTGGCTCTGATACCACCTTTTTTCTGTCACGGCCCCCGACCCGGTTTGACCCGTTTCAGGAGCCGTGGGACAGAAAATCCCGTGGTATTTATTTAACAGCGGAAGTTTTCTTCAGGATCTTTTTAAAACTGCAATTTCCCCGATTATTTTATTTCACAATTCGAGATAAACCCTGATAATTTACAATCATATGATTTCACTGAGAAATCTTTATTTTACAAAACATGTTCCTTTATTTTATATTGAGCCACTTCCTTAAGCTTGTAGTGCTTTTCGGCACTTTTCCTGGATCACAACAGATCACCTGAAACATGTTTGAAAAAGATTTTGTCAGCGGGAAATACTGGTGAATCATTCTATTTACTAAAATGACACGTTTGTTATAATTTACAGTATTAAGAGAGATTACAATGTTTCCAGATATCAACCAACTACCCACGGTATTTGTCACTCGACTCGTTTCTGTGACTATAGTCATATCACCCATTGGCTACCCCGTTGTCCAATGGTGAAGATTATCAAGTAATGTATACAAAACCCCACATACCGGCTGTAATTTGGTGATTACAAAAACTTAATCACTGTAATTATAACTTTGAAATTAAACATGCTTTTGAAAATAAATTTGGTAAAAAGATAATGACTCACATTGCAGATTTAACACGGACAGAGTCTAGTCTATGGATTAGCCTTGTTACCTAAATTAATAACATGCACACGAACTCGGTTAGTAACTAATACAGCATTTACGATAACTCACGAGATTAAAAACCTTCACAACGAATGACAAAGTGCGATACTTAAACATCCATCGAATTAACGACGAATGACAAAGCATAAACCCTAATGTGGGCAGCACTTAAACATCCATTGGATAGTTTAATCGATCGGACATTGAATCGTAGCAGCGATCGAGTTAATACCCGGTATCGGAGCAGCGCCTCGCTAATATTGAGAGTAATTTCGACTTCAGAGTATTGAAAATTCGTTTTTACGAAAAGATTTCGACACCAGTGGACTGTGCATGCAACAAGCAATTTATAGCTGAAATTAAGGCCTCACGCGGCCCGCGTAAGCCTTCGGCTTACCTTTACGCGGCCCGCGTGGCCGCCCAGTCTACGCCTAGCCTTGATTGGTCATCAGTAGGTTAGCCAGGTGGTTCGATACGTGGCTCGGAGACTTATCCGGTTATATTTCAAGTTGACGCGGCCCGCGTAAACTTCCCTTAAGGTTTACGCGGCCCGCGAGAGGACTAGAATTCTGAATTTCTTGATTTTTAATATGGTTTAGGGTTTCAAGGGTCCGGGTTTATAATTACGGTTATTTTTAGGAAAATTTTGAGAGTCCTTACATTCTACTCACCTTATTTAAAATCTCGTCCTCGAGATTTATTGGAATAAGTGAGGATACTTTCGCTTCATCTCTGATTCCAGTTCCCAAGTGTATTCAGGTCCTCTCTTTGAATCCCACTCGACCTTGACAAGTACTAACCGTTTGTGTTTGAGAAACTTTACTTTTCTGTCTTCTATTTAAAGAGGTTTCTCAACAAATTTTAACTTTTCGTTTACCTTTATATCTTGGAGAGGTACTACCAGGGATTCATCTGACAAACATTTCTTGAGGTTGGATACATGAAATACATCATGTACTCCAGCTAACTCTTCTGGTAGTTGTAAACGATAAGCCACTGGTCCTATACATTGGATCACTGAAAATGGTCCTACATATCTTGGACTTAGCTTTCCTTTCTTACCAAATTGAACTATTCCTTTCCAAGGAGAAACTTTCAGTAATACTTTGTCTCCTACTTGGAATTCCAACGGCTTCCGTTTATTGTCTGCATAACTCTTCTGGCGATCTCGAGCCGTTTTCAGTCTTTCTTTGATTTGGGTAATCTTGTCGGTAGTTTCTTGTACAATTTCTGGTCCTGATAATTGACTTTCTCCTATTTCTGCCCAACAAACGGGAGTTCTGCACTTTCGTCCGTACAATGCTTCAAATGGGGCAGTTTCGATGCTTGAATGATAACTGTTGTTATAGGAGAATTCAATTAAAGGTAAGTGATTGTCCCAATTTCCACCAAAATCTATCACACATGCCCTGAGCATGTCTTCCAGAGTTTGGATTGTCCTTTCACTTTGTCCGTTTGTGTGAGGATGATATGCAGTGCTCAAGTTTAGTTTAGTTCCCATAGCTTCTTGGAAACTTGTCCAGAAATGAGAAGTGAAACGACTATCTCTATCCGATACAATGGAGAGTGGAACTCCATGTAGGGATACGACTTCATCTACATACAACTTTGCCAACCTTTCCATGTTAAAGGTTTCTTTCATGGGTAGGAAATGAGCTGATTTGGTTAATCGATCCACAATTACCCAAATCGCATCATTACCTTTTCTGGTTTTGGGTAACTTAGTAACAAAATCCATTGTTATGAGTTCCCATTTCCATACTGGCATCTCTAGTTGCTGTAGTAGACCTGAAGGTTTCTGGTGTTCTGCCTTAACTTGTGAACAAGTAAGACACTTACAAACATATCTAGCTATATCCTTTTTCATGCCTATCCACCAGAAATTATTTCTTAAATCTTGGTACATTTTATTGTTTCCAGGGTGTATGGTATACCTAGATTTATGGGCTTCTTCTAATATCTTATTTCTTAAATCCCATTGCTTAGGTACCCAAATCCTTTTCTTATGGAATCTCCAAATTCCATCAGCTCCTTGTTCCAATTCCTTTATTCTTCCTTTCATTCCTTCAGTATCATCCTCGATTGCTGTAGCTTGAACATTCTTCAATTGTTCCATTAAATCTAAGTGTAGATTTAATCTGAGAGCACGAACTCACTTTTGCTTTTCATGATACTTACGACTTAAGGCATCTGTAACTACATTTGCCTTTCCTTCGTGATACTGAATATCACAGTCGTAGTCACTTAGGATTTCCATCCATCTTCTTTGCCTCATGTTTAACTCTTTTTGCCCAAATATATATCTTAAACTTTTGTGATCCGTGTAGACAGTAAATTTATTTCCGTACAGATAATGTCTCCAAATTTTAAGGGCAAAAATTACGGCTCCTAATTCTAAATCACGAGTCGTATAGTTTTCCTCGTGCTTTTTCAATTGTCTTGAAGCATACGCAATTACTTTCTTGCGTTGCATTAGCACACATCCTAATCCTAGTTTTGAAGCATCACAGTAAACTTCAAAATCTTCAGTTCCTTCTGGTAAAGCTAGGATTGGAGCATTTGTTAACTTTTGCTTTAGAATTCTAAAAGCTTCTTCTTGCCTAGGTCCCCATTCAAACTTAACTGCTTTACAGGTTAGCTTTGTTAATGGTACAGCTATCTTGGAAAAATCCTTAATAAACCGTCTATAATATCCGGCTAAACCTATAAAACTTCTAATTTCCATTGCGGATTATGGAACCTTCCATTTGGTAATTGCCTCTATCTTAGCAGGATCTACATGAATACCTTCATGATTCACCATGTGACCTAAGAATTGCACTTCCTGTAACCAAAATTCACACTTCGAGAATTTGGCGTACAGCTTTTCTTTTCTTAACAAAGTTAAGAGTGCATGCAAGTGCTGACAATGTTCGTCCTGACTTTTGGAATAAATAAGTATATCGTCGATGAAGACAATTACAAATTTATCCAAATACGGTTTACAGATCCTATTCATTATGTCCATGAATGCAGCAGGTGCATTCATTAATCCGAAGGGCATGACTGTAAACTCATAATGACCATACCTAGTTCTGAAAGCAGTTTTAGGTATGTCTTCTTCTTGTACTGTAAGACCCTAATACGTATTTAACAAAAAGTCGCAGCGAAAATTCATACCATAAAATTTCTTTCATTACAATTATCTTGACTTACTTGATATTGCATATTTGAATAATGGTTTCGCATAAAATCATTAAGTCAATCTGTTTACTAACTAAAAACATAACCATTATCTACTACGATACATTAATTATCGTTCCCGTACAATCTATCTTGTGACTCGGTCTTCGGTCTCCACTCCTCGGTGATCCTCCGTGACTAGTACAACCTACACTCACCATATAAGTTCAAAACGTTAGTACACATTATGAACGTAACCGATTCATACTCATTCACTTTCCATTCTGTTATTCCTTTGCATTCAGGCATTCCTGTCTGGGTATCCACTCTCTGGTGAGACCCTAACATTGTTCCTGCATTACACTTCATTCTCAAGATGCACTGTTAATAGCATCAATACTCAATCGTGTTGAAAACATACGGGCGCACATACATTCCTACTAGCATACATTTATGCATACATACTTGCATTTACATATAATACGTTTATACCTACACGCAAGCGCCCTTCGTACTTAATTACATAATGTTTACGTCCATACACATCTACTCGCGTACGTACATACACTGATACTTACACATATACCTACCTACATACATAACTACATACTTACACGCATACATAAAACAATCATAACTATACACTTGCATACCTTCACTCACATGTTCATATGCTTACATACGTTCAAACATGCCTACGATTCTTGTTTAACTCATTTACATACACATATCATACTCGTGCGTTAGTTCCATGAGCTTAAACTGGGATTTAAAGCCTTTAAACTTCCATCGGATCTCGTAAACATTCTACAATGAGTTTAGAATACATTTTGGGACCCCTTATAGGTTACGGGGCTGATTCGGATGAATTCTGCACATTCAGTTGAATTTGCAGCTGTCGCATGGTCGTGCGTCCTAACCGCATGACCGTGCGGTGCCTACGACGTCGAGGGTGCTGGCAATGCACGAGCCAGTGCATTGGTTTATTCGGAAACGACGGTCGTGCGTCCAGCCGCACGACCGTGCGATACCTCGCGTCGGTCTGCTTTGCGTAGACAGTAACTTAAGGCGTCGGCCAAATTGGAAAATGCACGGGGCGTCGGCGACGGCCCCTAGAATTTCCATTTTTGCTGCAGATCCGTTTCGTCGTCCGAAAACGCTAAAACTTGCGTAACTTTTAAACCGTTTATCCGTTTAACCTCCCGTTTCTTCCTACATACTTGTAAATTCACATTCTATCATATGGACTTGGAATCCCATATCCGACTTAAGGAGTTTCCTACCTTACGCACCTTCGGTTTATTATCATTTTCTAATTATTTGACCCGTTCGTGCATTTATCAACATAATCTGTTTATTTGACCCGTTCGTGCATTTATCAACATAATCTGTTTATTTGACCCCAATTTCATATGAACTTAATAATTTCATTGACGGCTATCATAAAGATTAAATTCTCGGATGCCTTGCATCCTCTCAACCCATTTTCGCTCAGAAACTTATTTTGACCCGTTATGGGTATTTGCGCATTAAATGGTCTATGACATACAAAACCATACTCTTCGCTTTCACACATGACCAAAACATTACTCTAATCGATAAGCTTGTTTTACATAGACATTTAAGGTCGTTTGCCTGATATACCTATCAAGGGCGTTTTTGTCAACATTGCTCCATCCTTTACAACCAAGGACTTCATTGCATATTTAACCAATCCTACCACTTAACTACAATTCTAACACACATACCTTGCTCGGATCAAAGCTAAGATCCGTTTAATACTTCATTGATTTCATACAACTCATTCCTATTTGACCTCAATTATCATACTTAATTAAGTCGCACATAACTTTACATAAACAACTAAGAAGTGATTACAGAAATCACTTACCTCATGCATCCATGTTCATACTCGTTTCCTCGCCACTTCTTGACCCGTTAGCCTTCCGTGTTTGATTCCGTCTCGACATGATTCCTATACTTCCATGTCATCGAAATCACATTCTTATTAGCATACATAATTGTACATGCTAACGATCATATCGATCGTATAATCCACATTTGACGTTCATAGTCACTTCTAACAAGCATAATACATGTAACCAAATTTCATATCATTTCCAACTCGTGAAATCCGTCATGTCATCGCATTAAACACACATACGTCTAACACGCACCGTATAACTTACTTTAATCTTACAATTATGACAACATGTCTAACCATTCTTCTTATACACAGTTGACTTTTAGAAGTCAACGGTTCATTTACTTTTACTTTTACTTTCGACTTATCATTATTTACCCGTAACATCATAATAGCCTATACGGACAACACTATATACATTTCATCATACACTTGGCGTGTTTACTACCTCCTAAGCATAATGTACAACTAGTTCATGCATATCCTTCTAATCTCATTCATAATTCAACAAATTCCTCCTTTTAATCAACATAAATCATTCATGCATAAACATTCAAACATATTATCATCATATTTCTTTCAATTCTTCTAACAAGAATCCATATTACTCACATAATACATCAACATTCAACAAGAATTAGACATGGATGATGATTCAAGTCATCATTCTCAACATAACTAATGGGTTTCACCCTTAAACATCAAATTAACCTAAATCATGCATAACCCATGTTCAATATGATGATTCTAACACACACCCATTCTCAATTTCATACAAATTCGCAATTTACATCATAACCTACTTCGTGAAAGATCACCAATCTAACTTTTAAGATATACCTTACGATCCCCTTGTGAAGGTGATCACTAATCTGTGTTCGGTTATGAATTTGAGCTTCGTTTAGCCTTCCAATTTGAGGAAATAGATGAAAGTTAGGGTTCTTGGCTCCATGGGAGCCTCCTGCTCTTTCTCGAACACACTATGTGTGTTTGTGTGTATGTTTTGTTATTTAGTAATCCAACTTTCATCTTATTCCATTTAACCCCTCCATGTTTGCCACTAAAACATGATTGGCACAACTTTCATCTTTTAAATAGTTTTTATCATACGCTTTAATAGGTTAAATAGCCTAGTCATTTATTTCATGATATGTCATATAAGAACTTATGGCAAATATAAACATTCCGGTTTTTGGGGCGTTACAAGTCTACCCCCCTTAAACAAGGTTTCGTCCCCGAAACCTTTCTCACTTCCGTTTACACATACACATATCTATGTTTGACTTCACGATCACATCATAATTATAGGCAATCATCCTATCTCAATTCATAAGTATTTATGCAATTGACTTCTTCCTAACAAATCTACACTTTCCATACCATACTTCCATGTAACCTTCTCATTTCCTTGACTGGTTAGTAACAGTTCGACGTACATATATATTCAACCCTATAATCATGCTTACTTTTATATGATCCGTTATAACCGGTCTAATACCTTCATCTCATCCTTTAAGATCACATTCTATACATACATTACATAATATTTAATTTTGTTTCGTTATCGCAACGAAGTTACTATTTCATGGTCGTGCATTCGTGCTTAACTCCAAAGTTAACATCGTTATACGTTCTCTATAGTTATTTGTACTATGCGTACCTTTACGTTACCTTTGAATCATTTCATTCATTTCGTAGGTTGTTTTCAATTTACCAATTCATACTTATTCGACATAAGTTAAACTTTTACTGACCTCATCTCATTCCATCACTCCACGATCCGTGATCCAGATTGATCCGCATTCTTCCCGAACACTAGCTGTACCAGGCTAGATTTCATTCATCCATGTAATGTGCTTCCAATCGTACTCATCCTTCCACCAATTCGATTGGTTTCATTACATCATTTCGGTATTGTTAGCAAAACTTATCCTTTTTGCGCATACTTAATTTATTGTCCGTGCCGTAGCCCGTCATTTATTATGACTCCCAAGAGTCGATTTCTAACACATTTAACACATAGCTTGTTCGAAACTCCTTCCTTTCGTTTTAGAATTTAGGTTTGCGTGCCAATTACGATCATTCTTTCATTCAGTTACTTTATATTTACTCATATGACTCGTTTGACGCGACCAGGGTCAAACTATCGGCATATTCTAATATGGGCTAATTTCATCCGTTTTATATTTTAAATCCGTCCCGCGGATTCAAACGTAACATCCATACCTTTCATTACTTCTATGTTTCGAATTCGTCTAGCGGTTTCAAACATATCATTCGTACTTT
This sequence comes from Helianthus tuberosus, assembly GCA_030545235.1. Classification (NCBI taxonomy): domain Eukaryota; kingdom Viridiplantae; phylum Streptophyta; class Magnoliopsida; order Asterales; family Asteraceae; genus Helianthus; species Helianthus tuberosus. Next base: position 17,930,211 of record CM060415.1, on the reverse strand, counting down.
TTCTTCCTTACATGTGTTGAACCCGCCTCGCGAATTCAAACAGGTATTTCATACTTTATTCCTTTCATGCTTCAAATCCATCTCGCGGATTCTAAAACATCATTCATACTTTAACTTCTTTCATGTTTCGAATCCGTCTCGCGGATTCTAACATGGCATTCATACTTTAACTTCTTTCATGTTTCGAATCCGTCTCGCGGATTCTAACATAGCATTCATACTTTAATGTAACACCTTGAAAATTTACGTCCTATAATGTGTTGACACGTGTCATAACCTTTGAACGTGTGAAAGAATACTTTCGAGGGACTAAAGTTGACAAACAATGAAACTATGTAAATATAAGGGTTCAAAGTGTCAACAATGAATAAACATACTTTACAATAACCCTACATGATGTTTATAACCTTAAACAAATGGATCATGGATCATACTAAGCGAATTGTGAAAGAAAGTGAGAGATTACAAACTACAGGGGTTAAATGTGTCAACATGTTAAGATATACCTCTGAGTGACCTCTTAGCAAACCCGAAGCTTTGTAACGATTAATTATGCTCACTAGAATGCACCATAAAAATTTCACAAAGTTTCGTTAACGTATGAGAAAGTTATGATAAAATTCGTGTGTGAGGGTTAGAATCGTCAACATTGAAAATTAGGGTTTTTCGGGTGATCACAAAGTTACCCGAGGACTTGACAAAGATGGTATAAGCCTTAAAGCCCCTAAATGTCAATTTTAAAGGCTCATTGTGCAAAACAAGATGTGAAAGCGACGTTTAGAAGGACCAAAGGACCAAACAACAACTAATAAAAATTGTTTACAAGTCACACGGGGCTAGGCGGCCCGCGTAAGGCCCTATGCGGCCCGCGTGACCTGCCCAGCGACAGAAAGAAGCAGGCAGCTGCCTGTTGATGTTTTAACCGACTCCAAATGCATTTCCTTGATACCATGGGCTGCCTAAGATGGTTTTTAGCTTGTAGGACACTTGTTGGTGTTATGGGAACACAACTAGACTTGTGTGTCAATGATATATAAGACCCACATTCTTGACAACTTTGATCATACCTTCACAACATCAACTTCTGAGCATTTGAGGAGCACAAGAGCAGAACCAAGACCTTTCTAATCATTCATTAGACACTAGTAAGTATGCCTAACCTTCTTTAATTCAGTTTTGCTTTGCTTTGTATTTAGCTTAAAAGTCAAACCGTCGTAATTAACGGTTGACTTCGAGATTAGTTATAAATGGCTCAGTCAAATCTCGAATGAAAAGTACCTTTAAGTAGGTAATTATATGGGTAATAAACCCCTAAGTGGGCACTCACTGATTCCCATCCTAACTAGGTCGTTTGTCGAGTCAAAGATGGCTAGAAAAAGTCAACAGAAATGTAATCTTTCGTTTAACGCATGATTAACAATGTAAAAGGCGTGTAACCTATTTTTTCATTCATATAACTTGATAATAAGCATAAGAACTTGTCTAAGCTTGTTTGATTCGACAACTTTCTGTTTTGAACCGATTCGGAACCGAAAGACGCAAAAGTTTGACTTTTGCTTTGACCTCAGTTCTGGCCCGGTTTAGATAGGTTTAGACATGCCTTAAAGTTCCATTAGGACCTAGTTACATGTTTGTATAACCCTCTGCGTTTATACCACTTAAATCCTTAAGTGTCCCACGTTTCCGTTAAATGCTTAAATATGGACCATAATGCCCTTATGACCATACAACGAGAATTTTGGAAATGTGAAAGTACAATAATCTTTGTTACTGATTATAAAACATGTCCCTAAATTTTCACATCAGTTGAAGGTCTAGATTAGGAGTTATGCTTAATGACGTAATTAGAACGCTTCTTAGTAATCAAACGGCGCCATTAGCGTAAAGCCTATCTAAACCCAATTTTTGACACCAAACCTTTTACCCACTGATGTAATATAATATTTTGGGATTTTTGAAGATTTTTAATTATTTTTAAACTGATCATAAGCTAGGATTAGTGCCTTGATTCGGTAAATACCGAATATGCCCTTTTCGGCCATAAAATGAGTTTTACAAATCCTTTTGACACCAATCCAATTGCTACTGATTTCAAATAATAAATGGAGTGTTTTGAACCTGTTGAACTGATCAGAAAACTCAGAATCCTATATTAACTCGTAAATCGCTTAAAACGACATTATACGCGTATTAAACGCATAGTTTGGGTTTAAAACTATTTTGGCATATAAGACTTATAACCAAATGTTATAACCTGTTAAAATAAGCTATTTTTACTGATTTATTCAGACCCAGATCACAGAAGATAAATTAACCCCTTTTATAATCTTTAAATTGACCAAAATACCCCTACGGGGTTTAATATGAGATTAAACTCGTTATGGGCATAATGGAAGGTATCATACTGATATCACAACATATTTAAGGCATGTTAACTTAGGAAACCTGTTTAGGACTCTTATGGTTATCCGTTACGCTTCATGCGCGTTCGGTTCGGTTTATGTAACTAGTTTACATAAATTAGCCGAAACGGGTCAAACCTTATCGGTTTTATCTCAAAATCCAGAATGTGTATAATATACCCATATTAAGCAAGTCTTCAAACTTTTCGGGTCTAAATCACATTCTATCCGGTCTTCGCTAAATCGTGCGTACGAACTGTATCTTTAAAACTAACCGGTCTAAGCTTAAGCTTAACTAAAGACCCGTTAGGATTCTAATAGGTTATTATAAACCTTTGTTCCAGAATAGGAGACCCGGTAAAAGATACTTGCACTCGCTGATTTTGATTTATACTTGCTCAGGTAAATACTTTTAACTTATTTTCCCTATACGGGCTTGGGGTACGGTATATAAAATACCGCTTGGTCGGGCATTGAATCTTTAATTGTATGATGGTTAAAATATTGAGATGTCTCGTTTAAATTGTTTTGTTTGCTTAAAGCCTTTCGGGGGTTAATGACCATGTCCCGGATATCCCTGGCATCATTTTACGAAATGGCCACGACCTAAGCACGGGGCGTAGGCGTACGCCTGTCGGTGTCTCATATACATAATGTGGTGTGTCTATTGATCTTTAACCCGGCTCGACCCGGGCCACTGAACGCATAAGAAACATGTAAATCCTTTACAAGAATTATATTCTAATAATTATCCCAAGTTATAAAATATTATTTGTGCCTTGTGCCTTAAATGCATTTTCTTAAACTCTTTTCAAAATGAGTCGGTTGATTGTATTTACCAGTGTAAACTGACGTATTTTCTCAAAAAGGTTAAGTGCAGGTACTACGCGTAATAGGCTGGCTTCTCTCCTAGCATCCACAATAAGGCTCGCAAGCTTGGATGTCATAGACTGTTGAACATTATTTCCTTTTATTTTGATCTACCTGTGGATTTATATTCAACTATTTGTGATACTTAATATTACAATATTGTTTGGTTGAAATGAATCTATACTTTGCTTCCGCTGTGCATTTAAAAATTGTGTTGTTTGACTAATATGTTGCCAACTACGTCACGATACTCCCCCACCGGGCCCACCGGTGACACGTGGAAATCGGGGTGTGACAGGTTGGTATCAGAGCCAACATTGAGTGAATTAAACACTAGCCTTTTGTGTTTAATCTCAATGACATAATTGCACATTCCTAAATCTTCGAGTCTAGACAAAGAACTTAGGAATAATCCAAAATGTTTTTTTTTATTTAAATTTTGTCCTTTATTTTTCCTTGTTATTACCTTGTTTATATTAACAGGTTTAGCAATGCTGCCAAGATTCAGGCGAGGAGAACGAGGAAAAGGGCCAATCAGCGCCCCTAACGACCACGAGGCCGGGCCTTCGCGCCGGCGAACGCCTTCTTCTACAAGGAGTGCAGATCCGCAAGAACCTTGGAGGATTTATGAGGAGCCTTCCAGACGATCTACGTCGTATAGCTCAACGCCTCCATATCATCACTCCTATGGGCCTCAGTCCGAGAATGAGCCCAACAACCCGCAACCTTCATACATACCCCTACAGCGATCATCATCGCACCGTTCCTTCGAGGACCCTACTCCTGTCTTTCGGGGCCAGTTTAACCCGGCGGACTACCTACCAGAACAAGGGGGCTTTAACCCACTAGGACCGGAGGATCATTTTCAGGTGATCAAGCGATGGACATGGACGAGGACACAGATCCCGTCGAGCCTGCAACCGGAACCCCGAACCATCCTGTTGAGATCTCAGATGGTTCGTCTTTTCACGGAACACCATACCAAGGTCCGGATAGTTACATGGCACGGTTCAACCAGTGTGAGTGGTACTTTACACCATCTCACCATTCATCGCCTCAGCAGCAACAGCAGCAGCAGGATCTCTCTGGGGATCCACGTTTCGTGGCAGTCACGCCACCCGCCTCCACCGCCGCCGGTTAATCTAGCGCCTCCAGCACCACCAAGACGTAGGAGGACTGGCGCACGGATGTCAGCACGAGGAGGGGATTTTCATTTCAGCACCCCTCAACACTCTAGTGGCAACCACTACCCCGCCACTATATGAAGAGCCACAGGAGGATGAACCTTCAGTTCCAGTTTCAGAGGTGAATTCGGCACCTATTGCACCGCCATCACCGGGTTTTGGCAACCCTATCCCTGCTTATACTGCTCCGGCAGCTTACAACCCATACGGACCGCCAGCATACCATAACTATAACTATGCCGAGGCCGATCCATACCAAGTGGCAGCAGACTACAATGCCTTTCACCCAGAAGGACCTTATGGAACACCTTGGGGAATAGGACGCCCAGCTCGTGGGTATCAAGTACCTGTTCAGCCACCACTACAACACCAGCCACCACGGTTTTCCCCACCGGAGCAGGAGGATCTCCGTCAAAGGCTGGAAAGGGTTGAGCGAGACTTCCAGAGAGAACGTAGGAAGAATCAGGGATTCATGAGTGGCTTAGCAAGTTTGCTGAAAGGAAAGAAGAAAAGGGATCGTTAAATCCCAATATGTATTATTGTACTTCCTAGTTTAAATGAAGTCCCTGTGTGGACATTTCTTTAAAGTATGTATGTAGTCCCTGCGTGGACATCTATCTTTGTACTTAGTTCCTACGAGGACTTGTCTTTATTAGTCCCTGCGTGGACATTTATTTTTGCAAACAGTCCCTGCGAGGATCTGTATTGCCAGTATAGCTCCTGCGAGGGCAAGTGTTTCTGTGAAAAGTCCCGTTTAGGGCAAAGTGTACTACTTTTAAGTTTTAATGGAATGTAAGTTTATAAATTTCATCTTTGCTATGTTATGCATAATTAAATTATATATGAAATAAATAAATCGGAATCATTCCTTTTAAAAATCTATCTGCCTATTTTAAATTTTTAATTAAGGATCTTAAAGGTATAACCTAGCCTGCATGTCATTTTAAGACCTGGCCAAGATGGTAAAACCCGTTAAAAAGATTCAAATCCCAGTTAACATCTGAAAACATGTTAACACTCCTGGCAGACATGATTCGTTAAAATCACACGTGTTATTATTATATAAGGATCTTTTCAAAGATTCCTAACCCAACTAAATGATCTCTGAATCATCAATAAATATGATCAGTTCTTTTTACCATCCATTGGTAATAGAATGCCTACGGGCCCTTCTCATTTTCATATGAGACAAAAGACAGTAATAGTCTGTGACCCTGTCTGATAAAGGTAATGAACTATGTTCAAACTTTAAAAGCCTTGATTATCCGAAATCATAGCTTATGATTTAATTTGTCCCTGTGACTAGGCCTTATGTGCTAATAAAACTGTTATTGTTTTATAATTAGGATAAATTATATTAGAAATCCTAAATAAATGTGAGTAATAAATTAACCATATATGGTCTATGATTACCACGGTTAATAAAATTGCCATAAAAGACAATTCTATAATAACTCACCAATAAATTATTGTCAATATGTAACAGTTCAAGCTACATGGCTGACTCAAAACGAGATCAACAGTCACCCAAGGAGAGAGCATGACAATGCCCGAGTAAATGTAGCGGGTGCAGAATTACAGGCAATGATAGATAATGCCGTTAATCAAGCTATGGATAGACAGCTCCATGAATCCAGTGGTACCCGTGCAAGGACCCAATCTGCACCACACTCTAGAACACCCTCCAGGACCCACACTGCCCACAACAGTAATTCTCACCACTCATCAAACCAGAGGAGTGCTCCATCCCAAAGAGTCGTACGGAATCAAGAACCCCGTAATAAGGGTTGCTCCTATAAGTACTTCGTTTCGTGCAAACCCAGGGATTTCACTGGGGAAAAAGGAGCAGTAGATTGCATGACTTGGTTGGACGAGATGGATACGGTTGTGGATATCAGTGGTTGCAATAATAGGGATATTGTGAAATTCGTGTCACAGTCTTTTAAGGGAGAAGCATTAGCTTGGTGGAGATCTTTGATCCAAGCTACGGGGAAAATCCCGTTGTACAATATGACCTGGGAACAGTTCATGTCGCTGATCAAGGAAAATTACTGCCCTCAGCATGAGGTTGAGAAAATTGAAGCTGACTTCTTGTCGCTGGTCATGAGAAACCTAGACTGTCAGGCCTACCTTACCAGTTTCAACACTTTGTCAAGGTTGGTTCCATATTTGGTAACTCCGGAACCCAAACGTATAGCTCGTTTTATCGGGGGTTTGGCCCCGGAGATCAAGGCAAGTGTGAAGGCCTCCAGACCAGCTACTTTTCGGTCTGCAGCGGACATATCATTGTCCCTTACCTTGGATGCGGTCAGGCAGAAATCGCAGAGGAACGCTGATACCGAAAAGAGGAAGCGTGAGGATGACAACTCACGACGTTCAGACAAGAAGCATAAGGGAAACAATGACTACAAGAAGCGTGAGGATGACAACTCACGACGTTCTAACATAGCATTCATACTTTAACTTCATTAAGAACCACTCTTTTCCTTTGTCCCTACTTCCTTTGAAACTAGCCGGTTTCGACATAGTTTTGGGTATGGACTGGTTATCTCATAACCAGGCCCAGATTATTTGCAATAAGAAGCAAGTGGTGATCAAGACTCAGTCTGATGAATCACTTACTATCCAGGGAGATACCCAGTATGGGCTGCCTGAGAAAATGTCTATGCTCAAGGACTCTAAGTGTTTGAAGAAGGGTTGTGTCATCTATATGGCACAAGTGATTATTGATGAGCCAAAGCCCAAGATTGGGGATATCCCCGTCATTTCTGAATACCCTGAAGTTTTTCCTGAAGAACTACCTGGCTTGCCACCAGATAGGCAAGTAGAATTCAGAATTGACATTATTCCTGGATCAGCACCAGTAGCAATGGCGCCTTATAGGTTGGCACCAACAGAGATGAAGGAATTGAGAACGCAGTTAGATGATTTGTTAGCCAAAGGTTTCATCAAACCTAGTTCGTCTCCTTGGGGAGCACCAGTTTTATTTGTCAAGAAGAAGGATGGATCGATGCGTCTGTGCATCGATTACCGTGAACTTAATAAGGTCACTATCAAGAATAGGTATCCTTTGCCCAGAATCGACGATCTGTTCGATCAACTTCAAGGGGCAAGTTTCTTCTCTAAGATTGACTTAAGGTCAGGCTATCACCAACTGAAGGTTAGAGATGAAGACGTACACAAGACTGCATTTAGGACTCGTTATGGTCATTACGAGTTCCTAGTGATGCCTTTTGGGCTCACTAATGCACCAGCCGCGTTCATGGATCTCATGAATCGCGTTTGCAAGCCGCACTTAGATAAATTCGTCATCATTTTCATCGATGATATCCTCATCTACTCGAAGAATAAGGCTGACCATGAGAAGCACCTTCATTGCATTCTGGAACTACTTCATAAAGAAAAGCTCTATGCCAAGTTTTCGAAGTGCGAATTCTGGCTTCGAGAAGTCCAATTTCTCGGACATGTTGTTAGTGAACGTGGTATCCAAGTAGATCCCGCTAAAGTTGAAGCTGTCATGAATTGGAAAGAGCCAAAGACGCCTACTGAAATTTGTAGCTTCCTAGGTTTGGCAGGATACTATAGGCGATTCATTGAAAACTTCTCAAGGATTGCTGCACCCCTGACTTCGCTGACGCGTAAGAAGATTAAGTTTGACTGGGGTCCTAAGCAGCAGGAATCCTTCGATATTCTGAAACAAAAGTTGAGCAATGCTCCAGTACTGACATTGCCTAATGGAATCGAGGAGTTCGTAGTTTATTGTGATGCATCACACACCGGGATGGGACGTGTGCTTATGCAAAAAGGCAAAGTCATTGCCTATGCTTCACGCCAGTTAAAGGTGCACAAAAAGAATTACACCACCCATGACTTGGAGTTGGGTGCCGTTGTATTCGCACTAAAACTTTGGAGGCACTACTTATATGGAATCAAATGTGTGATCTATTCTGATCACAAGAGCCTCCAGCACCTGTTTGATCAGAAGGATTTAAACATGAGGCAGCGCCGTTGGATGGAGACTTTAAATGATTATGATTGTGAAATCAGGTATCATCCCGGCAAGGCGAATGTAGTCGCTGATGCCTTGAGTCGAAAGGAAAGGGTAAAACCTATCCGAATCAATGCCAAGCGCATGGAGATAAAGAACAGTTTGACTGAAAGGTTGTTAGCTGCACAGAAGGAAGCTGTGTTGGAAGCTAACTATCCTAATGAAAAGCTAGGAGTAACTGAGGAGCAGTTATCTCTTGGCAAAGACGGAATTCTTAGATTGAATGGACGAATATGGGTTCCAATCTATGGAGGACTTCGAGATGTTATCCTCCAGGAAGCCCATAGTTCCAAATATTTCGTTCATCCTGGAGCTGATAAGATGTACCAGGATCTAAGGGCAAATTATTGGTGGATAGGCTTGAAAAAGTCTGTAGCCACCTATGTAGCTAAATGCTTGACATGTGTGCAAGTCAAAGCCGAGCATCAAAAGCCGTCAGGCTTGCTACGACAGCCTGAACTTCCTACGTGAAAGTGGGAAATGGTAACTATGGATTTTATCACCAAGTTACCTAAGACAAGGAAAGGAAATGATACAATATGGGTGATAGTTGATAGACTGACTAAGTCAGCACATTTCTTACCCATCAAGGAGACTTATAGCTCCGACATGTTAGCCCAGTTGTACGTTGATAAGATTGTAGCCTTACATGGCATACCTGTGTCTATTATCTCTGACCGAGATACTAGATACACGTCACATTTTTGGAAGAGCTTCCAACAATCTTTGGGCACACGTTTGAATTTCAGTACGGCTTACCATCCTCAGACAGACGGTCAGAGTGAGTGTACTATTCAAACGTTGGAAGACATGCTTCGTGCATGTGTGATTGATTTGGGTGGTAGTTGGGATAACCACCTACCACTAATTGAGTTCTCCTACAACAATAGCTACCACACCAGCATTAAGGCTGCGCCTTTCGAGGCCTTATACGGTAGAAAGTGTAGAACGCCCGATTGTTGGGCGGAAGTTGGAGATGTCCAATTATCAGGACCGGAGATAGTCTTTGAAACGACGGACAAGATTGTCCAGATTCGTGACCGTCTCAAGGCTGCCCGAGATAGGCAGAAGAGCTACGCAGATCCAAAGCGTAAATCTTTTCACTTCGAAGTAGGTGATAAAGTCTTACTTAAAGTATCACCCTAGAAGGGAGTGATGCGGTTTGGTAAGAAAGGCAAGTTGAGCCCGAGATACATAGGACCTTTCGAGGTTATCGAACGAGTCGGATCAGTTGCCTATAAGCTAAACTTACCAGAAGAGCTCAGTGGAATTCACAATGTATTTCACATCTGCAATCTGAAAAAGTGTTTCGCTGATGAATCACTGGTCATACCACATACAGATGTGCATATAGATGAGAGCTTGAAATTTGTGGAAAAACCATTGTCGATCGAGGATCGACAGGTTAAGAAGCTTCGAAGGAAGCATGTACCGATTGTAAAGGTCAAATGGGATGCCCGTAGAGGTCCCGAGTATACGTGGGAGGTTGAGTCCACAATGAAAGAAAAGTACCCTTATCTATTTCAGTAAATCTCGAGGTCAAGATTTCTTTTAAGGGGGTGAGGATGTAACACCTCGAAAATTTACGTCCTATAATGTGTTGACACGTGTCATAACCTTTGAACGTGTGAAAGAATACTTTCGAGGGACTAAAGTTGACAAACAATGAAACTATGTAAATATAAGGGTTCAAAGTGTCAACAATGAATAAACATACTTTACAATAACCCTACATGATGTTTATAACCTTAAACGAATGGATCATGGATCATACGAAGCGAATTGTGAAAGAAAGTGAGAGATTACAAACTACAGGGGTTAAATGTGTCAACATGTTAAGATATACCTCTGAGTGACCTCTTAGCAAACCCGAAGCTTTGTAACGATTAATTATGCTCACTAGAATGCACCATAAAAATTTCACAAAGTTTCATTAACGTATGAGAAAGTTATGATAAAATTCGTGTGTGAGGGTTAGAATCGTCAACATTGAAAATTATGGTTTTTCGGGTGATCACAAAGTTACCCGAGGACTTGACAAAGATGGTATAAGCCTTAAAGCCCCTAAATGTCAATTTTAAAGGCTCATTGTGCAAAACAAGAGGTGAAAGCGACGTTTAGAAGGACCAAAGGACCAAACAACAACTAATAAAAATTGTTTACAAGTCACACGGGGCTAGGCGGCCCGCGTAAGGCACTACGCGGCCCGCGTGACCTGCCCAGCGACAGAAAGAAGCAGGCAGCTGCCTGTTGATGTTTTAACCGACTCCAAATGCATTTCCTTGATACCATGGGCTGCCTAAGATGGTTTTTAGCTTGTAGGACACTTGTTGGTGTTATGGGAACACAACTAGACTTGTGTGTCAATGATCCATGAGTGATTAAACACTATATAAGACCCACATTCTTGACAACTTTGATCATACCTTCACAACATCAACTTCTGAGCATTTGAAGAGCACAAGAGCAGAACCAAGACCTTTCTAATCATTCATTAGACACTTGTAAGTATGCCTAACCTTCTTTAATTCAGTTTTGCTTTGTATTTAGCTTAAAAGTCAAACCGTCGTAATTAACGGTTGACTTTGAGATTAGTTATAAATGGCTCAGTCAAATCTCGAATGAAAAGTACCTTTAAGTAGGTAATTATATGGGTAATAAACCCCTAAGTGGGCACTCACTGATTCCCATCCTAACTAGGTCGTTTGTCGAGTCAAAGATGGCTAGAAAAAGTCAACAGAAATGTAATCTTTCGTTTAACGCATGATTAACAATGTAAAAGGCGTGTAACCTATTTTATCATTCATATAACTTGATAATAAGCATAAGAACTTGTCTAAGCTTGTTTGATTCGGCAACTTTCTGTTTTGAACCGATTCGGAACCGAAAGACGCAAAAGTTTGACTTTTGCTTTGACCTCAGTTCTGGCCCGGTTTAGATAGGTTTAAACATGCCTTAAAGTTCCATTAGGACCTAGTTACATGTTTGTATAACCCTCCGCGTTTATACCACTTAAATCCTTAAGTGTCCGACGTTTCCGTTAAATGCTTAAATATGGACCATAATGCCCTTATGACCATACAACGAGAATTTTGGAAATGTGAAAGTACAATAATCTTTGTTACTGATTATAAAACATGTCCCTAAATTTTCACATCAGTTGGAGGTCTAGATTAGGAGTTATGCTTAATGACGTAATTAGAACGCTTCTTAGTAATTAAACGGCGCCGTTAGCGTAAAGCCTATCTAAACCCAATTTTTGACACCAAACCTTTTACCCACTGATGTAATATAATATTTTGGGACTTTTGAATATTTTTAATTATTTTTAAACTGATCATAAGCTAGGATTAGTGCCTTGATTCGGTAAATACCGAATATGCCCTTTTCGGCCATAAAATGAGTTTTACAAATCCTTTTGACACCAATCCAATTGCTAATGATTTAAAATAATAAATGGAGTGTTTTGAACCTGTTGAACTGATCAGAAAACTCAGAATCCTATATTAACCCGTAAATCGCTTAAAACGACATTATACGCGTATTAAACACATAGTTTGGGTTTAAAACTATTTTGGCATATAAGACTTATAACCAAATGTTATAACCTGTTAAAATAAGCTATTTTTACTGATTTATTCAGACCCGGATCACAGAAGATAAATTAACCCCTTCTATAATCTTTAAATTGACCAAAATACCCCTACGAGGCTTAATATGAGATTAAACTCGTTATGGGCATAATGGAAGGTATCATACTGATATCACAACATATTTAAGGCATGTTAACTTAGGAAACCTGTTTAGGACTCTTATGGTTATCCGTTACGCTTCATGCGCGTTCGGTTCGGTTTATGTAACTAGTTTACATAAATTAGCCGAAACGGGTCAAACCTTAACGGTTTTATCTCAAAATCCAGAATGTGTATAATATACCCATATTAAGCAAGTCTTCAAACTTTTCGGGTCTAAATCACATTCTATCCAGTCTTCGCTAAATCGTGCGTACGAACCGTATCTTTAAAACTAACCGGTCTAAGCTTAAGCTTAACTAAAGACCCGTTAGGATTCTAATAGGTTATTATAAACCTTCGTTCTAGAATAGGAGACCCGGTAAAAGATACTTGCACTCGCTGATTTTGATTTATACTTGCTCAGGTAAATACTTTTAACTTATTTTCCCTATACGGGCTTGGGGTACGGTATATAAAATACCGCTTGGTCGGGCATTGAATCTTTAATTGTATGATGGTTAAAGTATTGAGATGTCTCGTTTAAATTGTTTTGTTTGCTTAAAGCCTTTCGGGGGTTAATGACCATGTCCCGAATATCCCTGGCATCATTTTACGAAATGGCCACGACCTAAGCACGGGGCGTAGGCGTACGCCCGTCGGTGTCTCATATACATAATGTGGTGTGTCTATTGATCTTTAACCCGGCTCGACCCGGGCTACTGAACGCATAAGAAACATGTAAATCCTTTACAAGAATTATATTCTAATAATTATCCCAAGTTATAAAATATTATTTGTGCCTTGTGCCTTAAATGCATTTTCTTAAACTCTTTTCAAAATGAGTCGGTTGATTGTATTTACCAGTGTAAACTGACGTATTTTCTCAAAAAGGTTAAGTGCAGGTACTACGCGTAATAGGCTGGCTTCTCTCCTAGCATCCACAATAAGTCTCGCAAGCTTGGATGTCATAGACTGTTGAACATTGTTTCCTTTTATTTTGATCTACCTGTGGATTTATATTCAACTATTTGTGATACTTAATATTACAATATTGTTTGGTTGAAATGAATCTATACTTTGCTTCCGCTGTGCATTTAAAAATTGTGTTGTTTGACTAATATGTTGCCAACTACGTCACGATACTCCTCCACCGGGCCCACCGGTGACACGTGGAAATCGGGGTGTGACAGGTTGGTATCAGAGCCAACATTGAGTGAATTAAACACTAGCCTTTTGTGTTTAATCTCAATGACATAATTGCACATTCCTAAATCTTCGAGTCTAGACAAAGAACTTAGGAATAATCCAAAATGTTTTTATTTATTTATTTGAATTTTGTCCTTTATTTTTCCTTGTTATTACCTTGTTTATATTAACAGGTTTAGCAATGCTGCCAAGATTCAGGCGAGGAGAACGAGGAAAAGGGCCAATCAGCGCCCCTAACGACCACGAGGCCGGGCCTTCGCGCCGGCGAACGCCTTCTTCTACAAGGAGTGCAGATCCGCAAGAACCTTGGAGGATTTATGAGGAGCCTTCCAGACGATCTACGTCGTATAGCTCAACGCCTCCATATCATCACTCCTATGGGCCTCAGTCCGAGAATGAGCCCAACAACCCGCAACCTTCATACATACCCCTACAGCGATCATCATCGCACCGTTCCTTCGAGGACCCTACTCCTGTCTTTCGGGGCCAGTTTAACCCGGCGGACTACCTACCAGAACAAGGGGGCTTTAACCCACTAGGACCGGAGGATCATTTTTCAGGTGATCAAGCGATGGACATGGACGAGGACACAGATCCCGTCGAGCCTGCAACCGGAACCCCGAACCATCCTGTTGAGATCTCAGATGGTTCGTCTTTTCATGAAACACCATACCAAGGTCTGGATAGTTACATGGCACGGTTCAACCAGTGTGAGTGGTACTTTACACCATCTCACCATTCATCGCCTCAGCAGCAACAGCAGCAGCAGGATCTCTCTGGGGATCCACGTTTCGTGGCAGTCACGCCACCGCCTCCACCGCCGCCGGTTAATCTAGCGCCTCCAGCACCACCAAGACGTAGGAGGACTGGCGCACGGATGTCAGCACGAGGAGGGGATTTTCATTTCAGCACCCCTCAACACTCTAGTGGCAGCCACTACCCGCCACTATATGAAGAGCCACAGGAGGATGAACCTTCAGTTCCAGTTTCAGAGGTGAATTCGGCACCTATTGCACCGCCATCACCGGGTTTTGGCAACCCTATCCCTGCTTATACTGCTCCGGCAGCTTACAACCCATACGGACCGCCAGCATACCATAACTATAACTATGCCGAGGCCGATCCATACCAAGTGGCAGCAGACTACAATGCCTTTCACCCAGAAGGACCTTATGGAACACCTTGGGGAATAGGACGCCCAGCTCGTGGGTATCAAGTACCTGTTCAGCCACTACTACAACACCAGCCACCACGGTTTTCCCCACCGGAGCAGGAGGATCTCCGTCAAAGGCTGGAAAGGGTTGAGCGAGACTTCCAGAGAGAACGTAGGAAGAATCAGGGATTCATGAGTGGCTTAGCAAGTTTGCTGAAAGGAAAGAAGAAAAGGGATCGTTAAATCCCAATATGTATTATTGTACTTCCTAGTTTAAATGAAGTCCCTGTGTGGACATTTCTTTAAAGTATGTATGTAGTCCCTGCGTGGACATCTATCTTTGTACTTAGTTCCTACGAGGACTTGTCTTTATTAGTCCCTGCGTGGACATTTATTTTTGCAAACAGTCCCTGCGAGGATCTGTATTGCCAGTATAGCTCCTGCGAGGGCAAGTGTTTCTGTGAAAAGTCCCGTTTAGGGCAAAGTGTACTACTTTTAAGTTTTAATGGAATGTAAGTTTATAAATTTCATCTTTGCTATGTTATGCATAATTAAATTATATATGAAATAAATAAATCGGAATCATTCCTTTTAAAAATCTATCTGCCTATTTTAAATTTTTAATTAAGGATCTTAAAGGCATAACCTAGCCTGCATGTCATTTTAAGACCTGGCCAAGATGGTAAAACCCGTTAAAAAGATTCAAATCCCAGTTAACATCTGAAAACATGTTAACACTCCTGGCAGACATGATTCGTTAAAATCACACGTGTTATTATTATATAAGGATCTTTTCAAAGATTCCTAACCCAACTAAATGATCTCTGAATCATCAATAAATATGATCAGTTCTTTTTACCATCCATTGGTAATAGAATGCCTACGGGCCCTTCTCATTTTCATATGAGACAAAAGACAGTAATAGTCTGTGACCCTGTCTGATAAAGGTAATGAACTATGTTCAAACTTTAAAAGCCTTGATTATCCGAAATCATAGCTTATGATTTAATTTGTCCCTGTGACTAGGCCTTATGTGCTAATAAAACTGTTATTGTTTTATAATTAGGATAAATTATATTAGAAATCCTAAATAAATGTGAGTAATAAATTAACCATATATGGTCTATGATTACCACGGTTAATAAAATTGCCATAAAAGACAATTCTATAATAACTCACCAATAAATTATTGTCAATATGTAACAGTTCAAGCTACATGGCTGACTCAAACGAGATCAACAGTCACCCAAGGAGAGAGCATGACAATGCCCGAGTAAATGTAGCGGGTGCAGAATTACAGGCAATGATAGATAATGCCGTTAATCAAGCTATGGATAGACAGCTCCATGAATCCAGTGGTACCCGTGCAAGGACCCAATCTGCACCACACTCTAGAACACCCTCCAGGACCCACACTGCCCACAACAGTAATTCTCACCACTCATCAAACCAGAGGAGTGCTCCATCCCAAAGAGTCGTACGGAATCAAGAACCCCGTAATAAGGGTTGCTCCTATAAGTACTTCGTTTCGTGCAAACCCAGGGATTTCACTGGGGAAAAAGGAGCAGTAGATTGCATGACTTGGTTGGACGAGATGGATACGGTTGTGGATATCAGTGGTTGCAATAATAGGGATATTGTGAAATTCGTGTCACAGTCTTTTAAGGGAGAAGCATTAGCTTGGTGGAGATCTTTGATCCAAGCTACGGGGAAAATCCCGTTGTACAATATGACCTGGGAACAGTTCATGTCGCTGATCAAGGAAAATTACTGCCCTCAGCATGAGGTTGAGAAAATTGAAGCTGACTTCTTGTCGCTGGTCATGAGAAACCTAGACTGTCAGGCCTACCTTACCAGTTTCAACACTTTGTCAAGGTTGGTTCCATATTTGGTAACTCCGGAACCCAAACGTATAGCTCGTTTTATCGGGGGTTTGGCCCCGGAGATCAAGGCAAGTGTGAAGGCCTCCAGACCAGCTACTTTTCGGTCTGCAGCGGACATATCATTGTCCCTTACCTTGGATGCGGTCAGGCAGAAATCGCAGAGGAACGCTGATACCGAAAAGAGGAAGCGTGAGGATGACAACTCACGACGTTCAGACAAGAAGCATAAGGGAAACAATGACCACAAGAAGCGTGAGGATGACAACTCACGACGTTCTAACATAGCATTCATACTTTAACTTCTTTTATGTTTCGAATCCGTCTCGCGGATTCTAACATAGCATTCATACTTTCATTCCTGAGAGTCTTACATTTCTCTTCACCCTCACGTCCACCTACTACTTAATTCTAACGGACATACCTGTAACAATTATCACGGTCTCACGAACGTCATACGTTTCTTGTGTACTGGCCAGGTACACAATCCACATACTAGTTTCGTGCCTTCGTGTAATCGCCACCTTATGTCCGAAGAATTAAGTTTCGGCACGTGTAACATTGTCAAAACTTCATTGCCATGTCACTATTATATTTCATTTATAATTTTCTTTCGCTTGCTTAATTATACCACTTCATACGCCCACACGTTGAATTTACGTACCTGGGGTTCATTTGTCTTTTCACTTGCCTTGATGCCGGTTCTAGACCGCATTCCCGGATCATCCTTTCCAAGCAGTTATGCTTACCTTACACATAATATAACTGTTAGTTTCTTCATATGAATGCATACATACACGTTTTCATTCCATTTCTACCTTCAGATCTTGACCGAGTCATGAATTGTACGGGTTCCTTATCTCAAGAGCACACAGGTTTGAGTTCAAGTACCTATACTCTCGTACTTAATTCTCTCAAACCAGGGCTCTGATACCAACTTGTAAGACCCTAATACGTATTTAACAAAAAGTCGCAGCGGAAATTCATACCATAAAATTTCTTTCATTACAATTATCTTGACTTACTTGATATTGCATTTTTGAATAATGGTTTCGCAAAAAATCATTAAGTCAATCTGTTTACTAACTAAAAACATAACCATTATCTACTACGATACATTAATTATCGTTCCCGTACAATCTATCTTGTGACTCGGTCTTCGGTCTCCACTCCTCGGTGATCCTCCGTGACTAGTACAACCTACACTCACCATATAAGTTCAAAACGTTAGTACACATTATGAACGTAACCGATTCATACTCATTCACTTTCCATTCCGTTATTCCTTTGCATTCAGGCATTCCTGTCTGGGTATCCACTCTCTGGTGAGACCCTAACATTGTCCTGCATTACACTTCATTCTCAAGATGCACTCTTAATAGCATCAATACTCAATCGTGTTGAAAACATACGGGCGCACATACATTCCTACTAGCATACATTTATGCATACATACTTGCATTTACATATAATACGTTTATACCTACACGCAAGCGCCCTTCGTACTTAATTACATAATGTTTACGTCCATACACATCTACTCGCGTACGTACATACACTGATACTTACACATATACCTACCTACATACATAACTACATACTTACACGCATACATAAAACAATCATAACTATACACTTGCATACCTTCACTCACATGTTCATATGCTTACATACGTTCAAACATGCCTACGATTCTTGTTTAACTCATTTACATACACATATCATACTCGTGCGTTAGTTCCATGAGCTTAAACTGGGATTTAAAGCCTTTAAACTTCCAGCGGATCTCGTAAACATTCTACAATGAGTTTAGAATACATTTTGGGACCCCTTATAGGTTACGGGGCTGATTCGGATGAATTCTGCACATTCAGTTGAATTTGCAGCTGTCGCATGGTCGTGCGTCCTAACCGCACGACCGTGCGGTGCCTACGACGTCGAGGGTGCTGGCAATGCAAGAGCCAGTGCATTGGTTTATTCGGAAACGCACGGCCGTGCGTCCAGCCGCACGACCGTGCGATACCTCGCGTCGGTCTGCTTTGCGTAGACAGTAACTTAAGGCGTCGGCCAAATTGGAAAATGCACGGGGCGTCGGCGACGGCCCCTAGAATTTCCATTTTTGCTGCAGATCCGTTTCGTCGTCCGAAAACGCTAAAACTTGCGTAACTTTTAAACCGTTTATCCGTTTAACCTCCCGTTTCTTCCTACATACTTGTAAATTCACATTCTATCATATGGACTTGGAATCCCATATCCGACTTAAGGAGTTTCCTACCTTACGCACCTTCGGTTTATTATCATTTTCTAATTATTTGACCCGTTCGTGCATTTATCAACATAATCTGTTTATTTGACCCCAATTTCATATGAACTTAATAATTTCATTGACGGCTATCATAAAGATTAAATTCTCGGATGCCTTGCATCCTCTCAACCCATTTTCGCTCAAAAACTTATTTTGACCCGTTATGGGTATTTGCGCATTAAATGGTCTATGACATACAAAACCATACTCTTCGCTTTCACACATGACCAAAACATTACTCTAATCGATAAGCTTGTTTTACATAGACATTTAAGGTCGTTTGCCCGATATACCTATCAAGGGCGTTTTTGTTAACATTGCTCCATCCTTTACAACCAAGGACTTCATTGCATATTTAACCAATCCTACCACTTAACTACAATTCTAACACACATACCTTGCTCGGATCAAAGCTAAGATCCGTTTAATACTTTATTGATTTCATACAACTCATTCCTATTTGACCTCAATTATCATACTTAATTAAGTCACACATAACTTTACATAAACAACTAAGAAGTGATTACAGAAATCACTTACCTCATGCATCCATGTTCATACTCGTTTCCTCGCCACTTCTTGACCCGTTAGCCTTCCGTGCTTGATTCCGTCTCGACATGATTCCTATACTTCCATGTCATCGAAATCACATTCTTATTAGCATACATAATTGTACATGCTAACGATCATATCGATCGTATAATCCACATTTGACGTTCATAGTCACTTCTAACAAGCATAATACATGTAACCAAATTTCATATCATTTCCAACTCGTGAAATCCGTCATGTCATCGCATTAAACACACATACGTCTAACACGCACCGTATAACTTACTTTAATCTTACAATTATGACAACATGTCTAACCATTCTTCTTATACACAGTTGACTTTTAGAAGTCAACGGTTCATTTACTTTTACTTTTACTTTCGACTTATCATTATTTACCCGTAACATCATAATAGCCTATACGGACAACACTATATACATTTCATCATACACTTGGCGTGTTTACTACCTCCTAAGCATAATGTACAACTAGTTCATGCATATCCTTCTAATCTCATTCATAATTCAATAAATTCCTCCTTTTAATCAACATAAATCATTCATGCATAAACATTCAAACATATTATCATCATATTTCTTTCAATTCTTCTAACAAGAATCCATATTACTCACATAATACATCAACATTCAACAAGAATTAGACATGGATGATGATTCAAGTCATCATTCTCAACATAACTAATGGGTTTCACCCTTAAACATCAAATTAACCTAAATCATGCATAACCCATGTTCAATATGATGATTCTAACACACACCCATTCTCAATTTCATACAAATTCGCAATTTACATCATAACCCACTTCGTGAAAGATCACCAATCTAACTTTTAAGACATACCTTACGATCCCCTTGTGAAGGTGATCACTAATCCGTGTTCGGTTATGAATTTGAGCTTCGTTTAGCCTTCCAATTTGAGGAAATAGATGAAAGTTAGGGTTCTTGGCTCCATGGGAGCCTCCTGCTCTTTCTCGAACACACTATGTGTGTTTGTGTGTATGTTTTGTTATTTAGTAATCCAACTTTCATCTTATTCCATTTAACCCCTCCATGTTTGCCACTAAAACATGATTGGCACAACTTTCATCTTTTAAATAGTTTTTATCATACGCTTTAATAGGTTAAATAGCCTAGTCATTTATTTCATGATATGTCATATAAGAACTTATGGCAAATATAAACATTCTGGTTTTTGGGGTGTTACATGTACTTTCAATTGATGATATCCGGAGCGTAAGTCAATCTTAGAAAAATATCTAGCTCCTTGAAGTTGATCGAAAAGATCATCAATCCTAGGTAATGGGTATCGATTCTTAATTGTAATCTTATTCAATTCTCTATAATCAATACACATTCTCATCGAACCATCCTTTTTCTTTACAAACAATACTGGTGCTCCCCACGGGGATGAACTAGGTTGTATGAAACCTTTACTTAATAATTCATCTAATTGCTTTTTCAATTCTAACATTTCTGTGGGTGCTAACCGATAAGGTGCCTTGGCTATCGGTATAGTTCCTGGAATTAGATGAATTCTAAATTCTACTTCCCTATCTGGTGGTAATCCCGGGAGTTCTTCTGGAAATACATCTGTGTATTCTGAGACTACAGGAATTTCCTTAACTTCTTTACCCTTAGTGCTAATGACTACCGAAATCATATACACTATTCCTTGCTTTCGTTCATAACTAGCAACTTTCATTACTGATATGAACTTCATGGGCTTACGTGGTTTATCTCCTGTAATCATGATGGTTTCTCCTGTGGTTGCCTGAATCTCTATAGAGTTCTTTTCACAAAGGATTCGAGCATGGTTGGCTACTAACCAATCCATTCCTAACACAACATCGAATTCAGCTAATCTCATAGGTAACAGGTTTGCAGAGAATTTATGACTTGAAAGTTCTATTTCTACATTTTGCAAAACTTTATCTATTTTAACTGAATTCCCATTCGCCGTTTCAACTGTAAAAATCTGCCTAAGGTTGGTTAAGGGTAAATTAAGAGCTTGGCAGAATGAAGTATTGATAAAACTTTGGTTTGCACCAGAGTCAAATAATACTTTTGCATACACGTTGTGAACTAGGAACGTACCAGCTATCACATCCGGAATTAGCTCGGCCTCCTGAGTTGTCAGCTGGAAGGCTCGAACATTCTTCTTGGTAGCTCCATCAGCTGGCTTGGCTTTGTTGTCTGCTGGTTTAACCACTTTAGGACATTCTGTTTTGAAATGCCCAGCTTCTCCACAGTTATAGCAGATTATGGTTTTCTTTCTACAGTTTTCTTCACGATGTCCTACAGCTTTGCAAAAGTTGCAGGTTATATTGCATCTTCCATAATGTTTCTTTCTGCAATTCCTGCAGAATTGTGGAGTTGAGGATTGCCCTGTTCCTCTTCTCCTGACACTGCTGTTATTACCCGTACGAAATCCTTGGGTAATTTTCTGAGCCAGTTCCTTTTTCTTGTTTTCATCTCTTGTGCGTACCAATTCGTCAGTTAGGGTGTTAGCTAATTCTACCGCATCGTCAATAGTGCGAGGTCTCGCAGCTTTAACAATATTACGGATTTCGCTAATCAGTCCCCAAATATAACGAGAAATGAGTACCGGTTCTGGCGAAGCCAGTGTTGGTACCACTCTAGCATATTCAAAGAATGTCGAAGTATACCAACGACAATCTACACCCATCATTCGATGATTTAGGAACTTATTCACCATTTGATCTTTTTCATATTCGGGACAGAACTTTCTTTCTACAAGACTCTTAAATTCTTCCCAGTTCATAGCATATGCCATCATCCTTCCTTTTGCTTGTAACACCGTGTTCCACCATTCTAGCGCCCCTTCTTTAAAAAGATTTGACGCGTACATGACCTGATCGTCCTTGGCACATTTACTTATTGTGATTACTGCCTCGGTTTTCTCTCACCAACGCAGTGACACAGTCGCTCCTTCATTGCCTGCAAATTCAGCGGGTTTGCAAGCAAGAAATTCTTTGTAAGTGCAACCAGGCGTTGCAGCTTTCATTTTCTTAGGGAGCGGAGCCTGCCGTGAATCATTATTATGGTTATTACCGCCTCCTTTTACACTATTACTGAAGTTATCTTCAGAAATACGTTTGCTAGGAATGATTTGTTGAGGTTCGATTGGATTTCTAACAGGAGCAACGATTGCTGGAATAGCATTGGCTATTCCTTGAGCAACGATATTTTCGATATCTTGCCTATTTAGAAATTGATCCTCCGGATGTTGCTCAGATTGATTAACCTCATTTACTGGTTCATTATTAGCGTTTTCCATCTGATAATTAATATATATAATTTATTAGTATCAAATAAATGACAATTATACATAAAACAATCATAAAATTTTCAAATACGCACATATAGCCAAAACTATCGATTTCTCGATTCCCATTTTTATATTTTATAGTATGCATCAATACACACCATTATCTTACAAAGTTTTATTTGTAGTTATTTTACATGATTATATTTTTCTATTTATTATACACCCACAGTTTCACAACCCCATTATCCCTTGTCAGTTGATATTTTAATAACGACGTTCCCTCTCGTCGTATTTCCAGGAGATCTGTTCTCCTACTTCCCTGATCCTATTCCCTGCATCCACTAACTCCTCGCCAAAGTGGCGGAGTTCAGCTAAATTTTCATTACTCATTGGTGGGTTTGGTATAGGTTCTGGATCGAACTGAGGGAGAAAGGAATAAGGACTGTTGAGCAGGTTTTGGAATTGCCAATCATTGGTCCACCACTCGTCCATTCCTAGAGGTTGGGTGTGGATTATAGGTTCTGGAATTGCTGGTTCCAAATTTATTGGAAGTTGATTTTCAGCAGGAAAAGGGTAGAGATTATTATTGATAGGCCTGACGACATCACAGCTTGCCAATGCATGATCCAATTCCTCCTGAAATGGTAACTCCTCAATTTGTCTAGAGCTTTCCCCAATTTCTATCTTGGTTTGCCTAGAACCTTCCCCAAACTCCATTTTCATTTGCCTAGAATATTCCTCAAACTGCATTTCCATCTGTCTAGAACCTTCCCCGACTTCAATTCCCTTCCCTTTGTCTAAGGGATTTTCTATTTTAGGAATCTTCCTAGTGGCGGGTTTCCTCCTGCGCACACGTCTCCATCCCACAAATCTTCTCCTTTTCTTAGGCTTGGGTTTCTCTGGAGGTGGAGCGTTGAATTCCATAGGTTCTTCTATATCAGGTATATACCTATTAAAATTTCTGGAAACCTCTATTTTCACCGGATAGAGATTTAAGTTCTGAAGGGCTTCAGACAAGTCATTCATGCTGTTTAGCATATGCAAAATACACAAAATACTAAGTTAAAAATTTTATAACAAAATTTCATAAATAACCTTTAATATTTATTTCATACCGTGTAACTAACAAAGATAACTAAAACACATCAGGGTTTACTGTAGCTTATTTATTTTACTAAATAATATTTCTGGCTTGTAGGAGATAAGGTTACTAAAACTTGAGTCAGAGTATTTAAAGATTTGCATTTACTGCTACAGTAGCTAGCATATAGAGATCTGCCCACTTTTCATTTAACTTGTCTTCCCATGGTGGGTTACTGCCTAGTTCTTGGGTTTTCTGATTAACTCTCTTTTCTTTTGGTTGTGATTTCTTTAATTTCTCCTGACTTTTCCTAATAATCAAACTTCTTTTATTAGGAGAAAGTGGTTCCTCATATTGTGCCTTTCGGACAAATATTCATTCTTCAGGATTTGCATAGGGTTTTGAGGAATTTGTTTGGGATGAACTTCCCTTCTCGTTTGATGACCTATCTAATTTAAGATAGATGTTTGAAAGCTTTTGCTTACCCATACTGTAACTAACAAATAGTCAGTTTAATAAAACACACAATCACATAATGGTAATCAGGAAAAATTAAGTATTTCTAAATACTTAATTAGCTTAATTCAGTGGCTCTGATACCACCTTTTTCTGTCACGGCCCCCGACCCGGTTTGACCCGTTTCAGGAGCCGCGGGACAGAAAATCCCATGGTATTTATTTAACAGCGGAAGTTTTCTTCAGGATCTTTTTAAAACTGCAATTTCCCCGATTATTTTATTTCACAATTCGAGATAAACCCTGATAATTTACAATCATATGATTTCACTGAGAAATCTTTATTTTACAAAACATGTTCCTTTATTTTATATTGAACCACTTCCTTAAGCTTGTAGTGCTTTTCGGCACTTTTCTGGATCACAACAGATCACCTGAAACATGTTTGAAAAAGATTTTGTCAGCGGGAAATACTGGTGAATCATTCTATTTACTAAAATGACACGTTTGTTATAATTTACAGTATTAAGAGAGATTACAATGTTTCCAGATATCAACCAACTACCCACGGTATTTGTCACTCGACTCGTTTCTGTGACTATGGTCATATCACCCATTGGCTACCCCGTTGTCCAATGGTGAAGATTATCAAGTAATGTATACAAAACCCCACATACCGGCTGTAATTTGGTGATTACAAAAACTTAATCACTGTAATTATAACTTTGAAATTAAACATGCTTTTGAAAATAAATTTGGTAAAAAGATAATGACTCACATTGCAGATTTAACACGGACAGAGTCTAGTCTATGGATTAGCCTTGTTACCTAAATTAATAACATGCACACGAACTCGGTTAGTAACTAATACAGCATTTACGATAACTCACGAGATTAAAAACCTTCACAACGAATGACAAAGTGCGATACTTAAACATCCATCGAATTAACGACGAATGACAAAGCATAAACCCTAATGTGGGCAGCACTTAAACATCCATTGGATAGTTTAATCGATCGGACATTGAATCGTAGCAGCGATCGAGTTAATACCCGGTATCGGAGCAGCGCCTCGCTAATATTGAGAGTAATTTCGACTTCAGAGTATTGAAAATTCGTTTTTACGAAAAGATTTCGACACCAGTGGACTGTGCATGCAACAAGCAATTTATAGCTGAAATTAAGGCCTCACGCGGCCCGCGTAAGCCTTCGGCTTACCTTTACACGGCCCGCGTGGCAGCCCAGTCTACGCCTAGCCTTGATTGGTCATCAGTAGGTTAGCCAGGTGGTTCGATACGTGGCTCGGAGACTTATCCGGTTATATTTCAAGTTGACGCGGCCCGCGTAAACTTCCCTTAAGGTTTACGCGGCCCGCGAGAGGACTAGAATTCTGAATTTCTTGATTTTTAATATGGTTTAGGGTTTCAAGGGTACGGGTTTATAATTACGGTTATTTTTAGGAAAATTTTGAGAGTCCTTACAGTTTGTACAGGATCTCAACCATTATATTATATATACTTCGATATTAAGAAGTTGGATCTACAGTAGTAGTTGAAAGGTTTTTTTTTACTCTTCAACTTTTAGTATTCACACTTACTAGCTCATAACTTTAGAAAAGATTATATAATCGATTTTTATGTGCTTCTCTTTTGTATGTGCCGGTATAAATTCAAGTTCATTTAAGTTTCGACGTAAACAATTTTTTTTGGAAAACGAATAAGATCAAATATAACATGTCTTTGTGCTTATTTTTTTGTACGTTTTCAGTTAGTGTACGTTTTTACGGTATAAATTCGAGTTACTTTACATTTCGACGTTGTCGCAACGCACCGTACCATTCTTTAACTTAAAAAGAAAACATTATGTTGTTACGTGTTTATTTTATGTACTAGTTATATATACAAGACTAAGTTAAACGGTTTAATTTTTTAACTGTCACGTCATAAAGTGTCTATCACATCATCACTAACATACCACCACAATCACCATGTCTATTTCGCCACTCGTATCTTATCTCCCCTCGTCGACTTGCCGTACACCAAACATCAGTACCACCCGTCTTTCCCTTTTGTACCAAACATCATTAATTTATTATTATATTTTTATTTAAAGGTAAAAAAGAAAATTAAAAAAATAAGTGTGTATATATAAATGTGTGTATTTATATATATATATATATATAATTATATTTATTTAAAAATAAAAAACAAATGAATAAATGGGTAAATTGCCAAAATCGATCCTGAGATTTGGGAATTAACGATACATTTTAACTGAATTAGTTATTTAAATGAAAATGCAACAAAAATTAAACATTAAGGTTTTTAAGTTTTTAAGAACATATATAAAAACCATGTACAAAATTGAGTTAGTCTAATATTAAGTTTTTAAGAGACCTCACAAAGTATGTATCCTAAACCTCTTTTATCTAGTCAATAGAATAAAAAGAGTGTTTTGATTTCGTCTTTTTACCCCTAGAATTTATGAGAAAAATAGGCATGCCCCTCACTATTGTTGACTCCTTCGAATAACAAACGAAAAATGGCCGACCAATAACTCCTAAATAATTCA
This sequence comes from Helianthus tuberosus, assembly GCA_030545235.1. Taxonomy (NCBI): domain Eukaryota; kingdom Viridiplantae; phylum Streptophyta; class Magnoliopsida; order Asterales; family Asteraceae; genus Helianthus; species Helianthus tuberosus. Next base: position 17,903,460 of record CM060415.1, on the reverse strand, counting down.
GCCACTCTCACAATCAATTTGATCACTACGTTACGACCCAGCATGAGAAATGAGGAGCAAGTTTCTACTTCTTGTAATTATATATGTAGAATTAGTGACGTATAAAAGTCATCGTGGACCTTTAGTGATAACATATTAACATTTCAATTATTAAGAGAGTAAACTGCAAAAATGGTCTCTGAGATTTGGTCACTTTTGCTATTTTAGTCAAAAACTCAAACCTTTGGAATCTGGGTTCCTGTGGTTTCAGTTTTGTTATCATTTTCATCCAAAATCAAAATCTGGTTAGATTTTTTAGTTAACATTTTATTATAACAATCACACTAACGGGCCGACCCTGCATATAGTTCAGATACGGATGCAACCATGGAGTTCAACATGCTAGTTAGCGTGATCTAGTTCCCGTTTAGAGTATATGTTCATGATGGTAGTACCGAGCTCTTTAGGGTTGAAGAACTCGAGAATGGTGGAGAGAGAGGAGGTCGAATTTTTATGTGATGTTATGATTAATGTCTAACCCAAAACCCTCTCTAGGAATATCCTTAAATACACCCAAGGAAAAACCTTATTAGTTTTTTTTTCATTCACAACCAACACCAAAGATTACAGTACAGAACATCACCTCAGGCTAGTAGGTTACTAGACCAAACTCCAAATATGATCACCACATAAACAAAGAATGACCAAACTTAAAAAAAAACACAAAGCAAAACTGCAGCGCCTTACTCTATACCTCGAACCGCGCCCACTTGCTCCATTCCAGTAACCTTTTTTTCGCCCTGCATTTAATCCATAAGAAACTGTTCGCTTGCATCTCCCCGAAAATTGCATCGATGTTGACACGTTTACCCCTGAAAATGTTTTCGTTTCTTGCTTTCCATATTCCCCAACACGTTGCAAGAAAAATAGTTTGAACATAGTCTCTTTTCTGCACTTCGATCGTCGAGCTCTTATGAAACTCCAGGAAGTCTTTCATGGTGAGAGCAAAAACTTGCTGAATTTTGCACCACGAGCTCACTTTCTGCCAGAGTATCGACGCCACATAACATGAAGCAAAAAGATGGTCCGCGTCCTCATCTTGTTCGCCGCATAACTTACATAACGCCGATCCTTGAAGCATACCCCGTTTCTTAAGACCAGTCATTGTCGCAAGGCGATTTTGAACCCCGCGCCATGCGAAGACATTCAGTTTTTTTGGGACCCATTTGACCCAATCAATTGGATAAAACGGGACCGCAAACCTTGATAACAGCTTTCGTGCCGATGATACCGAGAATACACCATCCTTTGCTGGGGTCCAAAGCCAATTATCAGCTTGAGAAGACAACACGAAACCTTGCAGCAAGTCTGTAATTCGCTGCAGTTGTTCCAGTTCTGTATTCGAGACAAGCGGCTGCCTCCACTCCCATTCCACCAGTCTTGAAGCGACCGTTACTCGTTTTTGTTTTTCCAACCTGAATAAATCCGGAAACCCGTCTTTTAACGGCCCATTCCCAATCCACCAGTCCAACCAGAATCGTGCCTCATCCCTAGTCCCTATATCAGCCTTTACCAAACACCCAAAATTCAGATTAACGTTCTCGAGTTCTTTCTCAATTTTAAAAATTCCATTCCATGTACCCAATATACCCTCCTTTACCGGGAGGTATGAATAGGAATGCGCATGAGAATGGATTGCTACGATAGTTCTTCGCCATAGACTTTCTTTTTCGTGTTTGAAACGCCACCACCACTTTAGCAACAAACTTATGTTCGTATCTCGAAGAGACCCCAAACCTAGACCCCCTTTTTCAAGCGGACCAATTACTTTTTCCCAACACACCCAAGCCATCTTTGCTTTTTCATCGTTGCCACCCCAAAAAAATCTTCTTCTTAGGGCCTCCAATTTATCCAACACACCTTGCGGTGCCTTGAACAATGAGAAGAAATACAACGGAAGGCTATCCAACGTTGCCTTCAACAAAGTCAACCTTCCACCCGCCGACAACATTTTAGACTTCCACACGGATAAGCGGGCTTTAAAACAATCTATTATGCACTTCCAATGTCTAATTTGGTTCATATTAGCACCCACAAGAACCCCAAGAAACTTGAAAGGAAGTTTCCCAATTTTACAATTTATCAAAGAGGCCACCCGACTTACCTCGTTATCATTCACCCCGATTCCAAAAAGGGTAAATCGGTCCATCAATTAAATACATACAAATAATTACCAACTAATATATTATAAGGTTTTAATATATTTTTATTTATATTATATAAATGATAACTAGGTTAGAACCCCGTGTATTACACGGGTTTAATAAATGTAATTTTATATATTAAATAATAAAAAGTTATATATTTATGAACCCGTTGTACATGTTAAATAAATATAATTTTATATATCAAATAATAATAATAATAATAAATTATATCTTTAAAAACCATGTGTATTACACATATTAAATAAATGTAATTTTATATACTAAATACTAAAAACGTCGTATCCTTAAAAAACTCGGGTATAATCGGGTTGAATAAATCTACCAAATAATAAAAAATTATATCCTTAAAAACCCTGTATATTACACGTGTTAAATAGATCTAAAAAAGAGTCATAGTGTATTACACAGATTAAATAAATGTAATTTTGTATATTAAATACTAAAAACGTCGTATCTTTAAAAAACCCATGTATAGTCGGGTTGAAAAATCTACAAAATAATAAAAAAAATTATATCCTTAAAAAACCCCGTGTACACGTGTTGAATAAATCTAATTTTACATAGCAAATGATAAAAAAAGTTATATCTTTAAAAACTTCGTGTATTACACGGGTTATATAAATGTAACTTTGCATAGTAAATAATTAAAAAAATATATTTTTAAAAAATGTCACATTTTACACGAATTGAACAAATATAATTTTGTATACCAAATAATAAAAAAGATATATTTTTAATAAATTAGGATAGCATTTAATATTAATTTATTATGTATATATTTAATATAAGATAAGTATGAAAGAGAGGTATTTGTTTTAAAAATATATTAAATTAACAATTTAGATTTGAGGATAATATTTTATTAAAGTATGATAAGATTTAATATTAATTTATTATTTATTTAGTTAATATAAGATAAGTATAGATTTAAGGATACCTTCAATGAATGACATGTGTCCCCCATTGGTTTCTTTTATCACCCTTTATTTTAGGAATACGAATTAATCTACGAATTTGTATTTTTTTATCGTTCATCAATTATAACTTTCTGAAGATCGCAGAATGAATGCTTTTATAGAGTGTTATATAGTGATGTATGCAGAATGAAGGTTTTATACATTGTTAGTGTTATATTTTCTGGTAGCAGTCTATGATGATGTATAGTGTTATATGGTGTTATAGCATTATATGATGGATGTTATATTTTTCTAGTTGCAAGTATATGATGGATGTATAGTGTTATATAATGTTACATAGCGTTATATGATGTTATATGGTGTTTATTTGGTGTGGGGAAGGTTCTATGCAGAACACTAATTATTGCGAGAACACGCAGAACAAAATGAATCACCCATTTTTTCAATCCTAAAAACCTAAAAAGTAAAGGGAAATGTTACAAATGGAAGATTTATTGTTTCTCACACTAGAATTTAAAACAAAATATGAAAAATTTTCATTTTTTTATATAACCTACACATATGTGCATTCTATATAGGTTAAATTACCTACATGTATGTAGGCTAATTATAGGTAAAAATATAAGGTTTTCCATGCATATATAATATACATACGAATGTAGGAAATATAAAATTTAAAAAATATGAACTTTAAATCATAAAATCTAGTGATTTAGAGTTGTTCTTTTTGTTCATGCAATAATTAGTGTTCTGTAATGATCCTCATCCTATTTGGTGTTATATAGTATTATATATTTCTGGTAGCAGTTACATGTTTCCGGATTTTTAGAATGTCCGGATTTTTAGTGTTAGTTTAAAAATAGATCGCTGGAATTTATGAGATATTACCTTATTTGAAACATATAAAAAGTCACTATTACCCCTACAATTTTCAAATCAGTACAAATAACTATAACACAATTTACAATTTGGTCCCTATTAATCTCAACCATTAGATACACTTTAAACCTTTTTTTACACTATCCTTACTCTTTATCCATATTACATAAGAATAGATTGCCAGAAAAAAGGTTAAAACTTAACAATAAAATAACACATAACAATTATTATGTAAATATACTAATAAATTTATATATTATTCTGGTTCACATTAATAGATAACTACAAATACATAAAATGAAAAATATAAAGCTGATTTAGTAAAAAAAATTGGATTTATATATAATGTACAACCTAAGTTCTTCATTTTATTATTCAACACATTTTTTTTGCTAAAAAACAAATTGATATTGTTATCTCATTTGACGTAAGCCAAGTTACATTATTTTGAATATTAATATATTAGATAGATTAAATAATGATTTTTTCTATTCTTGACAAAACTTTAATTATCACAAAAATCTAATTTGATTCCAGAAGGGAAAGTAAAACTTACGAAATTTATATTAGATTTTAGATTTAGAATGAAGATAAAATTCTAATATAATGTTTAAATCTTTTTAATTTGAAATTTATCTATAAATTACTAATGCCCTCATTGAATGACATGTGTCCATAATCAGGTTTCTTTTATTATATAGTATAGATGAGGACTACTAGATTAAATACATACAAATACATATTTAATCTTACAGGGATCGAATTGATCTAAACAACTATAATAACAATCATCATCTACCTTGGATATGGTTGGTATAAAATTATTGAAATAATGTATAATATATACATATTTGCATGTATGTTTTTAGGGAAAGCAACTAAAAATTTATGCATAACTTAGTCATAGTTTTTACATTATATTCTTACAAAAATTTATGCATGACAAATGCTACCATGCCGGCCCCCAAAATCATCTTTTTTGTTGGCTGATTTCAATATGTATGCTACAACAAGTGGCATTAATGTGTCTTTTCTTTTCCCCTAACCTAAAAGCAAACACGTAAACAAGATTCACATATTAACCCATTCTTTGACACTAGATCAACTTCAATGACGACAGTGTTTAACAATCGACACATGTTTCCGGTTTCCCTCTCCTAATAATAAGCTTAATTTTAAAGCATTTGAGGCCCAAGCAGAAATGGGGGCCCTAGAAGGGTGGAGGTCCAAAGCAGTTGCTTTAGTTGCCTCCCGCTTGGGTCAGCCCTGCGTGAAGAACCAGCGAATCAAACAAGGGGAACGCCACACTCGTGTTTCTTACTTCGACATTCATAGAACCAGTAAAGCTAACATGTGAATCCAACCTAGTTTTGAACGTCATTTGCGACACCAAGACAATGGTATCGAATGGTAATTGAGATTGTTTGAAGAAGAAAATAGAATATAGAGGTTAGAATTGAGCAAGTTTCTAGAACTTTTTGCTTAACGGACACTAAAAATACACCTTTCGTCACAAGGGACGAGCTTTGTCCACCTTCTACCAGAGGGGTCATCACTATTAGAAGGTGGACAAAATCGCTTCCCCTTGTGACGAAACATGTATTATCAATTTATCCGACGTACCCTGTTTATTTGAAATGACCATAATACCCTCGTAAGTCGTAACGGAAAATATAAATCGTAGGTTCCGAAGGCCACCGACACAGTGAGATCTGAAATCAATGTGAGCACGTTGCAGTGTTGCACTGTCATGCAAACAACTAACAAATCAAGCGCGTGATTCCACTCGCCCCCTTTATAAATAACTATCAAAACCCTCACACACCAAAACACACACAGTCAAAACCACAATGGCATCCACCACCGACAGATCTGAAACCACCACCGCTAACGGCGGCACCGCCGTATCTCCACCTAAATCAAAAGTAGCTCTAATCACCGGAATCACCGGTCAAGACGGTTCATACCTCACTGAACTCCTGTTAAACAAAGGCTACGAAGTTCACGGTCTGATCCGACGGTCCTCAAACTTCAACACGCAACGGATCAACCACATCTACATCGATCCACACAACGCTCACAAGGCGCGTATGAAGCTCCACTACGCCGATCTAAACGACGCCTCTTCTCTCCGCCGTTGGATCGATACGATCTCGCCTGACGAGATCTATAACCTAGCGGCGCAATCGCACGTCGCCGTTTCGTTTGAGATTCCGGATTATACTGCTGATGTCGTGGCTACTGGTGCGTTGCGGTTGTTAGAAGCGTTACGGTCGCATATTACGGCTACTGGAAGAACTCATGTGAAGTATTATCAGGCAGGTTCGTCGGAGATGTTTGGATCTACTCCGCCACCGCAAGCGGAGGATACTCCGTTTCATCCGAGATCGCCTTATGCTGCTTCCAAATGCGCTGCTCATTGGTAATTTTAAATTCGATTTGGTTATTAACTGTTGATTTCGTTTAGTGCTTGATTTGATCTGGTTATTGATGCTAGAAATTGAGCTGGAATGATCTAATTTATTCGTATTTTAGTTCACATTGTAGGCATTGTTATTGACTACTAGAAGATTTTAGGTTATTAAGGTCAGACATGTTATACTGTTCATCGATTTTGATCTGATTATTGATTCTGGAAATTGAGCTGTTCTGAGCTAGAACGATCTAATTTGTTCATACTTTAGTTCACATTGTATTCATTGTTATTGACACTAGAAGATTTTAGGTTCTTTAGGTTGGACATATTATATTGTTCATTGATCACTATTCGTTTAATTATAATGCTTATTTTGATCTGATTATCGATTCTAGAAATTGAGCCGTTCTGAGCTAGAACGATCTAATTTCGCTATGTTTTAGTTCACATTGTATGCACTGTTATCGACTACTAGAAGATTTTTAGGTTGTTTAGGTCAGATATGTTATATTGTTCATCGGTTGGTATTTGTTTGATACATGAAAGTATTAGAGTTTCAGCTTGATCTTACAAGTCGGAGTCTATATATGTTTTCGAGTTCAGAGGCTTAGCAAACATTGTTTATGTTATGAATGTATATTCTGTTCGTATATTTCAAGCCACATTATATACTCTGTTCACCAATCACTATTTGCCTGACACTTGAAAGTATTAGAGTTTCAGATTGATCTTACAAGTCAAAGTTCATATATGTTTTCGAGTTCCGAGGCTTAACAAACATTGTTTATGTTATGAAGGTTTACTGTAAATTACATATTTCAGTCTGCATTATATATGAACCGTTCATTAATCAAGGTGGTCAATGGTTGATCTCCTTAGGCGGTCAATGATTGATCTCCATTGACTAAAGTTTGATAACACATGAAGCTTTGCATTTTCAGCTTCCATGTTGAGTAGTTATTAACCGACAACCTTGGAGGTTTGTTGATACTTCCAGTTTTCTGATCATAGTTTTGGAACCGCACCCATTTTCTTACTTTGATGCTTAGAAACAGAGAAAAATACTTCACAGAAATAGTAGGATTGATCTAAGACGGTGAAATCATTAGATCTAGAGCTTGGTTTAAAAAAGCGCGCCTTAAGCGCGATTAAGCGCGAAGCGCACCTAGGCGCAAAGTAGATCGCCTTGTGTGACATAAGGCGCAGGGTGTACAAGAAGCGCATTTGAGGCGCGCTTTTTAGGGGGAAAATCAACACAAGACGCAGCTGAGGCGCGCGCTTTTTGTACATTGGGTGTTTCTATGCTTCTGAGTGTTGTACGCCAGGCTTTTTATGTTGTACATTTATGTTTTTTTCATTTTAAAACATATATAAAGCTTAATTATAGCTAAATCATAGGTATTGGATACTAAACACTTGGGATATATAAAATAAATTATATAATCACTTTGCGCTTCGCGTACGAAAAGCTCACCGCTTTTGCGCTTCGCTTTTTAAAAATCGGTTTTAGGCCTCATCGCTTTTGTGCGCTTCCCGCTTTTTTAAACCAAGATCTAGAGCCCAATACTCTGATAAGACTCTAGACTTCTAGGCCAAACATGTATTAGATGCGAAAATAATGTGGATATTTTATTATTTATACAAATATAGTACATGTAACCTGTATTTGGCCATTGGTAGCATTGGTTAGAAATTTGATGCATCGATCAAACTTTTGTATGTTTCCACGTTCAGTGGCTTATACGAGATTCTTTGTCAAACAGGTATACAGTCAACTACAGGGAAGCATACGGCATCTTTTCCTGCAATGGCATACTCTTCAATCATGAATCACCTCGAAGAGGTGAAAACTTTGTGACCAGGAAGATCACGCGGGCAGTAGGCCGGATCAAGATCGGGCTGCAGAGCAAGCTGTTTTTAGGGAATTTGCAGGCTTCAAGAGACTGGGGATTTGCAGGGGACTACGTGGAGGCAATGTGGTTGATGCTACAGCAAGACAAGCCAGACGACTACGTGGTGGCAACTGAGGAATCACACACAGTTGAGGAGTTTCTTGAAAAGGCGTTTGGGTACGTGGGTTTGAACTGGAAAGATCATGTGGAGATCGATAAGAAGTATTTTAGGCCTGCGGAAGTTGATAATTTGAAAGGCGATTCAAGCAAGGCCAGAAAAGTTCTTGGATGGAAACCTAAAGTTGGATTCGAGCAGTTGGTGAAGATGATGGTTGATGAAGATGTCGAGTTGGCTAAAAGAGAAAAGGTTCTTGTTGATGCAGGATACATGGATGCTCAACAACAGCCTTGATCCCAATCTTGATCATCATCTGGTACGAAATACGCTACCTATACCCACATATTTAAGTGTTTTCTTGAAAATTATTGCACTAGTTATTCAAATCTAGCTGTTTCCAATTTAAAGTTGGGTTGATGTTCAGTGAGCACAATCTTTGTTTAGTGTTAAAAGAACCCCAGAGATTTATTGAGGTTTGTAGAGAGGGAAGTTCATTACTTTAGGGGTTGTCGTATAATCTTTTTATCCTGCAAAATGTTACACAATGTACTTTCTGGGCTTTTCATCATAATGCTGAGTAAATTATTTTTGTTTTATTTTCATAATTTTTGGTATGTGGTATGTAGTATGAAAATGGTTTCTTAACTTACAATTTTCTTTTTGGACGGCTAGAACAACTGGTTCCGAAGACACCAGTTAACACACACAGCTTCTGTTAGCTCTGTGGCCAGGCCGAAAAGGCAACTATGTGCCTGGAGTTACCTAACGGCCCGGATTCGAACTCGGGACCAACCCGGGCAGGAACCACAAAGAGGATAAACCTTCCCACATCCGACCAGTTGGACCGGCCATCATTGCCTTCTTAACTTTATTAATTGGGTGGCGTTAAGAAGTCTTGTAATTGCCCTCACAAGTCATGAGGGTTGACATTGTTTTGACATTTTGGCCCTAATTAACACGTTAGAAAATTTTCTCTTCATAATCATGGCATGAAATTAGGGTCTCACATCTCACTGTTTGATGTGATACATTTGTAGGGCCTAGTCGAGAAATTATCTAAACTAGCTTTAAATATGGTTCAAATATTTTTAGGTTATTGGATTTCAATAATCTTGAGTTTCACATGTTAGCCAATAATAATCTCAACTCTAAAAATTTTCTCTAACGATCCCAACTGGTAAGAATTTGGTCCCCATTAGTCATTTTCTGACTGCAGGTGCGCTTAATTCAATTAAGGAGGCTGCAGTTGCATTTGAATCTATTGAGGGAGGCAAATTCTTGTATGTTAGAAAAGGATCAATGAGGGTCAAATTTTTACAGGTTGGGATCGTTGGAAGGATTTTTAAAGTTTGGATTATTATTGGCCAATGAGTAAAACTTAGGATTATTAAAATCCAATAACCCAATATTTTTCATCATTAACTCTAATTCAATATAAAACTAATTAACAATCTATTTTGGAATTTAATAATCCATAATTTAATTCATTAGTCAATAATAATACACGCTAGGAATGTGACTAATGACGTTCACTCTTATTGTAAATTTTTTTGGGTAAAGGGTTACCCCGGTGATTTTATATATTAACAAACGCATAAAACAAGTAGAGGGGACATCCTCACTAGTTCACTCAAGAGACATGCCTCAAGAACGTAAACCAAGAACATACCATCAAAAACAAAAGACAACGACTAGACTAACATCTAGAAACAAAACAAAAGACACAAACAAGTTATTCAGCCCCCATCGTCCTTCATAGCGTCTTCATCAATCTCCCATTTCCCAAGCAAACGCCTTACATTCGCACAAGGTTTGAATTTCACTCCCATCAATTTGTATCGAACTCTCTTTAGGATTATGTTACAAATCAACAATCAACTGATTTTTATCTTAATCAAAATGTTGTAAATTAGTGTGAAACGACATAAACCGAGTTAATTTTATGTTGGAATGAGATTGCTCTTAGCAATAGATTGTTGTTTGATTTAAAGCTCAATTTTTCTAATTAATTAAATTATTTTTCTCTCATTAGTTCATGTCCATTTATATCTTGTGGGTTCTTTTTAAATATTTTTAATTAATTTTACATAAACATTACGGATGAAATACTACAAATTCAAATTTAAGATAAGAACTAACTACATGGATGGTAATTGTAGAAAGGTTAGGTTATGGTTTTGGTGGGACAAGTCTAGACGCTACTTCTTACTATTCACGTATTCGGATTCGCTGAAAAAAGGCAATTGTATTCGATTAACACGATCGCTTGTTCGAAAACCTTATTGATGATTTGAAAATATTACGAATTTGAAAACTCACCACCCGTCTTTGTCCATCTCCTTTAATGTTCATCCGTCGCACAATCAACGATTCTGATGATCATCGCCAATTCGCCATATATAAGAATAACCATACATCCGGAGGAGCGAGAGCGCAGATTGCGGGAAATCCTGAGGTTCATTCTGTTCCAACACCTTCAGTTATGGTAAGATGAACAAAACCCGCACATCCACTTGTTTTTATGTACAATGATGGTGGCAGATTGAAGCATAGCTGGTACCATGTAAGCATTAGGGATATGCTTTGAATTTCTGCAGTTTAACAGCAAGCCCGTCTAGCTCAGTTGGTAGAGCGCAAGGCTCTTAACCTTGTGGTCGTGGGTTCGAGCCCCACGGTGGGCGTTATTATTTTTTTGGGTGATTTTCACTATTTTATTTTACATAAGTTTTTATAAGAACGCCAGCTCACCAACATACCAAAAAGAAAAAGAACAGCATTATTATATCTAGTTTTTAATAAAAAGAAATATTTAACGTAAGTAAGGTAAACAAAAACAGTCCATCAAATATAAACTCAATGGGTCATGTAAATAGTTTCTACAATAATAATCTACTAGAAGAGTTGAAGTGGGATACTGGTTTTACAAACGCTACTTCTCTATTATATTATGCAACATATTTGTGAATAACTTATTGGCTTGAATGTTTACCATGAGTACTTCTTAATTATATTTTGAAAAAAAAAATCAAGTCTGATCTTAATCTACATTCTACAACCATAAATGAATATTAGATTTTATATATTACAATTCATATACATTGTTAACATTTGACCGGTTTTATTATAATTTTCGAATTTATAAACTTATTATATAAATTAATACCGTGTAATATTGCTAATTTCTATCCTTTAAATTATTAAAATTATTATTAAATATTAGATTACCCGTGTTTTGCACGGTTTAAGTAAATGTAATGTTGTATGCTTAATAACAAAAAGACGTGTCTTTAAAAACCTTATGTATTATGTAAACAAATTGTAATGGTATTAGACTGAATCCTTCAAAAGGTTACAGTAGGTTGCCAGAAAACAACAGAAGGCATCCCTATATATACAAACGAGGGGTCCATAATCTAAGCCTCCAAAGTAGGGATATGCATGGAAGGAAATAAAAGAGATTGGCTACATATATAACAAATATACGGAAAAAAATAGATGGAATAAAACCCATCTTTATTCCCCCTCAAGTTGGAGCATGGAGGTTTTGAATGCCCAACTTGCCAAGTAGAGTATGAAATTGTTTTGTTCCCAATGGCTTCGTAAGGATATCCGCAATTTGAGCTTTGGTGTCAATCTGCATAGGATGTATCTCCTTTGACTCGACCCGTTCTCGAACAAAATGACAGTCCATTTCAACGTGCTTCGTTCGTTCATGAAAAACCGGGTTATTTGCTATGTGACGGGCCGCTTGATTGTCACAAAACAAATACTTTGGCCATGTCGGTGGTACGTCTAGCTCGTTCAAAAGCCATCTCAACCATAAAATTTCACTAACAGCATTCGCCATTGCTCGGTATTCGGCTTCGGCTGATGATCTTGAAACGACTGACTGCTTTTTAGATTTCCATGATATAGGAGCTCCTCCCAAAAGTAGGAAATAACCGGTTCTGGATCTTCTGGTTAGTGGACACCCTAGCCAATCAGCATCGCAATAGGCCGTAAGCATGGTTCCGCCCTCTTTAGGAAGAAGTATACCTTGTCCAGGGGTTGCTTTAAGGTATCGAAGGACCCGGTTAGCAGCCTCCAAGTGACTATGTCTTGGATCACCAACAAACTGACTTAAGACATTTATTGTATAGGCTATGTCAGGTCTTGTTGCTTGCAAGTAGAGAAGTCTCCCTATTAGTCTTTGATATTGGCTCCGGTCAACACGTGGTTCTTCATCACATTTGCCAAGTTTCGAATTTTGCTCCATTGGGAATGGACTCGGTCGACAACCCATCATCCCGACATCTTCTAGGATATCAAGGGTGTACTTGCGTTGACTAAGCACCATTCCCTCTTTTATTCTAGCAACTTCTATCCCTAGGAAGAATTTTAGGGGACCAAGGTCTTTAATACTAAACTTCATGTAAAGAAAAACCTTAGTTTCTTGTATTTTGTTCAAGTTATCACCCACAATGATGACATCATCAACATAAATTAGCGCAGCAATGAAAACATTCTTGTCTTTGAATGTGAATAGAGAATGATCGGCTCCCGTTTGTTTGAAACCCATCTCCAATAAGGAATTGGTAAACTTTTGGTACCAATTTCTCGATGCTTGCTTAAGACCATATAGGGATTTCTTGAGCTTACAAACGTTGTTACCTGCCGTGTTTCCAAATCCTTGAGGCACCTTCATATAGACGTCTTCATGCAAGTCTCCATGCAAGAAAGCATTGTTGACATCTAATTGGTGGATATGCCACCCACGCTTTACGGCTATCGCTAAGAGAGTCCGGACGGTCACCATCTTGGCAACGGGTGCAAAGGTTTCATGGAAATCAATACCTTCCATTTGCGTGAAGCCCTTTGCTACAAGGCGAGCCTTATACCTTTCAACGTCTCCATTTGGCTTGTATTTTATCTTGTACACCCACTTTGAATCGATCGCCCGTTTGCCCTTTGGTAGTTCTTCTAAGGTCCAAGTCTCATTTTCTTCGAGAGCTTGGATCTCCCTTTTCATTGCTTCCCTCCAATGCGCATCCTGTACAACTTGATTATAGTGTTTTGGCTCATTATTTGAAGTAATGGCCGCCAAAAATGCTTTATGTTTGTCAGTGAATTTATCATAAGAAATAAAATGAGCCAAGGGGTGTACCGTTGAGGACTCTCGATTGGAGGTGGGTTGCTCGTGGTCTAGAGATAGGGGCAAAATAACTTCATAGCCATCAAGGTGCTTTGGTCGAGATTTGTTTCTTTTCGGTCTTGGTAACTCGGAAGCTTCTATATTGGTCCCAGAATATATATTCTCCAAAAAATCTGAATCGGATTCATCTTGTGTGGCTGGATTGTCTTGTATATTTGGGCCTTCGTGACTGGGCTCAACATAACTTTCGGTTTGTGCGCCTATTTGGCCCTCGGTTTGTGTACTAGGCTCGGTTTCCAGCCCTATTGGATTCTCCCTATAGTATTTCATTGGGCCTAACACAATCATTGATTGGTTGCGACCCATTTTGTTGTTCTTTTGTGATTGCTTCCTCTTGCCAAGCCTGGGGAATGACAAAAATTTCTTCCTTCTCTGTTGCACTACTAGCAAATGGAAAAACATCTTCCATAAATTTTACATCTCTGGATGTAATAATTTTATTATGTCGAGCATCAAAGATTTTATAACCCTTTGTCTCCGGAGGATAGCCCAAGAAGATTCCCGGTCTCCCCCTCACTTCAAATTTATCGCCTTTTGTCTCGATACTCTTGTAATAAGCAAGACATCCGAAAACTCTCAGGTGTTCATAATCTGGGTTTACATTAAATAGTATTTCATAGGGTGTTTTGTTACCGATTACATCTGAGGGTAATCTATTTATGACATATGCAGTCGTTAAAACACATTCCCCCCAAAACTTAGTTGGTATGTTTGCCTCAAATTTTAAAGCACGTGTCGTTTCCAACAAGTGTTGGTGTTTTCGTTCCACCACACCGTTCTGTTGTGGCGTATGTGGGCAAGTTATCTCAAGAATTATTCCCTCCTTGGCATAAAAATCAAGGATGCTATTTGAGGTGAACCCCCCCCCCCCCTTATCACAACGTATCCTTTTAATATTTTTCTCAAATTGAACTTGTACCATCTTATGAAAATAGACTAGACAAGTACTTGCCTCATATTTGTGTTTAAGAAGAAACACCCAAGTTGCACGGCTAAAATCATCCACTATGGTTAAAAAATAACTTGCACCTGTAAAAGAGGGTGTTCGATATTTCCCCCATACATCACAATGAAATAATTCAAAACAAGCATTCGTTTTAGTGGTACTGATTGGAAAAGGCAATCTAGCAAACTTGGCTTTAACACACGAATCACAAAAGTTCTTAGAGTTGAAAGAAACGTTCTTGAGAAAATCAAAATGACATAGTTTAGAATTTGATGGGTGACCTAATCTTTTGTGCCATGTACTAACAGTTGTCATCATAGCTTGCCTTTTGTTCCTCGTCATCCCCATCTTGTATAGACCACTCTTGCTTTCACCCACTCCAATCAATGTCCTCGAACATAAGTCCTGCATAACACAAAATTCAGGAAAAAACGTGATGGCACATTTAAGATCCTTTGATAATCTGCTAACAGATAGTAAATTGCATTTGAATTTTGGAATATGGAGGACTTCTTTAATCATCATTCCGTTTGGTAGGACATGATTTCCTCTACCCTCCATGGCTATAGTTTCGCCTTTGGGTATGGTGACAGGTGGTTCATGATTTCGTTTTGTTTTATTTTCGAGCAATGAATCATCATAAGTAATATGCTCGGTTGCACCCGAGTCTATTATCCAATTACCTTCTTTACCCAAATTACCTGCCATGTTCGCGAGTCTTCCTTTGTTTCTTCTTTTATGTTTCCAAACAGTTTGACAAACTGTTGATATTGTGAATCGCTTAAAACCGGAATGGGGCTTGTCTCCCCTTCAACACAAGCTGCCTTCGGCTTCATTCTTTCTTGCTTACCTTTTCCCGACCACCACTCGGGATAGCCAATGCGCTTGAAGCACCCGTCTTTATTGTGGCCATTTTTCCCACAAAAGTCGCAATGTTCAACTTGTTCACCACCATTTCGTTTTCCATCTTTTGGCTTAAATCGACTTTGTGTTTGATTCTGTTCCTTCTTAGGCGGGACATAAGCTTGAAGCGCAGCCGCATCCGTGGGTCTTTTGGTTCCGGAAATAGCTATTTGTTGCTCATCCTCGGCTACTAAGTGGTATGCGGTTCCGAGAGAGGGCGTTGGTTGCATGGCAAGGATCTGAGTTCTAATGGTTCCCGATTCGGCATCTAAACCGAGCAAGAACTCATAAAGTCTTTCCTTCTCTTTCAGTTCTGTGAGTCTTTTCCCTATCTCACACGTACATCCACTACAGCTACATCTCGGAGCAGGAAGCACGGATTGGATTTCATCCCAGATTCCACGTAGCTTTGTGTAATACGCTGAAACCGACATCCCTTCTTGCCTTGTAGTCATCAGCAACTGTTTCAATTCGTACGCTCTAGGCGCACTCACCTTTCCAAATCGTTCTTTTAGATCGACCCAGATTTCTTGAGTCGTGGTCGCATACTTAACGCTTGTTCTAATTTCCTTTTCCATTGCCGTGTTTAACCAGCCCTTGATCATGGCATCGCACCTCATCCAAGCCATGTAGTTCGATGCCTTCTCTCCAGGCTTCGCAATCGACCCGTCTATGAAACCGACTTTGTTCTTGGCGAATAAGAAATTTAACATTTCTTGCGACCAATCTGTATAGTTGCCATCAGTTAGCACATCATTCACGTGCATCTGGCGTGGGTAGTCAGAGAGATGAAGATAATACGGGGAATCATGATCGGAGACTGGTTCGTTTCTTTTGTCGGATCTGTCATCGTTGCCTGATATGGCAGATTTGGTTTTTTTTTTTTTTTGGTTTTGGTAGGAGAATCCCTTTTGAATTTTAAGACTGCTCTGATACCATAAACAAATTGTAATGGTATTAGATTGAATCCTTCAAAAGGTTACAGTAGGTTGCCAGAAAACAACAGAAGGCATCCCTATATATACAAACGAGGGGTCCATAATCTAAGCCTCCAAAATAGGGATATGCATGGAAATAAATAAAAGAGATTGGCTACATATATAACAAATATACGGAAAAAAAATAGATGGAATAAAACCCATCTTTATTACGTGGGCTGAATAAATGTGTGTATTACACCAATATGGCTATCAGATAATATTATAAAGATAATTTGATAATTTATTTTGATAACACACTTGTAAATTTCATGTCCCGCATAATACTATTGATATAAGAGTTAATTACACAGATGGACCTTATGATTTATAGCTAGTTTCGTCTTTGAATACTAAGGGTCTGTTTGGTATGGGGTAATGGAATGGACGAAAGAATGGAATGAAGGAGGTAATGGAATGGACGAGGGAATGCAATGGATCATTACCATTGCATGTCTTGTTTGGTTACCATGTGTGAATGGAATGAATTATTATTGTATATTGTTCGGTAGGCAAGAAAAACGGAGTAATAAAATCAGTGGTGAGTGGTGGTGGTGGTCGGTGGTAGTGATTGATAGGTGGCGGTGGTGGGTGTCGGCGACGGCGATGGGTGGTGGTGGCGGCAGCGAGTGGCGGTGACGGCAAGATGGCCGTTGGTGGTGGGTGGCAGCAGAGGTGGCGGTGGGCGGCGGCGGTTGGTGGCGGCGGTAGTGGTGGCTGTGGTGGTGGCGTCGACGATGGTGGTGGGCGGCGGCAGCGAGTGGCGTTGGCGGTTGGTCGCGGCTGTGCTGATAACGGTGGCGAGTCGGTGGCGGAGGCGACGGTGGCTGTCGGGGTGAGGTGGTGGCGGGTGGCGGCGATGGCGTCAGTGGGTGGTGGTGGTGGGTTGTGGCAAAGGTGGTGGGTTTTGGTGGTGTTGATGAATGATGCAAGAGAGGATGGAATGGAAAAAAACATGGGGGGTGGAAGGAATGATTTTGAGGGAATGGAATGCCTTTTGGAATAGGTGATTCCATTCCATTGACCAACCAAACACCCTTTTCTTCATTCCCTCGTAATCATCCATTCCATTCCACCTCTCATTCCTTCATACCAAACACTACCTAACTTTTTTTTAATAGGTTCAGGTTTCATGGTTTTAATTTTGTAACACCTTTAGATATTAACACCAAATTTAGTTAATTCTTATGTGAAATTTAAGTAAAATGACTAAAATACATTTCCATCATTTATGTCATTGTTCTATTTTTAATTACAAGGAAATTTTCATTAAAAACACCAAAAAAATCCACAATGTATGAACATAAATCGAGAGTTTCTTCACCCTTTTTCTTGAATTGAAAATGGGTTTCATTTAAAATCTGAGATAATCGTGTAACAAAAACAAAATCAAAAGTTAATCTCTACTTGATTTATGTTTCCAGTATCGTTGTATAACAATTCATTTCCAACTTGTAGTGGTTCTCTACCAGCTTTAAGAGTGATCTCTGTCTAATCCGATAAATCATTGCGTGTAACCCGCAAATATATTTATCTGATAGTTTTCACACGATTCAGAGTCAGATTTTTTAATTTCAATTCGGGTTCCAGATTTGTTAATTTCTTCGAAATTACTTGTTCTAGACTAAATATACAACTATTTCACGAGCCATTTCTGGCGATGACACCACAATGGTGTGGCTGAATCCTATCTTGAGATGGAAAATGCCACCGTATTTTTCTGGCGATGACACCACAATGTTGCCGATGAGAGGCCACCCCATCCGGCCCGGTGGGAGGGGTTTCCGGCGGAGCCAGGCAAGAAAGAACTTCTTCTTTCTTGTTTGAATGTGTATAAATGTTCTATTTGATTAAATCTTGTGTCCTGAAAATGTGTGCCATTTATATATTATTGGTACCCATGAGATGAGTCTGTAAGGCTGTTATTTGTCTTGTTTTGTATACATATAGATATAAAATATATATAGAGCATGCGTCTACTGCTATATGTAATCTTAAGTTGCAGTTACTCATGATTTAGTTGCCTGAGAATATTAAAACATGATTCTCAACACTAGTTTATTCTTACAATATCAACTTCCAAAATCTGCCAGTTCACCATTGATTGGGTATTGTTGTTGTTTGGGCTTGTAACTTTGTAAGTTTGTATGGGCCATACTCACCTCTTAAGCTTGGTTTTAAAAAGCGCGCCTAGCGCAAGATAACCTGTGTGCTGGTCCTATCACTTTTGTGTAGGTAATGCGACCTCTATACAAAAGGCACACAAAAATGGCTTTTAAGGCGCTGGTGAGAGACGCGTGCGACACATTAATGGCGACTATTTGTGCATCAGGAGGATGTTGTACAATAGGCTTTTTAAGTATACATATAGGTAATTTATATATTAAATCATATATAAAACTTATCTATAAATAAATTTCAAATGCTAAAACCAACCAAAAATATAATTTTTTATTTGTATAAACACATTGCTCCTCACGTACGAAAAGCGGTACGTTTTTATGCTTTTCGACTCTGGTTTAGATTGTTGATTTGTATCCCCTTCTGGCTTTTTGAAACCAATATCTTAATGGACCTAATATATTAAAGAAGGTCGCTTAAGTTGAAATGCGGCCCAAATAGTTTAAATGGTAAGGTATGAATGACCCAACCCAACCCAACCCATTGGAAATCATCGAACTTTAAATATGAGGTTGAGTCTAGAAACTTAAAAAACAAACCCGTCTAGCTCAGTTGGTAGAACGCAAGGCTCTTAACCTTGTGGTCGTGGGTTCGAGCCCCACGGTGGGCGTTATTATTCTTTTATTCAGTTTTGATATACAGTTATGGGTGAAACACAAGGCGAATGTGAACTAGTTAGACTGGGGTTCTTGGTGTAATTTTACTTTCTCGTCGTAATCTTTTTCGATCTAGCTACTTGCTAGACCTCTAATAACATTTGCGGTTCAAAAAAAAAAAGCAGAAAGTCCGTAATTAAAGCTCAAGAGACCCTTTTTCAATTTTATCAAATCATGTTATATAAGAGCATTGTACATTGTTCAAGAAAACTTGTGGGTTGAGAAAATATGATTTATTTTGTAAGTTTAGAAACAGGAGCGGCTCAACCTTTTTTAATGACTTAATAACAAGTTAAGATGTGTCTAAAATGAACTATAAGTGGATGAGATATGCTTGAAATGGAGATTTATAAGTTGGGAGACAAGATGCTTTGTAAGCTCATTCAGATTTTACCATCACTCCTCTACACACACGAGGATGTTCAAGATTCGGTTTAAATGGCTTGAAAAATCTGAACTTTTGCATATTCACGGACATGAATGTCAGATCAAAACTCTCAAGCTTGTGAATCCAAGGTTTGCTTCGGCTCGTACCTTTTTCTTAACCAATTTATCAAGTTTGAGCTACACTATTGTTCACACTCACAGGCTCATCGTGTTAAGTTGTTTACACTTACCCAATTTTACGCTGACAAGCTCTGCCGTAATTGTTGTTATAAAAGAAAATATCGGTTTCTTTGAATTTTAATAAGAAACTTAGTTACAAATTACAAAATCCTTAAATTACAATTAAAAACCATTGAGTAGCAATTTCTTTTTTTTCTAAAAAAATAGCTTGTTGATAAGTTGATACAACTTATTTTCTATACAACCATTTTGGGTTGATATTTTTTTCTTGTATAAAGTAGTTTTTCAAAATTGATTGTATGGTCCAAAGATTATGATTTCAAAGATTTTGCAAAATGAGTAATGTTTTAGAACGGAATTAAAATAAGTTGTTTTCAATCGAAAATAGTTTACCATTCAAGAGAAATATTTTGTTTATATTTATAAAACTAGGTTATGTGAACGCGTGTGGCAGCGGTACCTTACCGCGAGCATTGGATTAGTATCGGTTCAATTCGTTACCAGGACGATTGCATTCGGTATAAAATCAACACGTGTTTACATCGATGTTATTCTAACGATATCGGTTGGTTCAGATCATCACATAACTGGTATATATATTCATTATCATCGCAGACAAGTTGCATAAATGAAAAATTATCCAAACCAGAGACCAATAAAATCAATATAGTAACCGATACCGATTTTTGTTCAGTATAGTATAGTATGGTAGCAATATGGTGCCAACTTATCTAAGGCAAATGAATAAAAATAAGTGCCAGTACAGAGTTGTATAAATGAAAAATAAATACGTCTGAAAATAAATTATCATTCATCGTCGGTTCCGTTTCAGTTTCGTATGAATGTGGCACGTTATTCAATTTTAATAATACTTATATCGCAACGTTGAAAAGAAAACAAAGATGCAGAGTTAAATGTTATGAAAACTTAACGAACATATGTTATTAAAAATATTAAATGATAAATAAAATATATTATAAAAATCTAAATAAATATTGAAAATACAATTAAAAAAATATCTAAAACTTTTAAAATATGAGATCACTATTCATGAGAACTTCAAATTGATATGTACTAGATTTTGCCCCCCCCCCCCCCCGCGTTGCGGGGCATTAAGCCGAATATTTCTCTCTCATAACATGTACGTATGTGTTTCGCTTACTTGTACATACTACTCATAACATGATCTAAAAAAAAATTACATTGAGTCAACCAATTAAATTAAAACACTATAATACTTTTGCTTAAGAAAAACAAAAACGATAAAAAGCAATAATTTTAAACTGGGGGCAAAATTGTAATTTTTGAGGATAAATGAGTGTGTACCAAGCAGCCGCCTGACACAAATAAAAGTTACACCGAGTCAAACAATTAAAACAAATCACTACTATAGTTTTGTCAAAAAAAAAAATAAAAAAAATAAAAAAAAATAAAACGATGGCATGACTGTAATTTTACACTAAGGACAAATCGTAATTTGACTGGGAAAGCAAAGAAAAACGATGGTGATGCGTGTGAAGTGTGTATATAAGTTTAAGTATATTTTAAGCCCTTTTACACTTTCTTTAGCCAAGTTTTAAATTTATAAAACACGATATTTACTAACACTAAACACACATATGGGCAAGTGCACCGATCATGAGCGTAGTATAGTGTTGGTAAGATACCGAGGTCGTCCAAGGACACAAGAGCTTTTAGTACCGGTTTATACTCAACGTCTAATCAAATCAAAAGTTAGAAAAAGGTTTTTAAACTAGAAAAATAAAACTAACTAAAATGCTGAAAAATAAAATAAAAGTAAAAACAAATAGACAAGATGAATCACTTGGATCCGACTCGTGTGTAGTGTAACCTTTGATTATTTCCGCACTTTTGCACTTTTAAAGAGATTATCTTAGTGATTGTAGTAGGCCCCTCTTTTGAAGGTGACGTTACCCTCAACCCAGTAGTTTGAGTCAGCAAGGATACAATCCTAAAGGGTCGGATTATTGAAAGATAACTAATTAAGTTATTAATGCATAATGTGGTAGGCCCCTCTTTTGAAGGTGACGTTACCCTCGGCTAAGTAGTCTGAGTCAGCAGGGATACAGTCCTAAGTAACCGGGTTAAAGTTTTAATAGTAGCTTACATATGAGGGGATCAAAGAGTTTGGACCCCCGCCATCCAATACCGGTGGGTATCGGAGGAGGTCCTACTAAATTTGACCCAGGTCATTGCAGGATCTATACACTGAACAAGGCAAGACTCTTAACAAACCGTTCCCTTAACCCCCGACCAGGTAGCCAACATACCTCCATATAGACCGTGGAGATATGAATGGTGAAAATCTTTTATTTTATATAGACAGTAAAATAATGCCAAGACACCACGGACAAACGATAAGGAAGAATCACCTTCAACATAAGAAACTAGTTATTAAAGTCATTAATACATAACCAAATAAAAAGTGCGAAAAGATTAAAAATAAAAAGTATTACACTAGACACTTGTCTTCACCAAGTGATGTAAGAGACTTAGGCAAACATGACATTTGATTGTCAAGAACTCTTACGATCAATCTTGGATCCCGAGACTACTACACACACTCTATGATGGATGATGGATGATGGATGATGGATGATGGTGGTGGATGTGGGTTGTGATGGTGGTGGAGGGTGGGTGTAGTGTGAGAGAGGTGGTTTGCTAAGGGATAGTTTGCAAATGAGCCAAGCACACCTATTTATAGCCTTAACAGACGCTCGGGCACGGCCCAGTGTCCATCCTCCTTCTCTTTCTTCATTAATTGCAGTTTGTCTGCATTAGTTGACCACGCCCCGGTGTCCGCTGGGCACGACCCCGTGTGCAGAAACGTATCTGTACTATCAAGATTTCCTCAGATTCTGCGAATCTTAGAGTTGACCACGGCCCCGTGTCCGCTGGGCACGCCCCCGTGGTGGGTGATAGAAGCTTCTACAGCTTTGTCTTTTCTGCAGACACTTGGGCATGCCCCCGTGCTCACTGAGCACGGGGCGTGTTCAGCCTTCTGTTCTCTTGTTTTGCTTGGGAAGATGCTGTCGGGGGGTCGGGCATGCCATGTTTATTCCTTTTCTTGTAGTTTTGTTAGATTTAGCTGCCTTTTTGCTTCTTTTGTTCATTTGAGCTCATTTAATCCTGAAAATATAAAAGGAAGACAAAAACACACTTTTTCCAACATTAGTACTAAAAAATGGGTGATTAGCGGTTCCAATAGAGTTTTGTGTAAGGCTTGTAGTTAGGACTTGCAAGATTCAAGGTTTTAGCATCCCCCCCACACTTAAATTACACATTGTCCTCAATGTGTCCCAAAAATAAGTTTTTAGGTTGATTGAATGTGTAAAAAGGTGTGAAAAAGCAAAAATTTGTGTTACTGGGCGCTGGACACGGCCCCGTGTTGTCCGGGCACGACCCCGTGTTCAATTGCCAGTAACAAAAATTAAACAAAAGGAACAGAAGCCTGGACACGGGGGCGTGTTGGGTGAACACGGCCCGTGTCCAGTTTACCTGAACTGGGTCATTTCTGCAGACTGTGCAGCACGGGGCCGTGTTGGGCGGACACGGCCCGTGCTGAACTTACTGTTAATGAAGAAAATTGTCGGATGGCCCTGTTTTCCTGCATGGGGTGCTGGTTCAAGTTTCCCTTGTTATCCTTTGCCATCCTGAGTGTATTTTATTCGTTTCAACATCATCCAAACACCAAATTAACTAAAACCAGCATTCATTAAGTCATAGAGAGAATTACATAATAGTCCTAAAAGTTAAATTTCTAGATAAGTAGGTCAAAGAAACACAAGAAATCCAAATCGAGAAGTTCTAGCCTAATCTTTATTTTACTAGCAAAATTTCCAAAAAGATAATTCTCTTGGTTAGATGCGGCATGAAAACTTCTTTTCTTTGGGCATGGGATCCTCACACGTCGGCGAGCCACTCTTCTATCTCCCATGGGAGAAGAAAGGCGGGCTCATTGGCATCTGGTTGAGGAGGTGCAACCTCCACCGGGACTTCTTGTAGATCTTCAAGAGGAGGTTCCGCTGGAAGTTCATCCCACCCAGTAGGATTGTGGATTCCAAGTGCTAGGTTCCAATCCTCTTGAGGGAGGATTGGTTCCATGGGGGGTGTTACAAGAATGTTTAACCTTTGGTGCAAGAGGTTAATTTCTTGAAAACTGTTTTCCAGCCCTACCGTAAGATAATTTATACGGTCTATCAGGACCTCCTCTACCGAAGTCATCTCGTCAAGAGCTTCACGTAACGCCATTACGTATCGTACGAGAGTTGCTTCGATTGATGACCTTTTTTCCCTTCGACTGTTTCTGGAGTGCGCAGAAGAGGTTCCACTGTTTTGGCTAGACATTCTACGAAAACAAACAAAAAATAGTTCATTTTAATGAAACAGTACCACGGACACGGCCCCGTGTTCATCTTTCTGCAGTTTTTTAGAACAAGGAATCTTGGAGTTTCAAATTATTTTCCCAACTAATGAAACATTTTTTAACAGAAATAACTTAAAACAATGTTGAGTAACTTATTTTTAACAAGATTCCTTGAACAAAAGTTTAACAAACATCATAATAAAGCTTGGAATCAAGCTTCAATGGAGGTGTTGTTGCAAGAAAGATGAAGAAGAAGGTAATGGATAAAAGAGGAAGGGACAAGATGTTTGTTAGAAACTTCTTTTAGAACATACCTAGTATGGTAAGTTAGAAAATCCTTTCAAATCTCTGTCCCTGGATGGTCCAAATGTGCAGGATTCTTGGCTGCATTTATAGAAAACGACAGCATGCTGGACACGGCCCCGTGTGCAGGCAAGATCCTGACACGTTTTGTCCGTATTCTGACAAAAAGTCAGAAGGGAATCTTTGGGTAGACACGGGGGCGTGTTGACCTGGGAACGGCCCCGTGTCGAAGGGCTGTTTATGAAGTTTGTCTATTTTTAAGGAACTTTTCCGGATCGGGCGGTTCCTTACTGGATGGAACAACCCCGAAGTGCCTAAGATACCTTAATTGTTCTAGATTGAGACGAGAACGCAAGAGGTTGTCGGTGAGGGTGATTCCTATTCTATATGTAGGTGGACAAGTCCAACCCTTTCCCGGGCTCTCGTTAAAGAAGGTGTATGCCGAATCGCTCAGGTCTATGTATGCATCGAACGAAGTCGATGGGGAGTCCTTCACGGCACAATCGGCACAGGGACGACTATCGCTCAAGTCCTCACTAGAGTTAGAAGTATCGTCGGGGACAACGAAGTTGTTTGAATGCGAATCCAACACTTCTTCTTGGTTATCATCTTGAGATAAATTATTGAAATCTATCCTAAGTTCTTTTAACCAATTAAGAATTAGATCTTCTAATTGAAATAGTTCATCAAGAAGCATTTCTCCTAGAAAATCTGGTTGGGAGCATTTGAGGGAGAGATAGGGATTATTTTTACTTTCGCCTGATATACGAGAAATTATACATATTTTTATACCCCAAAACACTTCCGTTTTACGAGTTTTTGACCAAAATAACAATGTTATGGACTAAATTTAGTAATTACTCAGTTTCAGGTCTTAAACGGAGCATAAGATGAAAATCTGATGAAAAACGGACATTTCCGAAGCATTTCTGATCAAACGGGCCAAAACCAAGAAACGGTCCGGAGATGCACGACCGTTCCTTATCCGAACGACCATGTGTTTCCGGCACATCCGATCGAACGAGTGGTGCGAGCACAAGCCCAACAAATCACCGGAACCGAACGACCGTGCGACATCCGAACGATCGTGCGGTCCGAGAAGATTAAGCCCATCCGGAGATGAACATCCGTGCGAGCCAGCCGTTCCGGCCCAATCCCGTAACCGAACGATCGTGCGACCCCATGGCACGACCGTTCCACTTTATGACTAGATTTCCACCATGTCAGCCGCCCACTATCTCGAAGTGGATTATACGTAATCAATGACGTAAGATGGCACGACCGTGCTGCGTATGGCACGGCCGTGCGACAGCAAAATTTCACCTATAAATAGCCCATTCGTGTTCAAGCATAAGGTTGGTTTTTTTCTCTGAAAATATGGCGATCCTAGAGTTCCGGGACAGTTCTGATCAAGCTTTGTTCAAGTCTCGAGGTCGTTTTGATGCTGAAATTATCCACCCCGTCAACTTAGTGCATGTTTATGGTTCGATTCCTTGTTCTTGAACATGTAGTCTAATCATTGTGCATGTTATTGGGCTGATGTATAGTATTTGTATATAGTTATGTGTTTTTAGTATTTGTGAACTTATTTCTTGAATAAATTTGGTACTGTAATCTAGTTTGTATGAAATCCAAGTACTTGTTTATGTTTATCTTCATGATTATATAATTGAATGTTTCATTGATGTTGTGTTCTTTATTGAGTTTGATTGTATTGAGTAATGGATATGTGATAATTTGTATGTTAACTGCTTCTTATCACTTATTTGTAAATTCTGTTTACACCATGAGACCAGACCCGGAGATTGGTATTACACAATATATGTCCTATTTGATCAAGAGTACTTTCCTACACGTAAGGGTTCTTATGAATTATATGGTGTGGATTACATGTTCTTGTATGCGGTTAATGATCCTTGTTTAGTAGTTTTGGTCTGAAATTGCTAACTTGGTAGATTTGTATTCAAGACTTGTAAATGTGAAATTATTTGTTATATAGTCTACATAAATGCTTATCCTTGTGGCTGTATTGTGACCATCGGTATTGCTTTCTTTGATAAGTGAGGTTAGAAAACTCCTAACGGATGACTAATCTATCTTTAAAGGTTCACATAAATCAATAGCTCGTTAATGCATGATTTTAGGTAATTTAAGATGGGACTTCGTCTTACTTTTCCGAAGAATTATTATGTTAGAAAATTCCGAAAGGTGACTAGCTGTCTTGCAATTGGAAAATTGATAAAGTGCTTTGGTGAAATGCATGCTAGATAACATGCTTAGGTTATTTGTGAAATAAGATATTTGTTATTTTTATATTTTTATTTTTCGCTTAATTTAGTTAAACAACCACTCAATTATTTCTTCCTCTGGTAAAATAATAATAAAGATTCAGTACTTATAACATCTCACCTTTTATTTAAAGTGCTTTTATGTCTATATCAACTTTCGTCTGATTCCTGAACGATACCTGGATCTTACCAATACTTTACTGCATATGTGACGGGATGCACTTGTCCTTTGTTGTGTGTGTTTTAATGTTAAGGTATAAACCATTTTTATAAATTTAAAACTTAAAATTGTGCTTAAAATCAACTGTTTAAATATACGCTCTGAGCACACACCAAGTTTTTGGCGCCGTTGCCGGGGAAACATGCATAAGTTAATTTTTTTTTTAAATTAAAGATAAGGTGTCAATAATGGAACAATCCGAGTTATTATTTTACCAATGTATAAACTGTAAATAACTGTTAATAGTTGTACATTTTTGTAATTATTTAATTCTTTTTATTATTACTAACCTTTTATTTATTGTTTATCTAACCATTTATTTATTAATTCTAACTTTCTAACATTTTTACCATCCAAATCTCTCATATTTTTATTTGTGGTGGCAAGTGTTTGGTTGTACCAGCCGAGTCTACCATAATTCTTGTGATAAGATTTGTGTTTGGTACTAACTTTATGGACTACTAACTTTCTAACTTTACTAACTGTGGAGACATGGGTTAATTCTCATTAGTCACACACTAACTTTATTTACTGTCAACTAACATTTAATTTCTGCAATTTAATTTCAGCACTTTTAATTCATTTATTTTTTTTTATTTCAGTTATTTATTTATTTTTGTACAGTTATTACATTACTTCAATTCAGTCATTTTATTTCTGTCATTTTATTTATTTATTTCATTTCTGTACAGTACGTTGATAGCAGTGTCCGAATTCGGACCGCTTACACACGTATTTTATTTATTTATTTCATTTATTTATTTATTTATTCTTGTATTCATTTATTTATTTAACTGTCTTTTACTCATTTATTAATACTTGTTAATAACATTTTGCATAAGGTAGTAATCGGGTACGCAATAATGTGGGGACCGATTATACTACCATGCACATAACGAAATGGCGTTGCGAACCGCTGTACGTGGGTTGATACACGACCATGTACGACTTTTTAGCAACACACATAAAAAAAAAAAAAATTTACAATCACGCACCGCTAGTCTCCTTTTGTAACGGTACACGAGAGAAGGGCGGGCAAAAGAAAAAAAAATATGCATGGAGGCAACCCCCGAGAATCGAACTCGGGTCTGTGCGCCCAAACACTCATTCGCGCCCTGGTCAACCAACTGGACCAGGGCCTGATATTGTTTATTTCATAGTGTTCAATTGTATATATAGAGTAAATATTAGTTAGAAATATTTAATATATAGTGTATATATATATATATATATATATATATGTATATAATATAATAGTCTTAGCATTTATATTTTGTATAATATTATTATTGTATCTGTATAATACTTTATTTTTCATTTGTAGGTTAATGTCCACACCACTGAACCCGTTTAAAGTTGAGCCACCTAACGAATTAGACCTTAACCTTAGAAGAAGTAGGAGGCTACGCGAAAGAGCACTTGTTGTTGCACAAAGGATTGCGGCCGCGATCGACGAACCAGTGACACTTTCTGACAGCGAGAGTTCGGAGGACGACAAAGGAAGCATTATGGCAGAGGACGACCAGCCTTTGAATGAAACCGACCGTCCAGGAAGAGAAGGCTTGTTACCAAGCATTAATCGACCTGAGATACAAGCACCGAGTTATGAAATTAAATCTAGTATAATTAATATGATACAAAACTCTGTGCAATTCGATGGCAAGGATCACGAAGATCCTGGTCGACACATCGCATCATTTATCGAAGTATGCTCGACATTTAAGATTACAGACGTTTCTGAAGACGCAATCCGTTTGCGCCTGTTTCCATTCTCTTTGCGAGGCAAAGCCCGATCTTGGCTTTTGTCACTCCCAGCAGGATCCATCACGACTTGGAATGGGCTGGCCGAACTTTTTATGCAAAAATATTTTCCGCCAGAAAAGACAGTTAAACTGAAGAACCGTATCATGACATTCAAACAGGATGAAGGAGAATCTCTACACGCAGCTTGGGAAAGGTTCAAAGATCTTCTGATCGATGTTCCACATCACGGGTTTTCAAAAAGACAACTTGTGTTGAACTTTTACCAAGGACTTAACTATAACTCACAAGAACGTTTAGATGTTTATGCAGGAGGTGATTTGGGAACGAAAACTCCCAATGAAGCCTATACAATCATTGAGAAAGCTGCGTTGAAGTCAAGTTCGCGTTACAGTGGAGTACGAATTAAAGTTGAATCAAATCCTGGAGTTCATTAAGTAGATACATATACGGCTCTTTCAGCACAGATCGGAGCTTTGGCAACAAAGTTTGACCAAGCTCAAAACGCTTCAAAAGTACAATCAGTACAATCTTCAGTTGAGCTATGTAAAGTGGCACGCGAGCCAGGTACATGTGAGCAGGGTGTTATGTTTACAGGCCACGAAGAGGTGGACTATTTGGGCAATCCAATCAGGCCCCAAAATAACCCCTATAGTAACACGTACAATCCGGGTTGGAGAAATCATCCAAACTTTGGTTGGAAATCCAATTCCAACAACCAAAATCCACTCGGATACACTCAGCGAGCTCCTGCGCCACAGCAACCCCAAGGACAGCCTTACCAATCTCAAGGTCAATCCTTCCAGCCACAATACCATCATCAAAGCTCAGGGAACAGTTCCCAACCGAACGACTCTCAAGGTAACTCTAAACTAGAGAAGATGATGACACAACTGATAGAAAACTTCAATTGCGCTAATCAGATAGCTGAGAACCGATACCAGCAGCATGAGGAGCGTTTCATGGCACCAGAAGGGGAATTGCGGAGTCAGAAGGCTTCATTACAAACCATTGAGAATCAGGTGGGACAGTTGGCTAAAATGTTATCCGAGAGACCCCCGGGTGGTCTTCCAAGTAACACGGAGCCAAATCCTAAAGGGCGTGTCAATGCCCCGCACGTTTAACAAGTGTGGGAAAAATGAGTCTAGCTGTCGACTCGCTGAAAAATTTAGCGAGCGTGTTTTCACACGTTAAGGGTATTGTTGTAAATATTTAATTTCTTGCATTTATTTCTTTGATCGTTAATTTATTCTGTTTTTAGTAGGTTTGAACAAGATTGATTCATGTCTTAGGGAGCTTTGAAGTTGGTTTAAAATTAAAAACATGAAAAACTTTGCAAAAATGGTAAAATCTATTAAGAAAAAGGAGTTGAAAAACATTTTGTTACTTCTGTTTGCAGAATGTGCAGATAAAACACAGTCTTGCACCTGATTCGCAGGACTGTGTACTTCATAATCACATCTGACCAAGAACAACGTGCATAAGGTGGTCGTCGGACACGCAATACTGTGTGAACCGATTGTATCACCGTGCACAGCGGCACCACGTTGTGAACAACGGTGTACAGGTTGATGCGCACTACCGTGCACGATTTTTTAACAACAGTAATTTTTCAGGGAATAAAATAAAATAAAACGATTCGAAATTACTAACACTGGCCGCACACCTGTTCTTGGCTTTTCCACTCCTAAAACCAATCAATTTTTGAAAAAGGAGTAAACTCGAATCTTCAATCAAGGCATGATTCCTTACTTGTTTTTAGTGTATGTTTGTTTCTGTTGGAATAATGGATTGATTATAGTTATCTAAACGGTTTGATCAATAGTGTTGTTTGTTGTTTTAGTCAGTGACGTACTGGGCAGGTCTGTAAGGAATGCACACAGAGTTGAGAAGACTTATATTCAAAATCAATTTCAGACAAGTCTACTTCAACTTTAAGGGAGTACTTCTATCCTTTTTCACACTTTAGTTCAGCTCTTCATAATCGCTTAACTAAAATGTGTTTCACATTGAGGACAATGTGAAGTTCAAGTGTGGGGAGGGGTTTAAAGATTGATAAATTGTTTGTCCTTAAATGCTTAATTTTTGTACAAATCTAAAAAAAAAAAAAAAAAAAAAAAAAAAATTTAGCTTGTTTGTAAATATTTTTTGTACATATTTGATTTATTCTTAACTAATAATTATACAAATGAGAAAATATTGATGTAATTTTCAAAAATAAAATTTTTATAATTATTCATAAATTTGCATCTAAAATACACACCCAATTAGTGAGTTTTGAGCCATTCTAATAGCATTAATCATATGCTTAAGACTTCATTTTGTTGAGTGTGCCGCATATTAGTATACATTTCAGAACTTGTCTTGAATATACTTGTTTAAATCATTAACTGTAAAAAATTATATAAAAATGATAGAGGCAATAGGATACAACCATGTGTTTACCTTTCTTGAAAAAAAAAAAAAAAAAAAAAAAAAAAAACCCTTAAAACCCAAAAATATTATTCAATAGTAAACCATGTTGAGCCTTTTCCTTTTCGTTTGTTATAAACCCACCATTTTAACCATTTAAGCCTTTTTATTCTACCTTTTGAACCCATGTGTAAATTCCGGTTTAGTATAATTTTCCTATTATAGGAGTTTAGTTTGGGTCTTTTACCGGCAGACATAAAAGAACTGGACATGCATTCATTTGATTCAAATTTGCTTTGCTGCTTACAATTCGCGAAACCAAGCTTACCGTCGGAGATTAGGGAGAAAATATTTCAACTAACTGGAGAAGTTAGAAAAAAGTGGCGACAAAAAGAACAAACGCCACCATTTTGTGGGACATCTAAAAGTGCAATGAAAAGAAGAGCAAAAAGATACGACAAATGCATTGGATGTGGAAACTGGTCTCACGAAGGAAGATGTAGAAAAAGTCAAACTGAATCCCAACATGAATATACACTTCTCATGAGAATGGGGGCTATTAGGCTCAATGCCGAACGGTCCATTAGAAAAGGAAGTAATGTTCACTACAGGATAAAGGAAGACATTCGACACATCAAAGATAAAACAGGTCTTGACAATCTGACCTTAAAAGAGTCACTTGGTTTGTGAATAAGAAAAAAAAAAAAAAAAAAAAAAAAATTGTTATTGTATCAGTATTTCATTTGCTTATGTTTTCTTGTTTATATTTCCAGTTTTTAGGATAATTTGCTAGACCGGATTACAACACATCACCCAGTAAATATCCAATCCTACCCTTAAACCTTAGCCAAGTTACAACCCACAATAAAAGTCCTCTTAATTTTTATAGTTTTTATGTGTTAATTGATAAAAATGAGATTTCATTACAAGCCTATGTAAATGTTACTTTATGATCTGGCTTTTGAGTGATCACAGAAAAATTACTAGTGCACAATTCACTAGTTTACACCAGTGAGCCGAGGGAAGTACATCAAAGATGCAAGTAAGTGAATAATTAGTGTTAAAAACGCTATTTATTTTTGAAAGATTGCATTAAAATTTCTCATTGCTATCATCATTAGTTAATTTTAAAACAATTATGTACATTATTGTGTGTTTAAATTTCTTTTCTTATAAGTTTGTACAGTGTTTTGCTTAGGGACAAGCAAAAGTTCAAGTGTGGGGAGGTTTGATATACGAGAAATTATACATATTTTTATACCCCAAAACACTTCCGTTTTACGAGTTTTTGACCAAAATAACAATGTTATGGACTAAATTTAGTAATTACTCAGTTTCAGGTCTTAAACGGAGCATAAGATGAAAATCTGATGAAAAACGGACATTTCCGAAGCATTTCTGATCAAACGGGCCAAAACCAAGAAACGGTCCGGAGATGCACGACCGTTCCTTATCCGAACGACCATGTGTTTCCGGCACATCCGATCGAACGAGTGGTGCGAGCACAAGCCCAACAAATCACCGGAACCGAACGACCGTGCGACATCCGAACGATCGTGCGGTCCGAGAAGATTAAGCCCATCCGGAGATGAACATCCGTGCGAGCCAGCCGTTCCGGCCCAATCCCGTAACCGAACGATCGTGCGACCCCATGGCACGACCGTTCCACTTTATGACTAGATTTCCACCATGTCAGCC
Source organism: Helianthus tuberosus (assembly GCA_030545235.1). Classification (NCBI taxonomy): domain Eukaryota; kingdom Viridiplantae; phylum Streptophyta; class Magnoliopsida; order Asterales; family Asteraceae; genus Helianthus; species Helianthus tuberosus. The sequence continues at coordinate 17,870,541 of CM060415.1, read as the reverse complement.
GCCCACTATCTCGAAGTGGATTATACGTAATCAATGACGTAAGATGGCACGACCGTGCTGCGTATGGCACGGCCGTGCGACAGCAAAATTTCACCTATAAATAGCCCATTCGTGTTCAAGCATAAGGTTGGTTTTTTTCTCTGAAAATATGGCGATCCTAGAGTTCCGGGACAGTTCTGATCAAGCTTTGTTCAAGTCTCGAGGTCGTTTTGATGCTGAAATTATCCACCCCGTCAACTTAGTGCATGTTTATGGTTCGATTCCTTGTTCTTGAACATGTAGTCTAATCATTGTGCATGTTATTGGGCTGATGTATAGTATTTGTATATAGTTATGTGTTTTTAGTATTTGTGAACTTATTTCTTGAATAAATTTGGTACTGTAATCTAGTTTGTATGAAATCCAAGTACTTGTTTATGTTTATCTTCATGATTATATAATTGAATGTTTCATTGATGTTGTGTTCTTTATTGAGTTTGATTGTATTGAGTAATGGATATGTGATAATTTGTATGTTAACTGCTTCTTATCACTTATTTGTAAATTCTGTTTACACCATGAGACCAGACCCGGAGATTGGTATTACACAATATATGTCCTATTTGATCAAGAGTACTTTCCTACACGTAAGGGTTCTTATGAATTATATGGTGTGGATTACATGTTCTTGTATGCGGTTAATGATCCTTGTTTAGTAGTTTTGGTCTGAAATTGCTAACTTGGTAGATTTGTATTCAAGACTTGTAAATGTGAAATTATTTGTTATATAGTCTACATAAATGCTTATCCTTGTGGCTGTATTGTGACCATCGGTATTGCTTTCTTTGATAAGTGAGGTTAGAAAACTCCTAACGGATGACTAATCTATCTTTAAAGGTTCACATAAATCAATAGCTCGTTAATGCATGATTTTAGGTAATTTAAGATGGGACTTCGTCTTACTTTTCCGAAGAATTATTATGTTAGAAAATTCCGAAAGGTGACTAGCTGTCTTGCAATTGGAAAATTGATAAAGTGCTTTGGTGAAATGCATGCTAGATAACATGCTTAGGTTATTTGTGAAATAAGATATTTGTTATTTTTATATTTTTATTTTTCGCTTAATTTAGTTAAACAACCACTCAATTATTTCTTCCTCTGGTAAAATAATAATAAAGATTCAGTACTTATAACATCTCACCTTTTATTTAAAGTGCTTTTATGTCTATATCAACTTTCGTCTGATTCCTGAACGATACCTGGATCTTACCAATACTTTACTGCATATGTGACGGGATGCACTTGTCCTTTGTTGTGTGTGTTTTAATGTTAAGGTATAAACCATTTTTATAAATTTAAAACTTAAAATTGTGCTTAAAATCAACTGTTTAAATATACGCTCTGAGCACACACCATCGCCCCTCTTAAGGATACAAGGAAACGATGGGTCTATATAGTGGGGCTTATAATTTAGAAAATAACATTCTAATTCCTTATGGGTACCACCACATATTTGACACCACGTACCATAAGAGTGCCGAAAGTAGAAAGTATCAGTATCACTCATGTTTGTGTCAGAAATTACCAACCGTCGGGATCTTACGGTTCTGTTTTCAGTAACTGAATCTTGGGCACGGGGCGTGTTGAGTGGGTACGGCCCCGTGTTCAGCTTACTGTTTGACTTAAAACAGGATTGCCAGTTCCAATGATTGGGCACGGGGCGTGTTCAGCGGGCACGGCCCGTGCTGAGTTCTGCAGAAGCTGAAAAATAAGAAAAATCCTAAAAAAATAGAAAAATAAGAAAAACGATTAGGCCGTTGATTCCTAACTTTCTTAAAATCCTTGTGTCCCCGGCAACGGCGCCAAAAACTTGATGCGTGTGAAGTGTGTATATAAGTTTAAGTATATTTTAAGCTCTTTTACACTTTCTTTAGCCAAGTTTTAAATTTATAAAACACGATATTTACTAACACTAAACACACATATGGGCAAGTGCACCCATCGTGAGCGTAGTATAGTGTTGGTAAGATACCGAGGTCGTCCAAGGACACAAGAGCTTTTAGTACCGGTTTATCCTCAACGTCTAATCAAATCAAAAGTTTAGAAAAATGTTTTAAACTAAGAAAATAAAAACTAACTAAAATGCTGAAAAATAAAAATAAAAGAAAAAACAGATAGACAAGATGAATCACTTGGCTCCGACTCGTGTTTAGTGTAACCTTTGATTATTTGCGCATTTTTGCACTATTTAAGAGATTATCTTAGTTATTGTAGTAGGCCCCTCTTTTGAAGGTGACGTTACCCTCAACCCAGTAGTTTGAGTCAGCAAGGATACAATCCTAAAGGGTCAGATTATTGAAAGATAATTAATTAAGTTATTAATGCATATTGTGGTAGGCCCCTCTTTTGAAGGTGACGTTACCCTCGGCTAAGTAGTCTGAGTCAGCAGGGATACAGTCCTAAGTAGCCGGGTTAAAGTATTAATAGTAGTTTAACTTATGAGGGGATCAAAGAGTTTGGACCCCCGCCATCCAATACCGTTAAGTATTGAAGGAGGTCCTACTAAATTTGACCCAGGTCCTTTGCAGGATCTATACACTGAACAATGGCAAGACTCTTACCAAACCGTTCCCTTAACCCCCGACCAGGTAGCCAACATACCTCCATATAGACCGTGGAGATATGAATGGTGAAAATCTTTTATTTTATATAGACAGTAAAATAATGCCAAGACACCACGGACAAACGATAAGGAAGAATCACCTTCAACATAAGAAACTAGTTATTAAAGTCATTAATACATAACCAATTAAAAAGTGCAAAAAGATTAAAAATAAAAAGTATTACACTAGACACTTTGTCTTCACCAAGTGATGTAAGAGACTTAGGCAAACATGGCCTTGATTGTCAAGAACTCTTACGATCAATCTTGGATCCCGAGACGACTCACACACTCTATGATGGACAATGGATGATGGTGTTATGGTGGTGGTGGGTGAAGTGTGAGAGAGGTGGTGTGCCAAGGGATGGTTTGAGCTTGAGCCAAGCACTCCTATTTATAGGCTGAACAGAAGCTCGGGCACGGCCCCGTGTCCACATCCTTCTCTATCTTCATTAATTGATCTTGTCTTTATTAGTTGACCACGGCCCCGTGTCCGCTGGGCACGACCCCGTGTGCAGAAGCATATCTGTACTATCAAGATTTGCCTGGATTCTGCGAATCTTATAGTTGACCACGACCCCGTGTCCGCTGAGCACGGCCCCGTGGTGGGCGATGGAAGCTTCTACAACTTTGTCTTTTATGCTGACACTTGGGCACGCCCCCGTGCTCATTGAGCATGGGGCGTGTTCAGCCTCCTGTTTTCTTGTTTTGCTTGGGAAGATGCTTTCGGGGAGGTCAGGCATGCCACGTTTGTTCCTTTTCTTGTATTTATGTTAGATTTAGCTGCATTTTTGCTTCTTTTGTTAATTTGAGCTTATTTAATCCTGAAAATACAAAAGGAAGACAAAAACACGCTTTTTCCAACATTAGTACTAAAAAATGGTTAGTTTTATGCCACAATTGATGTAATTTATATGTTGCATTTTGCACACATCAGATGGCAAAAATGTAAATTTAGATTGAGGGCAAAATTGTAATTTGGCTAGGTGGGAAAAAAACAAAACTAATGGCAAAACTGCAAATTTAAACGGGTTAAAATCGTAATTTTGAATCGAGGGCAAAATGGTAATTTTTAGTTGGGGGCAAAAGCATAATTTTTTCCAACTGTGGGTAAAAACGTAATTTTGAACTGATAGCAAAATCGTAATTTTAAAGCAGGGATAAAATCGTAAATTGGTTGGGCCAATGGGGGAGTGCCAGACAGCTTCCTGGCACCATTCCCCCATCTTGTGTCTGTAGTTATACACTAGGGCTAAAATCGTAATTTTACTGGGAAAGCAAACAAAAACGTTGACAAAAATGTAAATTTAAATTGAAGGCAAAATCGTAATTTAGCTGGGAGTAACAAAACAAAACTAATGGGGAAACTGTAAATTTAAACGGGGCAAAATCTTAATTTTGAACCGAGGGTAAAATTGTAATTTTTAACTGGGGCAAAAGCATACAAAATCTTAATTTTGAACCGGGGGTAAAATTGTAATTTTTAACTGGGGCAAAAGCATAATTTTTACTTTGAAATGGAGGTAAAAACGTAATTTTAAACTATTGGCAAAATCGTAATTTTAAAGTGGGGACAAAATCGTAATTTGATTTGGTCCAAAGCCTAAAAGCTATGAGGTAAAACTATAAAAATAAAAAAAAAACAGAGTAAAAAGGGAAAAAGTTAAAAAGAATAAAAACGACACCCACTGCATTTATTTCTGCCTTCCGATCCACCCCATAAAAACCTCCTTACAATTTTTTCAAGACTGAAAATAACGAGACAGATGTCTGGCACTTTTCCCCCATCTTGTGTCTGTAGTTATACACTGGAGGCAAAATCGTAATTTGACTGAGAAAGCAAACAAAAACGACGAAAAAATGTAAATTTAAATTGAGAGCAAAATCGTAATTTACCTGGGAGGAACAAAACAAAACTAATGGTGAAACTGTAAATTTAAACGGGACAAAATAGAAATTTTGAACCAAGGGCAAAATTGTAATTTTTAACTGGGAGCAAAAACATAATTTTATTTTGAACTCGAGGTAAAAACGTAATTTTAAACTGATGGCAAAATCGTAATTTTAAAGTGTTACCTGGGAGGAACAAAACAAAACTAATAGTGAAATTGTAAATTTAAACGGGTTAAAATCGTAATTTTGAATCAAGGGCAAAATTGTAATTTTTAACTGGGGGAGAAAGCATAATTTTATTTTGAACTCGAGTTAAAAACATAATTTTAAACTGATGGTAAAATCGTAATTTTAAAGCGGGGGTAAAATCGTAAATAAACAGGTAAACTAGTGTTCACCAAAGTTGCAAAATGTTAGAGGTAATGTTCGTGTTTTTCAAACAAATTATTTTAGGGTCCTAATATTAACACATGGGAAAACTTATTTACACATGGTGTATACGGGCCGTATACTGTTATACGGCCCGTATAAAATAAAAACAACTTGACAAAGTCTGTGCCAGCAGACTTTGTCAGTTGTTTTTATTCTATACGGGCCGTATAACAGTATACGGCCCGTATACACCATGTGTAAATAAGTTTGCCTGGTCGTATACAATGTATACGAACGTGTATACGGGCCGTATACTGTTATACGGCCCGTATGGAACGAAATATTGATTTTTCAAATATTTTTAGAGTGGTGAGGTGCTCAAAACTTTCTAAAAGTAGAAAAAAATAAAACATCAACAAGTAACAAAGATTGAAGAACAAGAAAACGTGTCGTATGACTGTAATAAAACGGAAGCTATCAACGCGGGATTACGGGCATGGTGTTATTCTTTATTTAATATTTATAGAATAAAAGGAAGGGTGAGGCATTTGATGAGAGTTGTAAGGAGTCTGAATAAAACGGAAGCTATCAACGCGGGATTACGGACATGCGTTTAATTCCCAACATATTTGTTTTGTCACGTACATTTCGTAAGAAACTTTTCATGCACTGAACCTTCACCTCCAATCATTTCCTGGTCAAATCACACACTATAAAGTTTAAACTTATCATGTGTTGTAGTTTGGAAAGATGACCGAATAACAAACTGTGGAGAACTTGTTTGCGTTATCCACCAACAATCCGTTCATTATCTGTTGTTGTCTAAAATAATATCAATTAACGTTCAGTTTTGTATACAAATTCATCACCGGTTTCTACAGCACAAGCACATACACAGGGAGAATGTTCTCGAAATTGAAGGAAAAGAAAAAATGGTTGTTGATGTTTTTTCTCTATCAGGATTTTGTTGGTTTGTTTGAGAACCAGATTCCAATGTCCTACTACTTCAATCCTTCCTACATTATTGAAAATTACTATATCACCTGGCATTCTCTTGCACCTGTATACATTGATTGTGGATTTTCTTGAGTCGTCGGGAAAACTTTTCCTCAGGGGAGGGTGAGTAGTATGAGTCCGAGTCCATTGTGGTTCGTGAATGTTGGAAGAACCCGACGCGTCTTCTGCTGCCTCTTCGGTTGGTAAAAGACATAGGATGGCTTCTAATACAGGCTCTTTGTCAGTTGTGGTTGATTTATAGGAGGAGGTTATGAAACGAATATATGTTTATGCGAACATCCTTATTTTGTCACGTACATGCGTTTAATTCCCAACATCCTTATTGTATCAGACTCTCTCCCCTCCTGATGCAATTTTACTCCCGAACAAACCATGCCCACCTTGACTAGAATAGATAAGCGTATCACTCGATCCACTGTCAAGATAATATTTGCAGAACCCGACATACTTGACAGTGGTACCAATGTCAAGTCAACTTGAGCTTCCTGATGCAATTTTCACAGTGGTACCAATGTCAAGTCAAGTTGAGCTTCCTGATGCAATTTTCACAGTGGTACCAATGTCCTACTACTACAATCCTTCCAACGCCTGACTCATATACTCTCGGTTAAAAAATGGTAAAAAATGGTTTATTCTCTTTAATCTATTAGAACGATCCTTGTCTTAAGAACCTGATTCTGATTTAAACCATGTAATTTGTGGATCAACAGAAATAACTGAAAATAACTCGTCATTCAATACAAACTCTTCTGAAAGACAAGAATACAACGTTCATGTATCACAAGGAATGACCGAGTTTGGAAACCGGACGGAATCTACGAAGAAAGAAATTTTTTACCATTTTTTACCATATGTATACGGGCCGTATACCGTTTATACGGCCGTATACTCTGGGTAAAAAACATATTTACCGATCGTATACAATGTATACGATGATTGTATACGGGCCGTATATTCTGATACGGCTCGTATACTATGGTAAAAAACGGTAAAAATTGGTTTATTCTCTTTAATCTATTAGAACGATCCTTGTCTTGAGAACCTGATTCTGGTTTAAACAATGGAGTGTGTGGATCAACAGAAATAACTGAAAATAACTCGCCATTCTCTTGCACCTCTATACGTTGCAAGGTATAGAATGTTTGAAGTATTCTTGGTTCAATACAAACTCTTCTGAAAGACAAGAACACAACGTTCATGTATCACAAGATAATGGTTTCTCGACAAATGAAGTATTATCTGACATCATCTGTTCATCATTGTTCTTCAAGATGAAGATGAAGAAACGAGACTTTGTTTTGAGAAATTAACAAGGTAAACCTGAATTTTCAGATTTTTAGACACTTACTTGAACATGAGTCTGAGTCCATTGTGGTTCGTGAATGCTTCGATTTCAACAAATCTTTTCAAGGTCTTAAGTGATGGACAACTGGTTAAAAGATGTAGAAGAGTTTGTGTAGAGATCTTTACGTACAAATTTGCATCATCCTTACGGTTACAAATGAACCGTTGGGATTCAAGGGTTTATGAGTAAAAGAATTGTGGATTTCGGTTCGGTCAGATCTCGGAAGTACTGAACAACAGAAATAACAAAGTTGTCATTTTCAAGTGTGAGATTAGTCAAACGAGGATGAAAGATACTCAAACCATCTGATCCCGTTGTTGCATACTCCTTTAATGTGAGATTCTTCAAGTTTGCACATTTTGAGAAAATACCAATGTGTTTGTCAGCTTCGTCAATACACAAAGTGACAGAATTTGTGGATTTCGGTTGGTTCAGAAACTTAACAAGATAAGCAACTAAAAAGTTAGCATTCTGATTCAGATTCAGAAAGCAGATGTTTAGTAGTGTTTACCATTTTTTACCATATGTATACGAGTCGTATACGGTTTATACGGCCGTATACTATTGGTAAAAAATATTTTTACCGATCGTATACAATGTATACGATGGTTGTATACGGGCCGTATATTATTATACGGCTCGTATACTATGGGTAAAAAATGGTAACAAAGGGGTTATTCTCTTTAATCTATTAGAACGATCCTTGTCGTGAGAACCTGATTCTGATTTAAACAACGGAATTTTTGGATCATACTACTAGCAGAAGAACCCGACACGTCTTCTGTGATGATTCGAAACATTCACGAACCACAATGGACTCAGACTCATACTACTAGCAGTAGAACCCGACACGTCTTCTGTGATGATTCGAAACATTCCGAATAACTAGCAGAAAAACCCGTACCGGTGATTGTTTATCCATACTATTCTTCATAGCCATATTCCCACTCACAATTTGTTGATACATATCGTCCGTTCAAGTTGAGTATTTTTCTAACTTTATGCTTGCATCCACCATAATGAATATTAACTTTGTGCGAAAGAGTTTGGAAACCGGACGGAATCTATGAAGAAACTGTTGGAATTTGTGGATTTCGGTTGGTTCAGAAACTTAACAAGAGAAGCAACTAAAAAAATACAATTGATTTCTCTTCCGGTTACCAGGCCTATCATCTCCGTCTACGTTTGGTTTCCTCAACGAAGAACCATCAGCCATTATCAGCCCTTTTTACCTTTGGTTTCTGGTTGATTTTTGAGGGGTGGGGGTTTTGAATTGATTCCTGCGCTCAAGTTTCAACTACTGGAGTGAAAATTGGTAAAAAATGGTTTATTCTCTTTAATCTATTAGAACGATCCTTCTAACCATCAACCGTTCAAGTTGATATAGGAGAGTACTGAACAACCGAGATAACAACTCCGGTATTTATCACCAACCCATCTTTGGTAGTGTTTGTTTGAGAACCTGATTCAGATACACAACGGTCTCTTTGCTTCGTCCACTAGAACTATTTGTGTATGCATTCTTTTGGTAGTTAACAACGCTAATTAGAAAAAAATCTGAAAAAATTAATCATATCGATTGCAATAACAGGATGGATGTGACACACATAGATAGATAAAATGTCACAGTTGTCAAGACTGTTTGTCGGGTTTCCAATGCTCACACAGGGTGATAAACAACGCTGATACACGTAACATCTAGTTATATTCAGATTTAAACAATGCCCGCCTCAATCTTCAATACTTCAGTAAAATACCACTAGTAGAAGAACCCGACACGTCTTCATGTAACAGAGAATGTTTTAGAAATTGAAGGAAAATGAAAAGATTTGTTGAAATCGAATTTGACAACTATGACAGCTTATTAAAAGTATCGTGTGTTGTAGTTTGGAAAGATGACCGAACAGAGATCTGAATAACAAACTATGGAGAACTTGTTTGTGTCAGGTTCTTCTGCTAGTTACTCGGAATCGATAAATAACCAACACGAAGATCTCTGCGATCGCTAAGGTTTTCATCAACGGACTGATCGGTAACGTTACTCTACCTGTGCTCCGATTTAAGCGGCATGTTCCGATCAACGTTTATCGACACTGTTAAAGGTGATGAAGAGTTTAGAAACCCTAGAATGATTGTGTTTTTACGGGAATAAAACGTGATACTTGAAAAAACGCCAATATATACGGCCCGTAAAGGTGATGAAGAGTTTAGAAACCCTAGAATGATTGTGTTTTTACGGGAATAAAACGTGATACTTGAAAAAACGCCAATATATACGGCCCGTATATAGTTATACGGCCCGTATACATGTGCTAACATCAAAACCCCACAAAAATAAATCAATTGAGCCGTATACGTTTTACAAATCGTATACACATGTATACGACTCGTATAACTGTATACGGGCCGTATATAATAAAACAAAAAAAAACATTCTCTGCGCATTTTCCTATTCAAAAACATTCTATACGAGCCGTATAATTGTATACGGCCCGTATACAATAGGGGATGTGAAAATAAGATATAGGGTATGTGGGAATAAGGCACCCCTTATTTTATGCTCAAATTTACTCACAAGAGAGAGGTAGTTGTTGTATAGACAATTTTGTTGTTTTCAAACTGTTAACTAGTTGAATCCGAATTAATAGAAATTGGGCTGGCTAATTGAGCTACCAAATGACATCTCGTTAAAAGAAGATTGGCCTCTATAAATCTTATGTCCAAACATTACTTTTTTTTTTTTTTTAATATTGTGGGTCAAGTTTTATTATTATATTATAAAAAAGAAATAAACAAGTTAGAACGGTTATAACAGCCAAAAAAAGTAAATAAAAATATACCTCTTCAGTTCACTTTGTTTGGTTTTCCTGCTTTACGTGCTCAAATAATAAGAAAATAACATAACGTGTTTGGAAATTTATATAAAAAGTATATGTATGGTTGAATAAGAAAATAACATAACGTATATGGTTGAATATAAAATAAATTATGAAAATAATTTTTTTATAGTTATGCAACTTATAGTGATAATTACGCAACCTACAATAATAATTACGCAAGCCATGTTATAATTACGTACACACATATTACACAACTTATAATAATAATTAAGCAACTGACATAATAATAATAATGCAACCTATTTATAATTACGCATATTAACATAATTAAACATGATATAGACACGGCACATTGATTTTGAAAAGTGTCAAAAAAAAATAGCAAGTCTATTATCAAATTAAAGAGAATAAAATGGTCGATTTAAAAGTTTTTTATTTTATTTTTAAAATATTAACATGATAGGTTAGAACCCCGCGTGTTACATGGGTTGAATAAATAAATATTATCGTAAATAAATACTTTTAAGAATTATAATATCGTTAATTTGTTGCTTATAATTATTATGAGATCAATAAATAAATAAGTAGATTAATATTTTGTTACTAAGATATAAGTGAGTGATACGTAACATTCTTTAGAAACATGTATATTACAAAGGTTGAATGCAAAAAAAAAATATATAAATTATAAACTCTTTTAATTAATTATTATTACATACCCGTGTATTACAAGGGTTGACATTATTTGAAATCATTAATTAGTTAATTATTAAAAAGGGTAAATTTCTTTAATTAACAAAGTATAAATTAGCAACATTTGTGCGCATAGAGAGGTATGTACCGCATGCTTTGGGAGGTTTCAAAAAAAAAATAAAAAAATTGATGTTTCACTTTTAACCCAAAACTATTTGTTTTTCTACTTATAACACCAAAAGTTTTCATTTCTTGCAATTTAAACTCACAACTTTTGTACTTTCAACTTTGGTCCCCATACTTTTCATATTTCGCAAATTTTTCGTTTTAAAATTTGCAAGTTAACACGGCATAACGTGTGTGTGGTTCAACGTTTTAACATTCTTTTTACGTTTCGTATAGATTTTGCGAGTTAACACAACTAAACGTGCGTGTGTGGTTCAACGTTTTTACGTCGTCTATCTTTTCCTGGTTTGACAAGTTCGTTACAACGCACGGGGTCCTGAATCGACTTAATTATTATTTTCTATGTTTTACGTTGTAGTCTAATTTATTCGCGTTAACACACCGTAACTTCCATATTGGTTGTCGCTGGCGGTGGTGTGACATTGGTGCTATTCAGCACTGTTTTACGCCCCCGCCGCATTGCGGCGGGTGGTAAATCTAGTTAATTATTAAAAAGTTAATTTTTTTAATCGTGATATATGACGAACCTATTGCACTATATTACAATTAAGGGTTATTAGATTTTAATAATCCTAAGTTTCGCATGTTGGCCGATAATAATCCTAACTCTAAAAATTTCCTCCAACGATCCCAACTTATAAGAATTTGGCTCTCATCGATCTTTTTCAAACTACAGTTGCACTTAATTCAATTAAGGAGGCTGCATGTGCACATGAATCTATTGAGGAGGCCAAATTCTTATATGTTTTAAAAGGATCAATGAGGGCCAAATTCTTACAAGTTGGGATCGTTGGAGAGAATTTTTAAAGTATGGATTATTATCGGCCAACATGTGAAACTTATGATTATTAGAATCCAATAACCCTACAATTAATAACATACTTCAATTAAACATATCCATTGCTCATTGTATTACATAGGTTGAATAAATAAAATATTTTACGTAAGATAAAAAAAATAATAAATATCATACATAAATTGCTTAAAACCACCCATAATTAAGAAAATGTAAAAGTTTTTTCTTTGAAATTTAGAGAAAGTATAATAAATTTGAAATAAATTTATATATTATAAATTAACAACTTTTGTATGCATAAGTTGTTGTACTATATGCCTTGGGTTGTTTTAAAAAAAAATTGAAATTTTACTTTTTATACCCAAATCATTGAATTATTTACAATTTTAACTTCACAAAATTGATTTTTTTTACTTTAAACCCAAAATTTTTCTTCTTTTACAATTTGACCTCAACTTCTTTATATTTAACTTTGGTCCCTTATACTTTTCATCTTTCGCACATTTTCGTTTTACGTTTCGTACTAAATTTTGTGAGTTGCCACGAAGCAACGTGTGTGTGTGGTTCAACGTTTTTACGTTTCGTTCATAATTTTGCAAGGTAATACGGCGCAACGTTCATGTGTAATTCAAGATTTACGTCTATTGTTTTTCATTTCATAGGTTCGTCGCAACGCGTGAGTCATTGATTGACTTTGTTATTTTTTATATGTTATATCTTTCGGTTTCTTACAATTTTAACCTCACAAAAATGATTTCTTTTTTACTTTAACCCAATTTTTTTTATCTTTTGTAATTTAACTTCACAACTTTTTTACTTTCAATTTTGGTCCCTCATACTTTTCATCCTTCCCAAATTTTCGTTTTACGTTTCGTTCTAAATTTTGCGAGTTAACACAGCGCAACGTGTGTGTGTGTGATTCAACGCTTTTACGTTTCGTTCATAATTTTCTGAGTTAACACGGCGCAACGTCCATGTGTTCAATGTTTTTACGTCTATTTTTTCTCATTTGACAGGTTCGTCGTAACGCATGAGTCCTAGATGACTTAGTTTTTTTAAATGTTCTACATTTCGGTCTATTTCTTCGCTTTAACGCGCCACAACTTCAGCGTTGGTGGTCGCTGACAGTTATATGGGATTGGTGTTATTTGACATGCTTTGACGCCCCCCGCCGGGGGTGGTTAATTCTAGTTTACACAAATTAAGAGGCCGGATAATTATTGCTAATTATTATTAAATACATAAGTTAAAACTTACAATTTAGAAAACGTGAACTATAAGTAATTTGAAATGGAGCACTAAAATGAATAATATGCTAGTACTTCTAAATGTTAAATATCAGCTTGAGCATAGAGTTCATTACCGGTTTTCACTTTAATATAATATTTTATTTTCTTTTGTGACAAGAACATTAAAGTTTAAACAATTTTTAAAATGACCACACAATTTTTATACTCTGAATTTTAACGACTTTGTTTCTTTGGTTTTTTTCTTTCGGATGTTATACAGAGTGTCATTACCGTAATGAACCAAACTGATATCGATCGAAATTGAATTCTCGCCGAATCACGCAAGGGATTTCTGTAATTATTACTTCAAATTATATATTTATTATTGTTAATAACTAAAGCAAATCAAATTTGTCCTGTTAGTTTATCCCACTAATCAAATGTAAACTCAAGATGCTATGTGAAAATCCTCTACAACAATTAGAAATAACAAATTATTATTGATTGTAAATTAAAATATAGGTTAAGGATTATATATAATTTAATTTAAATACTCATTTAATTATTTATATGTTTACAATTTAAATGTTACAGTGAAAAAAAGATAACAAAGACAACATTCATGTAATCTTTAAAAAGTAAAGTTTAAGAAATTGACGCAAAGATAAATCGGGATAATGTATAACAATTATTTATATTTATATATTATTAGATATATCAATAATTAATAATATTAGAGATTAATCTAATATATTAATATAGTATTAAATTAAATACTCATTTAATTATTTTTATGTTTATAATTTAATTTTTTTTAATAAAAAAACAAAGAAAAAATTCATATAGTCATTAAAAATAATGTTTAAGAAATTGACGCAAAGATAAATTGAGATAATGCCACATGGCACTAGATGTATTTCTTTATTAGTATTAGATGTAAATTAACTTTCGGGTACTACACAAACCCGTTTAATGATTTGTAACTAATTAAACATCTTTAACCTTTTTAATTAGTTAATTATTTGGAATCATTTATTAATTAATTTTAGGAAAATTGGTTTTTAATAAACCAATCTTTGTCCCGTTGGTAAATAATAATCTTACCTACGTAATTGGTATACAATAATCTTACCTATTAACATGTTGGTACTCAATGAACTACCGTTAATTTTTTTTAACTGAAGTTAATTTTTAAGTTTTATTTATTACACAAAACGTCCTTGTAGTTCTAATTTACTAGTTTTAACTATTTTATAAAACAAAAAAAAACCTCAAGGGACTGTAATTTACTAGTTTTAAAATAGTTAAAACTAATAAATTACAACTACAGGGACTGTTTGTGTAATAAATAAAACTTAAAAACTAACTTCAGTTAAAAAAAATTAACGGAAGTTCATTGAGTACCAACATGTTGATAGGTAGCATTATTGTATACCAATTACGTAGGTAAGATTATTATTTACCAACGTGACAAAGGTTGGTTTATTAAAAACCAATTTTCCTTAATTTTATTATTATTGATAAAGATAAATGATATTCATGTATTAATTAATAGTTAAAAAAGTTAAAAATAATATAAATAATTTTTTTTTACGTTGAGAGAGAGAATGCAATGTGACATTAATTCAAATCTTTTGTTAGATTTAGATTTAGTTATATAAATATAGATATAGATATAGATAGATATAAATATAAATAGATATTGATGTTTTGTTTAGATAAAATAATTAACTTTAGATAAAAATATATATAGAAATAGAGTATTATATTTACTTAATTAATTTGCTATTTAATTAACTTATTATTTTTTATATGTATGAAAATTTTGTATTCAAATAAAATAACTTAATTATATAAAGTTTTTCATTTTGAAAATTGTTCAATAGTTCACTGATAAATCAATAGAGCTATCGGATGGCGGTCGAGAAGTCGTTCTTAGACATAACCCAAGCAGAATAGGTTTATACGTGAGATTCTGTCTATAAAAAAAATTAGTTGTCAAACAAGACTTTTCCCTTAGCTATCAAAAGCTTTCTTGTCACTTGTCTTTATTCCTTCTCCGCTCAGTACTTCTTTATTCAATTTTCTCACCGCTGGGAGCATCTTTTCCCCCTCTACGTCTTCGGTTCCGCCATAACTTCGCCTATGGCATCATGAGACCAACCACCACAATTTTCATATGCACAACCGTTATTGTTCTTAGTGGTGGGCCCACAAATTATTTAATGATTAAGATGGACGCAGTGACATTAATACATTATTATAAGTAATTGACGTTACACATTACAACAACGTGTATCATTTCAACGTGCTCCAACTTTCCATGTCTTTTTCGATGTTGTATGGCTATTTGTCCCTGTTGGATCTGAGTTTGTTTCTGATTGTATTTTCGTTTGAACTTAAGATGGAAATGAAAGAGTTGTGCAGCGGAATTAATATGGAAACAAACTTTGTATACAATCAAACGAGAGTATTGCTTTGATCAAGACATTTTAAACAAGAAACCGAATGATTGAATTATCTTTCAATAACGATTACAAGTAATGCTTGAATACAAACTCCCCCTCAGCCAGAGCTCAGCGTTTGTTCGTGCAAAGAAGACGGTATTGCAAGAGCTAATAGAACAGTACAAAGTACTGAACTATTTATAGGCACTAGCAAACCACTGAGCATCTTTAGCTGACATCACCATGAAAGTGACATCTAACCTCCTAACAAACTCTAACCTCTGATCTATACAAATACTGATGTACTAAACTACTGCTATTACAATTCATTACATAAAAGACACTTAAACAGCTGCTGCATCCTTCCACTGCTGTGAACCCAGCAGTGCTTGTCCGGATCAACAGTACTAGACTCAAGGCAGTAGATTGAATCAGCAGAGCTTTGGTCTTCCATCAGTCTTTGACTTTGGGCAGTAGATGCAAAGCAGCAGTTGTAGGTCAGCACTTAGTAAGATCAGCAGATAGGAGGTCAGCAGATATGAAACCACTTTCAAGGGGAGAGATTTGTATGTAAACATCTGCTTATTCCGGATCCACTGCTCTGATCCAGTTTTGGCTTTAATTATCTGTTCCTCTGATAGGGTTCAATCCCAACAATCTCCCCCTGGAACAGATAATGCCAAAACTCTTCATTATTGTGGAATTCTTTATTGCCTCAACAACATTTCCCTTATCTGACCTTTAAATTGTAATTCAAAGTCTAGGGCATCTGTATCTTCATCATCCCTGCTAAGTGGAAGATCAAGGAGATCCTGCAAATCTTCAAGACTCAGGCCAAGAGCTTGTTCCCTTGATATTTTCTCCACTTCTCCACCAGACCTGAGCAAAGTCAATACGCAGGTCTGTTTGTCAGTTTCCCACTTTTGTATTTTTGAACCTGGTGGGTTTCTTGGGAGATGTTTATTTGCAGAAGTATTTGGTGAGGCTGGCCTATTCATAGCTGGCTGAGCAGCACTTGCAGATTGTTCCAATTCAAGATCTTCTTTTATCATTACTTTTGTGCCTGCTTTTACAATAGCATCTCCAGCTAATAGATCTTGAATTGTTTCCATACTCAACTGGTTTTTGCTCCTTCTTTTGTAGATGGCAGCACCAGCTGGAGCAGTGGTTCTTTTAGCTTGCAGCTTTGGTGGTCTTTTAGAAACCTCTGCTTTAGAGTAGTCAGGCTTTTGTGGAACTTTTGGATCTTTCTTTCTAAGCTCTTCCAACTTCTTGTAAGTAGCCCTGACCCTATCTTCTCCCCACTTTGTCACAGAGTTCTTTGACCCATAATCAGCTGCAATCAGCTCCTCTTTCATTCTCCTCAACTCTAACATCTTCTCAGCTTCAAATTGTTTAAATTTTTCAGGAGGAGTCTGCTTGACCTTATTTTTTATCATTTCTTGAATCCTGGCTGCTTCTTTTTCAAGCTCAGGAATGGTCCAGTTTTTGTACATGTATTTCTCCCCCTTGTATTTCTTGTAGGTCATGATACTCTCAATGTAGTCTTTTCTCAAGGACTCATTTGCCCTTTCTGAAATTTGCTGACATACATTTTTAGCAAATCGCTCCATAGCATTGACCTGTGAGAGTAGAAACTGATAGTTTTGTTGAAATTCTCTATCAGATTTCCCTCTTCTGTTTTTGAGTGCAATATCCTCTGCTTGCTTGGCCTTGAGTTTCAAGTATTCTTCAATATTGTTAGGCCTGGGATATCCTGCAACTGATGGCAAGCTCCTTTTAACTGGGTCATCCTCATAGTAGAAGGATTTGATTTCTTCCCTGACTGCAATGAGTTCTAGAGGAAATGAGACACCAGCAGGAGGTAATGGTTTTAAAGTTTGAGCTGAAGAGAGAGGTATGGGTTTAGGAATTGTGACAAGTGACAGAGATTGTGAGGATGTTGGTGGTGGTGAAGGTGAAGGTGAATCATCATATGATGTGTAAATCCTTCTCCTTTTTGTTTTAGAAGAGGCAGATGATGTTTTGGGTGGATTAGTGGTGGTGGATGTAGTGGCAGTGGTCTGTGATTGACAAACAGTTGTTGTAACAACTACTGTCTTCTCCTTTTTGGAAGGAGGTGATTTTGTTTTTGGTGGTAATGATGGTAAGGCAGTGGATTTGGTGTGTGATGAAGTGGTGTGTGTTGAAGTGGGAGCAGATGTTGAAACCACTGAAGTACCAGCAGTAGTTGATACAACAGGCGTTTCAGCAGCTGTTTGGGTGGAGGTTTGATGCTGATGGCTTTCGGAAGGTGGTTTTGGAAGCTTTGGAAATCTGGATGAGGTGGACTTAGGCTTCCTTTTTGTCTTAGGATTTTTAGTATCCTTTGAACCAGAACAACCCTGCTCATACAGCTCCATGAAAGCTCTTTTCTCCTCATTCCACCTTGAAACATCCTTTGCCATTCTATCTCTTTTTACACTTGCTACTCCTTCATCAAGTGCTTCTTGAGTAGCATCAACCTTTTTACTACCATCTGGCACAGGAATTTTTATGGTCATAGCATCCTTTTCAGGTTCAATGTAGAGACCATCATCTATTCCTTTCTTCTTCCACTCCTGAATTTTCTCCCCCTTTTTGGCATTATCGTCTGGGAGTTGATAAATTAAAAGTACTGTTGGAGGAGCAGTGCCAGTGGTGTGCAGGATCTGAGTTTTGAGAACCTTTAGATCAGCCTGAGTGTTCTTGAACCCTGACTCCATTGCATTTCTCAGCTGTTGGACATGTTTATCATGTTGCTGATTTGCTAATTGTGCTTGTTGATGGAGAAAAGGTTGAAACAGATTCCAGAGCTCATTTGTAGCAGGTGCCCTTTGTGGAGCAGGTGCTTGAGATGGAACAACAGTTGATTGTACCTTTTGAACTTGTAACACCTGTTGTAGCATATCTTTGAGTTCTGCAACAGAGTTATCAAGCTTTTCAATACGATCCGTCAATTTCTGGTACTTTAAACCATCACCCAAGTTAATGGGATCATCTGATTTCCCACTAGTAGTGGTTTTATCAGTGGTAGATGTAGGGAGTATACTCCAAACATTAACCACTGATGCCCCTTTTTCTTGGTACTGGGGTCTTCTTCCTTCAACACTTGACAACCTTTTGATGTTGCCAGCAGGATAAATAAATCCACTGGTGGTTGGCAGAGGTGCTATATAAGGAATTGCCTCCAAGGAAGTCTTATTAATGTAACCACTGTCCAACTGTAAACCAATGGGTTCGACAGTTGTAGTGGCTGCTTCACTTGGACTACCACCAAGAGTTACTTGTAACTCAAGGGGTCTAACCTCCTCAGGTTGTGTTGGTGGGTTAGCAAAGATTGATACATCAGGCCCAGTCAGTTGTTGAGGTGTATTCTCATTGATAGGTGATTGAGAAGGACTGGTTAATGCCTGGTTCAAATCAATTGCATCCAACAGCAGTTTAGTTGGTGGGGGAATTGTGGATGTGAAGGGTGGTGTAGAAAGTGGATTTGCTCCGGGTATTGAGCTGTGGATGATAGAAACAAGTGTTTCCAGAGCATCATGATGTGGAGACCCTATTTGTACAACCTGTTCTTTTTGTGAAGAAGCAGGAGGAGTTTCGGTTATGGGTTGAGATATTTGTACCAACTGCTGTGAGGAAGTAGCAGCAGTGGTTTCTTGTGACACTTGTGTTGTCACAGGCAGGAGCTCTGCTATCTCATCCTCCAGAGTTGCCCTTTTGATGGGTTTTGGGGGTTTTTGAGTTTTTCTTTTTGGCTTTTTGGAGATTATAGGTGTGGGTTTCAAAGCAGTTGTGCTGCTGCTTTGATCACCTTGAGCAGTGGGCTCAGCAGCAGATACCTGAGGAGCAGTTGTAACTGCTAAAATCTGCTCAGGCACCTCTGCTTGTGTTTTGCAAGGTGCTAACATTCTTGAAAAAGTTTCAGTTGTTAAACTGTTTATTTGAATGGAAACACCTTGGTTTATTACAGCTAAATCATCCTTACTGAATTTCTTTTCAAAATAATAACTTAAAAACCTTGGAAACAGTAAGAATGATTTTGTTTCAACATTATTAACCAAATCTTTAAAAATTTCCCGAGAATAGTTAAAATTTTCTCCTTGAAGAATTGCATATCCCAGATTTTGAATCTTTAAAGGGATTTCATTGAAAGAAGTGGTTTTGTTTGAAACACATAGTAGGAGGGTATGAAATAAAAATCTAGTTGCAGAAGGAAAATAACCTTTTTGTAAGGTAAGTTTCTTTATCATTGTGGCTTCATACCCTCTCTCAATGAAGTCAGATTGTAACTCGTTTTTAGTGAAAGAAATTTTACCTTCCTGATCACCGAGTTGAAAGACCTCTGAAATGGATTGTGGCGTGATTTGGACAGCTTTACCCTTTATAGAAGAGTTTATGGTGGTTGCAGTGTCTCCTTGTTTTTCAAGGGTTGCATTCTTCCAGAACTCTCTTTGGGTCGCCAAATAGATTGGTGCATCGACGGTGAACAAAGTTTTGTACTTTGATTTTGCCATGGTGTCAATGATGGAATCGAAAACATTGGTGGCTCCTGGTTTTGTAAGAAGACCCAGGAGATTGTGAGATGGTTTATGTGGGATTTCTGTGGAAATTGCCTTTTGAGAGGCTGTTTTCGATGATGATTTGGATGAGGATTTTGAAGATGACTTCGATTTTGTCATTTTGAAGATGAATGATCGAAGAAATTTGTGAGAGATGAGAAGAAAAACTGCTTTGAGAGGAGAATTTTTAAGAATTCAATTCGACAGTAAACCCTGTTTTGGTGGTGAATGGGGGATTTTATAGGGAAGAAAGTGAATGCTGAGGTGGCAGCCGTTACAAAAGGTCTGACCAATATGTACTGCCCACGTGACAACCCCTGGTGAAAGTGAAGGACAGTACTTTTGTGAAAGTGACTGATGAAGGCAGTGGTATGAAAGCAGTGGATGATTTTCACTATCAGTGGATAGCATATCAGTGGATAAGACACTGCTTTTGAACAACAGAGTTTATCAAAGGAATGAGAAAACAGGGGTTGACTTTCAGCAGTGGACAGACTTTTGAATTAGAGCAGACTTTTGAACAATCAGTGGTTATGGCAGACTTTTAAGGATTTTAATGAAAAATTTCATTTTTAGCTATTTTTAAGGATGGAGTTTTGATTTTCTGAAAACATTTTGTTGCTTTTATTTATAGAAAAACAAGATGTTGCTTGTTATTCCATGTTAAGCATCCCAATCCTAGAGACCAAGCTTTCAAAAGTGGCTGTATCAAGTGCTTTTGTGAGCACATCAGCCAGCTGGTCTTTAGTTGGGACATGATGCAGAGAAATCAAACCTTTTTCATAGCAATCCCTCACGAAGTGATGTCTGATGTCGATGTGTTTGGTGGTTGAATGGGAAACTGGATTTTTGATGATATTTTCTGCTGCCTGACTGTCTAACATGAGTGGTGTCTTTAAGGCAGTGATACCAAAATCCAGCAACTGATTTTGAAGCCACAGGAGTTGGGCTGTACAGCTTGCAGCAACAATGTATTCAGCTTCAGCAGTGGATGTTGAAACAGCTGCTTGCTTTTTGCTTTGCCATGAAACTAAGCAATCACCTAGAAACTGGCACCCTCCTGATGTGGACTTCCTTGTGGTGTGACATCCAGCAAAGTCACTGTCTGAAAAACCTGAAAGCTTGATGTTCCCATTAGCTGGATACCAGATACCAAGTGTGGGAGCACCTTTTATGTATCTGAAGATCCTTTTTACAGCAATGAGATTTGATTTTCTGGGAGCTGATTGACTTCTTGCACAGACACATGTTGCAAACATGATGTCTGGTCTAGATGCAGTTAGGTACAATAAAGACCCAATCATGCTTCTATAAAGTGTTTGGTCAATCAGCTCATCCTTTTCATCAGACATGACCAGCTTATTTGTGGCCATGGGTGTGCTGCATGGTTTACAATCATTCATATCAAATTTAGTTAAAAGTTCTTTAGCATATTTGCTTTGATGAATGAAAGTTCCATTTTGTAATTGCTGTACTTGGAGACCAAGAAAGCATTGCAGCTCACCCATTGCACTCATTTCAAACTCAGCTGTCATGAGTTCTCTAAACTCTTCACACATTGAGTTACATGTGCTTCCAAAAATAATGTCATCCACATAAATCTGGACAATCATTAAATCCTTCCCTCTCCATTTTAAAAACAATGTTTTATCAATGGTACCTCTTTTGAAACCATTTGAGAGTAGGAAGTTGGAAAGAGTTTCATACCAGGCCCTTGGTGCTTGTTTCAGGCCATACAAGGCTTTGTTTAGCCTGTAGACATGATCTGGATAAAATGGATCCTCAAAACCTGGAGGTTGACAAACATACACCTCTTCTTGAATTGTACCATAGAGGAAAGCACTTTTGATATCCATTTGAAACACCTTCATATTGTGGTTGACAGCAAAGGCCAGGAACAGTCTAATGGCTTCCAATCTTGCAACAGGGGCAAATGTTTCATCATAATCAATCCCCTCTTCCTGTCTGTAACCTTGAACCACAAGCCTGGCTTTATTCTTGACAACAATACCCCTTTCATCAGTTTTGTTCTTGAAGACCCACTTTGTGCCAATGGGACTAACCTCTTCTGGAAGTGGTACAAGCTCCCATACTTGTTGTCTTTTAAACTGTTGGAGCTCCTCTTGCATGGCTTCTACCCAGCTGTTGTCTTTCAGTGCCTCTTGGTACTTGACTGGCTGATGGAGTGATAGAAAACCAGCAAAAAGACAAATGTTTTGGGTTTGGCTTCTTGTGAGCACCCCTTCATTTGTGTTGCCAATGATTTGATCAGGTGGATGAGATCTCAAGAAGATTAAATCTCCTTGGTATGGTATGATGGCATTAGTTGGTGAAGGCTGCAAATGTGTATCATCTGAGCTAACCACTGCTGGGGATTTTGATGATCCAGCAGTGGCTTCAAAAGGTGGTGGAATAGGAGGTAATGAGGTGGACAACTGCTGACTTTTATCCACTGTTTGATGACTTTTGTCAGCAGTGTTTGAGGATGTGGAAGAAGTGGTTGATGGGCTACTTTGGTCAACAACTGTTGAGGTAGCAGTGGTTGAGCTTTGACAACTGTTTTGAACAGTTGGTGCTTTTCCCTTTGTGGCAGACCTTTGAGGGATGATGATTTCATACCCATAGTCTGGTGTTGTATCCTCTGATGGACCTGCACTGTTAGTCTTGACAGCAGTATTTGCAAAAGTGAAATTTTCAAGATCAAACAGATCTGCAGGGTTTGCTGGGATTTTCATTGATGAAAGTTCATTGAACTTTACATTCAAAGTCTCCTCCACTGCCTTGGTCCGTGTATTGAACACTTTGTAAGCCTTGGCAGTGGTTGAGTATCCCAAATGATAACCACAATCAATTTTGGCTGCAAATTTTGAAATGGAATCTTTTAAGTTCAAAATAAAGCATGGGCAGCCAAACACCTTGAAATATGAGATCAGTGGTTTGATTTTATACAGAATTTCATAAGCAGTCTTTTTGTGCCTAGGGTTTATTAAAACTCTGTTCTGGACATAGCAAGCAGTGTTTACTGCCTCTGCCCAAAAAGTTAGTGGCAAACCTGAATCTGCAAGCATGGTTCTGGCAGCCTCAATCAGAGTTCTGTTCTTCCTTTCCACTACCCCATTCTGCTCTGGTGTTCTAGGGATGCTGTACTGCCTTACAATCCCTTTCTTCACACAGAAGGCATCCAACTCCTTATTTTTAAATTCTGTGCCATTGTCACTCCTAAAGCTTTTCACTGGAAGGTCAAATTGCTTTTCAACCTGTGTTACAAAGTCTTGCAAAATGCCTGCAGTCTCATCTTTTGAGTGTAAAAAGAAAGTCCATGTAAACCTAGAAAAGTCATCAACAATAACCAAACAATATCTTTTCTTTTTGAGGCTCATGACTTGAACTGGGCCAAACAAATCCATGTGTAGCATCTGCAAACACTGAGTTGTTTTGGACTCTTCAATGGACTTAAAAGAACTTTTATGCTGTTTTCCTTTTAAACAGGAAATGCAATGTTCAGGACATGAAAACAATTTTTGTGGTAGGCCTCTCACCAAACCACTTTTTGAAATTTCTGTGATTGTCTTAAGATTTGTGTGCCCCAGCCTTCTGTGCCAAAGTTCTGTCTCTTTGTTAGAGGCAGCTGAGAACAGACAGGCATCAGCTATGGGACACTCTTTTGACATGTCAACAACATAAACATTGCCACTTCTTTGAACAACAAGTTTAGTTTGACCAGTTTTGATTATTGCTTCAATCTTTTTGACCATTTCTGGTCCAACAATCCTACAATAGTCTTTTGTGAAGAATGACCCAAATCCCTTGTCACTCATTTGGGACACACTCATAAGGTTGAATTTTAGATTGTCTATTAGATTGACATTTTCAAATTTTACATTTCCAGATTGAACTGTACCAGACCCCAGAACCTTCCCTTTACTATTATTTCCAAAGGATATATCACCCCCTCCATGGATTTTAAAGTCTTTGAGGAGGGCTTTACATCCTGTCATGTGCCTGGAGCCTCCACTATCTACATACCAAAGACTATCAAAGCATGCAGAAGCTCCCTGTACATGAAGTAAAAGGATTAGTTCATTAAGGTCTCCAAAGCCAACAAGGCTTTGGATGGGGTCTCAACAGTGTCTGGGATGGATGCATGTTTTAGGACAGTGGTTAGGTCAGGAGTTTGGACTGTTTTAGGACAGTGTTTCTCTAACCACTGTTGTGGGTCCTGACCAATCACCTGCTGGTAACCAAAAGGATGCCTGTTCACTCTGGGTTTAGAGGGCCTTTTGTAGGCCTCATAAACGTGTGGAATCCTTTGGTAAGACTGTTTTTCCTTGCCCTTCCTGAATTGATTAGCAGGGGGTGCATCAGTAACCTGAACATCTCTTTTGACAGATGTTTGGTTCAGCTATTTTGTGACAGCTGTTTGAACTGGCACAAACAGTGGTTGTTTCTTGGTGAACTTGACAGATGATGATGATGATGATGATGGACTCAAGGATGTTTTAGCCATGTACTCATTCTTTTTTACATCAAAGTTTTTGAGATACACACACGCTTGAGTTTTGTGGTTTGTTTTACCACAAACAATGCAACTTTCTGCTGAAACAATGACACTTGTTCTGTTTAAATCATAAGCTTTCAAGTGGAAACAGTCTTTTGTTAGATGATTCCTTTTCTCACAGAATTCACAAAACAAGTTATCAATTTTTTCTTTCTTCTTTCTCTTTTCAGACTCCTTTGCAGCAGAGGTTTTAACCACTGCTGGGATGTCTTTGAGAGGTATGACTTTAGCTTTTGGAGCTTTAACACCATCAGTTGATGTAAAGTCCATTGGCTTGAAATTTTCAAGAATATCACACTCGTCAGACCAAGTGTGTCACACCCCTATTTTTCCACGTGTCACCGGTGGGCCCGGTGGGGGTATAGTGACGTAGTTGATATCATCATAGTCAAACAACACAATATTTAAATGCACAGCGGAAGCAAAAGATAATTATATTACAAACCGATATAAAGTAATATCAAGTATTACAAACGGAATGTAAAGGATCCACATGCGGATCAAAATAAAATGAATCATTTGTTCAACAGACTTTAAGGCATCCCAAGCTTGCGAGACTTATTGTGGACGCTAGAAGACCGCCAGCCAATTACGAGTAGTACCTGCACTTAACCTTTTGGAAAATACATCAGTTTACACTGGTAAATACAATTTAACTGACTCATTTTGAAAATGGTTGAAAATTGATTTGAATGCACGTGGCACAAAACATTTTATAACTTGGGATAATTATATAATATTATAATCTTGTGAACGAATTACATGTTACTTGTGCGTTCAGTAGCCCGGACGTACCGGGTTAAAGATCAATAGACACACCACAGGTATAATACCCACAAGGTTGATTCCTTTAAGTGGGATACCAGTTTTTACATATGCAGCTGTCAGGTGTACGCCTACACCCCGTGCTTAGGTCGTGGCCATTTCATGAATGATGCCAAGGATATCCGGGACATGGTCATTAACCCCCCAAAGGCTTTAAGTGAACAAGACTATTTAAACGAGCCGATCAAATTATTCAATTAACCATACAAAGATGTAAGATTTGATGCTCGATCAAGCGGTATTCTATATACCGTAACCCAAGCCCGTATAGGGGAAAATAAGTTAAAAGTATTTACCTGAGCTAAATATAAATTCAATCTCAGCCGTATACCATCAAGTAAGTACAGGTAGCTTTTACTGGTTCTTCTTATTCTGGAACAGAGGTTTATAATAACCTATTAGATTTCTAACGGGTCTTTATTTAAGCTTATGCTTAGACCGGCTAGTTTAAAGGATGATACAGTTCAAACGCACGATTAAGCGAAGACCGGATAAAATGTGATTTAGACCCGACAAGTTTGAATACTTGTATAATATGGGTATACTAAATACATTCTGGATTTTGAGACAAAAATGATGATGTTTGACCCGTCTCGGTCAATTTATGCAAACTAGTTACATAAACCGAACCGAACGCGAAAAGAGTGCTACGGGTAACCGTAAGAGTCGTATGCAATTTCCCTGATATAATATGCTCTAAGTATGTTATAATATCAGTAAGTTATCTTCTATTTTGCCCAAAACGGATTTAAACACAATTTACGCCCCATAAGGGCATTTTGGTCATTTAAAAGATTATAAAAGAGTTTATTTGCAGATCTGAGTTACAGGTCTGGTTCATACAGTAAATATACTTAATTTAACATATTATAACAGTAGGGTATGACCCATAAGTGAAAATCATCATTTAAAACCAAACTATGCACCTTAGGGGTATTTTGGTAATTTCACAAGGGCTAAAAATGTCAAAATTGGAAACCTGAGTTTATAAATTTGTACTTACTGTTATTTTATAAAAATATGCTAAGAACTTCAGTAGGTATCAACCTTATATGTTTATTATGGTTATAGTACATACTATGTGTTAAAAACGCTTAAAAAGGCGATTTAGAGCCGTTTCCGGGTTTTTAAAAGAAAGCTGATATTTTTATATTTCCAGAATGCTCAAAATACTTTATTTATCGAATAAAATCAGTAGAAAAAGGTTTGGGGTCAAAAGGATTTGTAAAACTCATTTTATGGCCTAAAAGGGCAAAATCGGTATTTACCGAATTAAACTTAGAGACCTATGATATGATCAGCCAAAAATCAAATAAAAATCTTTAAAAATCCCAAAATATTATATAACATCAGTGGGTAAAAATTTTGGTATCAAAAAGTGGGTTTAAATGGGTTATATGCTAATTACGCCATTTAAGTGACATAAAGCTTTCAAATTACGATAATGGGCATAACTCTTATTCTGGACCTCAAACTGATATCAAATTTTCGATGCAAGTTTATAAATCAGTAACAAATGTTTCTACTCTTTCACTTTTTCAAAAATCACGTTTTATAGTAAAAAGGGCAAAATAGTCAACTTTAAGCATAAATCGGAAACATGCATATGAATCGGTTAAGCATTGAACCAAGTTGTAAAATCTCAGAGAATTAAACTTATATGAAAATTGGTCCAAAATATGCTCTAATGCAGATCTCAAACATGCATGAACGGATCAGAACTGAAAGTCAAAGAAAAGTCAATTTATGCGACTTTCGGTTCCGATTCGGGTTTAAACTGAAAATTGTCGAGTTGATCATGTTGAAACATGTTCTTACATTAATTACAAAGTTATTTTGATGATCAAACAGGTTGCATGTAGCCTACAATGTTAATCATGCTTAAAATTGCAAAAACACATTCTGTTGACTTTTTAAGAAAAGCTTTGACTCGACAATTAACATACTTAGAGTGGGAATCTGAAAATACCCTTTTGAGGGTTTGTTACCCACATAATTACCAACTTATAGGTACTTTCAATTTGAGAAATGACTGAGCCATTTTCGTTTAATCACAAAGTCAAACAGAAATTACGATGGATTGACTTTCGGTTGAATAACTAAGCTAGAACGAATTTGAAAGAGTTATGAACACTTACAATGGTCCTAAATAAGCTTAGAGATCACTAGGAAGATGCCTTGTCGTCCAGAGAGCTCCAGAAGTTGTCTTGTGATTTTTAGAAAATGCAAGTGTTCAAAGTTTACTACTTCAAGACCCTTTTATGCAGATTTTGATCTGATTTGATGATGATACAGGTGTTTGTAGATGTTGTATGATCAGTCCAAGTGTCCTAGCATGCATGTAAGTCGATTGGTGAGTTCAGGAATCAAAAACAACTGGAAACAACTCGACAAACAGACATAACTAGCAGCTGGTCGCTGCATCTGTCGCTGGCAGCTGGTAGGCGGGCCGCGACAGGTCCCTCGCGGGCCGCGTACAAGATGTTTACCAGCCTAGTAAGTTTCAGCAATTTACAATTCAGTCCCTGATCTTTGTAACGTGGTTTTGGCGATTTATCTTGCTCATTAGACCCTCAAATCTAAGGGCCTTGGGACTTTTACAAACATGGTAAAGTCCTCGAACATCTTTGTGCTTACCCGAAAAGTCATGAAATCAACGTTAACGTATTTAACCCTTCGTGTACGGTTTTGATCATAACTTTCTCATACGATAAAGAAACTTGATGAAATTTTTATCACATATTCTAGTGAGTATATTTTATCATTACAAAGCTTCGGGTTTGCCAAAAGATCACTCAGAGGTATACTTTCAACATGTTGACACTTTTAGCCCCTGTAGTTTGTAATTCCTCACTTTCTTACATCTTCCGCTTCGTATGATCCATGATTTATCCGTTTAAGATTATAAACATCATGTAGGGTTATTTTAGAGCCTATTTATCCATTGTTGACACTTTGGACCCTTACATTCACATAGTTTCACTGTTTGTCAACTTTAGTCCCTCTAAAGTATGTTTTCACATATTCAAAGTCCATGACACGTGTCAGTACATTATTGGACGTAAATTTTCGAGGTGTTACAAAGTGGGTTTAAACTGGTATTTTTCAAGTTCTTCAAAAGTAGAGGAACTCCTTGTTCTGCCAAGTGTGATTTTGTTACCAAGTTTGTCAGTGATTTTCACTTCTTGGCCATTCTTGTTTGTGGGGATGAACTCAGTGGTTACATCAGTGTTTTCAACAGTGTTTTGAACAGATTTTTCACAAGTAATGCATTCATCATCATATTTTCTATACCCAACCCCAAATTTCACATTACTTTCAATCTGTTTAGCAAGCATCACCTCATATCCTCTGCAGGATTCCACCCATCTTTCACAAGTAATCTGGGTGGATTCCAACTCCTTTTTGCAAACTTGGTATTTTTCTACCATAGTTTGAAGTTGGGTTTTGGTTATGCTTTGCTTTTCTTTTAGACAGCTGATCTCTTTTTCCTTTTCAGTCAATTTGTTTTTAAGTTCTTTTAAAGACTTTTCAAATTTAACCTCATCAGTCAAGATTTTATCCCGAAGGTTTTCATTCACCTCTTTGATGTTAGCAAAAGCAATTATGCAATTGTCAGAACACAGTTTTTCAAGAACTTGAGGAGATACCTTGGTAGCTGCCATCATTGCACAATCACATTGATGATCTTCCTCAGCATCAGCTTTCACCTTCTTTTCACCAGCCTTTTCTTCTTTCTCTTCTTCTTTGTCCTCTTCGGACCATGGATCTGTCATTGGTTCAATCAGGGTACCTGAACTTTCTCCCAACAGTAGTTCACCAGCCTCTGCAGTAACCACTGCTTCAGTCACCTTATCCACTGTTTCAATACTCAGCTGATCCTCCTCAGTTTCAACCCCCTCCTGTATTGACTCTAATACCATCAAACAAAATTCATTATGAGAAGAATCATTAGAAGCATAGAGTGCAAAATTTTCATCACTAAGGTCTTCAGGCATATTGCTCCAGTCAACAAACCCTTGAGTGAAAAAACTTTGTTGATCTGGTTGTACTGCTGCTGGAGCAGTGGTTTGAGGTGCAGGCTGCACCTGTGCCTGGGGAACAGGGGTTTGAACATATTGGATCTGTGGAACAGTAGTTTGGACATAATGCACTGGCACAGGGGCAGCAGCATAGTGAGCAGTGTTCACTTGAGCTGCTGGGGCATACTGGGCATAGTGCACAGTGCTTTGGTTTTGAGGTCTAGGATTTGAGCTAGGATGAGTAATTATGGGACCAGTAGTTTGACTCCTACATTCCCTAGCGAAATGTCCCAACCTATTACACTTGTAGCACTTGATTTTCGATTTATCCAACCCAACCCTTAGATTCCCATGCAAACCAGGGAATTTTCGCCCTGTTCTTTTGTAAAATTTGCTAGTTCTAACACTTAGCAAAGCCAGTTGGTGCAGGATGTCCATTTCCTCTAAGTCAGTGGGATCAAAATGTTGCAAATCATTTAGTTCAAAGCTTAAATTGTCTAACATCTGGTTTTCGTTTGCAGTGAATGCATAACTAGCAGAGTGAGGATCAGGGTTGTTAAAATTTGCACCAGCAGTTATGTCAATGAAGTGATCATAACCCTGATCCTTACCACTGCTCCCAGATTCTTCTTGACCCAGAAGAGCAGTATTACCGAAAGTGTAATCATCAGTAACTGTTCCTGACTCTTGTAACCTCCTTTTCTGGTTCAACTCCCTTTCGTAGGTCAGGAGTCGACCATGGAGTTGGGTCAAGGTCAGATCCTTGAACTCAGGTGAGTTTCGGGTGACAAAAGCTATGGTGTCCCATTTTTCTGGCAGTGATCTGAGGAACCTGCTATTTTGAGTTGAGTTTGTAAAAGTGGTGTTAACAAGCCTCAGTTCACTGATGAGACAACTGAAACGCTCAAATTGTTGCGTTAGTGATTCACCTTTAACGTAACAAAATGTTTCATACTGTTGGTTCAGGATTTCCCTATTGTTTTCTATGACTTCTTCGGTTCCCCCAAACTGTTCCTTAAGTGCGTCCCATAACTCTTTGGCACTGTTACAGTGTAACAGTCCAGCATATATCTCATTGGGCAGCGCTGATGCTATGATGCTAAACGCTTTAGCATCTAGTTCGATCTTTTGAAAGTCGGTTTCGGTATAATTTTCAACTGGTTTTGGAACGAACTTTTTAGCATCTTCAGCGCTTGGCACTGACGAAACATGGGGACCATAAATGACAGACCTCCAACAACCTGTGCTTTGTTGAGCAAGGATGTGACCCATCCTCCTATGCCAGATGTTGTACTCATTTCTTTTTAGCATAGGTGGTTTAAAAAGTGAGCCGATGTTGTTTTTATCATCTTGAGATTGTGACGTCATTCTTGTTGTTTTACAAACACTAAGAAATCAACTTTAATGGTGATTAATCCTTGCTCTGTTTTTCAACGGACGAACAAACGATCAGTATCAACTATTATGAGCCGAACTTTTTATGTCAAAATGATTGTTAAATCAAATTTGACTGTCCAAGCTCTGATACCAATTGTTGGATCTGAGTTTGTTTCTGATTGTATTTTCGTTTGAACTTAAGATGGAAATGAAAGAGTTGTGCAGCGGAATTAATATGGAAACAAACTTTGTATACAATCAAACGAGAGTATTGCTTTGATCAAGACATTTTAAACAAGAAACCGAATGATTGAATTATCTTTCAATAATGATTACAAGTAATGCTTGAATACAAACTCCCCCTCAGCCAGAGCTCAGCGTTTGTTCGTGCAAAGAAGACGGTATTGCAAGAGCTAATAGAACAGTACAAAGGACTGAACTATTTATAGGCACTAGCAAACCACTGAGCATCTTTAGCTAACATCACCATGAAAGTGACATCTAACCTCCTAACAAACTCTAACCTCTGATCTATACAAATACTGATGTACTAAACTACTGCTATTACAATTCATTACATAAAAGACACTTAAACAACTGCTGCATCCTTCCACTGCTGTGAACCCAGTAGTGCTTGTCCGGATCAGCAGTACTAGACTCAAGGCAGTAGATTGAATCAGCAGAGCTTTGGTCTTCCATCAGTCTTTGACTTTGGGCAGTAGATGCAAAGCAACAGTTGTAGGTCATCACTTAGTAAGATCAGCAGATAGGAGGTCAGCAGATATGAAACCACTTTCAAGGGGAGAGATTTGTATGTAAACATCTGCTTATTCTGGATCCACTGCTCTGATCCAGTTTTGGCTTTAATTATCTGTTCCTCTGATAGAGTTCAATCCCAACAGTCCCCATATTACAAGCTTTCACTGTCACTTATAAATTGGCCGCTACATCATTGAGATGTAGGAATAAACTCTTATTCACGTTTAATCCACCATCCATTAAAATAATATTTAGATCTAATAAACTAAAAAAATAAAAAAGAAAGAACGGATTTGATTGATTGAAAGCATTGGGCCCATCAACCCTTCTCCTTTCACAGGCGCTACCCCCACCAGGCCTCCCCTTTCACGCAACATTCATGCCGCCGGTCGCCCCAGGGTTGCCACTTCACTTGGGCGTGTAACAAATGGCCTTACGAGTGTTGCTTGCACAAGTACCTTACCTTCACGGCAATGTTGCATCTAACCCTTAATTTAAATGGTGCATCTAATCCATTAAATTGTGGGTCCCCCTTTCCTTATATGTTGCAAATACTATGTGTAACTAAATTATCGTATGTATTCCCCCTAGGTTTGGCGTATGAATACATGTATCTTGAATCACTGTATGATATTTAGAAGGGTCAACATCGCAATTCAGCTTCATAGAAATGGAGTATACACGGTTATAATCCACTTTAAAATATCAACATCCTCATCAATCATGATGGTTGAAAATATTGCTTAATTGGAAGTGTTTAATGATAAACTAATGGTAAAAGGATCCGTTAGAAACCCCCCTTTATTACGATAACCGCGAGAACCAGTGTGAAAACAACCAAAAATACCTAAAAAAAATTTAAA
Organism: Helianthus tuberosus; assembly: GCA_030545235.1. Taxonomy (NCBI): domain Eukaryota; kingdom Viridiplantae; phylum Streptophyta; class Magnoliopsida; order Asterales; family Asteraceae; genus Helianthus; species Helianthus tuberosus. The sequence goes on along the minus strand of CM060415.1, from coordinate 17,838,095 downwards.
ACACACATTTTTTTTTATAAAAATCGCTACTTTTCGTTAATAAAAAAGTTTTTTTTTGATACTAAAAGTAGGGATTTTTATAAAAAAAAAAATTAAATTTTTTTTGTGTGTTTTTTAGATTTTTTTTAGTTTTTTTTTTGGGATTTAGTTTTTGCCATTTAGCTTGGGTGGGGAGAGGTTTAAGGTTCTTTAGGTTTTTGGTGGTGTAGTGGGTTTATTTTATTGTGTTCACATTGGTTCTCGCGGTGCTCGCAATAAAGGTGGTTCTCGCATGAACCCTACCTTAAACTGATGTTATTTTATATATCAAAAGTGGGTCAACTAAGAATTTGTAATTAACGTATCAGCTATAATATACGTCTATAATTTCTTTTAAATTAATAAATGAATCCGACAACCTTTAAATTATTAAAATCACTTGAAATGCATGTGTATTAGTTTATTATTACTATGCAAATATGCAAATTTCGGCGTCTTCATCAAAGATTTTTTGACATTGTTTACCAAGAATTAACAAATACTTTTTTAAAATTACATACATCATCGATCAATATATAAATGATTTTAGTTATCTAAATGATGTGAACATTTGTCTGTTTTTAGTGAAAAGTTCATTTATTTTTCTTGAGTAAACTGCCATTTTGGTCCCTGTGGTTTGGCCAGTTTTGCCACTTTAGTCCAAATCTCAAACTTATTACATCTGGGTCCCTGTGGTATGCATTTTGTTGCCATTTTAGTCCAAAATCCAAAAACCCTCCATTTTGACTGTTGAAAACTGGTTATTTTGTCCTTTAGTGCAGGGGCATTTTGGTCCATATTAATTTATTATAACATTTCAATAATTAATAACATATCTTCAAGAACATCATCAACCATCATCATCAAAACCCAGAAAATCAAGAACATCTTCAAGAAAATAAAGAACCCAGAAAATCATCATCTTCCAAGAACATCATCAAAACCCAGACATCGTTCATCTTCAAACATCATCATCAAAACCCAGAAAAATTACAAAAATCAACAAACGATTTCTGAACAAAAACAAATAGACAAAAAACACAAGATGAATTACCATTCTCCTTCTCATTAATCTCTCCAGAGCTCACATCCGATTTCTGAACAAAATCCGATTCGATTTCTGAACAAAATCAACAAACCAACTAGTTCAGTACAAATCAACAAAACCCAGAAAAATTACAAAAATCAACAAACGATTACAAATCCGATTTCTGAACATCCATTGTATTTGTGAACATCATCAAAACCCAGAGATCGTTCATCTTCAAGAACATCTAAAACCCAGAAATCAAGAACACCGCAACCACCACACGCTTCCACCGCAACCACCACCGCCTCCATTACCACCAGACATAACCATTACCATCACCCCCAACCACCATCCCGCACCAACAGCCCCGCTCCCCTACCACACCGGCAGATTTGAACCACCATCTCTCACGGCGCACCACCACGCCAACATATCTGAAACAAGCACCATCCACCCACCACCATTCTGCACTAGAAAGAAAGAGAGAGAGAAACAGGAGAGAGAGAGAGAGAACCGAATGAGAGAGAAACATGAGAGAGAGAGAGAGGAACGCAGAGATGACGATGACGATGGTGGATCTGAGTTTCGGTAGGGACGACGCCAGAGTGGTGCTCAGGTGGGACGACGCCGGATTATGTGGTGGTGCTCAGGTGGGACGACGCCGGTGGTCACTGTCTGTGTATATGTATGTGTGACTGATCGATTTGGGGATGATGATGATCGATTTATGTGGTGGTGCTCAGTTAACTGATCGATGTATGTGTGACTGATCAATTTGGGGATGGGGATGAGAAGGTCTCAGTTATTTGGGGATGATGATGATCGATGTCTATGTTGTTTATTTGGTATATTAAATATATATATACATATGAGCACAATTATTATTAAATGAAAAGTAAAATGACCAAAATACCCCTGAACTAAAAGATAAAATAGGAGGTTGCAACAGTAAAAAAAAATAGGGTTTTTGGATTTTGGACTAAAATGGCAACAAAATGCAAACCACAGGGACCCAGATGTAATAAGTTTGAGATTTTGACTAAAGTGGCAAAACTGGCCAAACCACAGGGACCAAAATGGCAGTTTACTCATTTTTCTTTTAATAAAAATATAAACATGAAATTCTTTTTTTATTCACTTAACCAAACAAACAAAAATAAGTACGTGTTTCGTTTATGTTCAGTTATGTGTATTCATTTATTTCGCTTACAAGTTCACGTAAATTTATTTATTAGTTATTAATTTATTTATTTGTTACTTCTTATAAATTATAATAATGATTGGTCCATTATGCAACAACTCATTAACCCAATCCAAGTTTAGAATCAATCTCATTTATTAATTATTTAATTTATTTGCTCGTTCTTATAAAATATTATAGTGATTTGTCCTTTTAAGTTTTCGTCCATTCCTTTATTTGGTAAAAGTCTGATTTGTCCTTTAAGTTTTCGTGTTTTCGTTCATTCCTTTATTTGGTTAAAGTTAAGACAAATGAAATGCAAAAAAACTTTGTTTGTGTTTGTTCGGTTTGTTTATATACCTAATTAATTTTATTGATTGGGCAACCAAATACTAGGTTTGAAATTGATATGTTGTTACTTAATATTTTATAAGAAAATTAAATTACATAAACACCTTAATACAAAAAAAAACCTTTGTTTTCTTAATACAAGGGACATAACAAACGCGGTGTTGGTACTGCAACAAGTCGTATTGCCTTGGGTGCGGTGAGTCCATAAACATCCCCCATATCAATTTCACTCGGTTTCATTCCGTCGGGCAACTCCCATGTGAAACAATGAAGGAGATGGACTAGTGCCATCTCCATCGCGTATAACCCAAGTTGCATTCCAGGACATGACCTACGGCCCGAACCAAAAGGTAGGAATTCATAGTTGGATCCCCTAAAATCCGGGGCCCCATTTTGCAAAAAACGAGACGGATTAAAAGTATTCGGATCTTCCCAAGAGTTCTTATCACGGTTAATAGCGTATGCATTCACCATGACACGTGCCCCTTTAGGGATGTGGTAGCCCATAACCGTTGTGTCCGCTGATGATTTGTGAAGAGCGACTGGAATAGGGGGGTGTAGGCGAAGCGTCTCTTTGACAACACACTTGAAATAGGTCAACTTCTCTAGGTCCGCCTCTTCGACCCGACGCTCAAGACCGACAACATTAGCCAACTCTTGTTGGACGCGCTTTAGTGCTTCGGGTGTATGCATTAGCTCGGTCATTGCCCATTCTATGGCGGACGCCACTGTCTCCGTACCACCAAACATTACATCCTAAAAACACAACAATTTCAATACTTAGCATATATGTCAAGTAACAAATTGAAATGATTTCTTTTCAAACAAGTTCCTTACCATAATTATGGCTTTTATATTATCTCGGGTCAACACCTCGGCTTCGTTGACTTTACCTTCCACACTATAAAACTCCAACATCTCATCAACCATATCTTTGTCCGCATTTTGATCGCCGATTTTCTCCCTTTTCGTCAAGTGATCGTCGATGATTTTATCGATGAAACGGTCTAAAGCGGCCCGGGCAGCGGGTAAACGGGTATTCAACCCAGCCGGGTCGATGAAGCCGAGCCACGGAATAAAGTCAGCCAAGTTGAATGCGCCAAACAGCTTAGTGTATTCTTGTAATATGCTAATAAACTCCTCTTTACTTTCATGAGAAATGGACCCGAAAGCGGCCCGATAAATAATATCATGGGTCAACCCGAATACCAGCTCGCCCAAATTTACAGGCGAGCCAGAGTTGACCGCGGTGGATTTCACCATGGAATCCACCTCATCACGGACAGAATCCCAGGATTCTGCCCGTTTACGGCTAAACAACTTCATGACGCTCAGTTTCCGCATTTGGCGCCAAAATGGGCCATAGTCCGCAAATGCCATATCGACTCGGTTGTAAGTGAGATAAGTGATGGCAGTGGTGGCTGGGCGGTTGGCAAATATGTGATCTTGCACTTGAAGTATTTCACGGGCCATTTCGGGTGATGACACCGCAATGGTGTGGCTGAAGCCCATCTTGAGATGGAGAATGCCGCCGTATTTTTCGGCCAGACGGGCTAAGCCACGGTGGGTGAGTTGGTCCATTATCAACATGTTGCCGATAATGGGCCAACCCATTGGGCCAGGCGGGAGGGGTTTCCGCCTGAGCCTGGCAACAAGAAAAAAGAGTGTTAAGAGAGAGATTAGAGCATAGATTGGTACGGAGAATTGGATTGAATCCATTATTAATTCAAGTGTAGTAATGAGTCAAATGTTGCTGCCTAAAGAGAGATATAATGGGCGTGTATATACAGAATGAGTGAGCACATATGTTTGAAAGTGTGTGGATAATACTATTTGTGTGAGCCAATGATCTCTCTGTTTGGAAGTGTGTGGATAATACTATTTGTGTGAGCCAATAATCTATTAAGTGGTGGAAAACTTGCATTTTTTTTAGAGAAAAATGCTCGGATAGTCCTTGTAGTTTGCTTCATTTTCACTTTTAGTCCCTAACTTTCTAAAATTACAGCTATAGTCCCTAAATTTTACAATTTCGTTCTCGAATAGTCCCTAACGTGGATGGGGGTTAGGTTTTTGTGTTAAGTGTGTGTAAAATTACTAAAATACCCTTAATATTAAAAAAATTAAAACCTTAAAAGATTATAATATAGGACCCACCCCATACCCTTAACCCTTCACCCTCACACCTTTACTTTTCTCTTCTTCATCATATACCATTCTCTCTCTGCAACAACAATGGCGGTAACAGACTGGTTCACCGCAGAAATCGCCATCGAGCTACTCAAAATGCTAATAACAATAACCCGAAATACCTGTTTGTGCAAACCAATCGCCCAACAACTCATCCTCACCGTCAACCAACCGTTACCAATCATAACCGAAATCAAATACTCCGGCGTCGAATTAACCCAAACCCGTCAACACCAACTTGACAAAATCTCCATAGTCTTACAAGAAGCCCAAGAACTCGCCCTGAAAGCCCTCAATTCCAGCCGCTGGAACATGTACAAAAACCTCCAGTTAGCAAGAAAAATGGATAAAGTTGAGAAGAAGATATCGAGGTTTGTTCAGGGTCTGTTACAACTGAACGGTTTGTTTTGGCTGATTCGCATCATGTGAGGTTCGAAACAACTGAACGGTTTGATCGGCTTGATGGGTCGGCTCATCGGCTTGAACAACGACTTGGGTTGTTGAAGATTGATGGTGAAATGGACCAAATGGTGGATGAAGAACCAAAAAATCGTATTAAGGCCGGAGCCTGTAATCGAGGGTTTGGATCTTGTAAGGTAGCTTGGAAAACAATCCTGCAAAACAGAAAACCGTTAGGCTCGCCGCAGAGATGGGAGGACCCCTCTGCGACCACCCTCCGGCGTGAGGATAAGTATTGGTAGAGAGAGAAAGTAGAGAGAGAAAGTAGGGACGGAGGTTCAGAAAAGCGTACTTGGCCTTGTACTTGATGGGGTATTTATAGTAGTCAACTGAGATGACGTCACTCGTCCAGACGCACTTAAGTGGAGGTTCGTCCTCGGAGTTATAGGAGAGCGGGCATATTTTGACATGTCCGTCCTAGCTATTATGTCCATCTCCGGACATACGTATTCAAGTTCGGTCCTTCCAAGTGATCATGTCCGTCTCCGGATATGTATCTTCAAGTCCCCCAGTTTGTTAAGTTCCGTATGGGACTTAGCAAAATGTTTGTGCGAGTTGTTTTGCTTGAGTGACGTGTCGTTCCTGGAGTGGTCTGAGTTGGATGACGTGGCGCGATGTGAATGGTGCTGAGGTGGCATGGGCGACTTTGATGACTTGACCGTCAGTCACCTACCCGTGACGGTTACAAATCCCTGTGTTGGAATTTGTGAGGGCTCGTTGAAGTGACGGTTCGATTTGACCCCCCCTAACCGACTTATAACCTCTATAAATTCACTTTTCACTTTCTCATTTTTACTTTTTTCCTCTCGTTTTCTTCCCTTCATTGTTACCCTCTTTGTTTTCTGATCTTCTTCTTCTTCTTCTTCAGAAAAAGGTGCGTTCTTTTTTCGTTATGGCGGGTAAGGAAAATATGTCGACGAGTGTTAGCATTCTTACCCAACGACAACTGGATAAGTTTGTTAGAGAGTATAGGATCCCTCTGGATCTTCACCCGGTCCTTCCCTCCAAAAACGAAACCATCTACCCTTTCCGTGAAGGGAAGTTTCCCTTTTATACTCGCGTTTGTAATTTCGTGAATTATAGGGTCCCGTTCTCTCGTTTTCTGATTAGGGTTCTTCAGTTTTTTAGGGTTCATATCAGTCAGGTTAACCCGTTCGGTCTTAGCCGTATAAGTCATTTTGAAATCTCTTGTCGAGCCCTAGATCGGAGACCGGACCTAAATATTTTCCGATACTTTTATGAGTTTATCACAGCCGGAGATTGGTATACCTTTGCGCATCGGAAAGGTATACCTTCCCCATCCTCTGGCGAACGGCCCAGCCTAAAAAATTGGAAAGATAATTTTTTCTGGCTGGACGATCGTTGCCTTCCGGAGGACATGGGGTGGCGTTTCAAGGACCAGACGATGTCCTTCGATATAGGTGAAGACTTCGTCTTCGACCAAGAATCGGCCCGTGCCCTGATTGAGCACAAGTCCCCAATCCGTCCTCTTCATGAGCATTTTCTTTTATTAGGTCGAGTCTGTTTTTAGTGGAGCCAAGGGGATAGGGATTGGCCGGTTATTCGCCGAAAGCGTGATCGTAAGTTCCGGGCCTTTACCCCCCCCCCCCCCTTCGGCACTTTCTCCTTATTTTACTAACTTATTTTTTCTTTGGAAAATGCAGGAGCTATAATGTCTCTGAGGGATGCTCTGAAGGTTCCGAGCTTCGATGTTTTAGATTTTGATTTGGGGGAACAAGGCGAGGATGATGTTCCCCTTATGAAGCAAGTGGCTCCTTCGGGTCAGGAGATTCGTCCGCTTGTTGCCCAGGACGCAGCTGAACCATCTACGGCTGAAGGAGCTTCTTCCGTTCCTATATCTACGAAAGAGGTGGCTAGTTCCTCCGGATCTCAAGCTGGTAAGAGATCCGTTTTGGATGATGTGGATGATGATCCGGAGATACGTAAGCTAGATGAAGCCCTTCAATATCGACCGTCTTCTGTCTCTTTGAAAAGTAAAGGTGCTGTACCTGACCTTGAGCCGAATCCTCTTGTTCGTAAGCGAAAGAATGAAACTGTGCAGATCCGTTCCTCTGACCCTCTTCCTATGCCCAGGTCAAAGAAGCATAAGAAAGGATCCTCACATTCTGAAGGTGATGTGATGGATGAATTTGACGAGCACCTTACTGGTGGTAAGTTCTCCAGGGAAGAAGCCGCGTTGGCTCGCAATAAACCGACCCCTACCTTTTCCGGTGGCTTTCTTCCCAGTAATGAAGTAGAGAACATGGAGACGGAGATTCCGGAAATTACGAGCAAGGAGAAAGAAAAAGCTCATGGTGAACCTAAAGTGGTGACTTTTTCAGGTACGATGCTGGACTCGTCTTTGGGTCCGGACCGCTTTGTTGAAGATGAGGAAGACCAAGTGTCTTCTCTTCCTTCATCTTGGTTCGGACCTGAGTTGATGTCCTTTTTTCGATATGCAGATGTGTTCTCGGACGATATGGAGATCGATCCGGCAACGACTGAAGATAAATTCGTTCCTGATTGGGATATTCGGAACAAGGACTCAGTGATGGACGAGCTGGTTGCAAGAACTCTCCTTTTCAATATAAACACTCCGCTTGACCACGCCAAGAGCCGAAGAATGAAGAACCCGGATCTGGGTGCCGCGGTTTTGACTAACCAAGCTCAGTTAAATATTTTTGTGACGGAGCTTTATCGAAGGTGGGTAGAGGCGGAGTCAGTACGGGAGAATTTGGAGAAGGAAACTCGCTCTTTAAAGCGTAAGATTCAAAAGGGTCCGGATGCGGAGAAAAGGATTACTCAGCTTACTCAGGACCTTCAAGCTCAGCAAGAGAAAGTTAAGTCTTTGATTGCTCAAAATCAATCATCTCAAGCGGCTACCGCTTCTGCTGCGGAGGACCGTGATAGGATATCAGCTGAGTTGAAGAGTTTCTCCGAATCCATGAAGCAGAAAGATGATCAGCATAAGGAGGTTATGGCGAAGATGGAGGCGTCTTTCGAGAATGCTCGTATAGCTTATGCAAACATGGTGGCCGGTACGTACCTTGCTTTGACTTAAACATTCTTTTATTTCTCTGTTTTTTCTAACACCTTGGCCAGAGCGGGATGTGCTCAAATCAGGGGAAGCTGATTTGAAGGCACAGATTGAGGAAATGAAAGGGCATGAAGAGGAGATTGAAGCGGATAATGCTTCTCTGAAAGCTAAGGTGGAGGAGCTTCAGGCGACCAAAACCTGGATGCTTTCGGAAGGGGCCAAGCTGCTGGCTAAAAATATTCATAAGGGGCCGGAGATGACTGTTGCCGTGGCCGCCGTTAATAATGCGATGAGCGCCGTGGGCGTTAACTCCGGTCTTCACAGTGGTTACGTCCATGCTTTGAAGAAGAAAACCCCTTATGCAGATGATCCGTTATTGAATCGTAATGCCGCGGAGGAGCTGAATGCGGCGGTTGCCTGTTTTGATTCCCTTATCTTTCCGGTGGTAGAGGACCTCCTGAAGCTTGTTAATGAGCCACTTTCTGAAATCAAGAAGGCTCTCTTCTTTGCAAGTGGTGGTTCTCCGAAGGAATGAGGTGGACATGCCCGGCTCCTTGGGGTATGCACCTGGGCAGCTTTTAATTTGTTTAACTTTTTAGAGGGTGGACATATCCGGTTGTTTGGGATATGCACCCTATTTTTTGGCTTCGGAATGAATGTAATGATGTTCTTACTTGTATTTGACAATTATCCTTTTGATATGTAAATGTTTTTTTGTATCATCCGGCTATATTAGTCCAGTTGATTTTGATGTAATCACGTTTGTGCATGCGTCCATGCTTGTGTTTACGTTTCTTCTTTTTAAGAACGTTCTTTTTCGCGGTACGGATCCGGTTTGTTTTACTTTTTTTAGGATAATTTTAAGTGAAGGGAAGAATATGAACGACACCAGCTCATTCTTTCCTTTTAGGGTTAGCATCCCTTGTTCGGCCGAAAATATTTTTATGTTGCAACTTTGTTAGTGATAGAAAATTTTCGTTATTCTATTTACCAATCCGGAGTTAAACTTCTCCGGTTAACACAAGGTAAAAACATTTTAAATAATCCGCGGGTAAAACCGTCCGCGGTTCTTGGAATTATAAAATTGTTCGGTGCGAGCAAAAACATCCGCATTACAAGGAAAGCGAAAGGTGACGGAGGCCGTAGCTTCCGTTTTACAATTTTATTTTTTAAAACAGGAAAAAATTCTTCAAAGAAAACACTTCTTGAGGTGCGCTCCGTTCCAAGTACGAGGGATGATGGTTCCGTCCATCTTTTTGAGCGTGTAAGCACCATCCTTTCCTGCAGTGTTAATTTGATAAGGACCTTCCCATTTCGGAGCCATCTTTCCGGTACCCTCAGCCAAACTTGCGTCGTTGCTTCGCATGACGTAGTCTCCGACCTTGAACCGGACCTCCTTCACTTTTGAGTTGTAATGTTTTTCCAACTCTTTTTTGTATTTTGCTTCTCGGATGGCCGCAAGTTCTCTTCTTTCCTCGATCAGGTCGAGGTTCAGACGGAGTTCTTGTTCATTCTCTTCTTGACTCTGTTGCATACGAGGGGTAGGTATCCCTACTTTGGCGGGAATGACTGCTTCCGTACCGTACGTTAAACTGAAAGGAGTTTCCCTTGTGCTTGTCTTTGGCATCGTCCGGTGAGCCCACAGGACATGCGGAAGTTCATCTGCCCAAGAAACTCCTTCTTTCCCCAGCCGCTTTTTTATACCTTCCACAATACTGCGGTTGGCTCTTTCTACCTGCCCATTGGCCTGAGGATGGGCTACCGAAGCAAAACTTTGCTCAATGTACATTCTTTCACACCAAGTCTTGAATGGTTTTTCTGCAAACTGCTTCCCATTGTCACTGACAATACAGAGCGGCATTCCGTATCTGCATACGATATTTTCCCAAACAAACCTCAACACTTGGTCTCCAGTGATAGTCCGGAGGGGTTTGGCTTCGATCCATTTTGTAAAGTAATCGATGGCCACTAGTAGGAACCTCACTCCTCCGGTGGAAACAGGGAAAGGACCGACAATGTCAATTCCCCATTTCTGAAACGGCCAAGCCGAAGTTACTGGGACGAGGTTGTTTTTAGCTCGGTGACTAATGGGAGCGTGCCGCTGGCAGTCTTCACAAGCTTGTAATTCATTGACAGCACTTTGGTGCATGCCCGGCCAGAAATAGCCAGCATTCATAGCCTTGGCTACAACCATCCTTGGTCCGGAGTGGATTCCGCATATCCCCCAGTGAATTTCTCTTATGACATAACTGGCTTCCTCCGGAGTTAGGCATTTTAAGAGCGGACCTAGGAAGGTCTTTCGGTAGAGTTGCCCATCATGAATCTGATACTGTAATGCTTTCACCTTCAGCTTCCGGGCCTGAGCTTTTTCTTCCGGCAGTGTGCCATCTTTCAAATATTCTAATATCGGAGTCATCCATGACCTCTCCTGCACGGAGATTGACATTACGGACCCCGCCTGTTGGATGGCCGGAGCTTGCAAAGTTTCAACTAACACTTCTTTGGATAAGTGACAAAATGCCACGGATACAAGTTTGCTTAAAGCATCGGCCTTTTTGTTCTTGCTCCGCGGTATGTGCACTATTTTGCAAGAATCAAAAGAGGAGATTAAGCTGTTAACTTGGTTGAGATATCGAACCATGTTTTCTTCCCGTGCCTCATACTCTCCGCTAACCTGGTTGGCGACTAGTAGTGAGTCAACATGAGCTAGTACGGAGGTCGCACCAGCCTTAGCCGCGGTTTGGAGCCCTGCGAGGAGAGCCTCATATTCTGCTTCGTTGTTTGAAGTTTTAAATTCAAATCGTAGAGCATAAGTATATTCTATCCCCTCCGGATCTATCAGAATTAAACCGGCACCTGACCCTTCTTTGCTGGAGGCTCCGTCCGTATACAAATTCCATACCCTGGGGAGAGCGGACTTTTCTTTAGTGCTTTCTCCGGTTGGTACCTCCGTAAGGAAATCTGCCACAGCCTGGCCTTTTACCGGACCTCTGGTTCGGTATGTGATATCGAAAGCGCTGAGTTCGATTGCCCATTTGGTGAGACGTCCGGAAACCTCCGGCTTTCTAAGAATTTGCTGGATCTGAAGATCGGTTTGCACTTCTATATTGAAAGCCTGAAAATACCTTCGGAGACGCCTGGATGCATGAACCAACGCAAGTGCCAATTTCTCTATTATTGGGTATCGGGTTTCATAATCTTTCAGAATGCGGCTTACGTAGTAAACCGGTATTTGTGCTTGATCCCGGTGCACCACTAGTACAACACTTATGGCGAAATGCGAAGCGGAAAGATAAACAGTGACGGTTTCTCCAGTGATTGGTGCGGTCAGAGTGGGTAAAGACCCAAGACAAACTTTTAATTCTTGGAATGCCGAATCAGCCTCTGGTGTCCACACTATTTGACCCTTTCCAGTTCGCTTTTTTAACACATTCATGAAAGGAATGGTGCGATCGGCTGCTTTCGAGATGAAACGATGGAGAGCTACCAACTTACCGTTCAATGATTGGATTTCTTTGACCGTTTTTGGAGGCTGCATGGAGATTTTGCTTTGATTTTATCCGGGTGCGCCTGTATTCCGAACTGTGTTATCCATACGCCCAGGAATTTTCCTTCTTCTAAACCGAAAGAACATTTTTTGGGATTAAGCTTGAGATTGATACTCCGAAGCCTGGTGAAGGTTTCGAGTATGTCATCGATCATGTTGTCTTCGGCTTGGCTTTTGATGACCAGATCATCCATGTAAATTTCCAAGTTTCGTCTGATCTGATCTTTGAATGCCTTATCCATCAACCTTTGGTATGTAGCTCCGGCGTTCTTCAGCCCAAATGACATTTTGGTATAACAGAAGAGTCCCTCATTCGTTACGAACGCCGTCTTATCTTCGTCTTCTAAAGCCATCTGTATCTGGTGGTAGCCTTTGTATGCGTCCAAGAAGCATTTAAGACGAAAGCTGGAAAGGGAGTCAATCTTTAGATCGATCTCCGGCAGAGGATAGCAATCCGTCGCACACGCGTTGTTTAGATCGGAAAAATCGACGTACATCCTCCAAGTTTTGTCTTTCTTGGTTACCATCACCGGATTGGAGACCCATGTTTGATACCGCACTTCTCTGATAATTCCGGCGCTAAGCAACTTTCGCACATCCTCGGAGATGGCTTTGTTACGGGCTGGAGCCATGTTTCTTTTTCTTTGAGCTACTAGCTTTACCGAATGCGACACTTTCAGTCTATGTTCGGCCAAACACCGGGGAACTCCGACCATGTCAGAGGTTTGCCACGCAAATACATCAAGTGAATTGGACAAAAGCTTCCACAACTTCTTTTTGGTACGTTCAGGGAGCTGGGCCCCGACTGCAATTTTTTGCTCCGGAAAATGTGGGTGTATGGCCCATTCTTCTGTAAGGAGGTTCGGAGGTTGGATATTACCGTTGCTTTGTCGTATTTCAGCTACACAGATTGTTGACTCTGAGTGCAAAGTTGCTACCCCTGCTTCGGTGGGGAACTTTAACGATCCATGGATGGTAGAACTGATGATACCGAAAGCACACATGCCTGGTCTCCCTAGTATGACGTTGTGGACGGATCTTGCTTCTACCACCAGGTATGTCAAATTTACGGTTCGGACCATACTTCCTTCTCCCAATGTTGTCGGCAAAGTGATTTGCCCGATAGGCTGTACTACCTCTCCGGAGAAACTTACCAACGGCATAGAAACTCGTATCAATTTTGCTTTGGTTTGCGGAGCTAGCTGTTGGAAGCACTGCTGATACATGATCTCAGTGGCACTTCCGCTGTCAACATAAACTCTCCGGACCTTGTGGCCTGCTATTATCGCAGACACTATGATTGGTCCGTCTTTGATTTCTCCGGGAGTGATGGGAGGGAAAGCGATTGGTTGCTGCATCCAAGCGGCCATATGGTGACTGGACCGCTTGATGCCCTGGTTACCTACTTTCCTGATCATGCAAATTGCTGGCTGATTGTTCGGGTTATCCGCCGAATTCCCTGAAGACTTTCCCTCCTTTACTTCTTTTACTAGGTGCGACAGCTTACCAGACCGCACTGCTTTTTCTATTTCTTGCTTTAAAGACCAACAATCGTCTGTATTATGGCCTCGCGCATGATGGTAATCACAATATTTTTTGGAGTTCTTGTCTCCTGGATTTCGGAGCTTTGGTGGGACGGGGAAGCTTGCACCTTTGGCGCTAAGGATTTCACTAGGAGTTTTGGATAGATCCGATAAATTGTAAAATCTTGACCCGGAGCTTCATCCTCGTTGGGACCTATCGTTCCTGTTGTAAGGGTGTGTTCGCCCCTACTTCCGGACGGAGTTTTATCGAATGCAGACCCACCTTTTTTCTTCCAGGAGGACATCTTATGATCTGACTCCGGTGCTGGATTACATGCGTTTTTTCCTCGAGCCAAAGCTCTGGCTCGTTCCATGAGTACTTCCATTGTCTTCGGAAGATTTTCGTGCAGCTTTTCGACCAGCTGGTTGTTCCGGACACCGTGACAGAATCCGGAGATCCTTAACTGGTCAACTACCCCACTGATCTGCATACTTTCTCGGTTGAAACGGTCGATGAAATTATCCAAAGATTCCCCATCCTTTCTCCGGATGTTGTGAACTTCGGTGATTTCTTTGGAGTAGTGCCGTTGTTGGCTAAAATTCTGGAGAAATAATATTCGGAACTCCTCGAAATCGTTGATCTCTCCTTCGTTCAGCGCATCAAACCACACCCGGGCAGCCCCGGTTAGTGTTTGTGCGAACATGAAGCACCACGCCGGCATCGGCCATTGTTCTACTCGCGCAGCTCCGTCGAAGTCAAACATATGGTCATCTGGATCAGTCGTGCCATCATACTTCTTTACCGTAGTTGGCATTTTGAGCTTCGGAGGGAGTTTGGCGTGTGTGATGCGGGCACTGAATTTAGACTTGGCAGTCATGGAAACCAGATGATATGGCTTTGTGAGTTCCGGATCATTAATTACTTCCGTTTGTGTTTCATTTCGTATTGCCATTGCTGGAGATGGTCCGGAGGAACCCTGCACATATCCATTATAAGTTTCCGAGGTAACGACTGTGGAGAAAGTAGGAGAAGTGAATATCGTAGGACCCATGGTCCTTACCGGAGTTTCATCATGGAAGAGCCTGGTTCGTAAACCGAGGATCTGTTCATCTCTAGCCTGTTGTGCTTTCAACCTTCGTAGAAGACTTGCATTTTTGGAGAGAAATTCCGCATCGAACTCTGATGTTTGCGAAACAGTGCTTAAAGGAGCTGAGATTGTAGAAACAGTGCTTGCTGGTGCTGTAGTTTGTGTACTAACAGCTATGGATCCCAGATTCACAGAACCTGATGCCGCCATTTGTCAGTTCGTTGCTCAAGAAATTCACCAAAGTGAAGGACTGTGAGCTATGAGATCGGATGGCGCCAATTGAAGAACCAAAGAATCGTATTAAGGCCGGAGCCTGTAATCGAGGGTTTGGATCTTGTAAGGTAGCTTGGAAAACAATCCTGCAAAACAGAAAACCGTTAGGCTCGCCACAGAGATGGGAGGGCCCCTCTGCGACCACCCTCCGGCGTGAGGATAAGTATTGGTAGAGAGAGAAAGTAGAGAGAGAAAGTAGGGACGAAGGTTCAGAAAAGCGTACTTGGCCTTGTACTTGATGGGGTATTTATAGTAGTCAACTGAGATGACGTCACTCGTCCAGACGCACTTAAGTGGAGGTTCGTCCTCAGAGTTATAGGAGAGCGGGCATATTTTGACATGCCCGTCCTAGCTATTATGTCCATCTCCGGACATACGTATTCAAGTTCGGTCCTTCCAAGTGATCATGTCCGTCTCCGGATATGTATCTTCAGTGGAGAGCTAAGACGAATGATTCATGGGTTTCTTGCGGATAGTGAATTGAATGGGTGATCCGGTGATGTTTGGTCGCTTCAAGTTTTCCAGCAACTGATATTCAAAGTCCCTGGTTGTAAAACACTAGTCGTTTCACGTATTAAGTTTCCTTCGCCAGTTTTAAACTCAAGTTATGAGTTGGAGTGGAACGGGGTTGGTGATGCCGGAATGATGGCGGTGAACGGGTTGCTGCCACCTACCTCCGGTGAATGTTCTTTTTTACACGATGGGGTGGAAGAGGGGTGGGGTGGGGTCCATTTGAAATTTTAAATAATATATTATATTTTTGTAATGTTTTAATTTTTTTAATATTAAGGGCATTTTAGTCATTTTACACTCACTTAACACAAAAAACTAACACTCATCCACGCTATGGACTATCCGGGAACGAAATTGCAAAAGTGGGGGACTATAGCTGTAATTTTAGAAAGTTAGGGACTAAAGGTGAAAATAGGGCAAACCACAGGGACTATCCGGGCATTTTTCTCTTTCTTTTAGGAATTCAGGTTTAATTCTCAGTTGATGCTGACTAAGGTTGTCACACCCCCAAAATCCACACGCGGAGTATCACCGCTTGGAGGCGTGACTGACCAGGATCAAACCACTAATCATATTGAACGAGCAAGTAATTAATTGTAAAAGTCCAACCAACACAATTAGTGTCCAAAACAACCATAGTTTAAGTTATGAGCGGAAGCATAATGTTTAAAACCAAAACGTAAGTTTAAATATCCAAAGGTTTAACATGGCACGCAGCTGTCCATGTCCCACAACGACTCTTCCTTGTGCAAGCTCCAGCTAAGTACCTATTGACCTGCAAAGCATGTAGTAACGAGTCAACAATAATGTTGAGCGAGTTCACAGTTGGGTGTTGGTTTTAGTTGTTCCAAAAATAGTTCCTTTAACTGGCATCCCTGCCGTGGGGGTTACCCCATAGTTGAAAAACGTGATTTGTTTAACCCATTAACTCTGGCAATCCAGCCGTGGGGGCTACCCCATGATAGTTATCTGGCATTTCGGCCGTGGGGGCTACCCCATGTATACACTAGACTCGTTACCATATCGACTGCTGACTAAAGTCATGTTTAAGTGCCCTGAACTGTCAATGTCTATCATCATTGACGTGCCCAGATCCATTAGTTCACGCCCGTCCTCTGCGGCACGGTGTGAGGCTTGTCAGACCTAAATAGCGCTATCTAACTAATGACCCGCTCGCCATTGGCCCGGCGATTAAGTCGATATAAAAAGGAGGGACTTCGTGATAGAGTTTTGGTCTAGTAAAAGTTATATGTCCGTAAGGACGAGGAATTACATTCCTGAACCAGTACTGTCCTACCCAAGAAAGGACGAGGAATCCATGTTCCTTAACCCCATTCCCAACCCCTGGGAATCCCATGCTTTGTAGAGTGTGAACTCACCTTGGTTTGCTCGGCAGATAAACAAAGGTCGATCGATCTGCTAGTGGTCAACCACGTCCTAACATGGTTACCATACAAGTCAGGTCTAGGTTCAAGTAATGCACGTATATTTCTACACGTATACTAACAGTTTACATACACAAAGGGATCATGGTATACACATAGCATCATGGCAGTTCAGTAACAGTACTAATTCAGCAGTATTAATCACGTAACCACTAAAGCCCAAACATAATATATAGTCGTGTGGTCTCGAGTCGAGACTAGGGATCTCGAGTCGAGACTGTGTGGTTTCGAGTTAAAGTCTTGAAGTTCTCGAGTCGCAACTAAGGGGCCTCGGGTCATGCATTTATCACTCGAGACTAGGTGGTCTCGAGTCAGGTCTCGAGTCGCAATAAGACCCGCAACCAAGGTCTCGAGTCCTGTTGATTGTGTGCCGATGTTGTCTCGAGTCGAGACTAGGAGTTCTCGACTCGTAACCCGTGTCGAGACCGAACGTGCAACAAACATCCTTATTTCAAGCTCATCAATTCCGTAACATCAGCTAACAAGTTTTGGCAGTTTCAATTTAGATCAAATCAACAATTATTCAGAAATCATGGAATCTAATTATTCTCTAATCATGAACCACAATTAAGCATTCAACCGGATCATAAGGTTAACAGTTTCGAGTACTATCATGTAACCTAAATTATGAGCATCAAATTATCAACCCAAGTATACATCACAACACTTATTCGAGAATCATAATTCAAGTAGCATGTAGTATCACATCATCATCATACAAAACACATCAACCATTTACTCATGAAATCATTAATCACCAAAACCTTAAATCAATCTATTTAGGGTACACCCTTGGGCCGATTTACATGAACACCAAGTCATACCACCTCTAACATCATAATCGGGCACAAGTTCAAGCATAATCTCATCAATTGAAGCACTAGCATGAAACCCTAGTTATCACATAACAACACCACAACAAGATCATGGCAAACTACTAATGATGGAACACTAACCGGAATGTTGAATGGATTGGTTTGATCGATGCAAGGGCTTCGAATAAGAGGGGTGTTTGTTGTCGGCTTCGAGAGAGAGGAAGAAAGCGAGTAGGGTTTGTGTGTGTGTTTCCTTGTTTTGCAAAATAATGAGAAGTAAACACCCACAAAGGGTTTGTGTATGCGCAAAAGAGAGTGGGCCGAACCCATCCCTTGGGCTACCCATGGTCTCGAGTTCAAGCATAGTGGGCCGAGAAGAGTGTGAGAGAAAGGAACAAAGTGTGCGGCCCAATGGCTTGTGCGACCAGACAAGTGTTGTGCAACCGAGCTTATAAAATTCACATACAATCACGTAGCACATAGCATAACAAAACATAATTTTTCATTACAATCAAACACGTCAACTAGTCACGTAATGTTCATACAGGTTACATCAAAGTATCAAGAAAGGTTCTGAGATACGAGTTGTCACATTATCCCCAAGTTGAAAGAAATTTCGTCCCGAAATTTAGCACGTACTTACTGAGGAAGCTAGTTAAGTTGCAAGGTTTTCCTGGTTTTCCTGGGGTGTCACATCCTCCCCCCGTTGATCTGGAATTTCGTCCCAAAATTCCGTAGCTTCAGCCTCAGTAGTGGTTGTACCGTTTGCGAACAGTTGGGGATACTTTTATTTCATCTGATCTTCGCGTTCCCAGGTGAACTCTGGGCCGCGACGTGAGTTCCAACGAATTCGAACGAGAGGTATTCTAGTACGTTTGAGGACCTTAACATCCCGGTCCGTGATTTCAACTGGTTCCTCGACGAATCGTAACTGCTCGTCGATAGTGAGCTCCTTCAAAGGAACTATGTGGGTCTCATCTGACAGACACTTCTTCAGATTGGACACGTGGAAAACGTTGTGAACTGCACTGAGTTCCGCTGGTAAGTTCAGTTTGTAGGCCACCTTGCCTATTTTCTCAATGACTTCGAAAGGTCCGACGTATCGTGGGTTAAGTTTGCCTCGTTTACCAAAACGAACCACACCCTTCCAGGGTGAAACTTTGAGTAGTACTCGCTCCCCAACCTGGAGCTCTAGTGGTTTTCTGCCCTTATCGGCGTAGACTTTCTGGCGGTCACGAGCTGCCGCCATTCGTTGTCGTATCTGAGCAATTCGCTCTGTTGTGTCTACCACAAGTTCTGGACCAGTAATCTGACTATCCCCCACCTCTGCCCAACAAAGAGGTGACCGGCATTTACGCCCGTACAATGCCTCAAACGGAGCAGCTTTAATGCTGGTGTGGTAGCTGTTATTGTATGAGAATTCCACAAGCGGCAGATGCTTTTCCCAGCCGTTGCCAAAGTCAATCACACATGCCCTAAGCATGTCTTCGAGGGTCTGGATGGTACGTTCCGACTGCCCATCCGTTTGCGGGTGATAAGCTGTGCTCATATCTAGCCGTGAGCCAAATGACTTGTGCATTGCTTGCCATAGTTCTGAAGTAAAACGTGCATCTCGATCCGAGATAATAGAGGTGGGCACTCCGTGCCTCGAGACAACTTCCTTAAGATATACGTCTGCTAGTGTGGAGAACTTATCCGTTTCCTTAATTGCTAAGAAGTGAGCAGACTTCGTGAGTCGATCCACGATCACCCAAATAGTATCGTTACCACGTTGAGATCTCGGCAGGCCAGTAACAAAATCCATGGAAATTTGCTCCCATTTCCATTGTGGTATTTCTGGTTGCTGGAGTAGGCCTGAAGGTTTCTGATATTCCGACTTGACTCTCGCACAAGTCAAGCACTTGCTAACATATGTTGCTATGTGAGCTTTCATGCTAGGCCACCAGTATGTAGTTTTGATATCGTGGTACATCTTATCCGAACCAGGATGTACCGAGTAGCGAGACTTGTGTGCCTCATCCATCACAAGCTCTCGTAGGTTGCCATAAAGGGGGACCCAAATGCGTCCTGTGACGTAGTAAGCACCGTCTTCCTTCTGTTCTAAGCGTTGCCTTGAGCCGCGTAGGGCTTCAGCCCTGACGTTTTCTGGTTTCAATGCTTCTACCTGAGCATTACGTATTTGAGAAGGAAGACTAGACTGTATAGTAAGTTGTAAAGATCTTACGCGCTTGGGCGCAGTGTCCTTTCAACTGAGGGCGTCAGCCACAACATTGGCTTTGCCTGGGTGATACCTGATCGAGCATTCGTAGTCATTCAGTAGTTCGACCCATCGTCGCTGTCGCATATTGAGTTCCTTCTGTTTGAACATATGCTCGAGGCTCCTGTGATCAGTGTAGATAGCACATTTGGTACCATACAGGTAGTGTCTCCATATCTTAAATGCAAAAACAACCGCTCCCAGCTCTAGATCGTGTGTAGTGTAGTTCTTTTCATGAACTTTGAGTTGGCGTGAGGCGTAGGCTATGACTTTATCCCGCTGCATCAATACACAACCAAGACCCTGAATGGATGCGTCGTAGTAAACCACGAAGTCGTCTGTGCCCTCTGGCAATGAAAGGATAGGTGCACTGCAAAGTCTATCCTTTCAGTGCTGAAATGCTAACTCCTGTGCATTGTCCCAACGATAAACAACGCCCTTCTGCGTTAGTGAGGTGAGAGGCTGTGCAATCTTGGAAAAATCCTTA
Source organism: Helianthus tuberosus (assembly GCA_030545235.1). NCBI lineage: Eukaryota > Viridiplantae > Streptophyta > Magnoliopsida > Asterales > Asteraceae > Helianthus > Helianthus tuberosus. The sequence goes on along the minus strand of CM060415.1, from coordinate 17,817,885 downwards.
ATAAACCTCCTGTAGTAACCTGCCAATCCCAAGAATTGGCGAATTTCTGTTGGCGTACGAGGTGCAGGCCAGCTCTTGATCGAATCTACCTTGGATGGATCAACGTGAATCCCATCCTTGTTCACTACATGGCCTAAGAAATGGACTTCACGAAGCCAGAAGTCACATTTTGAAAACTTGGCGTACAGCTGTTCTGTTCGAAGGAGTTCCAAAATGAGTCGTAGATGCTGCTCGTGTTCCTCCTGACTCTTCGAATAAATCAGGATGTCGTCGATGAATACAATAACAAACTTGTCTAGGTACGGCTTGCACACTCGATTCATCAAGTCCATGAAGACCGCAGGTGCGTTTGTCAGCCCAAAAGGCATGACCAAAAACTCATAGTGGCCATAACGGGTTCTAAAAGCCGTTTTAGAGACGTCCTCTTCTCGGACTCTCAGCTGGTGATATCCTGATCTCAAATCAATCTTTGAATAGTAGCTCGACCCTTGCAGCTGGTCGAACAAGTCGTCAATATGTGGAAGAGGATAGCGATTCTTCACAGTCACCTTGTTCAGTTCACGGTAGTCGATGCACATTCTAAACGTACCGTCTTTCTTCTTCACGAATAGCACTGGAGCTCCCCAGGGCGAAGAGCTAGGACGAATAAAACCCTTATCCAAGAGTTCTTGTAGTTGCGTAGAGAGTTCTTTCAACTCTGATGGAGCTAAACGATACGGTGCACGTGCTATGGGCGCTGCTCCAGGAGCTAGCTCGATTTGAAACTCGACTTGTCTATGAGGCGGGAGGCCAGGTAGTTCCTCAGGAAATACCTCAGGATAGTCGCGTACAATCGGAAACTCTTCTATCTTTTTCTCCTTCTTCGAGGTGTCAGTAACGAGAGCCAGAATAGCCGTATGGCCCTTACGCAAACACTTTTGGGCCTTAAGGAAAGAGATGATGCTCACAACCGCACCACTCTTGTCGCCACAAATCATAAGGGGTTCATCACCTGGGCGAGGGATACGGACAATCTTTTCGTTGCAAAGAATCTCTGCTTGGTGTTGGGATAACCAGTCCATCCCGATGACAACATCAAAACTACCCAGAGTGATAGGAAGGAGGTCGATCGAGAAAGTGTGATCAGCAAGAACAAGGTTACAACCTTTGACTACGTGTGTGACCTCTATACTTTTACCATTAGCTAACTCTACAGCGTGCTTAGGGTTCAAAGGTGTTGGGGGTACGCTTAAGCAGTTGACTAACTTTTAGGGACACGTAACTAGTATCAGCACCCGAATCAAATAAGACAGTAATGTAAAAGTCGTCGACTAGGAACTTACCCGTCACAACATTGGGATCATTCCTCGCTTCTCCATTGCCAATAACGAACGCACGACCCCTTGCACCATTGCCATTGTTACCCCCGTTGTTCCCATTCCCCTGGTTGTTGTTGTTATTGTTGTTCTGGTTCCTGTTCAGTTGGGGACAATCTCTCTTGAAGTGGCCTCCAGCTCCACACTGAAAGCACCCTTTGTTGTTACCCTGCAGCTGCTGTTGCTGGCGTTGATTCTGTTGAGCTTGTTGTTGCTGACGATTCTGGTTTGCGGGGTATAAACTTCTACAATCCTTCGCTGCGTGGCCTGGCTTGTTGCACCGATGACAGTTACCCCTGGTGCATGGCCCGCTGTGATGTAGGTTACAGCGATTACATTTAGGGTGATTCCCCTTGTACACACCATGACTTTGGCTACCAGATGATTGCTGACTAGGACTCCTATAGTCGTCAGTCCTTCTCTGCTGAGAATGAGATTGCACAGAAGTTGAACCTTTACTTGAAGCTCCATCCCATTTTCTCTTGTTGTCACTAGGAGCATCCGAAGTAGCTGTAGCACTTATACGCTTTGGTAACCTGTTCTGCTCCACCGCCTGATCAGTGAGACGGTGAGCCAACTGAACAACCTGCTGGATGGTGGCGAGGTTTGCTGAAGTCACATGACTTTGGATTTCTGGCACTAAGCCCTTGAGATAAAGTTCGATACACTTAATTGGAGGGTCCACCATAGTAGGACACAGTAATGCAAGCTCATTTGATCGCTTCGTATACGCCTCAATTTCTGACCTCGTTATCTTGAGGTTGAAGAACTCGACTTCCAGCTTATGAATATCATCCCGACTGCAGTATTCTTCCTTGATCATCTCTTTAAAATTGTTCCAGGGGGTGGCGTTAGCAGCAACCAACCCCAGCATTTGGACCTGAGCGTTCCACCATGTGAGGGCTAACCCTCGAGAGTACCGGTAGCATACTTCACCCTGCGTGCCTCAGGGCATTCACACATTTCGAACACAGATTCTAGTTTCTCAAACTAGTGGAGGAGACCTACAGCTCCTTCAGTGCCGCTAAAAGTAGTTGGTCGGCAGTCCATAAAGGTTTTGAAGGTGCACACAGGTGGCTGAGCATGCTGACCTGTTGTGGGTGTAAGAAAGGACAAATTTTAACACAAAGGTAGGTTCACGAGAGTAGGTCCTAAAGATCCTAGAATGAGTTTTAAACTGCAGGGTATACCTCCTGCCTGTGCGGCTGCAAGTGCCGCAGCAACCTGTTCGTTAATCAGAGCTGTCAACTGGGCTTGAGTCAAGTTAATGCGTCCAGACATGATCTTCATATCAAGGAAACATGAGTGAGAAGGGTTCGCGAAAGTGCGATGACAGAAGAGAGTAAGCACACATGTGTTTAAACAGCAATAGCTATACTAACTAAGCATATCATGAGCAAAGTTCTACGCAATCTAGCATGTAGGTAATGAAATATAAACCATATCACCTAGGATGTCGAGCCTTGCACGTGGAGTGAAGCGTCGTTGTGGATCGTAGAGCACTGTTACAGGTTATAGTCTGGTTTTAACAAAAATCATTTTCCCTTATTAAAACCAAGTTCTCTATAACCAATGGCTCTGATACCAATCTGTCACACCCCCAAAATCCACACGCGGAGTATCACCGCTTGGAGGCGTGACTGACCATGATCAAACCACTAATCATATTGAACGAGCAAGTAATTAATTGTAAAAGTCCAACCAACACAATTAGTGTCCAAAACAACCATAGTTTAAGTTATGAGCGGAAGCATAATGTTTAAAACCAAAACGTAAGTTTAAATATCCAAAGGTTTAACATGGCACGCAGCTGTCCATGTCCCACAACGACTCTTCCTTGTGCAAGCTCCAGCTAAGTACCTATTGACCTGCAAAGCATGTAGTAACGAGTCAACAATAATGTTGAGCGAGTTCACAGTTGGGTGTTGGTTTTAGTTGTTCCAAAAATAGTTCCTTTAACTGGCATCCCTGCCGTGGGGGTTACCCCATAGTTGAAAAACGTGATTTGTTTAACCCATTAACTCTGGCAATCCAGCCGTGGGGGCTACCCCATGATAGTTATCTGGCATTTCGGCCGTGGGGGCTACCCCATGTATACACTAGACTCGTTACCATATCGACTGCTGACTAAAGTCATGTTTAAGTGCCCTGAACTGTCAATGTCTATCACCATTGACGTGCCCAGATCCATTAGTTCACGCCCGTCCTCTGCGGCACGGTGTGAGGCTTGTCAGACCTAAATAGCGCTATCTAACTAATGACCCGCTCGCCATTGGCCCGGCGATTAAGTCGATATAAAAAGGAGGGACTTCGTGATAGAGTTTTGGTCTAGTAAAAGTTATATGTCCGTAAGGACGAGGAATTACATTCCTGAACCAGTACTGTCCTACCCAAGAAAGGACGAGGAATCCATGTTCCTTAACCCCATTCCCAACCCCTGGGAATCCCATGCTTTGTAGAGTGTGAACTCACCTTGGTTTGCTCGGCAGATAAACAAAGGTCGATCGATCTGCTAGTGGTCAACCACGTCCTAACATGGTTACCATACAAGTCAGGTCTAGGTTCAAGTAATGCACGTATATTTCTACACGTATACTAACAGTTTACATACACAAAGGGATCATGGTATACACATAGCATCATGGCAGTTCAGTAACAGTACTAATTCAGCAGTATTAATCACGTAACCACTAAAGCCCAAACATAATATATAGTCGTGTGGTCTCGAGTCGAGACTAGGGATCTCGAGTCGAGACTGTGTGGTTTCGAGTTAAAGTCTTGAAGTTCTCGAGTCGCAACTAAGGGGCCTCGGGTCATGCATTTATCACTCGAGACTAGGTGGTCTCGAGTCAGGTCTCGAGTCGCAATAAGACCCGCAACCAAGGTCTCGAGTCCTGTTGATTGTGTGCCGATGTTGTCTCGAGTCGAGACTAGGAGTTCTCGACTCGTAACCCGTGTCGAGACCGAACGTGTAACAAACATCCTTATTTCAAGCTCATCAATTCCGTAACATCAGCTAACAAGTTTTGGCAGTTTCAATTTAGATCAAATCAACAATTATTCAGAAATCATGGAATCTAATTATTCTCTAATCATGAACCACAATTAAGCATTCAACCGGATCATAAGGTTAACAGTTTCGAGTACTATCATGTAACCTAAATTATGAGCATCAAATTATCAACCCAAGTATACATCACAACACTTATTCGAGAATCATAATTCAAGTAGCATGTAGTATCACATCATCATCATACAAAACACATCAACCATTTACTCATGAAATCATTAATCACCAAAACCTTAAATCAATCTATTTAGGGTACACCCTTGGGCCGATTTACATGAACACCAAGTCATACCACCTCTAACATCATAATCGGGCACAAGTTCAAGCATAATCTCATCAATTGAAGCACTAGCATGAAACCCTAGTTATCACATAACAACACCACAACAAGATCATGGCAAACTACTAATGATGGAACACTAACCGGAATGTTGAATGGATTGGTTTGATCGATGCAAGGGCTTCGAATAAGAGGGGTGTTTGCTGTCGGCTTCGAGAGAGAGGAAGAAAGCGAGTAGGGTTTGTGTGTGTGTTTCCTTGTTTTGCAAAATAATGAGAAGTAAACACCCACAAAGGGTTTGTGTATGCGCAAAAGAGAGTGGGCCGAACCCATCCCTTGGGCTACCCATGGTCTCGAGTTCAAGCATAGTGGGCCGAGAAGAGTGTGAGAGAAAGGAACAAAGTGTGCGGCCCAATGGCTTGTGCGACCAGACAAGTGTTGTGCAACCGAGCTTATAAAATTCACATACAATCACGTAGCACATAGCATAACAAAACATAATTTTTCATTACAATCAAACACGTCAACTAGTCACGTAATGTTCATACAGGTTACATCAAAGTATCAAGAAAGGTTCTGAGATACGAGTTGTCACATTATCCCCAAGTTGAAAGAAATTTCGTCCCGAAATTTAGCACGTACTTACTGAGGAAGCTAGTTAAGTTGCAAGGTTTTCCTGGTTTTCCTGGGGTGTCACAAAGGTACTGCTAGACAATGATAGGAGACCCAGGGAAACCTGAGTTCGATCCTTGAGCCAAACGGGTTTTACCAGTAATTTTTCCCTCGTGCCTACGGGCAGGTGGGTTATCAGGTTTTCCCCGGAATTGGTGGTGGACTCGGGCTACTCTCAGAGTACTTCGTTTGATCCGGTAAGTGCTCCAAGAATACTCAAGATTGATTCCGTTGGTAGCTAAAAAAATATTATTTGTGTGGATAATGCTATTTGGCTAAGGGGCTGTTTGTTTACCTCTTAATAAGGCTCTTAATGGTTCAGACCTCTTACTGGTTCAGCACTTAATGGTTCAGACTGTTTGTTTCACGAGCAGATGTCTGAATGGTTCAGACATTTGCCTCTGAATAGTTAAGATTTATACAGAGTCTGAATGGTTAAGACCTCTAATCTGAATTGGTCAGACATTTGCCTCTGAACGGTTAAGCATTATACAGGCTCTTAATGGTTCATACCTCTTACTGGTTCAACACTTAATGATTCAGACCTCTTACTGGTTCAACACTTAACCATTCAGATATTGCCAAACAGCCCCTAAATCATGTCTCATGAAAGTTGAAAACGAGTCAGTGAAATAATTTAGCATTTATTTGATTTAATATTTTAGATTAGTTAAAATAAAATATATCACACGGTTTCCGTTAAACCAACACGAGGTCTTATTTTTTTTTGAACGACAAATTTCTTTTATTTGTGTCGTCTGTGAGACTTGAACCCAAAACCTCCCTCTTCTAAAGTGTTTAAAGATTTAATCTTTGCCAATAGACCACCACCCTATTAGTAACACGAGGTCTTATTTAGTTATTTTTTTTATTTAAAGATACCAGATTTCATTCTTATTGTAGGACAACCGTTCACAAAATAAATAAAATAACAATTTTATTAATCAATTTTATAATTACAACTCAAAAGTAAGAACATAAACAAACTGAAAGATAATACAATACAAGAAATGTAAAAGAACCTAAGAACAGATTACAAAAAGGAAAAAGAAGAAAACAGAACCCATCTTAAAATATTTTGGACACCCCTAAAAGATACCCCGTATACGAGAAACAGGCACGAAATACCTTTAATTTAACAAAAATCAAATAAAATAAAGTTTACCAGCCACTCGCGGGGCGCGACAGCTCATTCCTTACGGAGCACCTGTGATGCCACGTGTCGGACACGTGTCGGAACCCGGGGTGATGACTCATCAAACGTTGCCGCCTTTCTGATCCTCGCGGGCCGTGAAGACCCTTGATGTTTCTCTCGCGGGGCGCGAGAAACCCCAGATCAGGCCTATAAATGGAGGCCATCGACCTCAGTTGTAAAACGTTCAAATCTCGAAATTCTCTCTCAATTCTGAATTAATAGAATTAATACTCGGGTGTTATACCCACTAAAATAGCGAAGCTCTGCCTCGTTGTAAGTATTAAAACCCCGGTTACGTATTAGATACGCTGCCCGATTGATTTAGTGCTCCGTAACGGCTGTCGAGGCTCTGCCTGACGTAGTCGTCGGAGTTCTGTCTCAGGGAGGGTATAACTAATGTAAATTGGGTTATTATACTAACACGTGTGCATTGTTTAAATAATAGATTATAACCAGGAAGTCACAAGAAAAATACCTAAATTAACAATGTGAGTAATCCTTCTTTTGTGTAAACGTTTTTGTGAGTAATCTCCTTTTTATAAACTGTTTTTACAAAACCTCAATTATTTTACATTATGATCAACAGTGATTGAGTATTTGTAATGTTACAATTATCGTCGGTATGTTGGGGTTTTGTATACAAAATTTGTTACTACACTGTGAGTAGTAACATGACCACCAGTCATCGATTGACAGTACCGTGGGTGGTAATTAAAGTAAGAATTGGAAACAAATGTAATTGCGCGATCTCCCTCAATATTGTAAAATGATAAAACATGTTTTGATTAAACTGGGGATTCACTCACCAGTATTTCTTGCTGATAAAATGTTTTAAACACGTGTTTCAGGTAACTTAGTGTGAAGCCAATAAAAGCCAGTTGGGGAGCACTGAAGGTTTAGAAAAGTGGCTATAAAAGTTACCTAATTAAAAAGGAGAATTGGTTTCAATAATTAGGGTTTATACCTATAAATATATTATAAATAAAAAGTCGGATTTTGTTCCACTTGTTATTATAAATATATTATCATAAAAACTTGGGTTTTATCCCATTTATTTATTTTAAACCTTATGGTATTTAACTCTGATAAAAATATTTCCTAACTACGGTCCTGATGAAATTTTCCGCTGCCAAAATTGATAAACACCGATACCACCGAATGTGAGAAGCTCGCGGCCGCCCGCCTCCCGGGGCAAGGGGTCGGGGGTTGCGACAGAATGTGGTATAAGAGCTATGCCACTGATTTAAGCCCTTTAGGTGTTCTTCCAATACCTAAATTTTAAACATTTGTGTTAGGAAATTAATATCTTATGTGTTATCCTGTGAACATAAAATCTTAATATATTTATTATGATTTTTATGTCATCCAACAAATTGTGAATTCCCAATATGTGTTACCCATATCTGTATCTTACAGTTATGATACGCTTAATATTACTTATAAATATAATTAAGATATTAATAATATTATGCCTTATTAAATTTTATGATATATTATATATATATATCATATATTTGTATGAAGATAATCTAGTATGAATTTTACAATATTATGCTAATATTACAATATTAACATTTATATCTTAATATTAACTAGTCGTTTACCCGCGCGATGCGGCGGGAAACATATCTCTTTGGTTGGTGAGTTTAGGGCTATGTACGGGGATGCAGTTTCCGATTTTACTGATTCGACGATGATGGCAGTGTAGCATAACGTGAGGGTCGGTTGCGGCCTTCTTCAGCGGCGGAGAATCAGCAGTGTGCGGCGATTGGTGGTTTCGTGATGGCGTTTTGGTGGTTATTGTGTGACGGCCGGTTACCGGCTTCATGAGAAAACAAAGAAAATTGTGTGATTCTAGTTATGTTATGAGGGGTTTTAAAGATGTGGGTAAATCAACGGTTTTGAATGATGAATCGTATCATTAGTTACAATGAGGCCTTCGGCAGTGGCGAAGCTTGACGTTTTCGACACGGGGGGGGGGGGGGGGGACCTATGTAAATAACATTTAAAAAAAGAGAACACTGACATCTGCGCGATGCGGCGAAGGCAACATATTACAACGCCACACTCTAAAGCTTGTAAATTTTAGAGGTTTGTTGGGTGATTAAGAACATCCAACAATGTACTTACATTGTACTTATTCGGTTCACGCTTCTATCTTTGTAGATGCCATTAAAAAGTTCATCATCAAACCTGAGTTTCTTGACAAAAAACCCAAATAACCCGAAACCCGATTAAAAAAACCCGAAGAACACCTCTCAGTCCCAACCCACCCATATTTCCACCTCGAGGAAACTAAAACGGATGAAGCTTACTTGAAAGAACTTGTCCTATAGCATTTCAAACGGCGGGAAACATATCACTTAGGTTGGTGAGTTTAAGGCTATGTACGGGGATGTAGTTTCCAATGTGGCGTGCGACAACGATGGTGGCAGTGTAGCAGAACGTGACGGTCGGTTGCGGCCTGCTTCAGCGGCGGAGAATCATTGGTGTGTGCCGATTGGTGGTTTCGTGATGGCGTTTGGTGGTTATTGTTTGACAGACTAAAGCAAATATACCTTTATTGTTTTCAATTCTAAACCCGAATGTTGTTGCTTGTAACCTTTTTCTAGCGTCTACTAAATCGTGATATAAATTTGCAGTTAAAAAAAATCTCGTGACGTACTATAATTCATAGAAAAAAAGATGAAACATAAAACACAAATAAAATCAGTGTGTATTTCTTTATATATACCTTAGTGTGTATAAACATCAATGTTGTGCATCAAGTACTATGTAACCAGTCCAAGCAAAAAAAATGAAGAAAAATGTTAAAAATCCTGATAAAAACCGACAAGGGACTATAAAGAAAAACCGCCGATTGTCATCGCCAAGTGTAATATAGAAACAAGAATAAAAACCGCGGTCAACTCATAATGAGTAATCCGCAATGACGTGCCAGCGTTGAACTGTCCAGCGTTTACAACTTCACTTCTCCCGCCTCTTGAGGTGAAGACACGTTTACAGACCATGAACCTTGCAAACACGATTTTAACAATTGTCAAAACATATAAAAACCAAACACTATATGTTCTGTTACCATTGATTATATGATGATCACTTTCAAGATTCACATCTAAACACCACACAAAATATTTTATAAAAAAAAAATTTATGTAAAGAACTTGTCCTTAAGAACAAGGTCTGCAACACAAGACAAAAACAAATATTAAGAAAAAAGACAAATATTGTCAGAAACTCGAAAACATCTTCTGTTGCTATAAATATACCTCGAAAAACATTTCCGGTCGATACTTGTATTGATCTGCAACCGTAAAAGGTGTAAAGTTGCTAATAACTCACCCAAATACAACATTAGCTGAAGAGTTTGATGTCGCCGAATCAAGACAGATTGTGTTCAAATGCATGTAATCCGATACATAATAACCCGAAGTCCCACTACCAGTTGCATATATCATCTCGACTGGACGTACCAACCGACATGTTTTCCAGTGGCATATTAGTCTTTTTACTGTACTTTTGGCTTGTGTTTTTGCTGTATGCGTCAATCAAGTCACAGAAGTCCTTCTCATACGAAGATGAACATGTTCTACTATGTTTCACCTACAAATAGCATGAATCAAATCAGAAAAGAATTTTCACTGATTAGAACGTCAAGAACGCAATAGATTCGAACATTGTGTTTCTTGTAGTACTGAAAACCGAAGATTTGGATGGAAAAGGAGGTGAGAACAATCATTGGATCCTGACATATGCAATGATTTAATAATATCTTCCCGAACACGAATAGTGGCAGTAGCAGTCAATGCCATTATGGGTATATGAAACTCCAAAAATGGCAACTTTTTTGCATTGAAGTTTTTCCTCAGCGCAGACAAACGCCTGAAATTCATAATGCTACTAATATTATTATGTTTGGGCTATCTTTATCAACACAGGAGCATCTGAACTGCAAACCTGTAATCGGGTCGAAAATCATGACCCACTTGCAGACGCAGTGAACTTCATCAATTGCAAATAAAGCAATTCCTCGTTGTTCTGCAAGGCTTTCAAGTGGTTTTATCAATCTGCAAAGACCAGAAATATTTGAAAACACAAACTCATACACCAAAAATTTTTAAAAAAAAAACAGATGATTAAACCTCAAGATCGTTTTGGGACACACATAATAATTTCATACATCCCTCTCATTGTTTTCTGCTGGACACTTTGATCAATCTGTCCAGATCCAAGAAAACAAACAGACCCTCCATGTTTTGCTAGTTTTAAGCACTGGTCATGCATCAAACTTATCAAAACCATTGTGTCTGTTGAACTTGAGCCAGACTCCATAACTTCGCCGCAACAACTTCCGCTTCTTCAATTTCGGCTTCGTTTATCAACAAACCTTTTAAAAGCATCTCCCAACGCCTTCCGCTTCGCGAATTTCACGCCTCGAACAATCAAATCCACCGGTTTGTTCCTGTTGGCGTCTGTTAAATTCGGATCTGCACAAGCCTCAAGTAACAACTTCACCGTTTCGACGGACGAACAAGACCCGCCAGCCGCAACACAGTGGAGCGCAGTTGCGCCATCAGAGTCAGAGACTTTGTTCACATTGGCTTTTCCGGAACATATTATATATTTCACAACATTTGTGCTTCCGTACACAGCCGCAATCATTAACGGAGTTCGTTTTTCCAACTCCATCTTCATTTTACACCCGCTTTTTCTTCCGTACCACAAACCGACATCGTCTAACCTCGTACCGTTGGTTTCTACCTTGCACTGGAGCCCAAAAACATCATCTGTAGCTGCTAATTCTAGTAAGCTCGAGGAATTTAAGGAAGCCCGGATTTGTTTTTCTTGAAACTTTATTTCTCCTTCCATGATACCAAATTTACTTTTCAAAACTTTACACATCAAACCTGCAAATTACAAACAACAACGGTAGGATTATTATTATTCTTATTTGGGATAACAAGAACAGACAGAAATGAGTTGTGCATCAGATATTTTTATATATTTTGAGCAGATATTTTTTTTTTATTGTGTGATCTATAAATTGATAGTACATGAAAAAAAATATCAAAAATATCTATACCTCAGCATAAGAATGCAACAGCAACGGAGAGACCTGACGAATGCAACTCCGCTCAGGTTTTCCGTAATCTAGTGAGTCATCCATGGGTATCCTTTCGCCATTTTTGTGCATCCTTCAAAAAAAAGTGTGGATTGAAACTTAGTAGCTAGAAATAATATTAACAAAAAACAAAGGTATAATCTAGTGAGTCATCCATGGGTATCCAAACTCATCGGCTGCTTGGTTTCAAACTCAAACGGACCCGTGTGATCACATCCATCCAAGGGATCAAAAGGAAATTAGACGGTGGTATACTTGTCATCCACCAATCCACGTTGCGATTCCCATTAAGGTTTTGATTCTGCGTTAAATTTATGGAACACGTGACCGAATTCATCATCAATTTTTAAATTAGTGTAGCACCATGCTGCGAATACACCATGTGGTTTCTTCAGTATCCATTTGACTTGATTGTCGAAGGTGTCGTGATCGAACCAATGGAGCGCTTGAGCTACCATGACTAAATCAACACTCGACTTTTCCCCGATCTTCGCTTCCAATTCAGACATAGACATACTGGGAGAAGTGCATTCGTAACGAACGTTGGGGAGCTTTGGAGCAAATTCTATCTGGTTTTTGCTTGTAGCTGTACCGATTACACTTTTGTATATGCTCGCAAGCTGCGAAGAACAAGTACTGATATAATAAGAATCTTTGGAAAGGGAAATATAATAAACGAAAACAAAAAACCACACTATGACCGAAGAGGATGCACCCCTCACTTAAGCTTGATTCTTTTTTGGTTCTAGGGGCCAATTGAGTCTCAGGCTGCAATACCCACAAATAGTTCATTATTAATAAAGATAACTATACAACAAGCGCTTACAGTTTAGTAGCAATGTTAAAAATATAACAAACAAAAAACTAACCTCCTTTTTAACAGGTTCTTCTTTCTCAGCTAGGCCCTTTGACACCTGAAGAAATTGGTTTAATAGGCTCTCCTCGCTGCGCCCGAGTGCCTTTTGCGCTTTTGCCAACTGTATTGAAAATAGTTGCACAATGCTCAATGATAACCCGCAGAATCGATTTAGCCTTAAAAGCTCATACCTAATGTAAAATCACAAACAAAACAAAAACTCAAACCCTAATATAAAGCTGGAAGAAAATATTTTTTAAAACAAACTGAGACTTACAAATTTGAATCGAGCAGTTCAAAAACAATGCACAAATGCCATTGATATACAAAGAAATCATAAATTCGAACAATGTGATTTTTATCCTCAGGATCAAACTTTTTGTTTAACTGACAATTACAAGAAAAATAGGTGACATTACTATATGATTAATGCTAGTTCTTTTTAAAACAAAACTATAACCAAAACTAAATTTTTATTTACTGTTGTCAATATGGAAACTTCAACCAACGCCTGTTCATAGTAAGCAGGTTGATTTTTAATAACTCTAACGGCAACAAAACGGTCGAGTTTTGCAACCCAACAGTTAGCAACTTGCCCAAATGTCCCCTGCCTGAGCATATCTTTTACAATATATCTGAAATAATCCGAAAAAAATAAGAAAAAAATTGGTTAGATATAATGATATATTCAATCAAACAACAGAAACAGAGTAGAAGTATTAACCTTCCACTATACAGCAAAAAAAATTACATCAATATCCAAGAACTTTGGTCCTTTTCGACAAAAAAAGGTCTTGAAGAACAAAGAAGGCATCAATCAAACAAACCTTTGGCAGCTTATCCGAAAAATAGCTCCTAGTGAGTACTCACCGTTACTGCACATCAATATGATATAGAAACCAAATACTGAAAATTTAGACCCTGCTAAATGAAACCGCTAAACAAAACATATTTTTCTTCTTTGATTTAAAGGCGAATCGAGAGAAAGGAGCAGAAATACCTGTTGGATTTTTGCATCATGCGCAATAGCAGCAGCACGAGCAGCATCCAATTCCGGGTTACCCGAACTCGTTTTTGCCCCCTGCTTCTGCTTGTTTTCAAGCTGACATTGATTACTCTAAAACAGAAAAACGTCAAGAAAGTAATTGAATCTTAAACCTAAAATCAGAAAATTAAGATTACACATATTCAAATACCCAAACTTCTATCGGAACTGGTTGGAAAGTAGATCTGGGTAAGAAACCTTACATATTATGAACCCTAGATCTGGGTCAACAACCACAGTGAACCACCATGAAACCCACCTTAATCGCCGCTGCTTCGTCTTCAGCAACCATCACTATGGAGAAAGCGAGCTAAGACGGAAGAATAAACCTGGTATAACCAAAAAAGAAGGTGAAGAAAAACCTAGAGATATGGTGATAAGGATATTATTAGGATGAAAATTACACATACCTGAGCACATCGTGAACCACCGTCGTCGGAATGGAAGTCACTGATTCTCTCGCTCTCGCCCTCTCTCTAGCATCTCGTTCTCTCTCTGCAATTGAAATGAAAGTAGGTAGGAAGATAATGGGTTTCTTGGGATGAGAAAATGGAATTCAAAATTTGAATGCAAGAAAATGAAATGACAGGATGTATGGGGAAAATTTTGGGAACGAGTGGGGATTCAAATTTTGAACAAAAATTTTGGCCGCCCAATAGAGTTCTGTGTGTGTTGAAAAGGTACTTTCAACACATTTGTGCTTAAGATGTTGGTACAATGTGCTTGAAATGCTTGTACAATGATAAATGACCATTTCTGTTCTTCCTATATGCTTTATAAAGTAGTATAGATATAGATATAGATATAAGATAACACAATTCAGGCATGATACTTTGAAAAATATCATAATATAAATATTAAAATAATGTGTAGTATACCTAAAATGATTTTATGTCATTTAAATTCCCAGGATGTGTAACCCCTATTTGTATCTTATAGTATGTTATATAAAAAGGAATATATTCATAAATATAATTTTGTAATATAGCATGTCCATATATTTATATGAATACAATTCAAAATAATAATATTATGATATTGATATTAATCAAAGATATAAGATAACACCCGTAAGTATGGTATCACTAAAATATCAAAAAATGCAACATATAAATTACATCAATTGTGGCATAAAACTAACCCTTTTTGGTATTAATGTTGGAAAAAAAGTGTGTTTTTGTCTTCCTTTTGTATTTTCAGGATTAAATGAGCTCAAATTAACAAAAGAAGCAAAAAGACAGCTAAATCTAACATGAATACAAGAAAATGAACAAACGTGGCATGCCCGACCTCCCCGACAGCATCTTCCCAAGCAAAACAAGGTAACAGAAGGCTGAACACGCCCCGTGCTCAGTGAACACGGGGGCGTGCCCAAGTACCAGCATAAAAGACAAAGCTATAAAAGCTTCTATCGCCCACCACGGGGCCGTGCTCAGCGGACACGGGGCCGTGGTCAACTATAAGATTCACAGAATCCAGGCAAATCTTGATAGTACAGATATGCTTCTGCACACGGGGGCGTGCCCAGCGGACACGGGGGCGTGGTCAACTAATGCAGACAAACTGCAATTAATGAAGACAGAGAAGAGGATGGACACGGGGCCGTGCCCAATGGACACGGGGCCGTGCCCGGGCTGCTGTTCAGGCTATAAATAGGGGTGCTTGGCTCATTTGCAAACTATCCCTTGGCACACCACCTCTCTCACACTTCACCCACCACCCACCACCATCACAACACCATCATCCACCACCATCATCCACCACCATCATCCATTGTCCATCATAGAGTGTGTGAGTCATCTCGGGATCCAAGATTGATCGTAAGAGTTCTTGACAATCAAAGACCATGTTTGCCTAAGTCTCTTACATCACTTGGTGAAGACAAGTGTCTAGTGTAATACTTTTTATTTTTAATCTTTTCGCACTTTTTACTTGGTTATGTATTAATGACTTTAATAACTAGTTTCTTATGTTGAAGGTGATTCTTCCTTATCGTTTGTCCGTGGTGTCTTGGCACTATTTTACTGTCTATATAAAATAAAAGATTTTCACCATTCATATCTCCACGGTCTATATGGAGGTATGTTGGCTACCTGGTCGGGGGTTAAGGGAACGGTTTGGTAAGAGTCTTTCCTTGTTCAGTGTATAGATCCTGCAAGGACCTGGGTCAAATTTAGTAGGACCTCCTTCAATACTCACCGGTATTGGATGGCGGGGGTCCAAACTCTTTGATCCCCTTATATGTAAGCTACTATTAATACTTTAATCTGGCTACTTAGGACTGTATCCCTGCTGACTCAGACTACTTAGCCAAGGGTAACGTCACCTCCAAAAGAGGGGCCTACCATAATATGCATTAATAACTTAATTAATTATCTTTCAATAATCCGACCCTTTAGGATTGTATCCTTGCTGACTCAAACTACTGGGTGGAGGGTAACGTCACCTTCTAAAGAGGGGCCTACTATATTAACTAAGATAATCTCTTAAAAAGTGCAAAAGTGCGGAAATAATCAAAGGTTACGCTAAACACGAGTCGGAGCCAAGTGATTCATCTTGTCTATCTGTTTTTATTTTTATTTTATTTTTCAGCATTTTAGTTAGTTTTTATTTTTCTAGTTTAAAACCTTTTTCTAACTTTTGATTTGATTAGACGTTGAGGATAAACCGGTACTAAAAGCTCTTGTGTCATTGGACGACCTCGGTATCTTACCAACACTATACTACGCTCACAATGGGTGCACTTGCCCATATGTGTGTTTGGTGTTAGTAAATATCGTGTTTTATAAATTTAAAACTTGACTAACGTGTAAAAAGGGCTTAAAATATACTTAAAATTATATACACACCACACGCGCATCAAGTTTTTGGCGCCGTTGCCGGGGACACAAGGATTTTAAAAAAGTTAGGAATCAACGGCCTAATCGTTTTTTTTTCTAATTTTTTCTGTTTTTTTAGGATTTTCGTAGTTTTTCAGTTTCTGCAGAGCTTAGCACGGGCCGTGCCTGGTCGGACACGTGCCGTGCCCAGCATTGTCACTGGCAGTTTTTATTTTCCGAGTTACAGAGAGTTGAGCACGGGGCCGTGTCGGTGCAACACGGGGCCGTGTCCAACTCCCTAGTAACAGGGATCCGGAAAACAATCACTGTATCTCCGGCCACGGGCCGTGTTCACCTGAGCACGGGGCCGTGGTGAACCTTCTGACCCACGTTCTTTTCTATTTTTATTGCAGGACTTGGAACACAGGCGCCACATCTGAACTTTCTACGTAGTGTATGAGCTCCAATTCTAGTAGAGACATAAAAGAACCTCTTGAAGAACCCGAACGCTTTCTCAGAAAAAGACTTAAAGCTAAAAACCAAGAGAAAGTTTCGAGGGACCCACTTTCGATGGCGGACCAACGTACCCTCATGGATTACCTACGCCCCACCGTAGGTAATCTCGGCGCAGCTATCAATGCACCGAATGTCGAAGCCAACAACTTCGAACTTCGGCCAAATTTGATACAAATGCTTCAAAACTCCGCAACCTTCCATGGGCTTGCGGACGAGGATCCTCATCTACATATTACTAATTTCTTAGAAATATGTGATACCTTGGCTTAACACCCTCCCAGTTGGATCGGTAAACACCTGGGATGAACTAGCCCAAAAGTTTCTGTATAAGTATTTCCCTCCTGCTAAAACGGCTAAATTAATGACTGAAATTAATACATATTCATAAGAGGATGGGGAATCCTTATATGAAACTTGGGAAAGGTTCAAGGAGCTACTAAGAAAGTGTCCTCATCACGGTCTTGAGGTATGGCAACAAGTATCCACGTTCTACAATGGGTTGTTGCCACACACAAGACAAACACTTGATTCTAGCTCCGGGGGACTTTTAGGTAATCGTCACCCAAATGAAATATATAATCAAATTGAGGAAATTGCTCAAACCAATTTTTAGTGGCACACTCCACGAGGCAATAAATCTATTGCCCCGGGTGCCCATAAGGTTGATGAAAGCACTTCTTTGCAAGCCTAAATCGGTGCCCTTTCTTCAAAAATGAAAAAGTTTGAAATGGCAAAAACGGTCTCGGTAATGGCTTGTGAAGGGTGTGGTGGACCACATGAAAATTGGAGTTGTATGAAAGAATTAGATGATCAAACGGAAACGGTAAACTACATTGATAATAGACCTAGGCCGTCGGGTCCTCCAACGGGTACCTACAACCAAGGATGGCACAACCACCCTAACCTTGGTTGGAGAGATCCCGGAAATAGTAGTAACCAACAAAACCAACGAACTAACTTTCAACAACCACAAAATTTTTCTCAACAACAAGGTGGACGAGAAAGGCTTGAAGATACTGTATCTCGCCTTATGTTCGACACCGAAAAGAAAAACTCGGATCGATTTCAACAATTGGAATCGAATTTTAGAAATCAACAAGCTAGCATTCAAAACATTGAAAAACAATTAAATCAAATAGCTTAAAATTTCTCCGAGAGACCACAAGGCGCGTTACCAAGTAACACCGAAACCAACCCAAAAGCACAAGTACATCTCATCACATTGAGAAACCGAACCGTGGGTCCCGAGGAGGCTCCATTACCGCCAGCTGAAAGAAGCCAATCAAGCCATACCACAACTCCACCCATGCCCCAACCAGAGAAGGCTTCTCCGCCAAACCAAGAGCACACTAAGACTCCTCTGATTCCATACCCCAGTCGGTTAATTCGTCAAAAGACCTATGAGCAATTCGCAAAATTCGAAAATTTACTAAAACAATTGCTTGTTAATATTCCATTTATCGAAGTCCTAACCCAAATGCCTAAATATTCAAAATTTATGAGGGACTTCCTTACTCATAAAAGGAAAATTGAATCATTGCAATTAGTTAACTTAGGCGAAGAATGCTCCGCCTTACTACTCAACAAACTCCCGCAAAAGAAGATTGATCCTGGAAGCTTCACGATTCCTTGCTCAATTGGGGGATCCCCCATTAGCAATGCACTAGCCGATCTTGGGGCTAGCATCAACCTCATGCCCGCCTCAATGTTCAAACGACTCGGCCTAGGAAAAATGAGCCCTACAAAGATGAGCATACAACTTGCCGACAGATCCGTCAAATATCCACAAGGTGTCATCAAAAATCTATTGGTCAAAGTCGACAATTTCGTCTTCCCAGCCGACTTTGTCATACTAGACATGGAAGAAGACGCTGAAGTCCCTCTCATCCTAGGGACGCCATTTCTAGCCACAGCCCAAGCAGTGGTAGACATGAATGACAGAACACCAACATTGAAGTTTGGGGACGAGGAAGTGAAGTTTGGAGTTGGAAAAAGAGTAGAAGACGAAGACCCGGTCAACTACATGAAGGTCATAGACTCAAGTTTGGATGACGCTCTCCGACGGTGTAGCATGGGATGCAAAACATCCCACTTGGGTAACATATGACCAGGCTTTGGGTCTAGCCAAGGACCCTTATAAACGTGGCGCATCACGGAGGCATTCCGCGGAACTATCCTTAGTTTAGTTTAGATTAATTTTTATGTTTTCTAGTTAGTTTTAATTTTCAGGAATAAAACACACTCGGGATGGTGAAGGATAACAAGGGAAACCTGAACCAGCACCCCATGCACAAAAACAGGGCCATCCGACAAAATTTTCTTCATTACAGCAAGTTCAGCACGGGCCGTGCCCGCCCAACACGGCCCCATGCTGCACAATCTGCAGAAAACGCCCAGTTCAGGTAACTGGACACGGGCCATGTTCACCCAACACGCCCCCGTGCCCAGACTTCTGTTTCTCTTTATTCATTTCTGTTACTGACAATCTGAACACGGGGCCGTGCCCGGACACCACGGGGCCGTGTCCAGACGCCCAGTAACACAAATTTTGCTTTTTCACACCTTTTTACACATTCAATCAACCTAAAAACTTATTTTTGGGACACATTGAGGACAATGTGTAATTTAAGTATGGGGGGGGGGGGGGGATGCTAAAACTTTGAATCTTGCATGTCCTAATCACAAGCCTTACACAAAACTCTATTGGAAAATCTAATCACCCCAAATTTTTTCAATAAAAAAAAAAATTTCATTTTTTTTACTTGTCTAGGTTTAACTTGGGAATTTCAAAGTTCTAAAAAGGTTATATTTTTACAAATTTACAACCGATAGCGTCGTGATAAAAAGAACCAACATAAGAAAATTATGAAACGGCATGACAAGCTTAGTTAAAATTTGATTATATATACTTGATCACATAAAAACCCATTCCCACAAAAAGTGAGTTTTGAGCCTTTATTGAGCATACAAATACATATCTTTAAACTAAATGCTCATTTTTCGTTTCTTGTGTGAATAGCCGCTTGGTTCTTACAACTCTAGAATATGCCACGACGATACATTCCCGGTCCTTACCAACTTAAACCCGAGTAAGTAAATGACGGAGGCATTAGGACTAACCCTTTTTATTTCTACACCATTATTTTTTTACCACATACCCAAAACCCCCCTAGATAACCCCTTTGAGCCTAAACCTTTTCATTTCTTAACCCAAAAACAAACACCCTTTCACCCACCAAAACCCTTTTTATTTTTAACCCTTTGTTTTAGTAACAAGCTCGGTTTTTCGTATGACTTTTCAAAAAAAAAAAATAATAATAATAATAATAATATATGTTGATGATGAAGCAAAGGAAATAAACAAACAAGTTCATCCAAAATAACTTTGTTTGAATAATGGCTTCATCAAAATAAAAATTGCAAAAATAAAAAGTCTTACGAAAACCAACGTTTTTTACGCCTTTCGCCCTTTTACTAACCACTAACCCAACCACCTACCTTTAACCCAAGCCTAACCCTTCACCTAAAAACTCCTCTTGATATTTACAAAGGTATATAGTTAAAAAGGAGGAGGATTGATTGCTTGGCAAGCCTATGGTAGGAGTAAGTTCCATGCCGCTCTCGAGTGATTCACTAAAATACATCTTCGGCCGAGTGTTGAGTGATCCCCCGTGAGGTATGTGAACTTGTATATAAGTGGAATTTTAAAAAGGCATGTTATGCCCTAATAAGTAAGTTATCTTATGTAATGTTTTAAATAAATCATGACGAATAGGATTGTAAATAAATAAAAATAAAACTTAATAAAGAATCTTGGAAATCCCGACACTCTATGACAAGCCCAAAAACCTTCTCTTCTACCCATTCCATTTGGGAGTATAAAGCCACATTATAAAGAGTTTGCTTGAGGACAAGCAAAGATTCAAGTGTGGGGGTATTTGATGTGCACAAAATGCAACATATAAATTACATCAATTGTGGCATAAAACTAACCCTTTTTTAGTGCTAATGTTGGAAAAAGTGTGTTTTTGTCTTCCTTTTGTATTTTCAGGATTAAATGAGCTCAAATTAACAAAAGAAGCAAAAAAGGCAGCTAAATCTAACATAAATACAAGAAAAGGAACAAACGTGGCATGCCCGACCTCCCCGACAGCATCTTCCCAAGCAAAACAAGAGAACAGAAGGCTGAACACGCCTCGTGCTCAGTGAACACGGGGGCGTGCCCAAGTGCCAGCATAAAAGACAAAGCTATAGAAGCTTCTATCGCCCACCATGGGGCCGTGCTCAGCGGACACGGGGCCGTGGTCAACTATAAGATTCGCAGAATCCAGGCAAATCTTGATAGTACAGATATGCTTCTGCACACGGGGGACACGAGGGCGTGGTCAACTAATGCAGACAAACTGCAATTAATGAAGACATAGAAGAGGATGGACACAGGGCCGTGCCCAATGGACACACCACCTCTCTCACACTTCACCCACCACCCACTACCATCACAACACCATCATCCACCACCATCATCCATTGTCTATCATAGAGTGTGTGAGTCGTCTCGGGATCCAAGATTGATCGTAAGAGTTCTTGACAATCAAAGGCCATGTTTGCCTAAGTCTCTTACATCACTTGGTGAAGACAAGTGTCTAGTGTAATACTTTTTATTTTTAATCTTTTCGCACTTTTTACTTGGTTATGTATTAATGACTTTAATAACTAGTTTCTTATGTTGAAGGTGATTCTTCCTTATCGTTTGTCCGTGGTGTCTTGGCATTATTTTACTGTCTATATAAAATAAAAGATTTTCACCATTCATATCTCCACGGTCTATATGGAGGTATGTTGGCTACCTGGTCGGGGGTTAAGGGAACGGTTTGGTAAGAGTCTTGCCTTGTTCAGTGTATAGATCCTGCAAGGACCTGGGTCAAATTTAGTAGGACCTCCTTCAATACTCACCGGTATTGGATGGCGGGGGTCCAAACTCTTTGATCCCTCATATGTAAGCTACTATTAATACTTTAATCCGGCTACTTAGGACTGTATCCCTGCTGACTCAGACTACTTAGCCGAGGGTAACGTCACCTCCAAAAGAGGGGCCTACCATAATATGCATTAATAACTTAATTAATTATCTTTCAATAATCCGACCCTTTAGGATTGTATCCTTGCTGACTCAAACTACTGGGTTGAGGGTAACGTCACCTTCAAAAGAGGGGCCTACTACAATAACTAAGATAATCTCTTAAAAAGTGCAAAAGTGCGAAAATAATCAAAGGTTACACTAAACACGAGTCGGAGCCAAGTGATTCATCTTGTCTATCTGTTTTTATTTTTATTTTATTTTTCAGCATTTTAGTTAGTTTTTATTTTTCTAGTTTAAAACCTTTTTCTAACTTTTGATTTGATTAGACGTTGAGGATAAACCGGTACTAAAAGCTCTTGTGTCCTTGACGACCTCGGTATCTTACCAACACTATATTACGCTCACGATGGGTGCACTTGCCCATATGTGTGTTTGGTGTTAGTAAATATCGTGTTTTATCAATTTAAAACTTGACTAACGTGTAAAAAGGGCTTAAAATATACTTAAAATTATATACACACCACACGTGCATCAACGCCATTCTAAGAAGACACTCCGTTGTAACTATTGCAAAAAGGCTGGGCATACAGAGGAAGAATGTAGAAGGAAAAGGAAAACTAATGTATGTTATAAATGCGGAGACCCATGACACATCCGTCTCTACTGCCCGAAACTATCTAAGGCACCCGACAACGAGGATAGAAACCCAGATGAAGCTAAGGAGAACGCATAAACACCGGAAACCACAGTAACTTTTTAAATAAGCACCTTTACGTGTCACGGCCCCCGTCCCAGTTTTACCTGGTTCAGGAGCCGCGGGATAGAAACCCGTGGTATTGATTAAATTTGGCAGCGGAAATTTTAACATGATCTTTAAAACTGAAAATACCCAATTATTTCATTTCACACTTTGGGATAAACCCCGTAATGTACAATAAAGAAATTTCACGAGGAAATTCCCTGTTTTACAAAACATGTTTATTTATTTTACTGAGCCACATCTTCAAGCTTTTTAGTGCTACGCGGCACTTTTCCTGGTTCACAGTAAATCACCTGAAACATGTTTAAAAAGATTTTATCAGCGGGTAAATACTGGCGAGTCATTCATTTGGTACAAAACGACACATTGTTATAGATTACAGTATTAAGAGCGATTACAATTGCCCCTATCTTATAATTAGCTGACCCAGTTGTCACTCGACCAGATCTGTGACTATGGACATATCACTTGTTGGGTCCTTTCACCCACAAGTGATAAATAATTAGTAGTAATGTGCACATACCCCCACTTACTGCCAGTAATTTAAGATAACAAAGACTTAATCCCTGTAAAATATAACTGGAAAATATTTTGAGATTTAGTAAAACAGTTTGATAAAAAGAGAATGACTCACATTGCAGGTTTAATTGGACAGAACCTTGCCTACTGATTTAGCCGTGTAACCTAGTTAAAATAACAATGCATACGAAACTGGGTCAGTAACTTAATACAACTCTTTACGATAAACTCATGAAATCAAAACCCTCACGACGAATGACAAAGTATAGCCCAGATTTGGGCAGCACTTAAACATCCATCGGATCGGTTTCAATCGATCGGACATTGTATCGTAGCAGTGATCGAGTTAATACCCTGTATTCGTAGCAGCGTTTCCCTACTCGGAAATTCGAATTTGAGCAGTTTTCTTCGTTGTTTAGAAAATTTTACGAACACAGGAGCAAGTCCCATGCACATGCTATTTATAGCTGATTTTTAGGTTTTACGCGGCCCGCGTAAACCTTAACATCACTTTTACGCGACCCGTGAGGGCCCCTAGTCTATGTGTAGGGCTAGCGTGTCACATGTAGGTTTGCCACGTGGCTGACACGTGGCCTGTAACGCGTCCCGGTTGCCAGATGTCCTCTCGCAGCCCGCGTAACCTTATCTTAACTTTTACGCGGCCCGCGAGAAACCCAAATTTCTTGATTTCTTGGGGTTTCAAGAGGATTAGGGTTTCAGGGGTCCGGGTTTTCACTTACGGGTTGTTTTTGTATATTTTTGCAGGTCCTTACATCCTTCCCACCTTATTTAAAATCTCATCCTCGAGATTTACTGAAATAAGTGAGGATACTTTCGCTTCATTTCCGATTCCAGCTCCCAAGTATACTCGGGTCCTCTTTTCGAATCCCACTTGACTTTGACAAGTACCAATCTTTTGTGTTTAAGGAATTTAATCTTTCTGTCTTCTATTTGAAGCGGTTTCTCCACGAACTTCAACTTTTCATTCACCTCTATGTCTTGAAGAGGGACTACCAGTGATTCGTCAGATAGACGCTTCTTGAGGTTAGATACATGAAATACATCATGTACTCCAGCTAATTCTTCTGGTAGTTGTAAGCGATAAGCAACTGGTCCTATTTGTTGAATTACTGGGAATGGTCCTATATATCTTGGACTCAGTTTTCCTTTCTTACCGAACCGAACTACTCCTTTCCATGGAGAAACTTTCAATAGTACTCTGTCTCCAACCTGGAATTCTAACGGCTTGCGTCGATTATCTGCATAGCTTTTCTGGCGATCTCGAGCCGTCTTTAGTCTTTCGTTGATTTGAGAAATCTTGTCGGTGGTTTCTTGCACAATCTCGGGACCTGATAATTGACTTTCTCCTATTTCTGCCCAACAAACTGGAGTTCTACACTTACGTCCGTACAGTGCTTCAAACGGGGTAGCTTCGATACTTGCATGATAACTATTGTTATAGGAGAATTTGATTAAAGGCAAGTGGTCGTCCCAATTTCCACCAAAATCTATAACACATGCTCTGAGCTTGTCTTCCAGGGTTTGGATCGTTCTTTCACTCTGCCCGTCTGTTTGGGGATGGTATGCGGTACTTAGGTTTAGTCGGGTCCCCATTGCTTCTTGGAAACTTGTCCAAAAATGTGAAGTGAAGCGACTATCTCTATCTGATACGATGGAGAGTGGGACTCCATGTAATGATACTACTTTGTCTACATACAACTTTGCTAATCTTTCCATGCTAAAGGTTTCCTTTATGGGTAGAAAATGGGTTGATTTGGTTAATCGATCCACAATCACCCAAATTGCGTCGTTACCTTTTCTGGTTTTGGGTAACTTAGTAACAAAGTCCATGGTTATTAGTTACCATTTCCATACAGGCATATCTAATTGTTGTAGTAGACCTGAGGGTTTTTGGTGTTCTGCCTTAACTTGTGAACAAGTTAAGCACTTAGAAACGTATCTAGCTATGTCCTTTTTCATACCGATCCACCAGAAATTGTTTCTTAAATCTTGGTGCATTTTATTGTTACCAGGATGTACGGTATACCTAGATTTATGGGCTTCCTCTAAAATCGTATCTCTTAAGTCTCCTTGCTTAGGTACCCAAATTCTTTTCTTATGGAATCTCCAAATTCCATCAATCCCTTGCTCTAGTTCCTTTATCCGTCCCTTCATTCCTTCAGCATTATCCTCGATTGCTGTTTCCTGAACCTTCTTCAATTTTTCCATTAAATCTAATTGAAGATTTATTCTAAGAGCACGAACTCGTCTTTGTTTCTCATGATACTTACGACTTAGGGCATCTGCTACTACGTTTGCTTTTCCTTCGTGATATTGAATATCACAGTCGTAGTCACTTAAAATTTCCATCCATCTTCTTTGCCTCATGTTTAATTCCTTTTGCCCAAATATGTACCTCAAACTCTTATGGTCTGTATAGACAGTAAACTTACTTCCGTACAGATAATCTCTCCAAATCTTAAGGGCAAAAATTATGGCTCCTAATTCTAAGTCATGCGTCGTATAATTTTCCTCGTGCTTTTTTAATTGCCTTGAAGCATACGCAATTACCTTTTTGCGTTGCATCAGTACACATCACAGTAAACTTCAAAATCTTCCGTTCCGTCTGGTAAGGCTAGAATTGGGGCGTTTGTTAATCTTTGCTTTAAAATTCTAAAGGCCTCTTCTTGCTTGGGTCCCCACTCAAACTTAACTGTTTTACAGGTTAGCTTAGTTAATGGCACAGCTATCTTAGAGAAATCCTTAATAAAACGCCTATAGTAACCAGCTAATCCTAGAAAACTTCTAACTTCTGTGGCTGATTGTGGGACTTTCCATTTTATGATTGCTTCTATCTTAGAAGGATCTACTTGAATGCCTTCGTGATTCACCATGTGTCCTAAAAATTGCACCTCCGGTAGCCAAAATTCACACTTCGAGAATTTGGCATAAAGCTTTTCCTTTCTTAACAAAGTTAAGAGTGCATGCAGGCGCTCACAATGTTCCTCCTGACTTTTGGAATAAATAAGTATATCGTCGATGAAAACAATTACAAATTTATCTAAATACGGTTTACAGATCCTATTCATCATGTCCATGAATGCTGCTGGAGCATTTGTTAACCCAAATGGCATGACTGTAAACTCGTAGTGACCGTACCTAGTTCTGAAAGCAGTTTTAGGTATATCTTCTTCTTGTACCTTCAACCGATGGTATCCAGAGTGTAAGTCTATCTTAGAAAAATATCTAGCTCCCTGAAGTTGATCGAAAAGATCATCAATCCTAGGTAATGGGTATCGATTCTTAATTGTAACCTTATTCAATTCCCTGTAATCGATACACATTCGCATCGAACCATCTTTCTTTTTCACAAACAACATTGGTGCTCCCCACGGGGATGAACTAGGTTGTATGAATCCCTTGCTTAATAATTCATCTAACTGCTTTTTCAATTCTAACATTTCGGTGGGTGCTAACCGATAAGGTGCCTTAGCTATCGGTGTAGTTCCAGGAATTAGATGAATTCTAAATTCTACTTCCCTATTAGGTGGTAATCCAGGTAGTTCTTCTGGGAATATATCCGGGTATTCTGATACTACTGGAATTTCCTTAAGTTCCTTACTTTTAGTATTAATAACTACCGAAATCATATACACTATTCCTTGTTTTCTTAAATAACTGGCCACTTTCATTACTAAAATGAATTTCATTGGCCTTCGTGGCTTATCTCCTGCAACCACAACTATTTCTCCTGTGGGTGTACGAATTTCTATAGAATTCTTATCACAGAGGATTCGAGCATGGTTGGCTACTAACCAATCCATTCCTAGCACGACATCGAATCCTGCTAAATTCATAGGTAACAGGTTTGCAGAAAATTTATGGCCTAAGAGTTCTATCTTTCCTTCTCGCAAAACCTTATCTATGTTAACATAATTTCCATCTGCCGTTTCTACCTTAAAAATATGCCTAAGTTTGGTTAAGGGTAGGTTAAGAGCTTGGCAGAATGAAGTATTTATAAAACTTTGGTTTGCACCAGAGTCAAATAATACTTTTGCATAAACGTCGTGAACTAGGAACGTACCAGCTATCACATCGGGAATCAGATCTGCTTCCTGGGTTGTCAGCTGAAAGGCTCTTACGTTCTTCTTGTTAGTTCCTTCAGCAGGTTTGGCCTTGTTGTCAGCAGGTTTGACCAGTTTTGGGCATTCTGGTCTGAAGTGTCCTGTTTCTCCGCAGTTGTAGCAGATTAGGGATTTCTTTCTGCAATTCTCCTCTTGATGCCCAGGAATTTTATAGAAATTACAGTACCCTTTACATTTTCCAAAATGCTTTCTTTTACAGGTACTGCAAAATGGCGGGGTGGAGGATTGCCCCGTTCCCTTTTTCTTGAAGTTGCTAGTATTACCCACACGAAATCCTTGGGTAATCTTTTGGGCTAGTTCCTTTTTCCTGTTTTCTTCTCTCGTGCGTACCAGCCTGTCAGTTAAGGTGTTGGCTAATTCCACCGCATCGTCAATTGTGCGGGGTCTAGCAGCTTTGATGATATCATGAATTTCGCTAATCAACCCCCAAATATAGCGCGAAATAAGTACCGGTTCTGGCGAAGCCAGGGTAGGTACTACTCTAGCATACTCGAAGAATGTCTAAGTATACCCTCGACAATCAACATCCACCATCCGGTGGTTCAGGAACTTATTTGTCATTTGTTCCTTTTCATAGCATAAGCCACATCACTTCCCTTGGCTTGTAGTACTGTATTCCACCATTCTAACGCTCCTTCTTTAAAAAGATGAGACGCATACATGACCTTGTCTTCCTCGGCACATTTACTTATTTTAATTACTGCTTCGGTTTTCTCTAAACAACGCAGTGCAGCAGTTGCCCCTTCGTTGCCTGCAAATTCAACCGGTTTACAGGCAAGAAATTCCTTGTAAGTGCAACCAGGTGTTGCAGCTTTCATTTTGTTAAGAAATGGGGCTTGTATCACATTATTATTATTATTATTATTATTGTTGCCACCTCCATTTACACTGTTATTGAAGTTGTCATCACGAGTACGTTTGCTGGGAGTAGCTGGTGGAGGTTCGGCTGGATTTCGGGCAGCAGCAAGGATTGCTGGAATAGCGTTGGCTATTCCTTGAGCAACGATATTTTCTATATCTTGCCTATTAAGAAACTGGTCTTCATTATTTTGTTCAGATTGGTTAACTTCGTTGACTGGTTGGTTTTCCGCGTTTTCCATCTGAATAATTATCAATATATGCAAATTATTATCACAAAATAGATAATAATCAACCACAATAAGACAATCACAAGAATCATGTTAACATGTATAGCCAAAATTGTCGACTTTACGACTTTTATATTTATATTATATTAGTATGCATCGATACACACCAGTTATATTACAAAAGTTTTATTCGAGTTATTTTACATTATAGTATTATTATTATACTTATTATATTATTATTATTATTATTATTATTATTATTATTATACAACCACAACATCACTACCACCACAGTTAACCGGCACTTCAGAAACGACGTTCCCTCTCGTCGTATTTCCACGAAATCTTCTCCCCCACTTCTCGGATTCTATTTCCTGCGTCCACCAGCTCCTCGCCATAGTGGCGGAGTTTAGCCAAGTTCTCTGTGCTCATAGGTGGGTTTGGTGCAGGCTCTGGGTTAAACTGGGGAAAATAGATGTTAGTGGAATTCATGAAGTGCTGAAACTGCCAGTCACTTGTCCACCATTCTTCCAATTCATCGGGTAAAAGTTGGTGGCTAACAATAGGGTCTGGGATAGCAGGTTGCAGATTGACTGGAAGTTGTGATTCAACAGGGTAATTGAAGAGGTTTCATTGGCAGGTCCAATGAGGTCACAATTCGCCAGTTTGCGATCAAGCTCCTCCCACGGTGGCATTTCCCGGGCTTGTCCAGAACTTTCCCCGATCTCCTTTCCTTTTCCTTTGGGATCTTCAGTCTTTTTAACCTTCTGGCTGCTGGCTTCTTCCTACGACCGCGTTTCCAGTCCAGAATTCTCCTCCTCTTTTTCGGTTTTGGTTTCGGTTTCTCCTGTGGCTGGGCCTGGAATTCCATTGGTTCCTCCGTGTCGGCCAGATAACCGGAAAAGTCTCTGGAAACTTCCATACCAGCAGAATGGATATTGAGATTCTGAAGAGCTTCAGACAACTCATTCATGCTGTTAGCAGATATAAAGAAAACACAAAATCCTAATTAGAAAGTTATGTATTAAATTTTGACAGAATCACAGAATGGCAGTTTGAGAAATTAAGTATTTATAAATACTTAATTGGCTTAAATCAGTGGCTCTGATACCACCTTTTTCTGTCACGGCCCCCGTCCCAGTTTTACCTAGTTCAGGAGCCGCGGGACAGAAACCCGTGGTATTGATTAAATTTGGCAGCGGAAATTTTAACAGGATCTTTAAAACTGAAAATACCCAATTATTTCATTTCACACTTTTGGATAAACCCCGTAATGTACAATAAAGAAATTTCACGAGGAAATTCCCTGTTTTACAAAACATGTTTATTTATTTTACTGAGCCACATCTTCAACCTTTTAGTGCTACGCGACACTTTTCCTGGTTCACAGTAAATCACCTGAAACATGTTTAAAAAGATTTTATCAGTGGGTAAATACTGGCGAGTCATTCATTTGGTACAAAACGACACATTGTTATAGATTACAGTATTAAGAGCGATTATAATTGCCCCTATCTTATAATTAGCTGACCCAGTTGTCACTCGACCGGATCTGTGACTGTGGACATATCACTTGTTGGGTCCTTTCACCCACAAGTGATAAATAATTAGTAGTAATGTGCACATACCCCCACTTACTGCCAGTAATTTAAGATAACAAAGACTTAATCCCTGTAAAATATAACTGGAAAATATTTTGAGATTTAGTAAAATAGTTTGATAAAAAGAGAATGACTCACATTGCAGGTTTAATTAGACAGAACCTTGCCCACTGATTTAGCCGTGTAACCTAGTTAAAATAACAATGCACACGAAACTAGGTCAGTAACTTAATACAACTCTTTACGATAAACTCACGAAATCAAAACCCTCACGACGAATGACAAAGTATAGCCCAGATTCGGGCAGCACTTAAACATCCATCGGATCAGTTTCAATCGATCGGACATTGTATCGTAGCAGTGATCGAGTTAATACCCTGTATTCGTAGCAGCGTTTCCCTACTCGGAAATTCGAATTTGAGCAGTTTTCTTCGTTGTTTAGAAAATTTTACGAACACAGGAGCAAGTCCCATGCACAGACTATTTATAGCTGATTTTTAGGTTTTACGCGGCACGCGTAAACCTTAACATCACTTTTACGCGGCCTGCAAGGGCCCCTAGTCTACGTGTAGGGCTAGCGTGTCACATGTAGGTTCGCCACGTGGCTGACACATGGCCTGTAACGCGTCCTGGTTGTCAGATGTCCTCTCGCGACCCGCATAACCTTATCTTAACTTTTTCGCGGCCCGCGAGAAACCCAAATTTCTTGATTTCTTGGTTTTTCAAGAGGATTAGGGTTTCAGGGGTCTGGGTTTTCACTTACGGGTCGTTTTTGGATATTTTTGCAGGTCCTTACATTACGTTTTGTCTATACTAAAGTATTAAGTTGACTTTTGATTCTGATCAAAATTTTATAATGAGGGTCTTTATCTTTATTTCTCTATCACAAAGTCAACACTCATTTGTCTTATCTTTTGACAAATTCATATGCTACTCGTGCATTGCTTGTTATGCATGTGCTGTTACTTCCAAAAGATCAATTATTCGCAAGTTCGAATAAAATATTTCGTTATACTCATAATCTATATGATTACACAATGCTGACTTTTGATATCAAGTCAACAGATTTCTTGGAAAACTCATTTTCTTTTCAAAGTTACTTACCAAATTTTCATTAAAACCATTTCTTGTCAATACATATATCCATTGTTGGAATATGTCCAAACCAAGCTCAATTGTTTGAACTTGTTCATAATATATATTCAATTCAAAATCCCATATGATGAATTGAGATCATCATATTCGAGGTAATCTCATTATTTGAATCATAGTAAACTTGTTTAAAGTCTTCAATTTCAATGTATCATTTGTTAAAACACGACACCTTGCGGTGGCGATTTCTTTGAAATTTGGACTCATTTCATTTTCACACTTGAGGTACGAAGTTATCTATTTATTGATTCATTATCCTAAACCAGTATTAATACAATTTTGTGTTAAGATAAAGGTACCTAAATTCTTATTCCAACGTACCTCTAACATTTCTTTCATCCTTGAATTTAATCCTGCAATATTCATTTCTTCTTTCACTTGGACATCCTATCTTTTGAATATTTAGATTTACTTTATTGAAACTTTTAGTAAAACGGTGAATTCGTTCGGTCACCGTAATCATTGAATTCTTTCAATCACTACAAACACCCTGCGATGTCTGTATAAATTTTTAGCCTGTGCTAATAGTAAACCCTAATCACATCAATTCATATGTCATTTGTTTGACTCATCATTCAAGTAGTCTTGATACAATTATGTATTAAGACAATGATACACTAAATCCTATTATAACATCCGGTGTATCCCTGCCATTTAAACGTCACTGATTTCTGGCAAATCATTTTTCATACTTCTATTTTCAAAATTTAAATTATTGATTCAGAGTCTTCCTCAATTTGACAATCCAAGTAAGTTCTCTTCTGGCATTAAATCCTATTATCTCTAAAAGTCATTTACATTTGATGCTTATGTCTCAACTAATTTATGAAACCCAGTCACCTTGATGATGGTATCATTTCACCTCGTTCAGTTAACATCAATGGAAACATTTAAGTTTCTCATCTTCTTTGATGTCCTTAGAAAGATATAACTAATGATTCGTCTGCATCATTCCTGTCATTTCCTCTGGCAGTTGTAGCTAATAAACTACGAATCCTATTCTTTTAATAAATGGTCCAATATACCTGGAACTTGACTTCCCTCTTTTAACAAAGCTGACTATTCTTTCCATAAGAGAAACTTTCAACAAAACCTTATCTCCCACCTGAAAGGTTTTCCTCTGTTATAACCCTTTTGATAATCTCATATCACCTTAACTTGAATTATCTTGTCTACTGTTCTTGCACTATCTCGAGTCCAGATAAGTTGCTTTTCTCCAAATTTTTGCCCAACATACAAGGGTTTGAACTACCATTAAATGCCTCCAAAGACGCTTTAAACACTGTTTTACTGACTACAAGACTTGATATAACTCCAAAGAGATATCGTAGCTCAATCTCGAGGACGAGATTTAAAACAAGGTGGGGAGGATATAACAACCCTCCTTAAAATATTTTGGACACCCCTAAAAGATACCCCGTATACAAGAAACAGGCACGAAATACCTTTAATTTAACAAAAATCAAATAAAATAAAGTTTATCAGCCGCTCGCGGGGCGCGAAGGCTTTGCCTTCAGTTCTCGCGGGGCGCGACAGCTCATTCCTTATGGAGCACCTGCGATGCAACGTGTCGGACACGTGTCGGAACCCGGGGTGATGACTCATCAAACGTTGCTGCCTTTCTGATCCTCGCGGGCCGCGAAGACCCTAGATGTTTCTCTCGCGGGGCGCGAGAAACCCCATATCAGGCCTATAAATGGAGGCCATCGACCTCAGTTGCAAAACGTTCAAATCTCGAAATTCTCTCTCAATTCTGAATTAATAGAATTAATACTCGGGTGTTAGATCCACTAAAATAGCAAAGCTCTGCCTTGTTGTAAGTATTATAACCCCGGTTACATATTAGATACGCTGCCCGATTGATTTAGTGCTCCGTAACGGCTGTCGAGGCTCTGCCTGACGTAGTCATTGGAGTTCTGTTTCGGGGAGGGTATAACTAATGTAAATTGGGTTATTATACTAACACGTGTGCATTGTTTAAATAATAGATTATAACCAGGAAGTCACAAGGAAAATACCTAAATTAGCAATGTGAGTAATCCTTCTTTTGTGTAAACCTTTTTGTGAGTAATCTCCTTTTTATAAACTCTTTTTACAAAACCTCAATTATTTTACATTATGATCAAGAGTGATTGAGTATTTGTAATGTTACAATTATCGTCGGTATGTTGGGGTTTTGTATACAAAATTTGTTACTACACTGTGAGTTGTAACATGACCACCAGTCATCGATTGACAGTACCGTGGGTGATAATTAAAGTAAGAATTGGAAACAAATGTAATTGCGCGATCGCCCTCAATACTGTAAAATGATAAAACCTGTTTTGATTAAACTGTGGATTCACTCACCAGTATTTCTTGCTGATAAAATGTTTTAAACACGTGTTTCAGGTAACTTAGTGTGAAGCCAATAAAAGCCAGCTGGGGAGCACTGAAGGCTTAGAAAAGTGGCTATAAAGGTTACCTAATTAAAAAGGAGAATTGGTTTCAATAATTAGGGTTTATCCCTATAAATATATTACAAATAAAAAGTCGGATTTTGTTCCACTTGTTATTATAAATATATTATCATAAAAACTTGGGTTTTATCCCATTTATTTATTTTAAACCTTATGGTGTTTAACTCTGAGAAAAATATTTCCTAACTACGGTCCTGATGAAATTTTCCGCTGCCAAAATTGATAAACACCGATACCACCGAATGTACGAAGCTCGCGGCCGCACGCCTCCCGGGGCAAGGGGTCGGGGGTTGCGACACCGTCTATTTCCCAGGGTACAACAGCCTATGCAGATTGTACTGCCGGGATTAGCCTAGCACCTGAAAGGATACATGAAACAAGAGTGCGCAGAGATGCAAAGTTAGGAAATTCGTTTGTTGTGTGTGTTGTATGAACCATGCGATTTCTGAACTGTGTGTCTAAAACAAAGCACAAAGCTTTGTATATATACTGGTTAGAATTCGAAATGATAACTGTATATTGAATGCACCATTCAATTCTAGAATTCAATAGCACAATGAGTTCTGAAACTTATAAAAATAAATTTTAGAATTCAATTGCACAATGAATTCTGTAACTTATCATTTGACTGGTTGAATTTGAACAGTCTCTAGTTGACAACACCAGGCCAAGACGTATCTAAAAAAATACTAAAGGCAGCTCCAAGCGGCTCGCGGCGATGCGAGCGTGCGAAGTGCAAAGTGCGCCATCAAATGCCACATTACGCCCATCGCCCTCGTCCCGTGCCCAGGCGCGGGCGCGTGCGCGTGTCGGGTGCTTCGCACCCTCCTGGCTACCACTGGGTGTGAGTTGTCACACAAGAATACATTCGTGTAGAGAATTCTAATTATAAATCCACAAAAGATTTATCTCTCCACCTATGTGGGACAAGCTCAATTTCCCACATGTTTATGGTTCCAACACACAAACTTAATGCACAAGATCTCTCATTCATCTTAGCTTAATTATTAAATAATCATTATATTAACTCATAATATAATATTATTTATAAAATTTCCAACACTTATTAATGATCAATACAGTCATTGATAGTTGGTGGAATCGTAAATAGGTATTATTTATCATACTGATAGTGGGTACACAAAT